>CM076574.1:291683272-292285947 GCA_034641835.2 Pinus albicaulis | reverse complement strand
CTGTTGGTCGCTTTAATTGTTTTCACAATTCAAGCTCCACATAAATTGTCAACCCGAGGAAGTCTTTTTATTCCAAAGACAATCACGCATTGGATATGCTCAATTTCAAAACCAAGAACAATGTTGTAGTAAAAAGCCACACAATTATCAATCATACAAATCTAATCATTCACACTCTGTTTAATCAAAGCTGAAGTCAATTATGTTATAGCAAAAGTAATTCCTAGGTTGCTGTTTAGAATTCAAATAGAAGGAAATCAGTCTGCAGGAAAGGAAACCAATCAACCATAACAGGAACAGGACCCTATTCCTTAATTAGGAACTTCAGCACCTGCTGCCTGACACTAATCACTCCGTAGAAAAGATAACTCAAGAGACCGAGACCCTATTCCCATGAACAGGAACCTTCAGCACTTGTCTCCTGTTTCTAATCACACTGCAGGAAAAGAAAGGCTATTAGTGGGAGCAGGACCCTATTCCTTTGTACAGGAACCTTCAGCACCTGCTTCCTAGCATTATACATTCAAACATATATCAGAAATAGATTTCTCAACTTCTTAAGAGTGAACGTACTGAACACATGCAGCGTTAAGGAAACAGAGTATTCAATAAACTACAGAACTGTGTAACTGGTGTCTCAGCAAAAGAATTAAAGTAAAGTGCAAACAGCATAAAGAAATTAAAAAAATTACAGGTATAGAAGGGTGAATATTGTGAGGAAGGCAGGCCCTTTCCCTCTCACAAGATTCCCCAGGGAAAGAATTAAATTGGGGTGCTCAAAAGAATATTTTATTCATCTGTCAAAAGAAATGATACATTACAAATGGAGTCTAGCTCTAGTCTCTCGAATACAATGTTCTCCTGTAGCTTTCAAACTCGAACTCCCTTCTAATGATGATGTCTCCTCTTTTTAAAGAGGATACATCTCTTACAATTACATGAGAGCGAATCTGTGTTTATCCCAATTCTGTTCTTCTTTCTTAAAACAGGACTATTCTGTTCTTCCATAAAAAGATATTGTTACAACAGATACAACAAGAATGCTATCTTCAGAATAATCCGTGTAACCACGTCTTCATGTTGTTGCCATTGTTCCACAAAATACTCTTCCAGAATCGCAAATTACGAGTGACGGAATTTGCGTGCTTGCTGGCTGTTTCAGCAACGAAGTCAACTGTTTCAGCAATGGAGTCGGCTATTTCAGCAACGAAGTTTGACTGTTTCAGGAACGGCCGATTGCTCCAGCAAAGCACATAGATTATCTGCGATCTTTTAGACTTATGTTAGCAACAATGCACTTCAATTAATGATAAAATATAAGAGTATTATGGAATTATATGTAAACAGATTAAACATATAATAAAGAAGAGGATTTTATATACCTTGGGATAAATTAAATGAAAATGATAATGGAATCCTTTTTAAACATGGTTATAAAGGTAAGATGGTGTCAAAGTATATAGTAAAAATGATACATAGTGGAGTCCTAACATCCCCCCCAGCTGAAAATGTTGCATGTCCTCAGGAAACTCCTAGTCTGAGTCAGAGTCTGAGTACTGATTCTGTGCATGCAAGTTGCTCAAGCAGTAGCTGGAGAAGGTGGCATCTGTAGGAGCTCGGAATCCTCCATTGTTCTGCAAGTGCTGCCATGCTAAAGCTTCATCTCTGCCAGCCAATTGGTAGTGACACTGATATTTCTCTGAAGGCAGCTATAGAATTGGAAAATGAAAATGATAACCAATCCAGTTTACTCCACAATGTCGAATGCATCCGATGTAATTAGGTACCCTGGAAAGTGCATCTTGAAGATTGTCAGTGTTAAAAGGATGATAATCTTGTCTTTCTTTACATGCCTGCTGCCAAAACATAGTATTGGCCTTCAATGCAGCAGTCCCCTTTACTCTGATTTGCTGTTGATACTTAAAAAGTGTTGAAGCATGTAGTTGTTGCATGTACCTATGCATTCCTGGTTTCTGTAAGAATTGGTGATATTGTGCTACAAACATAGCCGAACTTAAAGGTTCTGGTCTAATCCAAAGGATCCTATTCTCCTCATTATGACTACTTGCAATAAACGCAGTTTTCCAGGTGACAAATGCCCTTATTTGTATATCGCCTGCAATTGGAATGAGGTTAACTCTTCTATTCTCGGGAATGGCCTCATTGTGGAGGTAAAGTTCGCACAGCAAATGCTGGTCACTTTCAGGGGCCTTAGCAAAAGTCTCAACAAATTGTTCTGAAGTAAGCAATCCATGAGGTCTGCCATCCTTTATTGCTTTTAATTGAAAATAAATTAAACGTTCAGAAAGGAAAAGAGAGTAATTTACAGAGGGTTTGCGGGTAGCCATCAACTTCTGCACTAATGAAAACATTAAAACAATCTTCTCCTTTGATTCCTTGACCTCTTTCTTGGAATCTCTGAGCTGTTGTAATGTCTGTTCCCAACTATCCCAGTTGGCGTACATGTGATTCTGCCATGCTAACTTGTGCTGCTGTAATATTGTATCTTGTTCTTCAGCATACTGTTTCTTCCATTTATTCATCTTTTCTAATTGATTCCATGGCAGGGTCTGTGTCCTGGCATTAGAAGTGCTGGGTTGGGACATTGTTTGAGTGGCTGCATTGACTGATTCAGGGCAAGATACCTGTGGTTGTGGTACTGTTTGAGTGGCTGAGCTGACTAGCTCAGGACAAGATATCTGTGGTTGTGTTTCTGTCTGAGTGGCTGCACTAACTAGAACAGGACGAGATATCTGAGGTTTAATTTCTTTTTCTACATTTATTGAGAGCCCTACTGGTTCTTGTGGAGGAGTAGGGCATTCCTCCTTTATTGCAGCTGATGTGGATACCTCAGATACTTGAATTTTGACTAGTTTGTAGCCTGCCTGCTGGTAAATATTACCACACTCATGGCACATGTATTCCCTGCATGGCTCCCTATTTTGTGATGATGCTGTGTGTGCTAGCATATAGAGATTCAATTCTCTATCAAAGGCCTCTCGCGCCGTGATTAGTTCATTCTTATAGGCTTCTAGCTCAGACTTCAAAAACTCATTTTCTTCCAATAAAGATGCCATAGTATATGAACCCTGTGTGCTGGTTGATTCTGTTGGGGTTGTCTGCTGATGCACAGCCGTAGCTGGTTCTTGTGGAGCAGCTACGGCTGGTCTCCCTGTATCATCGTGCTTGGTGTATGATTTTGGTACCACAGTGGCTGGTTCTTGTGTTTCAGCCTCTGGGTAAGTGACTGGTTCTTGTGTGGCAGTCACTGTTTGAGCCATAAACAATGTCGTATTATCCCGGGGCACTGGTTCTTGTGTGGCAGTGCCACCGGACGAGACGGGTTGGGGGATTTGAAATGGGGGTGAAGATTGGAGTTTTAACATAATAGTGGCGGGGTCAGGGGAAATGGGAGTAACTCCTGTTTCAACAGTCATATTCATTTTCCTTTTTGGTAGGAAAGCAGAGAAATCACTGTCTTTCCTTTTCTTTGCATGGGAAGATTCTTTTCTGGGGGAAGGGCTTTCGGAAGAAGTAAAAATTTGGAATTTGGCCCTTGTTCGACGTTTTGAGACAGAGACTGTTGGGGTTCTTTTCTTCCTTTTATAAGTAGGTGGGGATGGGGGTGTTAGAGAGTCATCGCTAAGGATAGCAATAGTGGGAATGGTTGACTCTCCTAAGTGGGATGAACTTGGGATTGGGTCAACTGGGTATGGAATTACTGGGGAGTCTGGGGTATGGTCCAGTTGCCCTTCATCAGGAATCTCAGGAGTTTCTTGGGAACTTTCGGCTTGTTGGGGGATTTGGGCCTGCTGAGGAATTACAGCCTGCTGGGGAATAAGGAGTGGGTTATTCAGAGGGGGGTTTTGCGGAGCAAAACCCCTCTGAATTAACAATTGGCATAAACGATGATGGGTGAGGGATAACAATGGGAATTTAGCCCGTCTGCAATAATAGGACATGTTTTTGATACAACCAAGCAGATAATAGGGAATATTAAGTAATCGACCATTCCTTAAATGATTCATCAAAACAAAGTCGTGGTGGTACACTACCTAGTAACGCCCTTCGCATGTCAAGTAGTGCTTGATGAATTCTGCTACTGTTGGCCATGGTCGAGGAAGTGAATGCAGACTTACACCGCGGCCTTTAAGTTCAACTGGTTCATCTGGATGAAGAAAATCTTGCTGTGCATTCAAAATAACCTGCTTTCTGCTGAACCAGCGAGTCCCAATAGCCGGCAACCCTGAAACTTGAACTATTTCCTCCTCTGTAACTGAAATGCGGACGCCTTGAACCACTGAGAAATTCCCCTGAAGATTTTGTGCAAACTCTAAAACCTGCTCCTGATCAAATTCTCCTAACCGTTCAAAGTATGCTGTCCATCCTGCTTGTTGGAAAATTTGATAGGCTTCCGGAAACATTTGAAGAAGATTTATCGAACCAGGCTCGTGTCTGATAGCCGACCCTCCCATGGCTGCTAGCTTGAGTTATATGCAGAGGCACAGAAGACAGAAACACAGGCTTTGGTCAAGCTAATTGTTGCAACAGAGGATGCGGAGTCTCAATGACGGCGGAAGTGGATATGAAGAATGACAGAGGATTGGTTAATGTGAAATGATTATTTAGTTTTCGAAATTCCCCCCCTACGTATGGTGCAATGATGATTGGGTGTGTGGAGATTGCAACCATTATGAGCCGAGATCCTCTCTTTAATATATAATTTAACTGCATTACATTAAAACCACATACCTTACATTTTTACCTTTGGTTTAATAATTCGAAGTGTAGAGTGCTTCAAAATGGCTTAATATACATGGAAGAATCTGTAGATTTCTCTGAAATTTAGAACAGGAGTGTAACAGGATCTGCTCAGTACTGAATAATTTTCACCCACAGGATCTGAAGCATAAACGTGGAGAACTAAAAATCTTGTATAGCAGGAAAGGAATGATGTTTTAATGATGAAAAGATGAAATGACAGGTTGCTGAAACTGGTGTTTCAGCAATGGAAAAATGAATGATGCGTTGCTGAAACTGGTGTTTCAGCAACGGGAAAAATCAGGAAAATGGGATAAATGACTTGGGTTTGAAACAAGTGGGGGAAGTGTTTGATAAGGGATAATTTCAGCAGTAAGGGATAGGAAATACTAGCTGAAGGATAATATTTCAGGAATGGTAGAAGTGGAAAAAAATGGGGAAAAGGGTAATAATGTAGAAATGGGGTGAAGGGATATTACTAGGAAATGGGGTAAAATGAAGGGAACAAGCTTCTGTGATTGAAGCTTCAGATCTTCTTATGATGAATCTGTCCTCCTTAATGAGCTTTTCCAGAATCTACAAAATTCAATTGTAATATGCCAACCCTTGACAGGGATTATTAGTCTTAAATCTATTCTAATCTAATACTAAAAAAATAGTGCAGAAAATTAAATGCTGTGAGGAGCAGAAGACTCCCCTAGAAAAAGATAATGAATATCAGTCATGCAAGCAGTCTTGAAATCCTCTTTAGAAACAGGGCGCTGATATAAACGAAGCCTATGACCATTGACTAGTAAAGGTGTTTTAGAATCATCAATTGTTAAAAGTCTTATTGTTCCATTAGGAAAAACAACATCTACCTCATATGGTCCAAGCCAGCGTGTACGTAGCTTACCCTGAAAATTTTCAAACCGAGAGTCATACAGCAAGGCCCAATTACCTTTTTGGAACTGCTTGTGTTTGATAATTTTTTCATGCCACTTCATTCTCTGTTGTTGAATCATGGTTGTTTGATGAATGGCATCTAATCTCTTTTCATCCAACTCAAGAAGCTGCTGCAACCTAGCTGTCTGCACATCAGTCAAATCAAGATTAACAGCTAAAGCAGTTCTTAGAGTTTTGATTTCAAATTCCACAGGAAAAACAGCATTTTTACCATAGACCAATTCATATGGACAGAAACCTGTAGTGTTTCTCCAAGTAGTTATGTAAGCCCATAATGCTTCAGGCAGCCTTTGAGACCAATCCTTCCGGTTGTCCTTCACTGTATTAGTTAGAATGGCTTCTAATACTTTGTTTGTGCTTTCCACCTGCCCATTGGCCTGGGGGTGGTATGGTGTAGTCATTCTATGATGAATATGATATTTCTGAAGGGTAGACTTAAAACCATGAGAATTGAATGGAGGTCCTTCATCTGTGACTAGCTCTCTAGGAATTCCAAATCTAGTGAAGATTTCTTCAAATAAGAAAGCTAGGACAGCCTCTTCATTGGCTCTAATAAGTGCTTTGGCCTCCACCCATTTAGTCATATAGTCTGTAGAGACTAATATATAAGTTCTTTGATTGGATGGAGGATTAATGGGTCCTATGAAATCCAAGGCCCATCTTTCAAATGGTTCGGAAACTACCTGGGGGTTTATGGCATTTGATCTCTATGATTGGGTTGACCCATTCGCTGGCAGTTGTCACAAGCCCTCACATATTTCTTTGCATCTTTAAATAATGAGGGCCAATAGTAACCCATCCTCAAAATTTTGTGTGCTGTTCGTTTATCAGCAAAATTCCCTCCGCAAGGGCCATCATGACAAGCTTTTAGTATGTCATACACTTCATCTTCCCTAATGCATCTTCGGATTTCCTGATGAAGCCCTGTGTAGAAAAGACACCCACTTATCCAGCTATACCTGGCACTTTGTTGAACAATTCTTCTCTTTTCTCTGTATGACAGGTGTGATGGTAATTTTCCTGCAACCAAATAATTAGCAATATCCGCATACCATGGAGAGTGAGCAGAAACTGCAAACAAATACTCATCAGGAAAAGAATCATCTACTGGAATATCATTGTCAGTTTTTAACCGTGAAAGGAAATCAGCCACCACATTTTCTTTACCAGGCCGATCTACAATTGTGATATCAAATTCCTGCAGTAATAATAGCCATCTAGTAACTCTCATTAAATACTTAATAGCTGAATGATCAGTGTGCACAAAAGTAGAATAACCAGTGATATAGTGTCGAAATTTATTAATGGCATAGATTACTACAAGAAACTCCTTCTCGGTAACTGTATAATTAAGCTCAGCAGGGGTCATATTCTTACTGATAAAGTATATAGCATAAGGAAGATGATTTTCCTCTTGTCCCAAGACAACTCCAATTGCAGTGTCTGAAGCATTAGAAGATATGTGAAAAGGGAGATTCCAATCAGGCCCCCTAAAAATAGGAGCAGTAGACAACTGATGCTTGAGTTCTTCAAAAGCTTTCTGACAAGGATTAGTCCACTTAAATTCAGCATTTTTCATAAGCAACACAAATAATGGAGAAGCTATCTTAGAGAAATCTTTAATAAATCTTCTGTAGTATCCAGCATGTCCTAGAAAACTTCTAACATCAGTTTGTGTTTTAGGAACAGAAAGATTCTGAATGACCAATATTTTAGATGGATCTACCTGAATACCTTGAGATGAAATAAAATGTCCAAGCACCACTCCTTCACTCATCATCATATGGCATTTTTCAGTACTTAGGGAGAGGTGAGCTTGTATACATCGTTTAAGTACCTTCTCAAGATTTTGTAATGCATCTTCAAAAGACACACCATAAGGAGTAAAATCATCCATAAATATTTCCATAGAATCATTCAGCATATCAGAAAAGATTCCTATAATAGCTCTTTGAAAAGTTGCTGGTGCATTACATAGCCCAAATGGAAGAACTCTATAAGCAAAAGTTCCCCAAGGGCTAGTGAAAGTGGTCTTGTCTTGGTCTTGGGGTGCAATTCTTATCTGATTATACCCACTGAATCCATCTAGAAAAGAAAATAATTTCTTCCCTGCCAGACTATCCAACACCCGATCAATGAAGGGTAAAGGAAAGTGATCCTTTTGAGTAGCTTTGTTTAAGGCTCTGTAGTCAACACATACTCTCCATTTCCCGTTTTTCTTAGGGACAATTACCAATGGGGAAACCCATTCACTGTCAGATATAGGGTATATAAATCCTGCATTAAGCAATTTCTAAAGTTCTTCTTTAACAATTTCTCGTAAATTAGGGTTCATTCGTCTTTGGGGTTGACAAACTGGTCGGCATCCCTCTTTAATGTAAATTCGATGAGTACATAATTAAGAAGAAATACCTTTCGTATCCATGTAATCCCATGCAAATGCTTCCTTATATTCA
Organism: Pinus albicaulis; assembly: GCA_034641835.2. NCBI lineage: Eukaryota > Viridiplantae > Streptophyta > Pinopsida > Pinales > Pinaceae > Pinus > Pinus albicaulis. The sequence goes on along the minus strand of CM076574.1, from coordinate 292,277,785 downwards.
TGCAATAACTTCATTAACTGCTGTGTTTCATCAACTGTTAGATCAGGATTTATGTTTAATGTCTTGCCAGGTTCAATTTCAACTGTTATGCTTTTAGATGAGATGGTGGTTAATGTCTGAGATGAGTCTTCAGATTCAATTTTTTCCTGGGTATCAGTTTCAAAAATTTCAGTTAAATGATTGTGTGTTTTAGCAATTACAGAAGAAGGTTCACAAATAAAATTATTAATTATCTCATCCTCTGTATTGTCTTTAAGAGTTAAATCTTGTCCAATAGTTAGAATAGGCTGAACAACATTATCATCATAATCCATCCACATAGAATCTTCATTATTAATTATTGGTGTAGCATGAGGATAAAGAGTAAGCTGTTTTGTTTCATAACCATTAGATATTGTCATTGAACCAGATCTACAACTGATAAAAGCATCAGCTGTGGCCAGCCATGGCCTTCCTAGAATTAAGGGATGTCCCCCCAGCTTTGTTTTAGTCTGCAATACAACAAAATCAGCTGGGTATTTCCAGGATTCAACTGAAATAAGTAGATCTTCAACAACTCCTTCAGGTTTAATTGTAGAACGATCAACCAACTCTAGAATGGTGGGTGTATCTCTGATTGTGTTATTCAGCTGTAACAATTGTGAAGTTTCAAGAGTCATTATGTTAATTGCAGCACCTAAATCTACCAGAACTTGGGGAATCATTGTTTTACCAATCTGAACTGTCACAGTAGGATGTCCGGGATCACCATATTTCACAGGAGGGGTTTTTCCAGACATTAATGCAGATAAGTCACCCATCACATGTACTGTAAGGGGATCTTTAGTTTTCCTACCAGGTTTCTTAACACAAATATCCCTTATTGTTCTGGCATAAATTGGTACATCTCTTAATGCTTGTAAAAGTGGAATTTTAACATACAAATTTTGCAATTCCCCTAAAAGATTAAAAGCAGGTGTTGCAGGCGTTCTGGTTAAAACCAAACGCTCAGGGAATGGTGGTTCTGTTATTTCAACACTCTTGTTAGAAGGTGGTTGTGCTTTCTTATGTTTCTCAGTTTCCTCTTTATCAGAATCAGAAGAAGTTATGTCATCAATAATAGGCTCTACTATTTTCCCAGATCTTAAATGAATATCATTACATTGCATAGTAGGAAATGTAGACTGATTCTGAATATCAATGACTTGCACAACTTTATTATTGGGGTTAGGATTTGGTTGCACAGGTATCTGGGGTCTCATTTGGTTATTTGGCGGAGCATTTGATGGCAGGGGAAGTGGTTGTTGGAATTGAGGCAATTGATTTGGATACGGGAGTTGTTGGCTTCTCCAATTTGAATTCCAAGGGTTAAAAGAAGATGGCTGTTGTGGAGGCCAAGGAGTCCACATTGAAGGATCAACAAAGGGAGGGTTTGATTGCTGCATGGGTGGGAAATTCATTTGATTGAAGGGTGGGTATTGCATTTGATTAAAGGGAGGGTAATTTGTTTGACCGAAAGCAGAATCATTGTTCCAACGATTAAATGGCATACTAGAGTTCATACCTTGTCCTTTTGGTTGCCATTGTCTTCTTTGAGTTAGCAGATAAACTGCTTCAGCTTCTTCTTCCGTTGGCTGTAATGCTGCCTTTATTCCTGGTAGAGATGGACATTGTTTTGTTTCATGATCTTTCTCACAAAGGGTACAGATTGGTATTTTGTCCATTGGGCACTCCCTTAGTGGATGTTTGTCTCTGCACTTCGGGCAAAAGACAGCCAGAGTTGCTTCCGCTTCAGCCTGCTTCTTCTTAACCTGCAAAGTGTCAATTTGTGAAGCAAAAGAACTTAACATCTCGGTTTTAAATTCTTCAAGTAAATTACCTATTTCAGCTCTTGTTGCTCCTCCACTGGCTGATTTCTGCACTCTTGAATAGGTGGAATCTCTATTACTTACTCTGTTCCTTGCAGCTCCCCTAGAACACCTCTTAGAAAGTTCAACAATCTCATCATATGATTCCTTAGATATATCTCCTTTGCCAAGCATGTTTAACATATCTAAACAATCATCCCTTAAACCTCTAAGTAATATTGTTTTGCGAATTTCCTTACTTATATTCGGATGATCAGATCTCTGTATATTGTACTGCAACCTTTCTACATAGTCCTCCAGATTCTCGTCCGGCTTTTGTGCCATATTGAATAGTTCATCCTTCTTTTCTCTCGTCCGGCAGTAGTCTTGATATTTAAGCAGAAATTTCTGTTTCATCTGCTCCCAAGTTGTAATTACCTGACTTCCAAGGCTCATGAACCATCTTAAAGCATTTCCTTTCAAGGTGGTTGGAAACAGTTTCAACTTTTGAGCATTAGTAACATAGTCATAACTTCTGCATAATATATCAAATTCAAAAATAAATTCATCCGGATCTTTAGAGGATAAACCATGGAAGTTAGGTAAAGCAGACAATGGAATGTTTTTCATAGGATTTGTTCCTGCAGGGAGATCACTGATAGGAAATCCCAAGGTAGAGAGGGAATTTTCATCCCTTCCTTCTCCTTCAGGATCTACACGTCCTCCACCAAAGAAATCGTCATTGTTTCCTTCCATTTTTGGTTCTCCTACTGCACTTGCTCGATCGTCAAGATCTTCTACAGGCTCTTCAATGTTTTCCACTGGTCGTCCAACACTCTCAATTATTTCCTCAATGTGCTCTGCTGATTTGCTAACACTTTCTTCTGTCTCTCCAGCACTGACTGCTGGTTCTTCAATCACTGGCTCCTCTATATTTTCAGGACCCACAACTTCCTCTGTTTTGTAATCTGATTGAGGGGAGTGCTGAAGTTTTGGTCTTCGAGAACTTAATCTCTGTGATGATTCAGCCTTTGATACAATCTCGTCAATAAAAGTCTTTCTTCCTCCCCTTCCTTTGCCCTTGCCACCCGTGGGGTTATTTTTCTTTTGGTTTCCGCGTCCTCTCATACAATCTGCACATTTAAAAAGAAAATATTAATGCTTTTGAAATCTATAATTGCCTTCCCCGGCAACGGCGCCAAAATGTTGGTCGCTTTAATTGTTTTCACAATTCAAGCTCCACATAAATTGTCAACCCGAGGAAGTATTTTTATTCCAAAGACAATCACGCACTGGATATGCTCAATTTCAAAAGCAAGAACAATGTTGTAGTAAAAAGCCACACAATTACCAATCATACAAATCTAATTATTCACACTCTGTTTAATCAAAGCTGAAGTCAATTATGTTATAGCAGAAGTAATTCCTAGGTTGCAGTTTAGAATCCAAATAAAGGGAAATCAATCGGCAGGAAAGGAAACCAATCAACCATAACAGGAACAGGACCCTATTCCTTTAAATAGGAACTTCAGCACCTGCTGCCTGACACTAATCACTCTGTAGAAAAGATAACTCAAGAGACCAAGACCCTATTCCCATGAACAGGAACCTTCAGCACTTGTCTCCTGTTTCTAATCACACTGCAGGAAAAGAAAGGCAATGAGTGGGAGCAGGACCCTATTCCTTTGTATAGGAACCTTCAGCACCTGCTTCCCAGCATTATACATTCAAACATATAACATAAATAGATTTCTCAACTTCTTAAGAATGAATGTACTGAACACATGCAGCGTTAAGGAAATAGCATATTCAATAAACTATAGAACTGTGTAACTGGTGTCTCAGCAACAGAATTAAAGTAAAGTGCAAACAACATAAAGAAATTAAACAAACTACAGGGACAGAAGGGTGAATATTGTGAGGAAGGCGGGCCCTTTCCCTCTCACAAGATTCCCCAGGGAAAGAATTAAATTGAAGCGCTCAAAAGAAGATTTTATTCATCTGTCAAAAGAAATGATACATTACAGATGGAGTCTAGCTCCAGTCTCTCAAATACAATGTTCTCCTGTAGCTTTCAAACTCGAACTCCCTTCTAATGATGATGTCTCCTCTTTTTAAAGAGGAGACATCTCTTACAATTACATGAGAGCAAATCTGTGTTTATCCCAATTCTGTTCTTCTTTCTTAAAACAGGACTATTCTTTTCTTCCATAAAAAGATATTGTTACAACAGATACAACAAGAATGCTATCTTCAGAATAATCCGTGTAACCACGTTTTCATGTTGTTGCCATTGTTCCACAAAATACTCTTCCAGAATCACAAATTACGAGTGACGGAATTTGCGTGCTTGCTGGCTGTTTCAGCAACGAAGTCAACTGTTTCAGCAACGGAGTCGGTTGTTTCAGCAACGAAGTTTGACTGTTTCAGCAACGGCCGATTGTTCCAGCACAGCATATAACTTATCTGCGATCTTTTAGACTTATGTTAGCAACAATCCACTTCGATTAATGATAAAATATAAGAGTATTATGGAATTATATGTAAACATATTAAACATATAATAAAGAAGAGGATTTTATATACCTTGGGATAAAGTAAATGAAAATGATAATGGAATCCTTTTCAAACATGGTTATAAAGGTAAGATGGTGTCAAAGTATATAGTAAAATGATACATAGTGGAGTCCTAAATGCCCTCTCCATCCCGTGCTTCCATGCAATATAATTCGAGCTGCCCTCAAGGGCATACTCCAATCACAATCCGTTGAAATACATTTCAATGAATGCTCAACTTCGACACCAAGAAAACACTGCAGCAAATTCGAATTCCACCAGCACAAAAATCAACCACTTCAATAATTGCAATCTACTCCAATGATCAACTCCTCTGATACCATGTAGAAATTATATAACTTATGTGTTATATATCCAAGATTCTCCTGATCACACACTATTTTAACTTCATGCACAATACATAATCTATTCTGTTAGGGCCTAAATCTACCTCAGGCTGAGAAATTCAGAATCTAGGGTAACATCAAACCACGCTTAACCTGGTAGCTAGCCCTTCCAGATTGGGAGAGGGCTCTCTCCTTGTCAGTCTCAGCAAAAAATGATCAATGAGGCTTGAGATGAATTAAATGAAAACTAATTTTAGGCTAGGTATATATGAAAAAGAGTCTTGATTTGAATTTAATGAATATTTTTTTGGCTCAAGAGGAAAGGCAAATTTGGATCTGGGGAATGAGGCTCAGTTTTACAGAGATATGAATGGGGCAAGGTAGGCAATTGATTTGAAACTTCCAATTTTAAATAAATGGAGATTTGAGAGAGGTGAGGAGTTGAAGAGTGCAAGAAACCTTCAGGGATCCTCCCCAAGCAGCTGAAAACATATAAAATTAAACAAACCCTAGGTAGAGCACTGCAAATTTTAATGAATTATACCTTTATCCTTGTTTGCTTAATTTAAGAAGAAATAAGAGTGAAAATGGTATACATCAAACACCAGTAGACTTAAATTTATAGAGAGAAACACATCATCAAAACAAAATGCCACATGAATCCCATAGAGTGCTGCAAACCCTGGTCTATTCCTTTTCCAAAAATGCAGAGATGAATGAACAATGATGCTCAAAGCATTCCCAAGAGTCCAACCCTGCTAATGACTGAAAAACCACAAGATATAGACAAAAAATTACTCATCCTAGCCTCTAGGGGTCGAGCTCACAAGTTTAGGAGCTGTTCCAACAAAATCTAAACTGAGAACTAAAAAGTAGGCAGTGGAACAACTTGCCTCTATAAACTAGGAAACTGATTCAGTCAGTTGCAAATCACCTTTTGATGGATGAATCTACCCTCATGATTAAAAATTTAAAAAAATAACAAGAAGATCCATCAAATTACATCATGATTTTGAAATTTGGAAGTAAGAAAGTCAAAATGTCAAAAACTAGGCGAAAAACAGAGTTTCTGGGTAAAAAATGAGCAAAAACCTCCAATGCGTCGCGCCAGTTTGCAACTGATTTTGGAGGCCTTCCCGGTGTCCAAATTGGCTCCAAGTTGTCTTGTTGGAAATTTTTTCCTATATAATTTCCAACACGAGTGAAATTTTTGAATTTGGCTTTTAGTTGCCCCTCCAAAACTGATTTCTCCCAACACTGCTTCCTGTGTGTCAAAAAAGGGGCAGAAAGGTCATTTTTGGGGTGTTTTTGACCCTTCTGGAAGCCCAAAACCTGTCAAAATCTCTTGGAAATAGGTAGGAATACATATTTTTCCATGAAAAATCCAAAAATTTAGATTTTTCAACAAAAGGAGTCCCCTATCAAAAGCGCGCGCCAAGTGGCATGGCGCATAGAGCTGAAAAGTTTGTTTTTAGGCCAAAAATTCAAAATTTGTAAAAAGTGTCCCAAATTTTTTGAAATTTGGGATGAGTGTCCTCCATTATGTGCTATGCTGGGCCAAGGAAGCCTCGGCCAAGATCTGAAGTCTATCATGCTTTTTCCGACGTTTTGAGGCCTTCTTCAACTTAGCCTTCAAGATCTTGATCCTTGCTTTGCAAACATGGTTTCTCGCCCAATAATGATTGGCCATGTGCCTCAACATGTTCTTTTATTTTTTGTCTTTGTCCCACAACTTCTCCAAATGCATATTTACCCTTTCAAGCCAAGTTTCGCGATTAGCTTCAATTTCTTGCTCAAGTGATGTCATCTTGGTTTTGCTCTTTTTAGCGGCTTGCCGGTTCTCTCCTATGTTTTGTAGCTCCATGATGGTTTGATGATCCTCTAGCTGCTTGTTCCCTTGCTCAAGGTATTTGATTATCCATTTGGCTCTTTTTAGGCTAAGGGACAAAGTATTTATCTCCACCCGTTGCTCCTAAATGATCTCTCTAAGCTTTGAGCTTGGTGAGCCCAAATTAGTGTCATCATCCTGAATGAGGATGAAATCTGTCTCCTACCCTCATGTATTGGCCTCTTTCCTTTATCCTATACCTGCACTGCTGATGACCGAAGCGAGACCCCTTCCACCCCGGGTGGAGATAATACTCGCTTGGCTGCTGCAAACAACCTTCTAGTGTCCTTCTGATAGGTGACAAACACCAGCACACTAGTGGTCTGTGTCTCATGACCCTCCTGTTGATGTGAAGGTCCACTGGTCTCATGAAAAGCTTCCGGAGGCACCTGAGGAGCTGTGAAGAAATCATGAGAAATGAAATCCTCCCATGAAATGTATTGCAAACCAAGTTGATGCATAACCACATTTTTGATGAGTACAAAATGATAGATACTGTTATACTACTTCTCAGGAGTTTTCTTTTGCACTAGGGTGGTCATCTTCTCAATATTTCGGCACATGAAGTAGGGGAGATTCATCATTCTCACCCTGGTAAAGTGCATCAACAATCTAATGTGATAGGCATATAGAAGAGAAAACCAAGCCTTACAACTGAAATATTTGATTATGAGCTTCATCAAAGGAGCGTATGAATCTTTTAGGTACCGAAAGGGAAAAAATCTACTGAGTTGTCTAAAAAAACTAGGCTTGATGTATGGCTCATAGTGTTCCCTGTCAACTTGCTGCCTTTTATTCCATTGCTCTCCGACATTTGGAATACCGGTTGCTAGAGAGATAGACTCAGGTGTCAAGGTGAATGTCACACCTGCAAGAGTGACTTAGCCATTATGTAAATGAAGCACAAACAATCTAGCCAACTCATGATGGTACTGCACTCTATCAACCATCTCACAAAACTAATAACAAGACTGATGTTGAAAACATGTGATAACAAGAGGGCAGGCCTGCAGCTCAACAAGTGAAGTAGGCACTTCCCATACATGCTTACCACTCTTGTGAGGTCTTCTTGGTGCATGCAATTCGGTTGTAGAGTCACTGTGTGTTCCTTCATCTCTCTCATAAGAGAAATCTATCTCCATGTTTGCCAAAGTTTGTGTTGTCTTAGATGAGTATGAAGAGTTTTAGGTGACTTTGGTTTTTTGTTGGCAAATGTATGAAAATGTGTGAGGGACTATGGAGGGAGAGGGTAAGGGGAATGTTGGGAATATTGCCAATTGGAATTTGGGGAATTAAAGGGTTTTAAGGACAGTCTCTAGGCTTTTGGGATAGCAATTGGGGTTTAGGAATTTTGTAGCTAGGACATGGGATAATGGGAATATGGGATAGGGGTAGATGAATTTAGGGATATGGGGAATAGGGAAAAGGGTTGATGAAACTAGAAAATCAGTGAAGAAATAAAAGATGAGGGAGTGGTGACCATAAAAACCAGTTTACAAACCCTAGGCTATGATGTCTTGAGCAAGGAAGTAGGGTTTGATTTTTTTTAAATTAAATCCTCATCAAAATGATAAGACACACGTTTATGGCATTGGAGGGATTGTTTGTCTTACTTTGGACCGGAGGCAGCTGAGAAAATCAGAGTTTTGAATGAAATCGTGGTTCAAATAGCCAGCAGCTCTATGCGCCGCGCCACAAACTCAATGCGTCGCGCCGGTTATATGCGTCGCGCCTGTGTGTTTTTACCACTGTGGAGGTCGACCCAATGCATCACGCCAGTCCAATGTGCCGCGCCTTTCAGCCAATGCGCCACGCCCACAAACTTGCACGACTATGCTGTGATTTTGATCCCTTTGTTCAACACGGCCCTTTCTTGCTCACTCTCTCTTCTTGGAATTCAAATGATACTTTTGCAACATGAAAAACGACTTATATACCAAAGGCTTTAATTTTCCACTCCAAAAAACCCACTTTTGTAATGTTTACCTTTGACACTTTTTTTAAACTCTGTTTTAGGCAGTTTGCTTCATTTTGCCTCTGATTAACGGAATGACTTGCTTTTGTTTTCCTTGCAGGGGATGGATTTTCTGGAGCTTGACAAGGTGACCAGGGTTGCCATTGAAATTATGTACAAATGATAGAACTTGAAATTACGTTAAATTTATACATAAAAAGACAAAATACTCTATTTTTCTTCAAAACAGAGTTTTGAGGAAAAATACATTTCTAGGCATATGATGATGAAATTTTTAGTACTGGAACTTTATTCAAACTCCTCATGCACCTGCTGACCATTATTGGGAATTTTGAAGACCTTATTGATGAAACCCTAGACCTAATGGGACTGAAAACCCTAGAAATGACTCTTACAAATTTAAGGACAAAAAGTGAGTGCAGATGATCTTGATGAAAGGAAATAGGCCAACACGTAAAGGACATGAGGGAAAATTTATAAAACGCCACTACCGTCAGATCATCCATGCTCCTAATGGAATGCAGCTAACTGAGCGAGACACCTAATATGCAATGCAACAAGAGAATTTTGATCACTGACGGAGGGATGAAGATACCGACACTAACATTGGCTCCAATGAGGATGGTAGCTCCTTGGAGGTGCCAAGAACTATAGATCTATGGGAAAGCAGGCAGTGCCTTTCGTCCATTGGGCTATGGAGTCAATAACCTCGACAAACCAAAACTGGACTCTTGACTCAATTTCAGAACTGAAAACTGACTCAAAACTGACTCAAACAAACCAAACCAAAACTAAAATCAACCCTCAGTTTTATAGCCTTCACCTCGGGCCCCAAACTAAAATAATGATGACAGCACACACTTGCAATGAAATTTAAACAAACCGGTATGTATAGTGATATATATGACAGCAGAAAACATTTCAAAAATAGTACCGTTTGAGTAGCCAACCATTGACCGGCCCACCTGAACAATCTTCTCCATTCATTTCTTTCAAAAGGAAAACATTTTTGCCTCGATATGCAGCAATTCTGAAAGGTCCTTTCCAAATATTCTCGAACTTTCCATGCTTACCTTTATCTTCGTTTCTCGCGTCCCATTTTAGCACCACTTCTTCTATTTGAAACTTGTCCGCCTTTGCTTTTCGATCATATATCTTCTTGATTCTCTCTTGCAACTTGAAAGAGTTCTGAAAAACCTCCTCTCTAGTCTGTTGTAAATAGATCATTTGATTAATTCTTCGTTGCAAATGATCATCCTCGCTGCCAGCTTCCTGCAGAAGTTTAACCACTAGAACTGCGAGAGAGGTCGGGAATACAGTGTCAACACCATACACAAGCTCAAAAGGAGACATTCCTATAGATTTATTTTGACTCACTCCGTCTGCCCAAAGTGCATTAACCAGTTTCTTGTGCCAACTTTTCTTGTTCATTTCTAGTAGCTTTTTGATAATATTGACCAAGGATTTATTTGAGGATTCGGCCAATCCATTACCTTATGGATGATATGCGGTTGAATTCCCCAAAGTGATTTGATACTTATCACAAAATTCAATCATTGTTTTAGATTTAAAGCCCACTGCATTATCAGTGATCAGTTTGTTTGGACAGCCAAAACGAGACAAAATATTGTTTTCAAGAAATGAAATGATTACCAAATCTGTGGCCTGCCTAGTGGGAATCGCCTCAATCCATTTGGTAAAATAGTCTGTCGCTGTAAGCATCCATTTATGTTGTGTCAAAGAAGTAGGATGGATCTCACCAATGAAATCCAAATCCCATTGTTGAAATGGAGCACTTACTTCAATGGGCTTGAGCGGTAAAGGCTGCAATTTTCTCCTACCTTGAAAAATCTGACATTCATGACAGATTTTAACAGCTTTGTACACATCAGCAAAGAGAGTTGGCCAATAATATCCTGCTCTCAAAATTTTGTTGGCCGTCGTCTTCTAGAAAATATGACCTCCGCAATCTCCCTTATGAAAGTCTTCCATAACCTGTTTTTCCTCTTCTTCAACCAGACAATTGAGCAAGACACCACGGGGATCTTTCAAATAGAGCACATTATTCATGATACAAAACTTGGCAGCCTTCAATTTCAGTGTCCTACTTTTTTTCTTAGCCATTCCTGGAGGTGGTAACAAATTTTGGAGTACATAAACAATGTCCGAATACCAAGGAGAAAGAACAAAAATTTATGATACTTGAGCAAGCGAACTTTCTTCATTTTCCTCTAACATAGCAGCAATGAGATTAATGTCCAAGGCATGCAAATTTGACTCAACCATTAGCTTAGCTAGCCCATGTCCTTTGATGAGCTTTGTAGGTTTGATCTCCACGTCATATTCCAACAAGGCTGCAATCCATTTGCCTCGTCTCCCTTTTGGATCTGTTTGCACTAAGACATATTTGACAGCAGCATTAGGAACATAAGCAAGGATGTGAGAATGCAGAATATAAACTCGAAAATCTTTCAAATCTTTTACCAAGGCAAGATATTGCTTTTTAATAATATTATACTTTAAATCTGCATCTCTTATGGTACTGCTGAAAAATGCAATTGGTTTCTCAAACTGATCTCTTTTCTGCATCAAGATTGCTGCCATAGTATGATCCGAGGAAAATGAAAACAAAATGAAATCCTGAGTATAGTCTGGGCTGATCAACACCGGAGCTGAATAAAGGGCCTATTTCACCAAATTGAGAGACTTTATTGCTTCCTCAGTCCACTTCACTACACTATCTTTCTTGAGCATGTTTGTGATTTCCCTTAAATGTTCTGCAAGATTGGGCACAAAGCGACGTAAGAAATTCATCTTACCATTGAATGATTGGATCTCCTTTTTATTCTGGGGAAGGTCAATTTGTTGAATGGCTTCTACTCTGGCTGGATCGATGCGGATACCATCCTTTGATATAATATGACCGAGAAGCTTTCCTTCATCCATGGAAAACAGACTCTTCTTTGGATTGAGAGATACACCATATTTTCTGCACCGCTGAAATATAATCTTCAAATGATAAAGGTGCTCTTCATCTGAATTAGAAAAAACTGTCAAGTCATCAAGATAAATAACTAGAAAGACATCTTTTTCATTTGCAAATGCCATATCCATTGCTCGTTGAAAGGTTGCACCAGCATTCTTCAATCCGAAAGGCATTTTAGCATAATGAAAAGTTCCCCACGGAGTGGTGAACGTTGTTTTATCTCTATCATCCTCATGGACCAGAATTTGGTTATAACCAGAATAACCATCGAGTAGCGACATGCTAGATGCTCCAACTACTCGCTGAAGTATGTGATCCATTTTGGGCAATGGATAGTTGTCTTTCAAAGATACTTTATTCAGATTCCTAAAATCAATACATAAATGGATCTCACCTGTTTTCTTGCGCACGGGCACCAAATTAGAAATCCAATCTGAAAATCTTATGGGGACGATGATACCAGCTTTGTACAACCGATTCACTTCCTTCTCTATTGAGGGCAGCAACTTTGGATTTATTCTTCTCAACTTCTGTCGAAAGGGCTTTTGATTTGGATTGATCGGGATGGTATGCTGAATTATGTTTGTGTTATATGTCTTCAAATCTAAATAGTCCCAAGCAAATACATCAGCAAAGGAAGATAATAAACTGATATACTTTTCTTTTACCTGTGGGGGAAATGCCTTGGACAATTTCACCATTTTAGGATTTTCTGCTGATCCAATGTTCACATCCTCAACTCCTTTCTCGGTTGGCAGCAAGCTTGGTTTTCGCGCTACATCATCTTGGTCGAAAAGCTCCTCTAAAGGTATTAGACCTTTAGGAATGACATTGTCCTTCAGCTGCAAAACTTCCATCTCATTGACTTCTATATCCGCCTCGCCATCATCATGCTCCCCATCAATAGAAGTGTCTTTGAATTTACCTTCATTTTGCAAAAATTCATCAATTTCTTTATCATCTTGAAACACTTGTCAATACCTTTGATTGTCAGGGACAGTCGGATGATGCTTCACATGAATTTCAAATTTTTTGTTTGAATTCATCGGAATTTTCAAATTACTTGCTACTGTTGCAAGTGCATTTGCAATGCCATTCTGAATATGAGGGACACATGTCAAAGTATAATCTGAAAACAATCTCAAGATATCTAGTACCGCATTGCAGTAGGCCCGCTTTCGAGGATGCTTAGCTTGGTATTCACCTTTCACTTGCTTGATAACTAACTCGGAGTCGCCATAAACTGCAATCCTTTTCGCATTTAACTTTCTAAGAATTTTCAAACCAGCAATTAAAGCTTCGTATTCAGCCTCATTATTTGAACAGTCAAAAGCCAATTTATAAGAACTGACCCTTACATTACTTTGCACCTTGTTTGGGGAGAAAACAAGGCTACGTATCCAAATTCCAATTCCAGCACCTTGCCTTCCTACCGCGCCATCAAAATCCATGGTCCACAAACCAGATTCTTCCTCTTCCAAATGCTGAAATTCTGTTTGTTCTTTTACTTTCCCTTGCTGTCCATCAACATTTTACTGCTGTCGGGAGGCTGATTGCTCAACGGTACTATCAAGTCTTTGTCTTTCTTTCTTTAAGACCTCTTTGAAATTTTCAGTGATTTCTGGAATGTCTTCTACTTCAATTAATTGGCTATTTACATCATTAAAGCTATCTGAGTATAAAAAAAATGATTCTAAATCAGTATGTACATAGTTGATTGGATGATTTACTAGTTTCTCCTTGCTAGTGATCATATACTTCATCTTTTGCTCCCGGTATAATTTCCTCATCTGACCGAACACGGGAATAGTAGCATAGGAGAAATCAAGCTGCAATGTCCCTTTAAGTTTCGCTCCCCAAGATCTGGAAAGAAGCATGCCAAATCTAGGAGGAATATCCGCCACAACCACATCCATCAAAACATTTTTAGTCGGAATCTGATCCAAACTGACCACCAAATATTTGATAAGCCCAATGCATCTTACTCTACTAGAATCGAAAGAATAAAGGTCATGATACTTTCTAGTGATATCCAATCCCAATTTCTCCATGATTTCCCTAGGCATGAGATTATGAGAGGCTCTGGAATCAAACATAGCATTGTGTAACACATAATCATGCAATCTAAGGCTGATATAAAAAGGAGGCACATCACTATCTGGAGACTCACCATCCAATGCTGGACCAAAAATCAACTCAGGTTGATCATCTTCCACATTTACCATATCAGACAATGGATCTAAATTCAAAATCTTAGACACCTGACCCTTATAGCTGCTATTCTTCATCAATTCAGTCAAAGGAATGGATACTTTTAACTTAGAAATTTCACTTTCTAAGTTAAAAGCTGAACTTTTATCTACCTCTTTACCTGGGACATCCTTCTTTTCAGTTTTATCCTTTGATATATTTGGCTGATTGGATATTTCATTTTCTGATGATGGTTTGCTAGTGTTGGGATCAGCTATCTCTTTCCCCTTTTTCTGCACAACGAGTGGATCATTCTTTGGCACTGTCGCTTCCTTTCTTTTTTGAATTGGATTAATGGGAACATCTCTACTTCTGAGTGAATATTGTTGCTATTGGGCTGTCAAAGCATTCATGTACCCCCTTTGATATTCATCAGACTCTTCTTCAAGAACTGTTTCATTCGCTAAGATGAAATTCTCGTCCCTTTGTACAACTGAGTTCTCGGAATACTCCTCATCTTCAGTAATAAAAATTGGCATATCATCACGTGTAAAGAAATGATTCTCTTCTCCGATTACATTCTCCTCATCATCTGATTCCGGACCATGTACAAAATTCTTCTGTAAGGGTGTCTTCACTTGCTTCTGTACTGCTTGGTCTTGTACTCGTTGCTCTCTTTGCTTGATTCTAAATTGCGGTTGTTGCTGGCCACGAAAATTAGGATTTCTGAATTGCGATTCAGACTTGTCAATCGTCAATCTGTCAAAAATTTGTTCCATCTTATGGAGAACTTGATCTGAAGTGGAAACCTCTTCCTTTACTGTTACCTTCTTTTCAGCTCTCATTCTAGCTCTCTTGGCAAGCAGATTTGCTTCAACGCTGACTGCAATTTTCTGCATGTCTTCCAAAGTGGCCGGATCTCTTTCTCTTAATTGATAGGCCATGTCAGGATCGAAGCCATCCGGAAACTTAATCAAAGCCAACCCCATAGGTGGCTTTATATCTGCAAGAATTGCATTGTAAAAAAAATTGAATCTAACACAATAATCTTAAACAGACTCACCAATGTTCCGCTTGATATTCTCATATTCAGAAAGGATCTGAAGAGGACTTTTCTTCACTTCCCATTGATCCAAGAATTGTCTCTGAATATTAGTCAATTTAGTAATACTACCAGCTGGTAAAGCTCTGAACCACTTCCTTACTTCACCTCCAAAATTCTGTACAAATAGTCTCATGGTCACATTCTCCGCATCAATCTCGTGAAGGTCAAAGAAATCTGTCATCCTATCCACATGTTGCTGAGATGTAAAAATTTGAGGAGTGCCATCAAACAACGGAATTTTTCTTTGATAAGTAGCGGGCATGTTATCGAAATTTTGAGGCAACACGAGGTGTGCAAATCGGGCAGCCATTGCTCTAGGTGGATTTACAATCGGTCTTGGGGATATAGGAGGAGTCGGAGCAGCTGATGTATAAGGTGTGTGTGGTGTGGATGGAGGTGATACCACTACAAATTTTTGATTAGAGATAGAAGGCTGCACGGGAATGGTGGGAATGAAAGGAGGCTCGGTAGGAATTTCTGAACTAGATGCAATTGTGGATGACCCAAGAGTTGCAGATGCAGACTCTATAAATTCGAGAATTTTTATTGCCACAATGGAATTCTGAAAGTTCAAGATATAACTGTCAATTGATCTATTGGATTTTTCAATTTCAAGATCTTTGAAAAACTCTAGATTTAGGACAGTAGAATCAATAGCACTTTCGGACTTAGTCTCAAACAATGACAACTCAAATTGTTCGTCAAACTCAAGATCTTCAAGACACTCAAAATCAACAGGACATGAATGAGATTTGAACACAGTAATCACAGGACTTTCTCGACGAAGGATTCTCGAAATAAGATTTGGATTTTCATACACAGGAGGTGGATCAGGATCCGGATTTTCCCTGGTGTGTCATCTGGAAGCCAGTGTGTTGAATTATTTCCAAAAATCAAACGGAAAAAATCAACTTGTTCAGCCTATCAGAGTCTAAACTCATCACCCAAAAGTCTAGAATTTTCTAATGTACTGGGGAAATTTTCAATTTAGATGTTACGTTTATAAGACTAGACTGGAGATTGACTGAAGCAGCATTCATCTACTTTCGCTAATGCAAAGCAAGAGCATTTCGAAGGCTACCTGGCTAACTTCAAGCTCATTTTGTAGTTTATAAAACAAATAACACTAACAAACAAAAAATCTGATCCTCAGCGGAGTTGCCACTATGTTATGGCCTAAATCTACCTCAGGCTAAGAAAGGCAGAATCTAGGGTAACATCAAACCACGCTTAACCTGGTAGCTAGCCCTACCAGATTAGGAGAGGGCTATCTCCTTGTCAATCTCAGCAACAAATGATCAGTGAGGTTTGAGATGACTTGAATGACAACTAATTTTAGGCTAGGTATATATGCAAAAGAGTCTTGATTTGAATTTAATGAATATTTTTTTGGCTCAAGAGGAAAGGAAAATTTGGGTCTGGGGAATGAGGCTCAGTTTTGCAGAGATCTGAATGGGGCAAGGTAGGAAATTGATTTGACACTTCCAATTTGAAATAAATGGAGAATTGAGAGAGGTGAGGAGTTGAAGAGGGAAAGAAAATTTCAGGGATCCTCTCCAAACAGCTGAAAACATAGAAAATTAAACAAACCCTAGGTAGAGCACTGCAAATTTTAATGAATTCTACCTTTATCCTTGTTTGTTTAATTTAAGAAGAAATAAGAGAGAAAATGGTATACATCAAACACCAGTAGACTTAAATTTGCAGAGAGAAACACATCATCAAAACAAAATTCCACATGAATCCCATAGAGTGCTGCAAACCCTGGTCTATTCCTTTGCCAAACTGCATAGATGAATGTACAATGATGCTCAAAGCATTCCCAAAAGTCCAACCATGGTAATGACTGAAAAACCACAAGATATAGAAAAACAATAACTCATCCCAGCCTCTAGGGGTCGAGCTCACAATTTTAGGAGCTGTTCCAACAAAATCTAAACTGAGAACTAGAAAGTAGGCAGTGGAACAACTTGCCTCTATAAACTAGGAAACTGATTCATTCAGTTGCAAATCACCTTTTGATGGATGAATCTACCTCCATGAGTGAAAATTTAACAAAATTACATCAATATCCATCAAATTACATCAAATTACATCATGATTTTGACATTTGGAAGTAAGAAAGTCAAAATATCAAAAACTAGGCGAAAAACAGAGTTTCTGGGTCAAAAATGAGCAAAAACCTCCAATGCGTCGCGCCAATTTTCCCTATGCGTTGCGCCAGTTTGTAGCTGATTTTGGAGGCCTTCCCGATGTCCAAATTTTCTATAGTGGGCTTTTTGGAAAGTTCTGCCTGTCTACTTTCCAACACAAGGGGAATTTCTGAATTTGGCTTCCATTTTCCCCTCCAAAACTGAGTTCTCCCAAGATTGCTTCTTGTGTGTCAAAAAAGGGGTAGAAAGGTCATTTTTAGGGTGTTTTTGACCCTTTTGGAAGCCCAAAACCTGTCAAAATCTCTTGGCCATAGGTAGGCATGCATATTATTCCATGAAAAATCCAAAAATTTAGAGTTTGCAACAAAAGGAGTCCCCCATCAAAAGCGCGTGCCAAGTGGCGCGGTGCATAGAGCTGAAAAGTTTGTTTTTAGGCCAAAAATTCAAAATTTGCAAAAAGTGTCCCAAATTTCTTGAAATTTGGGCTGAGTGTCCTCCATTATGTGCTATGCTGGTCCAAGGAAGCCTCGGCCAAGATTTGAAGCCTATCATGCCTTTTCCGACGCTTTGAGGCCTTCTTCAACTTAGCCTTCAAGATCTTGATCCTTGCTTTGCAAACATGGTTTCTCGCCCAATAATGATTGGCCATGTGCCTAAACATGTTCTTTTCTTTGTTGTCTTTCTCCAATAGCTTCTGAAAATGCATATTTACCCTTTCAAGCCAAGTTTCGTGATCAACTTCAATTTCTTGCTCAAGTGATGTCATCTTGGTTTTGCTCTTTTTAGCGGCTTGCCGGTTCTCTCGTATGTTTTGCAGCTCCATGATGGTTTTCTGATCCTCTAGCTACTTGTTTCTTTGCTCAAGGTATTTGATTATCCACTTGGCTCTTTGTAGGCTGAGGGACAAAGTATTTATCTCCGCCCGTTGCTCTCGAATGATCTCTCTAAGCTTTGAGCTTGGTGAGCCCAAAACGGTGTCATCATCCTGAATGAGGATGAAATCTGTCTCTTGCCCTCCTGAAGGCCCCTCATCATGTATTGGCCTCTTTCCTTTGTCCTATACCTGCACTGCTGATGAAGGAAGAGAGACCCCTTCCACCTCGGGTGGAGATAATACTTGCTTGGCTGCTGCAAATAACCTTCTAGTGCCCTTCTGATAGGTGACAAACACCGGCACACTAGCGGTCTGTGTCTCATAACCCTCCTGCAGATGTGAAGGTTCACCTGTCTCATGAAAAGCTTCCAGAGGTACTTGAGGAGCTGTGAAGAACTCATGAGAAATGAAATCCTCCCATGAAATGTCCTGCAAACCAAGCTGATGCATAACCACAATTTTGATGAGTGCAAAATGATAGATACTGTTATACTGCTGCTCAGGAATTTGCTTTTGCACTAGGGTGGTCATCTTCTCAATATTTCAGCACATGAAGTGGGGGAGGTTCATCATTCTTACCCTAGTAAAGTGCATCAACAATCTAATGTGATAGGCATATAGACGAGAAAACCGACCCTCAGCTGAAATATTTGATTATGAGCTTCATTAAAGGAGCGTATGAATCTTTCAAGTACCGAAAGGGAAAAACTCATCGGAGTTGTCTCAAAAAACCTGGCTTGATGTATGGTTCATAGTGTTCCCTGTCAACTTGCTGCCTTTTATTCCATTGCTTTCCAACATTTGGAATACCGGTTTCTAGAGAGATAGATTCAGGTGTCAAGGTGAATGTCACACCTGCAAGAGTGACTTGGCCATTATGTAAATGAAGCACAAACAATCTGGCCAACTCATGATGGTATTGGACTCTAGCAACCATCTCACAAAACTGATAACAAGACTGCTGTTGAAAACATGTAATAGCAAGAGGGCAGGCTTGTAGCTCAGCAAGTGAAGTAGGCTCTTCCCTTACATGTTTACCACTCTTGTGAGGTATCGTTGGTGCATGAAATTCGGTTTTAGAGTCACTGTCTTGGTCATAAGAGGAATCTGTCACCATATTTGCCAAATTTTGTGTTGTCTTAGATGAGTATGAAGAGTTTAGGTGTCTTGGGTTTTTGCTGCCAAATGTATGAAAATGTGTGAGGGACTATGGAGGGAGAGGGTAAGGGGAATGTTGGGAATATTTCCAATTGGAATTTGGGGAATTGAAGGGTTTTAGGGACAGTCTCTAGGCTTTTGGGATAGCAATTGGGGTTTGGGAATTTTGTAGCTAGGATTCGAGATAATGGGAATATGGGATAGGGGTAGATGAATTTAGGGATATGGGGAATAGGGAAAAGGGTTGATGAAACTAGAAAACAGTGAAGGAATAAAAGATAAGGGAGTGAAGACCACAAAACCAGTTTACAAATCCTAGGCTATGATGTCTTGAGCAAGGAAGTAGGGTTTGAAAAATTTTCAATTAAATCCTCATAAAAATCATAAGACACAAGTTTATGGCATTGGAGGGATTGCTTGAATTACTTTGGACCGGAGGCAACTGAGCAAATTTGAGTTTTGAATGAAATCGTGTTTAAAATAGCTGGCAACTCTACGTGCCGCGCCACAAACCCAACGCGCTGCGCCGGTTATGTGCGTCGCACCCGTGTGATTTTACCACTGTGGAGGCCAACCCAATGCGTCGCGCCTGTCCTATGCGCCGCGCCTCTCAGCCAATGCGCCGCGCCCACAGACTTGCACGACTACGTTGTGACTTTGTTCCCTTTGTTCAACACGGCCCTTTTTTGCTCATTCTTGCTTCTTGGAATCCCAATAATCCTTTTGAAACATGAAAAATGACTTATATACCAAAGGCTTTAATTTTCCACTCCAAAAACCCACTTTTGTAATGTTTACCTTTGACACTTTTTTTTAAACTTTGTTTTAGGCAATTTGCTTCATTTTGCCTCTGATTAACTGAATGATTTGCTTTTTGGTTACCTTGCAGGGGATGGATTTTCTGGAGCTTGACAAGGTGACCAGGTTTTCCATTTGAATTATTTACAAATGAGAGAACTTGAAATTACATTAAATTTATACATAAAAAGATAAAATACTCTATTTTTCTTCAAAACAGAGTTTTGAAGAAAAATACATTTCTAGGCATATGATGATGAAATTTTTAGTACACGAACTTTATTCAACCTCCTCACACGCCTGATGACCATTATTGGGCATTCTTAAGACCTTATTGATGAAACCCTAGACCTAATGGGACTAAAAACCTAAAAAATGACTTACAAATTTAAGGACAAAAAGTAAGTGCAGATGATCTTAATGAATGGAAATGGGCCAGCAGGTAAAGGACATGAGGGAAAAAGTATAAAAATCCACTACTATCAGATGATCCATGCTCCTAATGGAATGCAGCTGACGAGCGAGACACCTAATATGCAATGCAACAAGATAATTTTGATCATTGACGGAGGGATGAAGATACCGACACTAACATATTCCACCATTGATCATCACATGCGGAAATTAAATCAATTGCAACGCACACATGAAACCATAAAAATTCACACACATTAACACAGTGATTTAACGGGAAAGCTTGAAGCTAAAAACCCAAAATATATGTATATAATATATTTCATAGAGATCATGTAACAATCCTCATACAAAGCTGAACATGTCAATCTCTCAGTACAATACAATCGCTACACACTAATCAGGTCCAATCTAGCAAATCCATGCACCGATCTCTGCCACCTGCTAGCGTGCCTCTACTGCGCAATCCCTGCTGAAGAATGGCTCTAAATGAACTCGAATCCACCTGGCTTGCACTGCGCAATCCTCATTGGCATCTCCACTGAGTGTTGGATGCAATCAATGCATCACTATTATCACAACTGATAGTCACACTTGCTCTTTCACCTACCTCTCCACTGGTCTCTACTGAAACTGTCCATGCACTGTAGTTAACTGATTTATTCTTCAGTTGATTAATGAGTTAATATTTAGTGAATTAATTATTAATTAATTCACACCACTCTCACTAGTGTATCAATCAGTTAGACCAGATACAACTAGCTCAACTGTGTCTAACTGAGTTAAACTGAACACAACTCCACCAACTACTTCTACAACTCCGCCAAACTCTGTCACATGAGTTATAACTGAAGTCTCCATGCAATAAGCGATTACGAGCCAAATCGAGTTTTGAATGAAATGGCGGTTCAAACCGCGTGGCTCTACGCGCGCGCCACAAACCCGATGCGCCGCGCGATTGTATGCGTCGGCTGTGTGTTTGCACGCGCGGGGGGCGAACGCAATGTGTCGTGCCGATCCCATACACTATAGTTAAATGGTCATTCTTCAGTTGATTAATGAGTTATTATTTAGTGAATTAATTAAATAATTAATTCACACCACTCTCACTAGTGTATCAATAAGTTAGACTAGATACAACTAGCTCAACTGAGTCTAACTGAGTTAAACTGAATACAACTCCACCAACTACTTCTATAACTCCACCAAACTCTATCACATGAGTTCTAACTGAAGTCCTCATGCATTAGTTCCAGTAAACCCTCAGGAATAGCATAATTCCTTCTGTCAGCTTCTGTGCCACATCTGTGCACTTAACTGAAGTGCTCTAAGAGAATAAGATAATGTTTAGAGTCCATATATTATTAAGAGCTAATAATATTTGACATATCTATTTTTAGAATGGAAATATAAAAATAGATTTCGCCCAATATGTCTAAAAATATAAGTCCATATATTTTTCCAACTTGACCAATCATCCAC
The DNA here is from genome assembly GCA_034641835.2 of Pinus albicaulis. NCBI lineage: Eukaryota > Viridiplantae > Streptophyta > Pinopsida > Pinales > Pinaceae > Pinus > Pinus albicaulis. Next base: position 292,256,033 of record CM076574.1, on the reverse strand, counting down.
AAATATCATCCTGCAACTCATAGAATATGATCGACATGTATAAAAATAGAATTTGCGCCAAAAAAGCCTGCGGCCCACTTAGTGAAGTCGACTCTTTTCACTAAGCTCATCATCTTGTTGAATCTCAACAGCTTCGTAACCCTTACTTGACCAGAGGGCATGGGCACATCACGGCTGCTATGAATATTCTCACAAAATTGGCTGAGGTAATGCTTACACACGGTGTCAATGATCGAACTATGGGTTTACTTATGTTAATCATTATCTGAGTTCATTCTTGAACTCTATCTAAGAAATATTATGCTTAAGTCTTAAGTGTGATAATTTGTACATTAGTGTGTTATTCATTAGTGTGCTTTGAGTTGATTTTTGGTGTGATTGTTTGCCTTGCAGGCATGTTTCCTCTGCTTACCTTGTGTTCCACTTGGTTTGTAGATGTCTTCAGATCACTACGTTGGTTTTGTTGATGGCACTTTCCGTAGCACTCGGAACCCGTCTTTTCATAGCATGGGCACTCTTTGCCTCTGATGGTGAATTGATTAATTCACAAAGAATTTGTTTGGGTCAAAAAACTATTATCATATGCCATTGATATTGGGATTAGATATTTGGTTGTTAAGTTGGAATTTCAACTCGTTGTGTTACAATTGAATGTGCATTATTCTGTGTGCAATCCTAAAATTTTGCGTATGTATTTACATGTTAGATTATTGGAAAGGAATTTTGATTTTATAACATATCAACACATTCCAAGGCATTTAAATACATTAACAGATTCATTAGAAAATCATGTATTAGATAGACATTTGCGCAATATGTAAATCAAGACATCATTATGATACACAAGTAGCCGTAGAAACATGCATATGTGTATGTATATATATATCGATCTGTAAGTGTGTTACATCTAAAAGCTCAAAAAATATGTGTTCTGTTACAAAAATGGCTCTTAGAGCCTACATCAGTACAAAAATTTATAAATAGGGCAACTATCCACCCACATGGTGCTCATGGTAGTAGGTGACTGCTTGAATTACTCGCTAGAGTAGTCGACGCAGTCTTCCTGGAACTCTAACAATGTGTCTCTGAAAGCAGAGTGGGATCTCATCAAATGTGGGATACTTTGGAATGCCTCATGTGAGACCGACCAGGTTCCACTCCAACTCAGCTAATGTGTTTTCTCCCTCCCCATAAGTAGCATCCTCTGCTGGACGTCCCACCCTTTGTGCGATTGTTGACATGCTAGGAGGTCTTTGAGGACCCATATCTATAAAAAAATAATAAGTTTACATGTCAAAACACTTAACAAAAAAAATATAAAAAGTAAAAAGTGTTTAAAAAGAAATTTTTTTACTTGCATCAGTCCACTGTATGCCTGGTGGGATCTGAATATCTAGATCTCCTCTAAAGTCGATTCCAGCATAAGCGTATTCCTCAACTATGATAAGTTGACACCGCAACCAACTGAAGAAGGCTGTGGGGAAATGCATTTGTTGCCCCCCTCGCCGTCGGGGAATTATGTTGCACCATCTGTTTAGCCTTGGGTCCCTCGGGGCTGGATCATGGATCTCTAACCACTGATACTGGAATAGGGGTACTCTCTCCAGAAAGAAGGTCACCAAAATTGACCCGTACCCAAACTGTTTTATTCTCCATGTCTTGCACTTGGTTAGCTGGCTCTTCATGTTAGCTAGTAACCCCTCACACTAGCTGAACATCGTTGGGGCCAAGTAGTCCACTGCATATTGGAACTGGGATTTCTTTTCCTCATGCAATGCTTGGGATCTTGCCATTCTGGTGATAGAATGCAATGTCATGCATAGGGGAAGCACTCTGATGGAAGATATGCCTACCTTTCCACCCTCTGTCTTCCGTGCCCCGGGACTGTATCTCTATATGATCATGCTCGTGATCTCACCCTCTACGCGAGCTCTAGAGAGTTGGATCCTCTCCCCTTGCCCAGATAACCCAGTGATAAAATAAATTTCCATCACATCTAGCTCTAAATCTTGGTCCCCGACGATGAAAAACTGTCGGTCCATGTCCTAGATACTGATCAGATACTAGAAAATCTCCAGTTGAGCTCTTAGACCAGATGTTTGGAAGAGTTTCAATAGTCTGCAATTGCATAAATCATTGATGCAATCTTGGTCCTACAAGGCTTGGTGGTCTTCCACCTCATGACCTCGTTCTTTTCATTTGACTGACATCTTCTTTGAAAAAACTTGCAAAACATGTCCAATTGGTCTTTTAGTAGCATTCATGGAAGAATTTTTAGAAACTAATGATGGAGTTGGGATATTTTCTCTTTTTAAAATCTTTCCCGCGGCTAGCGCATATGTCTGAAATGATTCGGATTTGGTGGCGCCCTGCCGTAACGGGCTGAGCGCGACCCCGATAGCTCGAAATCGCGCTGGTCACCAATGATTTAAAATTTTTAAATCTCTCCCTTAAACTCCCTAATTATAAAAAATAAATGCCAAATGAATAGAATTAAAATGAAAATGAGGTTTAGAACTCTTACCTGGTGCTGACAAATTGATGAATGATGACCCAGATTGGATGCACCGCTGATTTGAAATTCAGAGGGAAAATGGACAAAATGTTCTTCTCAAAATAGAAAGGTGAAAATGATTTTTTTTTTTGGTCTATTTTTAAATTTTTGAAAACGTTTCGCCAATATTTTATTATTTTTCCTCGATATTTTGTTATTTATGTGTAGTACAGATATTTCACACTATTGATGATCGTTTTCGATGCAAACGAGTTGAATTTTATCTCTTTTTGTCATTTTGAACTCGTTAAAGTGAATGAACTGACGTGATGTTAGTACACAGTTACCCCTTTTTCAGGTTGAGGTGTACTATTTACGAAAAAGGAATATCTTGATCGAACATGGTTAAGAGGTTCTCTCGGACATAGTTTTCTACCTTTTCAGATTCGAGAGACGACTTACGAAAAGGAACATGATGGAGTTTTCTTTTTGTTTCTTTCAAAGTCCCTAAACATGAAAATTTACCGAGTTTACCTTTCATTGGACTCGTTAAAGATTAAACGATGAAAGACTTGTCACCATGATGAGATTGAGTTCCTCCTTCCTAGGGATTGTTAAAATTACTAGGATGGATTCATTCGAGGAATGAATTTACATGCTCAACATATGCTATCCTCTTCACGCTGGCTATAAAAAATAAAGAGGTACTCGTTAGCAATAATAGGGGAAAATTGAAAGTGAACATCCTATGTGTATTATGTGCAGCTTGTCGCTCTTGAACATGACACTCATTTTCAATTCGTGTCAGGTTGGGGACATCCTAAAATTTTCACTTTGCCTCCATGGGTTTGGGAACTCTGTTTGCCTCTTATCTGATTACCAAATTTTTTCAACATGACCTATGATCCTATTTGAGTCAAATGCTGCCACACTTCAGAGTCATGTTGCTAATATGTTCAAGAGAAGTTATTTTTGTCAAACATCTTCTGCATATCTGACATCCTTTGATACAACCCTGAATCACTCCTATCATCTTAAGATATTGTCATTTCGTGTCGATGATGTGGGAATCATTATGGCCCTCCTTGGACGAATCACTTCCTATCGACTTCAACTCATTATTCGGGAAGGTTGTTTAGAAACTTCTGTTCAGTACCTTGGAGCTTGCATACCTCAATGGAAATTTCTTCGTGTTCGACAACAAGTTCACATCATTGACCTTCGATTGAATGATTCTGCAAGTGTTCTACTTCAACACATCCATTCACACTTGTAGATTGTGCTGTTGTACCTTGAGATCCATCATCATTATTGGTGGTCTCTCTCATTGCTGTTAACATTTCTCATCTTTTGCTGATAATTAGGTGGTTTCTACCATGTTCGACATCAACACATTTATTCACATGGCTAGATTCATACATTGGGTTGATTGAGATTGCGGTGAAGACCCTGGGTCACATATGATTTTTGTTCCAGGTTACGAGGAGTTATTGAGTATTCATAATTGTATACATGATCCTATCTATACAGATGGCTCCGTCCATACTGCAGATCCAATTCTATGATCTCTTTTAGACAAATGGCTACAACCATACCGTGGGCTTGTGTGTCATTTGATGCCTAGTGAAACATTATGTGGTTAGGCATGTTTATACCAGAGATGTCATATATTTTAAATGTTTTATTTGATATATTTTCCGAAGGTGGTTTGCGTTATTTGCCTTAGTTCATAAATAATTTTAGCCACCAATCCCTGTTCCACCTTCATGCTTTAGGGGGAATCTATTACACAGTAATTTGTCACCATGCTCATTTTCCCATCCCTGATGCTGAAATGCCTCATGAAGAATCATGTGCAGTGTTTCCATCATCAAGAAATAGGATGACATATGCCCTTGAAGATCCAAAGAAGATTTACCTTAAATATTACTGAAGAAACTTGGTCAACTTCCTAGTTTCCTGGGTCAGCGCTATTCCTGGTACCATGACTGCACCGATGTCCTTTTCCTAAACTGTCAGTGCCCTAATTTATTGGAAAACTACACTGATCGCCTTTCTGGCAGTGCTTCATCAAATGGAGGAGAAGCTTCGACCTCTAGAATCTCAAGGGTGACGAGTTAGTTGTTGAACAAAGATGATAAGTTTTATCTCTCTCATTTAAGAGCCTTGATCTCATCCATGGGGGATCATCCCTTAGAAAGTGGGCCTTCCTCCTCCTTTCATGGGCTCCCAACCTCCTTCTCCTTGCTATAAATTAATCATTCCCCCAAGTTTAGAGCTTGGCTGATCATTGTCAAACTCGTTTGAAATCTCATCCCTTTGTATGCTAGCATTGTGATTAAGCCTAAGTGCACGGGAGAAGGAATGATTTTGAGCTAGGTGAAGGAATCAAATTTTCACCTAAGGATGCCTCCAATATCAAGGCTTGGTTGTAAGCTCTCCTTTTGTAATTTATCATTAATAACATCTCATGTTTGATTTCTATATTTTTCTACATGACTATGCAAATATTCTGGTACTCCTTGATCTGCTAGATAACAAGTGTTTACATTTATTATATATTGCATCACGTTTTATGTTGTCTCCCGATCATCCATAGGTATTCGCGTGCCATCAGTAGCAGGGAGCAGGCCTACAAGGATCGTGGATCGTGGTCACCATCAATGGATCCAAGGATAGCGATTGGAAAAAGGTATTTATGTCTCTTTTATCATTGCATTATAAGAAATAGTTAAGAAATCTTATGTTAGAAAGAATCTCGTGTTGCTAGACCCACTCTAGGGCTAGAGAGATTTCCAGTGTCCGCAAAGGGGATTTATCTTGATAAAAATCACCTTTTTTTAGTTCAGTTTTGGAGCTCTCTCTCTCTATTCTCTCTCTCTCTCACTCTTGGACACTTAGAGTTTTCTTGGATAATTTCACCTTTGGATCAAGAAAGAAAAATAAAGCAAAGAGGAAGCAAAGATCAAGCAAGGAAGAGAAGGATCAAGTAGCTACATCGGGATTCTTTGCAGGTATTGATTTTCATGTGTGATTTACTTGATATATTTGGCATGCATGGTTATGCATGTGTGTTCTTGGTTATCTTGCTATCATTGGCATGGGTTTTTCTAGGTGTGATAGTGTTATTTAACATTGCCTTGCCATTTCTGAATAGCCATGGTGTGATGGAGTTCTCATGTTTTGGTTGAGTTGGATTACCAGATGGTTTCAAAGCTGAGTGAGGTGGATCTCTAAATGAAAGAACACATGGCCTAGTAACCCTTGAATTATATTGTGGGTTGTGGTAAATCCAGATTTTGTGTTGCCTTGGTGGGCCTAGGAATCCTTGGCCGGTGAATGTTGGGATATACGATAAATACTAGAGGTATTAGGTGCTCTCCATCAGGCCTAGGAATCCTGGGATAGGATATATGGTAAAGCCTAGAGGGTGGAGTCTCGGTTAGGGCCTAGTGATATGGTGTGGATTGCGGTAAATCCTAGAGACTAGGAGATAAAAAAATTCCTCACGGTGTAGGCGGAGAAATCTGGTGGCATCCATGATTTTTTATGGCCTAGTGATTTGGTGAGGATTGTGGTAAATCTTGTTTCTATTGCTGAGGGTGAGGTGGTTTAGCCTCAGGAATCCTTGGTTGGTTCTTTTGGTTTGAGTCCCACATTCATGCTTGGAATATGGAATGGGGGTGATTGGTTGAAGAAAGATTTGGCTTAACCAATTTATGGTCGGGTGGAACGTGGTAGTCACATACCGGGTTGGATTTTTCATTAATTAATAAGAGGTTATTTTCCCTTGTTCTTTCATGAGTAATATACTAGTTCATATGTGGCATTTATGATTGATTCCATCCTCATTATTTCTGTTGTTTATATGTTGGTTATGGATGTGTTTCATGACAATGAAAATGTATGGTTCTCATCATGTTTTGATTTTTAAATCAATGAGAAATTAATATATGACCCAATAGATGATAACGAAGCTAATGATAATATAAGGCATCCATGCTTCTTAGCAATTCTCAGATAAGTATGAGACCACTATGCTCAAATCTATTGTTTAAACATGTAGAATGCATATTTGTGACCTATTTAACGTGATTCCTGTCATGGATAGTAGGGGTCCAATCACATCCTTGTTCAAGTGATTGCATTTGAATTATTATTCCATTTTTATCTTTTAGTTCTAAAAGTGTCTTGGATTTCTAGGAAGTGACCCGAGCTCTGGGTCTAAAAAAGTGACACATAAATTAGGGTCGCAGGCTTAGAACTACTGGGAAAAGTCCCCATTCGAATGCATGCCCATGTTGTGTGAGCGAATGGAGGTTTCCATAAGAAATATTTCCCATATCAAGGGAGTGACTAGGGGATTGATGCACAAAAAGGTTATTTTTTCTTAGGGAACAGGCACCTGGAAGTTTGGATGGCTCCCGAGTGTCCTATAGCAGGTGCAACAGGTCTGTGTAGTTGTGTGGTTTTGGTTCCACTTCCTTAAAGTGACATAGGAGGTTGAATAAGATCATAGTAGCCTCTCATCACATGTTTACTGCAGTGGACTGGGTAGCTTGGGTAAATGTGGGAGGAGGGTGTTACAATCAGGGCACTGAAACAAAGCCTTATCCCAGGGCTTGGGCACCTATAAGGGTAGTTTAGCCTTTGGGGGTCCTGTAGCACTTGAGGGAACTCATTAAGGTTTTGTTTTGTCGATTCCAGTTCCTTAAGGTGATATAGGAGGTTGAATCATATCATAGTAACTCTTCATCACATGTTTACCCTAGCAAGCTGTTAACTTGGGTAAATGTGGGAGGAGGGTGTTACAGAGTGTTATTTGCTAGCCTAACTACTTAAGGACCTCTATTGATAGGAATTAATTTTAACTCCCATTCTCAACATTGTAATTCAGTGGAGAAACCTTCACCCACATATGTGAGTGAAAGAGGAAATCACCTTCCTTCATATCTTCAAGCTCATTTTGTTGGACTTTGGTGGTGGAAAAGCTGGCACTAGGTTTTGCGTCATTGATCTATTTCCCCTAGTCGAGGTCTGGTTCGTAGTTAGAGCCTACATCTAACTCTGAGGCTTTTAACTTGGCCATCAATGAATTATTTGCATGACATTCATCGATATTATGAGATGAGCTCTTATGGAAATCACACTACTTTCCCATGTCTTTATTCATATTCCCATTAATATTCTTTGGTTGCATCTTAAATGGGTTATATTGGGGTGGTACATCCTGAATCTATCCTTTGTTCTATGATTTGGGAATGCCCTTTTAGTATGCTTTTACTGTGAGGTATTTGCAAATCCAAAGTCCTGCTTCTTTATTTTAAAATTTTTCTTGATTTTGAAAACATATCAGTATGTTGCTCGTGAATGAGGATATGTACGAAAATCCATTTCTATATAAATGTATCTATGTAGCTAGCCACAATACTTGAGCACCAGATGTCACTCAAAGTCATTAATACCCATCTTGGTGCATGTTGGTCGCTTTAATTGTTTTAACAATTCAAGTGCCACATAAATTGTCAACCCAGGAAGGTCTGTTATTCCAAAGACAATCACACACTATATATGCTCAATTCCAAAAGCAAAGAAGGGTTGTAGTATGAATTACACAAATTATATTAATCACGCTGCTCACACCTTACTTTTAACAAAGCTGAAGCCTACTTATGTTACAGCAGAAACAATCCTCTGTTGCAGACTTTCATTAAAATAATCCTAGGAAAGATAATGAAAGGAAATCACTCTGCATAAAAGAAGATCAATCAACCATAACGGAGAACAGGACCCTATTCCTCCAAGCAGGAATCTTCAGCACCTGTTTCCTGTTATCAGTCACACTGCCAAAGAGAGAGATCAATCATCGGAGAACATGACCCTATTCTTCCAAATGGGAATCTTCAGCACCTGTTTCCTGATATCAAACTGTCACACATTCATTCTGCAAAAAAATGACTAGAAATAAAATAACTCACAACTTCTTCAGAATGAACAATACAGAATAATGCAATAAATAAGGAAAACAGAGTTTTAGTAAGAAACACAAAACTGCATAAATAATCTTCAGCAAACAGTGTTTAATTAAGGTGTGAAATCATAAAGAATTTAACAGACTACAGGAGCAATCGGGTGAATCTTGTGATGAAGGTGGGCCCTTTCCTTCTCACAAGATTCCCCACAGGAAATAATTTAAATTGAAGCGCTCAAAAGAAACCTTTATTCATCTGTCAAAAGAAATGATACATTACAATGGAGCCTTGCTCCTTTCCGCTAAAAAAAAATGTATCTCCCGTAGTCTCTAACTCCCCTTCTAATGATGATGTCTCCTCTTTTTAAAGAGGAGACATCTATTACAGTTACATCAGAGAAATCCTATTTTTATCCAAATCTGATCTTTTATTTTAAAATAGGGTCTTTCTATTCTTCCATAGCAAAATTCTGTTACAATAGATACAAAAATACTGGCTTCAGAACAATCCGTGTAACAACTTTCCTTGCTTTTCTTCGTCTTGTTTCCATCATTCTTGAAATACACTTTCGAAATCGTAAATCACGAGCAGTAATGGGATTTGCGTGCCCGTTGGCTATTTCAGCAACAAAATTGATTGTTTCAGCAACGGGGTCGACTGTTTCAGCAACGGGGTCGACTGTTTCAGCAACACGTTCCTTATCATGGATTATCTGCGATATCTCAGTGACTGTATATCTTCGATTAATGATTAAATATAAAAGTAATGTGGAATTATATGCAAAACAAATTAAACATAGATTAAAGAGAAGAACTTTGTATACCTTTGGGAAAAATGGATATGAATGATAATGTAAACTTTAGATATGGACTAAAAAGAGTAAAGAGGTGGAAAAAATATGTAGTCAAAATGGTACATTATGAGGTCCTAACATCCCCTCCAACTGAAAGGGTTGCATGTCCTCAGGCAACTTTTAGTCTGAATCGGAGTCTGAATACTGACTCTTTGCATGCAAGTTACTCAAGCAATAACTATGGAAGGTGGTATATGTCGAAGGTCTAAATAATTGATTACTTTGAAATTTCTGCCATGCTTCTGCCTCATCCCTGTTAGCCAACCTGTAATGAGCCTGATATCGTTCTGATGGCATCCATAAAATGGGAAAGTGAAAATTATAGCCTATCCAATTCTTAGCACACTGTTGAACACATTTAATGTAGTTTGGTATTCTGGATAGTGCAATTTCAAGATTACTAGGGCTAAAGGGATGATACTCTTGTCTTTCCTTGGAGGACTGTTGCTAGAACATGGTGTTTACCTTCAGAGCAATCGTCTCGTTGAACCTGATTGACTGATGACATTCTCGGAGTACAGAGGCTTGTAATTGCTGTATGTATCTAGTCATTCTTGGCTTTTGAAAAAACTTATGATACTCTGCTACAAAAATGGCCGAATTTCGAGGCTCTGGCCTTATCCAAAGAAGGTGATTATCCTCATTGTGCCTGGTTGCAAGGAAGGCAGTTTGCCAAGTGATTTTATTTGCAAGAAAAGAAACAAACGCCCTAATATGTATATCACCAACAATATGATTAAGATTGAGTTCTCTGTTTTCAGGCATTTCCTCATTATGAAGATACAACTCGCATAACAAATGTTGATCACTTGTGGAAGCCTCAGCAAATGTTTTAACAAATTGTTCAGCTGTGAGTAGCTCATAAGGTCTTCCATCCTTAATTGCTTTCAACTGGAAATAAAGAAGACGCTCTGAAAGAAACAGAGAATAGTTCACAGATGGTTTCCTGGTGGCTAGTAGTTTTTGCACTAATTGAAACATCAAGATTAATTTATCTTTTAATTCTATATTCTCTTTCCTAGAATCTTTAAGCTGCTGGAGTGTCTGTTCCCAGTTTTCCCAATTGGAGTACATTTGATTTTTCTAGGCTAGTTTATGCTGTTGTAAAATTTTATCTTGATCCACAACATACTGCTTCTTCCACGTGTTCATTATTTCCAATTCTTTCCATGGTGGAGTTTGTGTTCCAGCATTATAGGTAATGGGCTGAGGCATAATATGTATAGCAGAATCAATGAATGTTGGGCAGGATACCTGTACCTTAGTTTCCTTCTCCAAAGTTTTTGAGGGCCCTACTGGTTCTTGTGTGACAGTGGGGTTTTCCCTCTTTACTGGAGATGATATGGATGCACCAGAAATTAGTACTTCAACTATATTGTATCCTGCGTTTTGATAAATGTTTCCACACTGATAACACATGTACTCTTTATAAGGATCATTCTCTTAGTGTTTTTCTTGCATCGATGTTGTATGAGCCAAAATATAAAGATTCAATTCTTTATCAAAAGCTTCCCTTGCCATTATCAATTCTTTCTTGCAAGCTTCTAATTCTGACTTCAGAAATTCATTTTCTTCTAAAAGAGAGGCTATGGTGACTGAAGCGTGTGCTTTTGCTAAAGTTAATTGTTGTTCCTCCACTGTAGTTGGTTCTTGTGTTTCAGCTACAGTCGGTTTCCTTAAAATATCATGCTGGATGTTTAACTTTTGCATGTCAACAGCTGGTTCTTGTGTTTCAGCTGCTGCATGAGTAGCTGGTTCTTGTGGAGAAGTTATTGGTTGTGTAGAAGATGATGTCATATTACCCCGGGAAACTGGTTCTTGTGGAGCAGTGCCACAGGATGAGACAGGTAATGATTTCGAGATTTGAAAAGGTGGTGATGACTGGAATTGTAACAAGATGGCTACGAGGTCAGGGGAAATGGGAGTTGTTTTCATTTTTCTCCTAGGTAGAAAAGCAGGGAAAGCAGTGGCTTTCTTTTTCTTTCTATGGGAAGATTCTTCCCTAGGAGAGGGGCTGTCGGAAGAGGTGATTGTTTTGGATGCAACCCTCGTTTTCCTTTTTGATACAGAGGCAGTTGTAGTTTGCCTCTTCCTTTTATGAATAGGAGGAGATTGTGGTGTTTTAGTCTGAGAGTCATTACTGGGGATGTAAACAGTGGGCTGGGATGACTCTGCTAAATGGAATAGTTTTGAAGATGGCTGAATTGGATTGACTAGTTCTGAGGATGGGATTGATGAAGGATCCGGGATATTCTCCAATTGCTGTTCATAAGAGCTTTCAGAGATTTCATGGGGATTTTCATCTTCTTGGGGAATTTGGGCTTCATGGTGAATTTCGGGGGCTTGTTCAAGCAATAGGGGTAAGTTATTTAGAGGGAGGTTTTGCTAAGCAAAACCCCTCTGAATTAATAGTTGACAAAGACGATGATGAGTAAGGGACAGTAATGGAAATTTTACCTTTCTACAGTAATATGACATATTCTTAATACATCCAAGTAGATAATAAGGAATGTTGAGTAGTCTACATGCCGCAAGTGGCTCATTAAAACAAATTCATGTTGATAAACTACTTGATATCGCCCCTCGCATGTTAAATAATGCTTGACAAATTCGGCTACATTGGCTCACGGAGGAGGTAGTGAGTGCGGTCCTATGCCATGGCCTTTGATCTCAACACGTTCTTCTGGAAGAAGGAAGTCCTGTTGTGCATTTAGGATGATGTGCTCTCTACTAAACCACCGAGTTCCTATGACTGACAAACCCGAGACTTAGAAAATATCATTCTCTGTAACTAAAATTCTAACCTCTTGGACTGTGGAGTGGTCCTGCTGGAGGTTCTGTGCAAACTTCAAGACTTGCTGAGGGTCAAATTCTCTAAATTTTTCAAAATATGTGACCCATCCTGCCTGCTGGAAAATTTGGTAAGCCTCCCGAAATAATTGAAGAAGAGCCATTGAGCCGGGCTCATGCCTGATAACTGAACCTCCCATGGTTACTAACTTAAGTCAAATACAGAAACAGAGAGCAGAATCATATGCTCGATCAGAATAATCATTATACTGAGGATATGGAGTATCAATGACGACCGAAATACTGGATATGAAGAGTGACGATGAATTGTATGGTGTGGAATGATGGTTTTAATTTTCGAAATCCCCCCCCTACGTGTGATGTAATGATGATTAAATGTGCGGGGATTGTAATCATAATGGGAAAGATCCTCTCTTTAAACTATTATTTAACTGTATTACATAAAAAATCCGCATACCTTATATTTTACGTCTGTTTTTATAATTCAAAGTATAGAGTGCTTATTCATAGTGGCTTAATACTGATGGAAGAATCTTTAGATTTCTCTAAAATGTAGAAACAGGAGCATATTAGAATCTGCTCAATACTGGATAATATTCACCCAAGGGATCTGAAGAATAAAAGTGGGGTACTGGAAAACTTGTGTTGCAGGGGAAAAAAATGGTGTTTCAGCAATGGAAAGATGGATGTTGTGATGCTGAAAGTGGTGTTTCAGCAAGGGAAGAATAAGGAAGATGTTGCTAAAAATTAAAGATTTATCACTGGGGAAATTGGGGAAGTACTTGCTGAGGAATGATATTTCAACAGTAAGGAATAGGGAAGGTACTAGCTGAAGAATGGTGTTTTAGCAGTGGGTAGAAAAAGTAGGAAAAATGATATGAAAGAGGGAAAGGGAGAATGAGGGAATAGATGATGAAATGTTAATGGGAAATGAGGAAATGAATCAGATGAGGAAAGCAAAACTTCTTCAGATTGAAACTTAGATCTTCTTGTGATGACATTGTCCTCCTTGGTGAATTCTTCCTTAATCTGCAACATACCATTGTAACATGCCAACCCTTGACAGGGATTATTAGTTGTAAATCTAATCTAATACTAAAAAAAATATAGTGTAGAAAATAATTAAATGTTGCGAGGAGCAGAAGACTCCCCTAGAAAAAGATAATATGCATCAGTCATGCAAGCAGCCTTAAAATCTTCTTTAGAAACAGGGCGCTGGTACAAGCGAAGCCTATGACCATTTACTAGTAGAGGTGTTTTAGAACCATCAATTGTTAAAATTCTTACTGTTCCATTAGGAAAAACAACATCTACTTCATAAGGTCCCAGCCATCGTGTACGTAGCTTACCCTGAAATTTTTTAAACCGAGATTCATACAATAAATCCCAATTACCTCTTTGGAACTGCTTGTGCTTAATGTTTTTGTCATTCCACTTTTTTCTTTGTTATTGAATCATGGTTGTCTGGTGAATGGCATCTAATCTATTTTCATCCAGTTCAAGAAGCTACTGCAACCTGGTTGTCTGCACATTAGTCAAATCAAGGTTAACAGCTAAAGCAGTTCTCAAAGTTTTAATTTCAAATTCCACAGGAAAAACAACACTTTTACCATAAACCAATTCATAGGGAGAAAATCCTGTAGTATTTCTCTAGGTAGTTCTATAAGCCCATAGTGCTTCAGGGAGCCTTTGAGACCAATCCTTCTGGTTATCCTTCACTTTTTTAGTTAGAATGGCTTCTATTACTTTATTTGTGCTTTCCACCTGCCCATTGGCCTGGGGATGGTATGGTGTATTCATTCTATGATGACTATGATATTTCTGAAGGGTCGATTTAAAACCATGATAATTGAAGTGAGGTCGTCCATTTGTAACTAGCTCTCTAGGAATTCCAAATCTAATAAAGATTTCTTCATATAAGAAAGCTAGGACAACTTCTTTATTGGCTCTAAGAAGTGCTTTGGCCTCTACCCATTTAGTCATATAGTCTGTAGAGACTAATATATAAGTTCTTTGATTGGATGGAGGATTGATGGGTCCTATGAAATCTAAGGCCCGTCTTTCGAATGGTTCAAGTACTACCTGGGGGTTTAATGGCATTTGATCTCTATAATTGGGTTGATCCATTCTTTGACAGCTATCACAAGCCCGCACATATTTCTTTGCATCCTTAAACAGTGAGGGCCAATAGTAACCCATCCTCAAAATTTTGTGTGCTATTCTTTTATCGGCAAAATGCCCTCCACAAGGGCCATCATGACAAGCTTTTAGTATATCATACACCTCATCCTCTCTAATGCATCTTCGAATTTCATGATCAAGTCCTGTGTGAAAAAGACACCCACTTATCCAGCTATACCTGGCACTTTGTTGAACAATTCTCCTCTTTTCTCTATGTGACAGGTGTGATGGCAACTTTCCTGCAACCAAATAATTGGCAATGTCTGCATACCAAGGAGAGTGAGCAGATACTGCAAATAGATACTCATCAGGAAAGGAATCATCTACTGGAATATTATTATCAGTTTTTAACCGTGAAAGGAAATCAGCCACAACATTTTCTTTACCTGGTCGATCTACAATTGTAATATCAAACTCCTATAGTAACAATAACCATTTGGTAACTCGAGCATTTGTGACAGATTTATTCATTAAATACTTGATAGCCGAGTGATCAGTATGGAAAAAAGTAGAGTAACCAGTGATATAATGTCGAAATTTGTTAATGGCATAAATTACTACTAAGAATTCCTTTTCGGTAACTGTATAATTAAGCTCAGCAGGGGTCATATTCTTACTGATAAAATAGATAGCATAAGGAAGATGGTTTTCTTCTTGTCCCAAGACAACTCCAATTGCAGTATCTGAAGCATCAGAAGATATATGAAAGGGAAGTGCCCAATCAGGTCCTCTCAAAATAGGAGCTATAGATAACTGATGCTTGAGTGCTACAAAGGCTTCCTGACAAAGATTAGTCCACTTAAATTCAACATTTTTCATAAGCAACACAAATAATGGAGAAGCTATCTTAGAAAAATATTTAATGAATCTTCTGTAATATCCAGCATGTCCAAGAAAACTTGAGACTGTATTGGAAGCTTTAGAACAGCAAAGATTTATGACTGATTTTTATACTAGTTTGAATTCCTTGAGATGAGATAAAATGTCCAAGCACTACTCCTTCACTCATCATCATATGAAATTTTTTATTACTTAAGGAGAGATGAGCTTGTATACAACGCTTGATTACCTTCTCAAGATTCTGTAATGCATCTTCAAAAGACACACCACAAGGGGTAAAATCATCCATAAATATTTCCATGGAGTCATTCAGCATATCAAAAAATATTCCTATAACAGCCCTTTGAAAAGTTGCTGGTGCATTACATGGTCCGAATGGAAGAAATCTATAGGCAAAAGTTCCCCAAGGGCTAGTAAAAGTGGTCTTCTCTCAGTCTTGGGGTGCAATTCTGATTTGGTTATACCCGCTGAATCCATCTAAAAAGGAAGATAATTTCTTCCCCACAAAACCACCACCACCCATCAGAATGGTAAAGCAAAAAGTGGTCCTTTTGAGTAGCTTTGTTTAAGGCTCTGTAATCAACACACACTCTCCATTTCCCGTTTTTCTTAGGGACTATTACCAATGGGGAAACCCATTCACCCGTTTATATAGGGTAGAATGAATCTTTATTGGCAATTTTGAAAGTCTCTTCAAATGTGCTATTACCGGTCTTTCCATCTGCCTTTGGGGTTGACAGACTGGTCGACACCCTTCCTTAATATAAATCCGGTGAGTACATAATTCAGGAGAGATTCCCTTCATATCCATGTAATCCCATGTGAATGCTTCTTATTTTCAAGTAGTAACTTCATTAACTGTTGTGTTTCAGTAATTGTTAGATCAGAATTTATGTTCAGTGTTTTGCCAAGTTCGATTTCCACTATTATGCTTTTAGAGGAGATGGAGGTTGATGTTTGAGGTAAATCTTCAAATTCAATCTTGTCGTGGGTATCTGTTTCAAAGAGTGTAATCAATTGATTGTGAGTTTCAACAGCCATAGAGGAAGGTTCACAAATAAAACTATTAATTACTTCGTCGTTTGTGCTGTCTTTAAAACTCAAAGCTTGTCCGATAATCAAAATAGGCTGAGCAACATTATCATCATAATCCATCCATACAGAACTCTCATTGCTAATCATGGGTGTAGCATGAGGATAAAGAGTAAGCTGTTTGGTTTCATATCCATTGGAAATTTTCATTGAACTAGATCTACAGCTGATAAAGTCATCGGCTGTAGCAAGCCAAGGCCTTCCTAGAATTAGAGGGTGTCCCCCCAACTTTGTTTTAGTTTGCAACACCACAAAGTTAGCTAGATAATTCTAGGATTCAACCGATATAACTAAGTTCTCAACAAATCCTTCTGGTTTAATTGTAGAGCGGTCAACTAGCTCTAGGATGGTTGGTGTGTCTCTAATTGTGTTCTTTAACTGTAGAAATTGTGAAGTTTCCAGAGTCATGATATTTATTGCAGCACCTAAATCTACCAGAAATTGAGGGATTATTGTTTTACCAATTTGAACTGTCGCAGTAGGATGGCCAGGGTCACCATATTTCACAGGAGGAGTTTTTCTGGACATCAATGCAGATAGATCACCCATAACATGAACTGTAAGGGGATCCTTAGTTTTCCTACCAGGTTTCTTAACACGAATATCCCTCATGGTTCTGGCATAGATTGGTACATCTCTTAGTGCCTGTAGAAGTGGAATTTTAACATAGAAATTTTGCAATTCCCTTAAAAGATTAAAAGCAGGTGTTTCAGGCGTTTTAGTTAAAACTAAATGCTCGAGGAATGGTGGCTATGTTATTTCAGCATCCTTGTTAGAGGGTGGTTGTGCTTCTTTGTGTGAATTATGTTTCTCAGTTTCTTCTTTATCAGAATCCAAAGAAGTAACATCATCAATAATAGGTTCAACTATTTTCCTGGATCTTAAATGGATGTCATTGCATTGTGCAGGGAAAACATGAAGTGTAGGCTGGTTTTGAATGTCAATAACTTGCACAACTTTATTATTGGGGTTAGGATTTGGTTGTATAGGTAGCTGGGGTCTCATTTGATTATTTGGTGGAGCACCTGATGGCAGAGGAAGTGGTTGTTGAAATTGAGGAAATTGATTTGGATACGGGAGTTGTTGACTCCTCCAATTTGAATTCCATGGATTAAAAGAAGATGGCTATTGTGGGGGCCAAGGATTCCACATTGCAGGATCTACAAAAGGAGGGTTTGTTTGTTGCATGGGTGGGTAATTCATCTGATTAAAGGGTGGGTATTGCATTTGGTTAAAGGGAGGGTAATTTGTCCGACTGAAAGAAGGATAATTATTCCAACGATTAAAAGATGTAAATGGCATGCTAGAATTCATACCTTGTCCTCTTGGTTGCCATTGTCTTCCTTGTGTTAGTAGATAAAGTGCTTCAGCTTATTCTTCCGTTGGCTGTAGTGCTGCCTTTATTCCTGGTAGAGAATTAAAGGGCGTTGTTGTGTTTCATGATCTTTCTCACAAAGGGTGCAGATTGGTATCTTTTCCAATGGGCATTCCCTTAGTGGATGTTTATCTCTGCATTTAGGGCAAAAGACAGCCAAAGTTGCTTCTGCTTCTTTTTAACCTGCAAGGTGTCAATTTGTGAAGCAAAAGAACTTAACATTTCAGTTTTAAATTCTTCAAGTAAATTACCTATTTCAGCTCTTGTTGCTACCCCACTGGCTGATTTCTGAACTCTTGAATAAGTGGGATCTCTGTTATTTGCTTTGTTCCTTGCAGCCCCTCTTGAACATCTTTTACAGAGTTCAACAATCTCATCATATGATTCTTTAGATATATCTCCTTTACCAAGCATGTTTAGCATGTCTAAACAATCGTCCCTTACTCCTTTAAGTAATATTGTTTTACGAATTTCTTTACTTACATTCGGATGATCAGATATCTGCAGATTATACTGTAGTCTTTCCACATAGTCCTCCAAATTCTCGTCCGCCTTTTGTGCCATGTTGAATAATTCCTCCCTCTTTTCTCTTGTCTGACAATAATCTTGATATTTAAGCAGAAATTTATGTTTCATCTGTTCCCATGTTGTGATTACCTGGCTTCCAAGGCTCATGAACCATCTTAACGCATTTCCCTTTAATGTTGTTGGAAACAGTTTCAACTTCTGAGCATTAGTAACATAATCATAACTTCTGCATAATATATCAAATTCAAAAATAAATTCATCCTGATCTTCAGAGGATAAACCATAGAAGTTGGGTAAAGCTGACAATGGAATATTCTTCATAAGGGTTGTTCCTCTAGGGAGATCACTGATAGGAAATCCCAAGGTAGAGAGAGAATTTTCATCCTTTCCTTCTCCTTCAGGATCTACTCGTCCTCCACCAAAGAATTCTTCGTTGTTTCCCTCCATTGGTTGATCTCCTACTGCACTTGCTCGATCCTCAAAATATTCTACTGGCTCCTCAATGTTTTCCACTGGTCGTCCAATATCTTCTGTTAATTCCTCAACATTCTCTGCTGATTCCTTAGCACTTTCTTCTGATTCCTCAGCACTAGATACTGGTTCTTTAATATCTGTTGCAGGTTCCTCTAAGTTTTCAAGGCTCACAACTTCTTCTATTTTTTAGTCTGATTGAGGGGATCGTTGAGGCTTTGGTCTTCGAGAGCTTAATCTCTACGACGATTCAACCTTTGATACAATTTCGTCAATAAAATTATTTCTTCCTCCCCTTCCTTTGCCCTTACCACCTGTAGGGTTAGATTTCTTCTGGGTTCGACGTCTTCTCATACAATCTGCACATCTAGAAAGAAAACATCAATGCTTTTGAAATCTATAATTTCCTTCCCCGACAACGGCGCCAAAATGTTGGTCACTTTAATTTTTTTAACAATTCAAGTGCCACATAAATTGTCAACCCAGCAAGGTCTGTTATTACAAAGACAATCACACACTATATATGCTCAATTCCAAAAGCAAAGAAGGGTTGTAGTATTAATTACACAAAGTATATTAATCACACTGCTCACACCTTACTTTTAACAAAGCTGAAGCCTACTTGTGTTACAACAAAAACAATCCTCTGTTGCAGACTTTCATTAAAAGAATCCTAGGAAAGATAATGAAAGGAAATCACTTTGTAGAAAAGAAGATCAATCAACCATAACAGAGAATAGGACCCTATTCCTCCAAGCAGGAATCTTCAGCACCTGTTTCCTATTATCAGTCACATTGCCAAAGAGAGAGATAAATCATCGGAGAACAGGACCCTATTCTTCCAAACAGGAATATTCAGCACCTGTTTCCTGATATCAAACTGTCACACATTCATTCTGCAAACAAATGACTAGAAATAAAATAACTCATAGCTTCTTCAGAATGAATAGTATAGAATAATGCAGTAAATAAGGAAAACAAAGTTTTAGTAAGAAACAAAAAATTGCATAAATAATCTTCAGCAAACAGTGTTTAATTAAGGTGCGAAATCATAAAGAAGTTAACAGACTACAGGAGCAATCGGGTGAATCTTGTGATGAAGGCGGGCCCTTTCCTTCTCACAAGATTCCCCAGAGGAAAGAATTTAAATTGAAGCACTCAAAAGAAACCTTTATTCATTTGTCAAAAGAAATGATACATTACAATGGAGCCTTGCTCCTTTCCGCTAAAAAAAAATGTATCTCCCGTAGTCTCTAACTCCCCTTCTAATGATGATGTCTCCTCTTTTTAAAGAGGAGACATCTATTACAGTTACATCAGAGAAATCCTATTTTTATCCAAATCTGATCTTTTATTTTAAAACAGGGTCTCTCTATTCTTCCATAGCAAAATACTGTTACAATAGATACAAAAATACTGACTTCAGAACAATCCGTGTAACAACTTTCCTTTCTTGTCTTCGTCTTGTTTCCATCATTCTTGAAATACACTTTTGAAATCGCAAATCACGAGAAGTAACGATATTTGCATTCCCGTTGGCTGTTTCAGCAACAGAATTGACTGTTTCAGCAACGGGGTCGACTGTTTTAGCAACGGGGTTGACTGTTTCAGCAACACGTTCCTTATCATGGATTATCTGCGATATCTCAGCGACTGTATATCTTCGATTAATGATTAAATATAAAAGTAATGTGGAATTATATGCAAAACAAATTAAACAAAGAGTAAAGAGAAGAACTTTGTATACCTTTGGGAAAAATGGATAGGAATGATAATGTAAACTTTAGATATTGACTAAAAAGAGTAAAGAGGTGGCAAAAATATGTAGTCAAAATGGTACATTATGAGGTCCTAACAGTGCACAAGGTATGAAATAATTTTTTGAAATTTGACACTGCTTGGTCCCTTTCCTACCACAGTGTAGTCCATCTCATGTATTGGTCTTCATAACTTCCAACAGGACAACATTTTTCCTTGATAACATCCCTAAAAGAGTCACGATTTGGCGCAACTAAAAATAGTGTAGAGTCCTCGATGGCCTTTTTCTCATGGTAAGTTTCTCACCAATCATTGACATTGGGGGTAGCCTTGAGGAGTGCAAAGGTAATTTTTTCTCTATGAGACAAATTATGGACCAAAAAATACCCTTCTAGCATATTTAGCCATTTGTTTATAGCCTTCACATCCATCTGGCCTTCAAATATAGGAATATCAAAATTAACTTGTACCTTTAAGGGGGGGGGTGGGGGTGCTTCTGAAGTGGCCACTCAATGAAGATGTGTCCCCTATTAGCATCCATCGAAGGATATGGGAAAAATTATCCATGATCTTGTTCCTTTGTCACTCGAGGGCTTCCTATAGCAACAATTGAATATGATCTCCTGCTCCCTTGTATTTATTTTCTTCTGCTATGGGAGGTTTTTAGGGTTAGCAAGGACGGCCTTGGAAGGTCTCAAGAATTTTGAGTCCCAACTCCTTATACCCCGACATCATTGGGTACATGTACATAAAAATAAATAAATAGAAAATCGCTTTGATACCACTGATCCATATTTATGAAGGGAATGAAATGACATACATATTTGTAACCAAAATACAAAGATACAGTGAAACATGAATTCTATTAATGAAGGGAAAATGTTGAAACTATATAAATGTAAAATTAAAAAAAACTACCTTGAAAGGTGATAACTTAATTATGAGAAGAGATGTGACGACTATGCGTCTTCGTCGAACTATCTTACAATGATGATCAAAGGCCTTTTTATCATAAATAAGTAATGATAAAAGCTTAAACATACAAAAGCATAGCCCTAGGAGATGAAGTGCCAAAAGGCTTGTGGGCTCTGATAGGTTAAGTTGGAACACCAAATTATCTATATTATAACTTTGGTATACAATCTCCGTTTGGTGTGCTCAGTAGCCCGTTAGAAAGGTCTAATCGAGAAGTACATTTTCTGATTGCACCTTTTAGTTTCCATCTAAAAAGTGCCCATTTTGCCAAAAATAATCATTTAAAGCCTCAAAACGGGTCCAAAATTTCCAGATTGAAAAAAATGTATAGAAAACTACCAAAATAGAAAATTGTGTTATGAGCTAATGGAATAGGTGGTGGCCATCGATATCCACCATAATCACTGATAACACTCCTATCCAATATAGGGGTCATAAGAGCATGGGAGGGTGGGTAATATGCCACCCCGAAGGAAAAAGAGAAATTTCATATTCATGGGGTCTGGGTTCAGATTCAAACAATCAAGCAAAAACCTATACTATTTTATCAAGAGCTACTCCAAGAACTATAATTGAAAACCACCAATTTAGCTATAATAGGGGACTATTCTCTCCTCATCTCTTATTTACAAAAATGATCCTCCCCTAATAAATTGATATTTAGGACTCTCCTTGAAATAATAAGAGGTTTACTTCATAAATTTGAGCAATATGAAGCCTTTCATATTCTAATACATAGCAACATAGAGGCTGACTTGTTGGTGAATCATGGATTTAAATCAGAAAAAGGGAACTTGGTGGTTAATAACAAAAAAATAAATGTATATTTCCTCAAAGAACTAGAATATCATCATGTTAGGTCCCTATATTAATATTTTAGTCCCTTATTGTTATTAGTGTATCCCCCTTATTGTTATTGTTGTACCCCTGTAACCCCAATATTGTTATTATTGTGCCCTTACATTATTATTGTTAGGTCAGCTAGGATTATATTGTGGGTCCACTGGACTTTATATATATAGAAGGAGGTTTTGGTCATTTGTATCATCCAAGAATTGTTCATTTATGTAATGTATTTGAGGTTTCCCCCTCAAAGTGGCTGATTTCTAAGGCGTTGATCTCTCTTTTCTTCTATTTTTTGAGCTGGTTTCATAACATTTGGTATCAGAGCTTTGGATTCTAGGGTTTCGCTGCTCCAAACAGGTCATTGTGGAATTTTTGCTATAACTATTTTATACGAAGGTTCAGAAGCTGAAATTTTTATAGAGCGAAGCCAAAATCCTAAGGAACGTCATGGGAAAATTTCAGTTCTTGGTTCACAACATTTTTGGAGATATGATCTGTGCAAGTTAGGGATTTTTGCAAGCTCCTAAATTTAAACTAAACAGGCCATCATATAATTTTCTCTATAACTTTTTTTATACAAGGATTCAGAAGCTGAAATGTTTACAGAGTGAAGCCACAATCCTGAGGAATGTCATGGAAAAATTTCCAAGCTTGATTCGCAACATTTTCAGAGATAGGGCTATGGAAATCAGGTATTTTTCAGGCTCCCAAATTTCATCTCAAAGAGGTGACCGTGGGAAAATCGTCATAACTCTCTCTTTGAGAATTGGATTGGAATTCTGTAAAAGGTGGCCATAAGTACACAGGCTTTAGTTTCCTCTATATCAATTTCAGAGCTGAACAAAGTCACTCTACTAAACCATTCCATAATTAGGTCATTGTGGGAGATTGGGCATAAATTTGACTTGAAGAACCCAACTCAAGTGAGACTTGTGGCAATTTAAAGAAGCTTCAGAGGGCTACTACAGAAATGAATTTCAGAAATTGAAGATCTAAAATATCATAGATAATTCAGTTTCAATATCTAGCTCCTCAAAATCACTAAAAATCTGTGTATTTGTTTGTGAATTACATAATTCTTGTCTGTAAAATCAGTTTGAATTGATTCCAAGGGAATATGGTGGAATAGATATTAGTATTCGGTTATAAAATGCCCCCTAAAAATAATTCAACACCCATTAAGCCTTTAGAAGGCTCTACTATGACTCATGAAGACAAAGAATTGCAACATGAGATATCAAAATTACAACCTAATTTCGTTCTTGCAAAGAGCAAAAAAAAATGAAATGGAAGTTTTGAAGAAAGGCGTGGAAGCTAATATGGATGGCATGGAAGCTAGCATGGAAGCTAAGATGGATGACATGAAAGACAACATGGAAAACATGGAGAATGATTTAAATGCACACATGGAAGATTTGAAAATGTTGATACAATAAATGTTTCCTAATGCCGAAAAGATAGTAGAGGAAACTAATGATGAGAAAAAAATAAATGTTAATCGTGATTTCATAAACTCTAATGTTGGATGGAAGAACCACCATATTGCAAAGATGGATATGAGTCAGTTTGATGGCAATGATCCCGTAACATGGATACTATAGATGGAGCAATATTTTGATCTCAATAATGTGCAAAACACACAAAAGGTACGCATTGCAACTTTACATTTAGAAAAAAATACATTTGTATGGTATAGATGGCTTTTCTCCCATAAAAAAATTGTCACTTGGTCAATTTTTACGGAGGAAATGATAGCACATTATGCGGATAAAAAAAACAACACCATATTTAGCCAATTGATAAATCTCAAACAAAAGGGTTTAGTGGTGGAGCACATTGAGGACTTCTAAAAATGGAATATAAGGGTAACTCATATTCCAGAGGAACACTGGATTGATGACTTCATAGGGACTTTAAGAGATAACATCCAACATGAAGTTCATGTTTGGGAACCTGATTCATTGGAAAAAGGCATTCAGGTTGGCAAGAAAAATTGAATGTAAAATTATGGCAACAAGGAAGCCTACCACTCACATATATAAAGATGGAAGTGGTGCTACTCCTAGACTTCCACAACCTACAAGGTTGACACCACAACAATTTGAAGAAAAAAGAGAAAAAGGGCTTTCCTACAGTTGTGATAGAAAATACATTAAAGGTCATAAGTGTGCTGAGAAGAAATTATTTTACATAGATTGTGAAGAGGAAGAAGAAAATGAACAAGAATTTTCAAAATAAGAGGACATACACCAGGAAACAACCCTAGAAGAGGAAGAAATGAGTCTGACCATATCGTGTAAAGCATTGGAAGGAATTACCACTCCTTAAACTCTCAAGATAGAAGGACATATCAAGAAGAAAAAGGTAATAGTGTTGATTGATTCGGGTAGTACCCATAATTTTATTCATTGTAAGGTAGACAAGGAATTGAATTGTTTCTTATACCCAACACTAGAATTTCAAGTGATGGTTGAAAATGGAGGAACTATAAATTGCTTTGGAAAATGCCATAATATCAAGCTGACCATGGGGGAATATGTATTGAATATTCAATTGCTTTCCATTCCAATGGGAGGTGCTAATGTTGTACTAGGACTACAATGGTTACAATATTTGGGGGTGGTAGCTTTTAATTTTCAAGAACTTTTCTTGAAATTTTTTTCAGAAGGAAAGGAAGTCGAATTACGGGGTATCACAGGAAAGTCGGGAAAGATAATAAGCTCTAATGTCATGACGAAGCTTCTAAAGAAATAACAATGAGGCGTAATTGCAAAATTATGCTCACTAGTAGTTCCAACATAAAAATCATCTATTTCTGCAGATCTCCAAAAATTCTTGGACAATCATTCCAAGGTGTTTGAGACTCCCAAAGGAATCCCACCTATTCGTGATCATGATAATGATATTCATTTGATTCTAGGAAGTTTTCCTCCAAACATCAGGCCTTATAGATATCCTTATGTCCAAAAAAGGGAAATTGAACGTATGATTGCAAAAATGTTAGAGGCTGGTATAATTCAACCTAGTCAAAGTTCTTTCTCTGTTCCAGTAGTATTGGTGCACAAGAAGGATGGATCATGGCACATGTGTCCAGATTAAAGGGAGCTCACTAAGCTCACCATTAAATATAAATTTCCCATTCCTATGATTGATGAACTATTGGATAAATTACATCGAGAAATTTATTTTACCAAGTTAGATCTTCATTCAGGATATCATCAAATTAGAATGAAGACTGAAGATATTCAAAAAAAATTATTTCAAACTCATGATGGTCATTATGAATTTTTGGTCATGCTTTTTGGCCTTATCAATGCACCTTCTATATTTCAAGGGTTGATGAATTCCATTTTCAAACACTTCCTTAGAAAATTTGTGCTAGTATTTTTGATGATATACTAATCTACAACAGGTCTTGGAAGGATCATGTTCAACATGTTGACAGGGTGCTCAAACTATTGCAAGAGAAACAATTATATGCAAAAACATCCAAATGTTTTTGAGTGTATGAAGAGGTGTGGAATATTTGGGTCATATTGTATCTCACATGAAGTATGTGACCTTTTAAAATTAAAGTCATTGTAGTGGGAATTCTCACAACCCTAAAAATACAGATTTCTCAGTTAATATAGTATTATCAAGTTTGTTAAGAATTATGTGAGAATAAAAACACCTCTAACAACTTTATTGAAGAAAGATGCATTTTCATGGACCTCGAAGCAACTAAGGTTTCTGAACATCTTAAAGAGGCATGTGTCAGCACTCACCTAGCACCTTGTATCACAAAACCTTTATCGTTTAATGTGATGCCTCAGGAAATGGAATTGGTGTTGTTTTAATGCAAGATGGAAGACCCATTGCTTTTGAAAGTCGTCCAATCAAAGGAAAGTATTTACAGAAAGTTATTTATGAGAAGGAAATGTTGGCAATACTACATGCACTAAAGAAATGGAGACCTTACCTAATGGGAAGACACTTCAAGGTAAAAACTGATCATGATAGTCTCAAACACTTTTTGGAACAAAGACTATCTTCTGAAGAGCAAGAAAGTGGGACACAAAGTCGTTAAGCAGGATTTGAAATAACTACAAAAAGGGAAGTTAAAATGTTGCTGCGTATGCACTCTCAAGTGAAAGAATGAAGAGGTGAAGCATTGCTTTAGGTTATTTCTATTATCCAACCCATTGGATAATCAAAGCAAGGGATGAATGGAGGAAGGGACGAAGAAGTGTGAAATTATTCAAAAGCTGCAAGAAGATTCTAGTACATCCTATACATTTATTAAAATATTCTTATGGTACAAAGATTGCTTATATCTTTGTAAGAATTCCCAACTAAAACAAAAGATTCTTTTGGAATCGCACACTTCTCCTTTAAGGGGACACTTAGGGTTTTTAAAAACTTACCATAGGGTGAAGAAAGAATTTTTTGGGATGGCCTTAAATCTGATATTCAAAAGTTTGTGGCAGAATGTTTGGTTTTCCAACAAAATAAAGTTGAGACAATTAAGAACCCGGGTCTTCTACAACCTTTATCTATTACAAGTCAACGTTGGGAGGAGATTTCAGTGGATTTTATCACAGGTTTACCTAAGTCCGAAGTAAATATTGTCATCATGGTGGTAGTTGATAGATTTACCAAGTATGCACACTTTTGTGCATTATCTCATCCATTTAAAGCAAGTACAGTTGCCACTACATTTATGGGCACAATTCAAAAGCTACATGGAAACCCAAAGATTATTGTGAGCGACAGAGATCCCATTTTTACTAGAAATTTTTGGACAGAGTTATTTTCTTGTTTGGGTACTCAATTAGCTCATAGCTCATCATATCATCCTCAATCCAATGGTCAAAATGAGATAGTGAATAAATTTTTGGAAGGATATCTTCGTTGTTTTGTATATGATAAACAAACACAATGGGTCAAGTGGTTACCTCTGCTAGCTGTGTAGGCACTTCCTTCCATACTGCAGCAAAATGACCCCATTTATGGCACTTTATGGATATCATCCATCGTCCATCAAATCATCTTTAAGATAAAATTCTAAGGTTCAAGTAGTGGAAGATCACATTGAGCATCAACAAGAATTTCTCCAACTCTTAAAGTATGACCTAAATTTGGCACAAAATTGAATGAAACAACAGGCAGATCACCATCACAGTGAGAGAATTTTTGATGTAGGAGATTGGGTATTTTTATAGCTACAACCATACAAACAAATGTCCTCACAAGCATGATAGTAAATTATTGCCAAAGTAATTATATCCTACATAAGTTGTTGCATAAGATTAGCATTTATATGTTACAACCCGAGTTTGCTTCTTCATGAAAGTAATTCAATTTTCCATGTTTCATGCTTAAAGAAGGTTATAGGTGAAAATATTCTAGTTCAAACAATATTTCCAGAATTTGACGAGGAAGGAAAAATCATATTGGAACCTGAAGCGGTCATGGAAACAAGAACTCGACAGCTACGAAATCGATCAATTTTAGAGTGTCTCATCAAGTGGAAGAACTTTCCCACTAAAGATTCTACATGGGAGGATGAGAATTTTATACAGAAGCACCCAAAGCTACTCAATCATTGAGGAAAACACTTTTTTGAAGGACAGGGGCATGTTAGGTCCCTATGTTACTAGTTTAGTCACTTATTGTTATTAGTGCAGCCCCCTTATTGTTATTGTTGTACCCCTGTAACCACAATATTGTTATTATTGTGCCCTTACATTATTATTTTTAGGTCAGATAGGATTATGTTGTGGCCCTGTTGAGGCCTCGAAATTCGCTATAACAACAGGGGCGATGACCACCTGATATGGACCTTAAAGCAGTTCCTTTTCCGTTTAGAATGGTGGCTCCGACTGGTTTAAATAGGTCCAGTTACCTTCTCTCAATCTCCATTGGCTTAAAATATGACTTTTATCTATCAATGGGAAAGATACTTCAAATTATTTCTCTTACCGATCGGACAAGAAAGTGGTCCTTAAGCTAATTTGGGCTTAGCCAAGCCGCAACTAAAGTTTTGCCTCTTTGGGAAGAGGACTTTTTAGAGATGTATAATTTAATCTAAATGCAAGATTATTCTAAGATGCAAGCAAAAGGAATTATTTTAATCCTATCTCAATTAGGCAGATATAGATCTATCCCAACAGAGAGCAAGATGTTTAAAATTATTGAGATTTAAATATGTTTCTTTTACATGAATATCAAGCTAACGAAGTAGCTCAATTAACTGATATTGTGAATACCAAACACATTCTATCTAGAGACCTCTTAACTGAAATAATAAATCAACAACATTCAGTAAGTAGTTCCCAAAATGATATTGATCATTTAATCAGCAACTTGAATAATTAAAAAATAACATGCGGAAATAGTTCACAACATATCACTATTCAATAAATCAGTTTTATAAGACAGATTTATGAGTAAATAGTTACTCATAAATCATAATTCAACCCATAAGAGTAGAGACAAATAATAACATAAATTGAGGCAAATTACTCATACCGACAAAAGTGCATAAGTATGCGAGTAAATTGACACATTCCTGTTATCATAAAATGAAACCCGCATTTAAAATAATAGCATTATAAATACCAATTTATTAAGTCCATTTTTCCAACTCCAGTCTCTAACAATCTTTTACAATGCTTGAACTTCTGCTTTCAAAATCAGAGCTACAATTGTGCAAGACTCTTTTCATTATACATAACTTAGAATGTAAAAGAAAAACCTCAATAACCTCCAAATTTGAGATTCCTCTCCCCTCACCCTACAGCTCTAAATTCTCTAGACAATAGCGCCATAAGAATTCCAGAATTGTAGAGCAGAGAAGCCTCTATTACATTTTGACATCTGCTATTTATAAAATTTACAAAAGGATTTCTTCATAGGAAAGTTTGTTTGAAGGGTGGTTTTGCTCCATCAATTTTCATTGGTTCAAAATCATATTCTTCAATTGGAGTCTTCTCATTGATTGAGATCTTCTTCTTCTCATCTCTTCATCTGTATTTCTGCAAAACAAATCAAAAACAAAATTAAAATGCAAAAATAAAATCAAAATGTCAAATCTAGAAATTAAAATAAATCCAATTGAAACTTAAATAATTAAATAATTGAAAAGGAAATATAAGCTTTCTTTTGATGTTTGTGCTGATTTAATTGGCCAAGGAGAACATAGACGAATGGATCTGTATTCATAAGAAGTTGAAACAAATTAAAATGCAAAAGATAAAATTCAGAAAATTAGTTTTGTTTAAAAATTCAGAGCTTGATCTTTTGCTGAATTTTAGACCCAATAAATGATCAAATCTAAAAATGAAACCACTTCAGGAATAATATCCATCATTGTATCTTTCCAATGAGCTATCCTGGGCCTCATTTGGCCAAGTAAAACTCCATTTATGAGCCTCTAAAGTTGGTATATTAAAATTGCCAAAAATCTGAAATTTTTGTTACTTGAGCTAACAATCAGAATTTTTTAATTAATTTCTAATTCTAAATTGGATTACAATATTTAATTGATTAATATTAATTAATTACAATCATATTATTAATCTAATTTAATTATAATCTAATTCTAAATTAAGTTATAATTATCTATTAATTAATTATAATTACATTATTAATTTTAATTAATAAAAACTAATTGAAAATAAAATTAAACTAATTAAAAATGAGCTATTGATTAATTAAAATATTTAAAATATTATATTAATATTATAATTTGAATTATATTAGAATTATAATAATCTTTTTATAATTAAAATATAATATAATATAATATATATTTTAATTAATTCAAAATGTATGAAAATTTAAACCACGTGAGATAGAGAGAAGAGTGGAGTGAGAGCATGGAGTGATAAGGGTGAGGGAGAGTATTATATGTGGAAAGTATGGAGGGTGACGTGAGGGAGAGTAAGGTGGAGGTACGGGAGTTATAAGGTGAAATAAACTTTGCCTAAAAACTCAAAACCCTTCGCATTTTCTTAATCGCAATATTGTTTGCGAAATGATTTTGTTATGAATCAAAAAATGCGACATGCGATTTGCACAACAAAAATTTTATCATAATTTTATTTTAGGACACATTTTATTTCAGCACATTTGAAGTTGGGAGTTTTGGAAGGAAATGGGTGATGTGAAGTGGGGTCACGTGGATTAATCATCCTACAATTTAGACTACAATTATATTGCAATTTTGGAGTTTTGGGTTTGACAATTTGTTTTTAAAATAACAAGTTAGAGTATATTACCAATATCTCAAAACATATTTTCCTCTATTTTTCAATTTAGCTGAGTCATTTTGTAGGACCGTTAGTGAAAAAATGGACAAATTAGTAAATATTAACTAAAAGTTAATATTTAAAATGAAAACTATTTTAATTAAGAAAATTGAAATATTGGTACATTTTATACATTTTTTAGCCCAAGCGAGAAAATGATCAAACTTCAAAAGAGTGCCATTTACAAACCGGTTGACCAAATGAAGTGAAACAAGTATCGTTGGAAAGCTTGTGAAAAAATGGATTCAATAAAGCAATCAAAACAAAATTTTGAGGAAGATGAAAAAATGACAAAAATGTAGGATAATTAACTTAATGAAAATTCTAAAAAGTGTTTAGCCAAATATTTTGTAGAAAGGGTCCCCATTATTTGAAGTGCATAAGTCAAAAATGGGGGGGGGGGGCGGAGGGCGGGGGGCGAGTTGGGTTTGTGTTTTACCACAACAGGCCCCATGGACTCCTATATATAGAAGTAGGTTTTGGTCATTTGTATCATCCAAGAATTATTCATTTATGTAATGTATTGGAGGTTGCCCCTTCGAAGTGGCTGTTTTATAAGGCGTTGATCTCTCTTTTCTTCTATTTTTGGAGCTAGTTTCATAACACATCATTCTCAAAAGCACAAGGTGGCTTTTGAAACGTGAAAAAAAGGGGAGTAATCGGTTGGATGCATGGAGGTTCCTCCGAACTTCCAAACTTCAACATGCGAACAAAGGAGGAGAATGGCCAAGAGGATATGAAGGACATATCAACAAAATAATCAAAAAAATATACTAGTACCCAATGAAATGTAATTTTTTCTTTTTATTAGATAATTCTGAATTTTATAGAGAATTGCATTCCAAATTTTGACTATTATGATCTCTATTTCAAACTCAAACTCTCTGCCTCTATGGCTCATCATGCTCGTTGATGTACATGAGGTATTGCTGCATGCATTGTGCAGATTTTTACTGAAAACATTTTTAGTTACGGTTAAAAAAATAACACTCCCTTGCTTCATTGACCAGTTGATTTGTCCATGTTAGCATCCAATCCTACCCCCTTTAAGGAGAAATATAGGTTATTATGTGTTAAGGCCATCGTTATTAAATAAAGTCCATCCAATAGATACAGTGTGGAGTAATAATTATAAGAAGGCTTACTAGAAGGTTTTGCCCATTAGAAATTTCCTTCGCTAGAAACCTCTTGGGAGGTTATATAGAAATTGTATAAAGAAGTATAAGTAAGGTAAGAAGATGTCCTATGAAGCATATTGTAATCAGAGCTTTTCTTAGCTTGAGGTTTTCCCCTCAAATATCCAAGTGATCATTGCTTTCATAAATAAAGGTATCATTATTTATGGTGGTGTGGTTATTCTACAATTTTCTATTGTTATAATATGTCATTTCCATGCTAAATCTTGCTATATTCTATTATTTATTATTTGAATCTTATAACTTTAAAATAAGGAACACTACAAGTGGTGTCAAATCACTTTCCAAATTGGAGACTTTTAGAGAGTTTTTACGTTATAAATGTAATTTGACATCTATAAATAACATAATCATATGTTGTTTAATGGATAAATGGGTTGTCGTAAGTATATACAAAAGAAATATAAGTGGTTTCACCTAATTGGAAACTTGTGTAACCCTTATTGGTACCCCTACGAGTATAATTACATTAGACAACATCTGTATACATAAATATACTTCCAGTTGCTCTCATGTATATAAAAAATCCCCTAGGTTATTGAGAACAAGCTTTATATGGGTTTATCAATCATCTTGTTGCTAGAGTGCAAATAGAACAACACTTGGTAAGATCACTCTCTAGTATCTGGGTAACTGGGTAATATGGATAAGGATAATGTTGATCCTCCTTGGTTCTTCAAGAGATTGGACCAAGTATTAATTGTTAGAACCTGTACATATATCAGAGAGATATAGCACTTGGGACTCTCTTTCCCTCAAGACCCAAGAAAACATATCCTCTATTGTTTGTCCATCAAATTTCTACATAAATTAAAGTATTGAGAATTTGGGAATTTTATCAGCATATCAATATTCTTACGTGAGTACAACTATGTCAAGAATATGCAACTTATATATATATATATATATATATATATATATAACTCAGTTGGTTGAGTTCCTATTGCTAAGTACCTTGTGTATTGGGAGGTCATGGGGTAAAATATCCTTAACGCCTTTGGGGTTATATATTTCTAGTTTCGCCCAAAGGTGTTAAGAATATTTTACCCTATGATCTCTTCAGGTTGATTTAGTTATATTTTCCCGTGGATATAACGACCATATATATAAATTCTTTCACCCTTATTTGAGACTATCTCAACACGTTCCTTAAATTGAGTTGATCTTTGTTGTACCACTCTCTAGTGCATCTTTTTGGAAAAATTTCCTACACCACTAATAGGCACCTATCTCAAAACACCCGAGATGCGGTGTTTATTGCATTAGTACTAATCTCAAGTAACCATTTTTTGTGGACCCAAATATCTATGGCTACCATTCAAGGAGTAGATATTTTCAATAAGGCATCCCCTCTAGAAACTCCATGTGATGAGTTGTAATAGAAGATATATTGCAACCAGTCCTAAGTTCAACACAACTTTAATGACATCTATGACAAGCTAGCGAAGGTAGAGTCGCAACTCGACTAAATGTCTAAACTCATGGTGATGTAGAATCAAATATTCACTTCATGAACCTTGAGCTACCAATGGCTAGACCGACCTACCCAAAAGGAAAAGTTTGAATCATCCAATTCTAGTGGGAATCACTCCACCCCACTTTTTTGTGATCATGTGACTAACATGTGGCACAAAATTCCTAAATTTAATCTCAATAAATTTAATGGGTCCAACCCCACGTCATGGGTCACTTGAATGGAACATTACTTTCCCCCATATGACATCATAGATGACTTGAAGAAACTTATGAGGGTATCTTATATTTGGATCCTTAGTATTGGCAATGATGGTAGTAGCATAAGAAATCCCATGGGGGTTATATTAATTAAATAAAATTTTTCACAAACATATATGCATTCTTTGAAATAGGCACTCATTATTCGAGATGAATGACCAAGCTTAAACAATCTAGCAGAAATAAATATTTCATAACTATGTTTGAGTGGCTAACCATTTTCACCAAAGGAATTTTTGATACTTTTTTCAGGGAATGCTTCATTAATGGTCTAAAAAAATATATTGTGTACGAATTTTAGTGGATCATCCCTCTAATTATTTGGAAGCCTCTCAAAGAGCTGGAGAAGCTGAAAAGGTGGCAAATTCTCAAATTAAAAATACCCCATTTTTATTGGTGTGTTTAGTACGAGGGTGTACGAAATGCACTGGTGCTTGGTAGGGGTGATTGCTATCCTACAAGCAATTTCACAGGGAAAAAATGGGTTGTTAGATGGTTAGTAAAGTATCATAACATGTAGAAAAAATAGTTATAAAGCATAGCATACTACAAAAAGAGGAGGAAACAAGAAACAAAAAATACAAATATAACACAAGCTCAATATCGAGTAAACAAAATAATAATACCAACGGAGAACGAATTCCCTTTTATTAGCTGCTGGTGGTAAAAAAGAGGTAGAATGCTAAAACACTCACAGTGAGTCCTTAGAGCTATAGAGCTCTAATACTCAAATAAAGGAGGGCTCTTGCCTTAATATGTTTGCAAGCCTCTCTCTTCTCCTCGAATGAGTGATCAGATAACAGACAAATGATGCACTTATCCTTTCAGATTGAGATGTTGGATGGCCAAGAAATGAATCCCTTCACTCCTTTGTTGCTTGGAAAACACACTTCTGGTTTTCTCATGGGTAATTTGGCTAGGATAACAATATGTTCTAAACTGTTCTTCTCATGGTGGTATTTTATAGAAAAAATTCAAATCTTCTGCCCTCTCTTTTTACAATTGTGGATAGTGACCCAAGAGTGGTGGTTGATTCCATTGTGTGCTCACTTGAGGTCTCAAGGTGGCTCTAGGTGGCCTTAAGTGGAAAATATTCTTCATGAAGTGTGCAAAGTGGTCTTAGATGGTCACCTTCCGCCATACTCAGGACCCTGCGACTTCTTGAGATATAGTTGTGGAGATTTGCACTGTTATCAAAGAAAAGGCCACATGTAGCACTTTGTGCCAGTGTCTTTTTTGTGCGACTTAATAAATTTTCCTTTTGATCTTAGAGAAAGTTAAATTTCCCAGATTCTATAATTTTTTTCCACCTTGTAAATCCTTCTGCTTGAAATTTCATGATGTCCTTTTCTTGTCTGATTTTCCAGTGATAACAGTTTCCCCCTAATGTATGAGGTCTATGAAGAACTGTATAGCAGAAATACATAATAGTTTTTGTTCTGTATAACCCATGTTGAGAGAGAGAGAGAGAGAGAGAGAGAGAGAGAGAGAGAGAGAGAGAGAGAAACTTACGTGTAGCCTAAGGTTGGAGACCCCTTGCCATGAGTAAAAGAGGGACCAGTTTCTATTGGAAACCAGCAAGAGATAGCATAAATACAATATTTCTACGAGGCAGGCATGTCTTATGCTCATGATGCTTTGGCTAGTTAAAGCCTATATGACAGATAGAGGTTCTGTCTATTTCACTTACATGGTAGTGATTTGCTGATTTGGTTGATGAAGACGATTGATGATTCCCTAAGGGGCGTTTTATCTTTAAAAATAGGTTGAATGTAGTGCCCACATGCATAATATTGGTATGGCATATTTTAGAATAAATTCTCATTGTATGCATGGGTGTATGACTGGGACCTTCCTGTGTAAGCATTGCTAAAAGAGATGCTTATAATGGCACATGTATTCGATGAATTCTGACAAAGTGAAATGGTTGTGAAGTACGATACCATCTTGACATGAAGGCTTGTGTTGTAGTTGAATATCAGGAGGATCGATGACATAAATGGGCAATGATGATTCCCACAATGCCATCTGAGGATGCCCCTATTGAGGTGAGGATCCATACAAGGTACTGATTTCTTTTTGGAAAATAGTTGTTGAAGTCGACAAGAAGGAAGCCTCAATCAAGAGAAATACTAATGCAAGGGACCAAAGTATGTGATATAGAAGGTGGGGGATGATAGGTTAACATAGGCATGATGGTGAAAAACGGATGAAAAATGATGATGGGAGTTTAGTGGCCCTAGGTCAGAGTTTGTAAAAGCAATTTGGTGGCAGTCATAACAATTTCTGATGAGGAAAGCCCTGGAGTCGGTGGGACGTCCAGGGTGGGTATATGTTTGTTATGAATGTTGTGGTGGTTTTGCGTGAGAGGTGTGAAGCTCCGACCAAGGGTGATTAGAGACTGTTGCTAGGGGAGAAAAGTGGGTGGATGGGTGGGGGATGTTCTCCTAAAAAATATTTGTACAATTTCTAAAATAATATAAAATGGGTTTGGATTTGTACAAACACGGAGACGGGTGCCCCAAAAACATGAAAATGATCGCTCATTGATGATGCGAGGAATGTGTTTTTGTTGAGGGTGGGGGCCCAATTGGTTAGTCTCAGTGCGGGGGTTGTGAAGAATATGGAAAATATCATAGATGGGATATGTTGATGGAGGTATGGTAGGCCAAATGCGAGACACGCTGGTGCGTGTTCGATATGATTTGCGGAAATGGTAGTCCAAGAAAGGGGTTTTATCTTGACATGGTAAAAATTGACTTGATGCACGATGGATGGATGAACATGAAGTTCTTCCAAGGCTGGGTTTTATGGACATGACGTCATATTTTTTGATGTATGGTCTACTTGGGTGATGGACGCCATGGAGGGGGAGGCTCTACCGACCGACGGGGATGTTTATCATGTGCAAGGTGGGGAGATGATAAACATGGTCGGATTTTTGGAACCTATGGTTGATTCTTGTGGAGAAATGATGTTAGGATATGAAAAGACTCTCTGGGACTCTATCATGCTGGGGGCAGAATAATACCTACTATGGAACCTTCAGTGACTGGGGCAACAGGTGGTTTGTAGTACTATGTAACACCTGCAACCAATAACCCAAGTGAAAGCATCTTTTTCATTTAAATATATTGAAAAATGTGCTGAATCAAAAAAAGATAAGAGAGGGCCTACCTGTTAGCACTAAAAAAATTATTTTTTCAGAGTCGTGAATGCGTGAAGTCTACTTTGGGCATTATGAGGTGATGATCACTGTGTTTCTTTTGATTTCGCAATTGGGCTTTCTGAGCTCCTGTTATGGTCCCTCAAATAATTTGTAAAGGGAAATATATAGGTCCATATGGCTCATTTCAGTTCATTTGTGTCATTTGAGAGTTGTGAGGTCAGAGCTTGCTGCCGAGCTTTTTTTTCCGTTGCGGTCAACCTGTGTACCAAGAATTCGTGTCGTTAGTGCCAGGTAGGCCCCTATACATCTAACATTTTAATTTTTTCAGTTTTAATGCATGGGGGTTTAGGGAAACCTCAAGGTGGAAGACCTGGTGATGGTGCTGGCCCCTCGGGGGAGGGTAGTAGCTCGGTTGCTGTCGAGTATGCTGTGGCTATTGCTCATGCTAAGGCGGCAGAGGCACGAGTGGTAGAGATGGAGGAGTAGTTAGCTACAACCGAGGCTTGATCCACTGACCTAGAAGATGCTTGGGGTTGAGTGGAGAGGTTGACCTAGGGTATGCCTACCCAGGGTTTTTTCGATGATCAGGACGATTCCTGTCTTGATAAATTGATGGCATGGGAGAGGGGTTATCGTCTGACACTACGCTGTTTGGCACATTTTTTTTTGGCTACTGCCCCAGTGTTGGCATTGGTTGTAGCTGTTGGTCCAGATGGCCCACCTGGCCGGGCTCAGCCCTAGAGTGTTAGGTCCCTATATTACCAGTATAGTCCCTTATTGTTGTTAGTGTAACCCCCTTATTGTTATTATTGTACTCATGTAACCCGAATATTGTTATTATTGTGCCCTTAAATTATTATTGTTAGGTCGGCTAGGGTTACATTGTGGCCCCACTAGGATTACAATGTGGTCCCATGGACTCCTATATATAGAAAGGAGGTTTTGTAATTTGTATCATCAAAGAATTGTTCATTCATGTAATGTATTGGATGTTTCCCCCTCGAAGTGTCTTATTTCTAAGGCATTGATATCTCTTTTATTCTATTTTTTGAGCTGGTTTCCCAACATTTGGTATCAGATTTTTTAGATTCTAGGGTTTCGCTGCTCCAAACAGGTCATCGTGGCATTTTTGCGATAATTTTTTTTCTACGAAGGTTCAGAATCTGAAATTTTTAGAGTGCGAAGCCAAAATCCTGAGGGACATCTTCGAAAAATTTCAGAGCTTGGTTCGCAATATTTTTGGAGATATGATTTGTGAAAATTAGGTCATTTTGCAGGCTCCTAAATTTAACCTAAACAGGTCATTGTGGTAGTTTCGTAATAGTTTTTTTTCTATGAAGGTTCAGAAGCTAAAATTTTTGGAGTACGAAGCTGATATCCTAAGGAAAATATTTGCAAAATTTTAGATATTGGTTCGCAAAATTTTCAGAGATATGATCTATGGAAGTTAGGGATTTTTGAGGCTTCTGAACTTCATCTCAAAGAGGTGATCGTGGGAAAATATTCATAGTTCTCTCTCTGAGCATCGAATTGGAATGATGTAAAAAGTGGCCACAAATACATGGAATTTAGTTTGTGTTCTATCAATTTCAGAGCCAAAGGAGGAAACAATGACATTTGTCAAGTCATACAAGTTCGCTCTACTGAACCAGTCCAAAATTGGGTCATTGTGGGAGATTGGACATAACTTTGACTTGAAGAATCCAAATCAGATCAGACCTATGGCATTTGAAAGAAGCTTCAGAGGGCTACTATAGGGATGAATTTCAGATATTGAGGATTCACAATTATAGAGATAATTCAATTTCAATATAGAGCTCCTCAAAATCAAGCAAAAGGTGTGTATTTTTTTTCCGAATTGCATAAGTCTTGTTTGAAGAATCAAGTTGAATTGATTCCAAGGGAATATTGTAGAATAGATATCATTATTGGATTCTAAAATGGCTTCTAAAAATAATTCAATGCCCATTAAGCCTTTAGAAGGCTCTACTATGACTCATTAAGACGAAGAATGGCAACATGACATATCAAAATTACAAGAGAAAGTGCAACAAATTTTGCTCTTGCAAAGAACAACAAAAAATGAAATGAAAGTTTTGAAGAAAGGCATGGAAACTAAGATGGATGGTTTGAAGAAATGCATGGAAAATAAGATGGATGGTTTGAAGAAAGGCGTGGAAGCTAAGATGAATGGTTTGGAAGCTAAGATGGATGGCATGGAAGCTAAGATGGATGACATGGAAGCTAAGATCAATGAAAAAATGAAAGAAAACATGGAAAAAATGAAGAAGGATCTAAAAGTAGACATCGAAGGTTTGGAAAAGTTGATACAAGAAATGTTTCCTAATGGTGAAAAGATAGTATAGGAAACTCATGATGAGAACAAAATAATTTTTTATCGTGATTTCATAAACTCTACTGTTGGAGGAAAGAACCACCATATTCAAAAAATGGATATGAGGAAGTTTGATGGAAAGGATCTTGTAATATGGATACTATAGATGGAGCAATATTTTGATCTCAGTAATGTGCAAAACAAACAAAAGGTATGCATTGCAACTTTACATTTAGAACAAAATTCATTTGTATGGTATCGATGGATTTGCTCCCGTAAAAAAATTGTCACTTGGTCAATTTTTACGGAGGAAATGATAGAACATTATGAGGATACGAAGAGCAACACATTCTTTAGCCAATTGATAAACCTCAAACAAAAAGGTTTAGTGGGGGAGCACATTGAGGACTTCCAAAAATTGAATGTAAGGGTAACTGATATTTCAGAGGAACACAGGATTGATCTCTTCATAGGTACTTTAAAGGATAACATCCAATATGAAGTTTGCGTTTTGGAACCTGATTCATTGGAGAAGGAATTCAGGTTGGCCAGAAAAATTGAATGTAAAATTATGGCGACAAGGAAGCCTACCACTCACTTCTATAAAGAGGTAAGTGTTGCTAATCCTAGATTTTCACAAACTACAAGGTTGACACCACAACAATTGGAAGAAAAAAAGAGCAAAAGGGATTTGCTACAGTTGTGATAGAAAACACACTAAAGGTCATAAGTGTGCTGAGAAGAAATTATTTTACATAGATTGTGAAGAGGAAGAATAAAATGAACAAGAATCTTCAAAAGAAGAGGATATACACCACCAACCAACCCTAGAAGAGGAAGAAATGAGTCCGACCATATCATGTAATGCATTGGCAGGAATTACCACTCCTCAAACTCTCAAGATAGAAGGACATATCAAGAAGAAAAATTTAATATTGTTGATTGATTCAGGTAGTACCCATAATTTTATTCATTGTAAGGTAGCCAAGGAATTGAATTGTTTCCTATACCTAGCACCAGAATGTCAAGTGATGGTTGCAAATGGAGGAACTATAAATTGCTCTGTAAAATGTCATAATATCAAGCTAACCATGGGGGAATATGTATTGACTATTCCAATGCTTTCTATTCCTATGGGAGGTGCTGATGTTGTACTAGGAGTACAATGGTTGCAATATTTGGGGACAATAGCTTTTAATTTTCAAGAACTTTTCTTGAATTTTTTTCAGAAGGAAAGGAAGTCGAATTACAGGGTAGCGCAGGGAAGCCAGGAAAGATAATAAGCTCTAATGTCATGACAAAGCTTCTAAATAAATAACAACGATGCGTAATTGCACAATTATGCTCACTAGAAGTTCCAACATCAAAATCATCTATTTCTTCAGATCTCCAAAAAGCCTTCGACAATCATTCCCAGGTGTTTGAAACTCCCAAAGGACTCCCACCTATTCGTGATCATGATCATGCTATTCATTTGATTCCAGGAAGTGTTTGTCCAAACATCAAGCCTTATAGATATCCT
The DNA here is from genome assembly GCA_034641835.2 of Pinus albicaulis. NCBI lineage: Eukaryota > Viridiplantae > Streptophyta > Pinopsida > Pinales > Pinaceae > Pinus > Pinus albicaulis. The sequence continues at coordinate 292,215,587 of CM076574.1, read as the reverse complement.
TATGTCCAAAAGAGCGTAATTGAACGTATGATTGCAGAAATGTTAGAGGTTGGTATAATTCAACCTAGTCAAAGTTATTTCTCTGCTCCTGCAGTATTGGTACACAAGAAGGATGGATCATGGCGCATGTGTCCGGATTATAGGGAGCTCAATAAGCTCACCATTAAAGATAAATTTCCCATACCTGTGATTGATGAATTACTGGATGAATTACATGGAGCAATTTATTTTACCAAGTTGGATCTTCGTTCAGGATATCATCAAATTAGAATGAAGACTGAAGATATTTCGAAAATAGCATTTCGAACTTATGAGGGTCATTATGAATTTTTGGTCATGCCTTTTGGCCTTACCAATGCACCTTCTACATTTCAAGGGTTGATGAATTCCATTTTCAAACCCTTCCTTAGAAAATTTGTGCTAGTATTTTTTGATAATATACTAATCTACAACAGGTCTTGGAAGGATCATGTTGAACATGTTGACAGGGTGCTCAAACTATTGCAGGAGAAACAATTATATGCAAAAACATCCAAATGTTTCTTTGGAGTACAAGAGGTGGAATATCCGGGTCATATTGTATCTCACGAGGGTGTTAAGGTAGACCCTAACAAAATTAAAGCCATTAAGGAATGGAAAGTCCCCACAACCATAAAGCAGTTGTAAGGATTTCTAGGGTTAACAGGGTATTATTGCAATTTTGTTAAGAATTATGGGAGAATAGCAGCACCTCTAACAACATTATTGAAGAAAGATGCATTTTCATGGACTCCTGAAGAAATTAAGGCCTTTGAACATCTTAAAGAGGCAATGTGCCTAGCACCAGTCTTAGCTACACCAGACTTCACAAAAAACTTTATTGTGGAATGTGATGCCTCAGGAAATGGAATTGGTGTTGTTTTAATGCAAGAAGGAAGATCCATTGCTTTTGAAAGTCATCCAATCAAAGGAAAGTATTTACAGAAACCTATTTATGAGAAGGAAATGTTAGCAATACTGCATGCACTAAAGAAATGGTGAACTTACCTAATGGGAAGACACTTCAAGGTAAAACTGATCATGATAGTCTTAAACACTTTTTGGAACAAAGACTATCTTCAGAAGAGCAGCAAAAATGGGTCACAAAGATGTTGGGTTATGACTTTGAAATAATCTACAAAAAAGGGAAGCTAAATGTTGTTGCAGATGCACTCTCAAGAAAGAATGAAGAGGTGGAAGCATTACTTTGTGCCATATCTATTATCCAACCAGATTGGATAACCGAAGTAAGGGATGAATGGAAGAAGGACGAAGAAGTGTGTACACTCATTCAAAAGTTGCAGCAAGATCCTAGTACATCTGATACATTTAGTTGGAAAAATGATTCCTTATGGTACAAAGATTGCTTATATCTTTGTAAGAATTCCCAACTAAAACAAAAGATTCTTTTGTAATTGCAAACTTCTCCTTTAGGAGGACACTCAGGATTTTTAAAAACATACCACAAGGTGAAGAAATAATTTTTTTGGGATGGCCTTAAATATGATATTCAAAGGTTTGTGGCGGAATGTTTGGTTTTCCAGCAGAATAAAGTTGAGACAATTAAGACCCCAGGTCTTCTACAACCTTTATTCATTCCAAGTTAACGTTGGGAGGAAATTTCAATGGATTTTATCACAGGTTTACCTAAGTCCAAAGGAAAGAGTGTCATCATGGTGGTAGTTGATATAATTACCAAGTATGCACACTTTTGTGCATTATCTCGTCCATTTAAAGAAAGTACAATTGCTACTACATTTATGGACACAATTCAAAAGCTACATGGAAACCCAAGGGTTATTGTGAGCGACAGAGATCCCATTTTTACTGGAAATTTTTGGACAGAGTTATTTTCTTGTTTGGGTACTTAATTAGCTCATAGCTCATCTTATCATCCTCAATCTGATGGTCAAACTGAGATAGTAAATAAATGTTTGGAAGGATATCTTCGTTGTTTTGTATCTGATAAATAAACACAATGGGTTAAGTGGTTACCTCTCGCTGAATGGTGGTATAACACTTCCTTCCATACTGCAGCAAAAATGACCCCATTTATGGCACTTTATGGATATCATCCACTATCCATCACATCATCTTTAATCGAAAATTAGAAGGTTCAAGCAGTGGAAGATCACATTGAGCATCAAAAATAAGTTCTCCAAATCTTAAAGGATAACCTGAATTTGGCACAAAATCAAATGAAACAACAGGCATATTAACATCGCAGTGAGAGAAGTTTTGATGTAGAAGACTGGGTATTTTTACGGCTACAACCATACAAACAAATGTCCCTCAAGCAAGCTAACAAGGATAATAAAATTATCACCACAGTAATATGGTCCTTACAAGGTGTTACAAAATATTGGTACTATGGCATACAAATTTGAGCTTCTTGCATCTTCACGAGTGCATCCAGTTTTCCATGTTTCATGCTTAAAGAAGGTTATAGGTGAAAATCTTCCTATTCAAACAATATTGCCAAAACTTGATGAGGAAGGAAAAATCATATTGGAACCTGAAGCGGTCACGGAAACAAGAACTCGACAGCTAAGAAATTGATCAATTTCAGAGTATCTCATCAAGTGGAAGAACTTACCCACTAAAGATTCTACATGGGAGGATGAGAATTTTATATAGAAGCACCCAGAGCTACTCAAGCGTTGAGGGAAACACTTTTTTGAAGGAGAGGGGCATGTTAGGTCCCTATATTACTAGTATAGTCCCTTATTGTTGTTAGTGTAACCCCCTTATTGTTATTATTGTGCTCCTGTAACCCCCATATTGTTATTATTGTGCCCTTAAATTATTATTGTTAGGTTGGCTAGGATTACATTATGGCCCCACTAGGATTACAATGTGGCCCCATGGACTCCTATATATAGAAAGGAGGTTTTGTAATTTGTATCAACCAAGAATTGTTCATTCATGTAATGTATTGGAGGTTGCCCCCTCGAAGTGGCTTATTTCTAAGGCGTTGATATCTCTTTTCTTGAGCCATTGATGGCATGGGAGAGGGGTTATCATCCGACACTACATTGTTTGGTGCATTCTATTTTGGCTGCTGCCCCAGTGTTGGCATTGGGTGTCGCTATGGGTCCAGATGGCCCACCTGACTGGGCTTAGCCCTAGAGACAATTTGTATTCATGGAAAGCATCCATTATGGGGATGCTTCCCTTATTTTTGATGACATGTATATCTATTTTTTGGCTGACCTTCGGCTTAGAGACATGACTTGTTATTGGTACTCGCACATATTTTCTGGTATATATGCGAGATGTATTTTTTACGGCTCTTGATGATGTGTCTATGGTTATATGATTTGATGGATGTTGTGTATCATTGACGGAGATCTATATTTTTTATGGTTTTGGTTTTTTGTATGATGGTTTATATAAGATGAATTCCAACCTAGGATGTGATTAGCTATGTGATTTGTTGTCTGGTTTTGTTTTCTTGATACATGTGTGAATGTAATATGATCAAATTGATGTCTTAATCTTTTTGCACGCAAATATTCTCTAAATAGTTGTAAATCTCGTACTTCAAATTCTTGGTTTAACTGCGAAACCACAAACTGGGAATCAAGGTAGACATGCAGGTGGCGTATGCCTTGGTTGAAGGCATCACTCATGAGCCTGATGACGGTGTCATATTCTGCCTGATTATTGGTAGCTGATCCGATGCATACTTTGTTGGTGAAGGATGACGATCGATCATGATAGTAGATGACCTAGGCGGCTGCTGCTAGATTTTGAGACCATCGCGATGCTTCATCATTGCATCCAAAGTAATGGTTGGGGGGACGATACATCTGTGACACCAGAGCAATTATTTAGAACAAGTCTATGATGTTTGTGATAAAAAAGAAATTTTTTCTACATGCATGATATCTCTAGGGTTGAAGCCTCTTGACCCTTATGGGTAAAATTTCTTGAGTTAGAGCCCATTTATGGGGTTTCTTAGGCATGTTCCGTCGGGCTCTGACAATATGTATGCCCCCTTGAGGAGACAATGTCTTATGACATAGGGGCCTTTCCACCGGGTGTTGAAATTCCCGGGCCCAAGGGCTTCTTTCACAATGTCGTAGTGGAGGAATAAATCTCCGTCGGAAAATGATCAAGGGGTGATGTTGTGATCAAATGATGATTTTACTCGCTTTTTATGGGCCTCATTGTGTTGGAGTGACTACCGTCGATTTTTGTCGACGAGTTCGAGTTGCACCAAGCACTGCTCTAGAGGCTAGGTGTCATCAAGGAGTTCAATGGCAGCATGTAAGTTCAGGATTTCGCTTTCTATGGGAATCACAGCATTGACCCCATACACCAAGTGGAAGGGTGTGAACCTTGTTAAGGTTTTCACTGCCATGCGGTATGCCCATAGGGTGGAGAAAAGCATGTGGTGCCAGTTTGTCTTATGGTTATTAACCATATGCTGTAACATTGTTTTGAGTATTTTGTTTACAAATTATACTTTTTCATTGGATTGGGGGTAGTATGGTGAAGTGAATTCGTGTGTGAATATGAGGTGGTGAGATAGCTCTTAGAAAATCTCATTTTCAAAGTGTTTTCCGTGGTCAGAGACTAACTCTTTTGGTACACTAAACTGGGCGATGACGTGGTTGAACATAAATCATGCAGTGGTTTCTACTGCGTTGTCCTATGTAGGCATGGCCTCTGCCCATTTAGTGAAATAGTCAACGACTACAATAATGTATTTGAGGTTTCTAGATGACGCGAGGATGCAGGCCATGAAATTGATCCCCCATTTGCAGAAGGGAACAACTACTATGATTGGGTGCAGGGGAGCGAGTGGCGCTCTTTCCTTGTGAGCAAAGTGTTGACATCGCTTGCACCTTTTGACTGCTGAGATGTAGTCGCAGAATAAGGTGGGACAAAAATATCCTGTCTGCATAATGTTTTGGGTGGTAGATATTCCAGAGAGGTGGCCAACGCAAGCTCTGCTATGATAGTCATTAACGGTTTTCTCAGCTTGGTCGTGAGTGAGGCATCGATGTAAAATGGTGTCGATGCCCTGCTGATAAAGGAAATATCCCATGAGGAGGTATCAGGGCGCCTGGTGGTGTATGTGCTTGTGGTCATCACAAGTGAGATTTGGTTTGAACTTTTGGGTTCATAAGAATAAGAGAATATCTCCGTACCAAGGGTCGTTGGTCGTCACTAGGAAGAGATGTTCGTCTGGTAGTGAATCGTTGATTGGTGATCCTTTAGTCTAACTTGGGAGGTCATCGATGAAATCTGCTAAATTTAAAGCCTTCTTACTTTTGGGGAGCTAAAATGTAAGTCAAAATCTTGTAGTATAAATATCCAACGAGCGTATTTATGTTTCATCAAATGGTGGGTGAACAAGTATCTCATGGGGTTGATATCTGCGAGGACTGTTGTAGTCCTTAAGATAATGTAGTGAAGAATTTTTTGGAGTGCATGTATTAATGCTAGGGTATTATTTTCTTTGGGCACATACCTTAACACCAGGCTAGATAAGTTTTTACTAACATAATAAATTGCGTGTTCTTTATTATCAGGGCCCTCCTAGATTAACACCCGAGCCAAAGCGGTCTCGAATGATAATAGATACAGGGTGTAATCTTTGTCATAGTTTGGTGGAATGATCAAAGGTGCTAAATAAAATGTGTCTTTCAGTGCCTCAAATTATTTTTGGGCTTGATCGTCCCATTTGAATGGGATGTCCTGACAGAGGAGGCATAGGAATTCCTCAGTGCAAGTGGCATAATCTGGGATGCAATGTCTCAGAAAATTGGCCTTTCCCTGCAAGATTTGGAGTTACTTGAGGGTTCGAGGTGTTGGTACCTCTTTGATAGCTTGGACCTTGAGGGGGTACACTCTACTCCCTTGTTGGGACACATAAAACCTAGAATTTGTCCTGTAGTGACGCAGAAGATGCACTTGAGGGGATTCAAGCATAGGTTGTATTTCTGACATCGTTGGAATACCAACTGCATATCCTTGAGATGATCAGATCGATTCTTGGATCAAACAGTGAGGTCTTCCAAGTAGGCAAGGATGAGGTTGGCCAAATCATGAAAGATATAATTCATGGCCCGCTAGAAAGTGGCTCCAACATTTTTAAGACCGAATGGCATGACCTGATATGCGAATGTGCCCCATGGGTGGTAAAAGCGGTCATGTACCAGTCGGTGTGTCGTATTTGGATTTTATTAGGCCCAGAGAAACCATCCATGAAGAAGAGGGCCTCGTGTCCCATTCAAGCATCGATAACTTTGTCGATGAATGGGGTAGGTTAATTTTCCTTTGGACAGGATTTGTCCAAATCGCGAAAATAGATAGAGATTCGGATGGTGCCCTATTTTTTCATGAAGGGAACATGGTTGGAAACCCATGATGTGTAAGCGATGGGGTAGATATACCTGGCTTTGTGAATCTTATCGGTTTCTCATTTGATTGCTTCTGACTTTGATGGGTGCACTTTACGTTGTTCCTGGTGTATTGGTGGTATGTCAGGCCACATGTCAATGTGGTGCTCTACTATAGTGGGATTAAGTCCCATAATTTCTGAGTAGTCCCATGCGAAGATGTCTCTATACTATTGCAACAAATGGGTGTAAGAGGTTACTTCACCTAGAGAACATGCTACCCCTAGCAAGATTTCTTCGACTTTAGCAGGATTTCGAGAGATATTCACCTTGATGGTAGGAGAAATGTTAGACATGTTCCCTTATTTGAATGCGTCGAGCGCCGGAATGGGATTTTTGAACCAATCAAATTTCCCTGATGGAAGGAAATATTTTGATTTGATTGCATATATCTCATGGTTGCTTGGGTTGTTAGGGCTAAACGTATTTTCAGGAAGAAAAAACGAGTGGTGATGCATTGCATCCAACAGATAATCATGTTCTGTCATGACCTCTAGAATATCCTCATATGAGTGGAATAAGGATCCTAAGGGGGATTGAGTCTGCATAAGGCCATGAGGAGGTGGTTCAGTCCTAATGGAGCTGGTCGAAAAACATGAATAATATTCCATAGGTGATGTGGTGGAACTAGACGCGGTCAACAGGTTGCAAATAGATTGGGTTTTCACTGTCGTTGGTACAACTACTCTCGTAGTTGCAGTGGTATCGATAAATATGAATGGTGAGAAGACATCATGAGTCATGGTTCCTATACATGAAAATATGAATCATATATGATGTTTTGTGTCGTCGACGTTTTTTGGGGGAGGAATCTCCATTGTGGCGGCTTGCGTGAGAGAAAGTATAGGTTCCTCATGAGGCATATCAAGAGTACTTGCACTTTCTTGGATTTGGAAATTGTGCTTGGTGTAGAGGTGCCTAAATGTTTCCATTAAGAGGCATGCCTCTATTTTGTGGTTATGGCCAGTGAAAATGGTGCATTGTACCATGGTGCTGATCGAGTATATGGTGTGAGAACCAACACTACTCTTTGTCCCTAAAGTGGACACTCAGAAAGGATCAGGTGTAGGGGAAAGATTTCGTTGTTACCATCTCCGATTTTTTGGTTTTGGGAGGTCCAGCTCCTTTGGGGGTGCTAGAATTATCACCGATTTTAGCCTTGGGAGGTACTCAAAATTCATTGTATGGTGAAAATGTGAGTAGATCCTGCAATAGCAGTGTGTGATATTCTCTTGATTAGAGAGGTGTTTTTGCGAGATAGGGGTGACCATGCGAAAGCTGTTCATGAGGTGCTTCAGTTCCTTACACTGAGTGAACTGGTGGTCGATTCTATCGCACAGCCCGCATGTCATCCTAGACTAGACATGGGTCCTGTTAGGCCGGTGCATCATTTTGACTCACCCAATGCTTTGGTATTGATATCGGGTAGGCTTCCTGGGGGCAGTCTGCCTTACATTAGGTTCTCTAAGCTTTGGAATGATTATACCCCGACACTGCGTTTTTAATGAACGTATGATGTCGAATAGTGGGCACACTCGAGGGATATAAGTACAATGTTGAGCATGATGGTTGCATTGATATACTAGACAAGAATGTATTTCTTGGGTATTCCCTTCCCTCAGAGATATCGAGGTGATTAGATACCATCTATGTAGCGATTCTAAGTCTGGGCATTTGGCGACCAAATGGTTATGTGCGTTGCATAATGCACAGGTTGGTATTATCTGTGGAGGGCGGTTGGGGGTGACTATGTGACCCCCAACTGGCTGCTTTTCTACATATAGAAAGAGAATGGATTTGCTGGTCACCTACTCTTGTGTTTTCTAGCTTTCCATGGATTTTGTATATGAGCCGTCTCCTAGGGAGAGGCACATTATGGCCATGTGTAAACTGGTTAAAGCTGAATGAAAGTGAGGGATATAATGGCAATGACGTAATGGGTGATTGCCAGAACATATCAAATGTGAATATTGGGCTTCTCGTAGGGTGACATAGTATACACAGTTAACCAGAAACCATATTTGAAATAGCTCCAGGGCTACACAATCATCGATGGAATTATCGCATTTGTCGTAGAGTGCACGACATTGGACAGGAGGAGGAGGGACAAATGAGAGTCTTTCTTATGAGATTCTTGCCTATTGAAGGTATAATATGACTTGAGGTTCTTCCCCATTTGTTTGCATGGGGGAATCCTCTTGATATGATTGTTCTAGGGCATGTAAGGCATCCCTATATCCCGACATTTATTGGGCAATGATGGGTGTAATGCCCATAATTGTTGCAGATATCATATGCGTGGTTGGTACACAATGCTTTGCCATGGTTTTTCATGGATGGTTCCTTTTTACGGGAACTTGTGGCCAGAGCTTAGAAGATGTTTCAATTCATCCAAATTCAGAAAGATATTGGTAGGATGGCCTACAATATCACATAATGCACAATGTTGTATTTCCCTTAGCATGATGGGGTTTTCTATATTTTTCCTTTTTTTGTGGGTTTTCTTGATCTCTTTAACTAGTGTCGCCTCCTGAGGAGGGATGGGGGTTATTCATGTAGATGTAATGCTAGGAGCTCCCAACATGGTTGGTGGGACCAGGTAACAGATAGGTATATCAAAAGACATGTTTGGAAATGTTACTGTCGGGGTCTTGTGAATTGGCAGATTGGCATGCCAAGCGACAAGGCAACATGCAAACCAAGCTTTAGATCTCTAGGATCTAGCCGTCCTAGTCTCAGAGAGGGATCTCTCAATATATTTATAAGGATATTTCTTGAATGGTTTGAAGTTGATTTTAGGCTAGTTATGAAGTGCAGGGTTGTTTTTTTTTTTGGTTGGACAAATATGTTTCATGTAGAATAGATAGAGCATGGGAATCTATAAGCCATTGGGAAATGGAGTCATGTGAAAGTCCAAATAGTTCTAATGGGAAGGAAGGGAAACCAGAGGGAAAATATAACTTGGTCAAGGATCTGTTGAATAATATAGGTGAAATGGGATGAACATTAAGGACTAAGAGTGAAAGCAAAATAAACCCTTTCACAATGAATTAAAGGATTCAGGGATCACCCTATTTCCTCCAGTAAGCTCACTGTTTTGGACTTAGTCAATATAAAAACTCAAAGAAAAGGAGAAATGCAGACTAAACCTTCTAAATGAATTATAGGATTCGGGGAATGTCCTATTTCCTCCTACAATTTCACCTTTGAGAGCTTAACCAACAAAGACATACAATTGCATTCAAAGAAGAGGGAATGCCTTAGACATCTAGGACTGAAATTATAGGGACCTTTAACACAATAATTACAGTAGGGAACAAAGGGTATGATTGAAACATACCTCTAAGTCAAACTGCAAGCATTAACAATTTAAGGGAGATTTTAGATACAACATTCAGTGGCAAAGAAAAAGGGAACGCCTAAACAGTCTTTAGCATAACTGAATTAACCATTTCTGAAATAAAACAAACTAAATATTCAAGAGAGCTGTCAAACTAACCTATCACGTTCAGTAGCAGAAAACATATAAATAGTGAAGGATAAACAGGTCAAAGGTGCTTCTAAGATACATTTCTCTGCCTAAACTTTTTATCCTACTGTAAGTCAAAGCATAATGGAACAAAGTGATAAACGAGAAGAAACATTAACAATAAGAGATTACTTCACCGAAACCAGGCTCAAGGATCCAATGGTCCAACCTCCTTCATCAACAAAAAGAACATAGACTTCCACACTCCTTCATAACACCAATGCTTCTTTAAAGTAGCAATCTATGTATTACTTTAGAAATAACCAAATGCCAGCCTTTTACAATGAGACTTCGAAGAGTCTTTATAGGAAAAATGAGGAAAAGTAGGTAGAGGAGGTTTCAATGATCATCAGAGATTGGAGAGGGTAGTCGAATGCTCCATTCTGTGCCATAAACATAACATTAAATTTTGGACAGATTTAGTAACTTTGTTGCTTGTTGAGACTATTTTGATATGACAGAAATCACCCATAGGGTGCCCTCGGGAAGAAAAACATCTGGAGTGGTATTGTTATCTTCTTGGTGTGAGTTAAGTGAAGAATGGGCTATGAGGACTCCCATACTTCTAAATAACTGCTTCTGACAGTTTGTAGTAGCTCCCTTGGTGTAATAACTGCTTGGCAGGCTTGTGTGCATGGATATGGGCTATGTCTATCAGTCAAATTTCTGCACTAATAAATGCTCTGCCTCTTTGTACTTCAACCTGTTTTAGCTCTGTTTATGTTTTCACTTTGTTGATTGCTCGGACTGCTTCTATATTGATGCCTTCTAAGGTTTTATTAATCTTCTATGTTGTGCCTTTTGCCACTAAATATGTGATATTTACCATCTCTAAGTGTTCTGTGTATAGGTGGAGGGTTTTGCTGAGTTGGAGGGTCACTGAGGATTCATGGATCTGATCCATTGCTAGACACGACCTCGCTTCCTATTCTGGTTCCCTTTGATATTTTTTCGTGGCCCTGAGATTACCATCTGAGATTTTGTGTCACCTTTGTGACTATAAAACATTTATCCTTCATCAGCCATGAAAAACCTGCAAACACACGAAAAAATATTATAAAAACCTGCAGGCTTGGTTTAGACTACTTGCAGAGGCTCTCAGATGGCGGAGGAGCAGTGAGGAAGAATGTGATTGCAGCGGAAAATTGGAAAAAACCCTGGCAGAGCAGCTAACCAGGTCAATGGAGGTTTGGGTGCGAGGATGAACGTGGACCATTAGATCGGGATGATCTATAGTGGGGATTTCTTGATGAAGTCGTTTGGGAGAATGGATGAATGGAAAACGAATGGGGTTGTGATATAACACAAGCCGTTCGATCTCAGAGATTGACGACTAGGATTAAAAGCGAAATTATGTTGCAGAGGGTGGTATGGCAGAAACCAGGAATGGTTTTCGTGCAACGACAAGGGGGGAAGGCAGTATTTTCATTTGGAACGTGATTCCACTTAGTGAGTGATGCGTGTATTTTTAAAACCGCCCATATCACGCAATTTTGAAACGTTAAACTTTGGGTGCAAAAAATACGCAATATTGGGTAGCGACCGTCAGATCTGGAGTGTCAGATTAGACGGATTGGGATGCATGTGATAGGTAGCAATGTGTGTAGGCAGAACATATGGTGGGGCCCGGTTATGTCAGCAGGTGTGTTGCACAGTGGAAAGGTGTTGGGCTATTGGGTTGAGTCCCGACCGTTGGATCATTCGATCGGACGGTGGAGATTTAATCAAGAGGTGGAGGTTTTGAAAAGGGGGTAAAATGTCAGGTGAGAAATTTATAAAGGGAAAGGTGCATTCGCAAAGAAATATTAGGAGAGGAGGGCTTAGGGATAAGCACTCGGGTGTGGTCTCATGGAGGGAAAGAACTGGGGCTAGCGGGTGACTTAAGCCCTTGGGGGCTTAATACCTTTATAGAGCGAAAGACTGTTTTAAAAGGGAAAGAAAGGTTTTTAAAGTGGAGGTTTGTGTTTCTAAGCTCCCAGTTGTGGGGCTATAGTCATATGAGGAGGGGGGTCTAAAAGCCATAATCCCTCGGGGGCTAAAAAACTTATAATGCAAAAGGGTGTTTTTAGGCAAAAAAAATAGGGACTTTTAAGGCCAAGTAATGATTCTGATAGATGAAAGAGGGGATTTTCAAAACCAAATGAGGGGGAATATCAGGTTTTAAGATGGTTAGGAGGATTTAGAGGTTAAATGAGGATGTTTTCTAAGGGATTTTTTGAAGGAAACAAGGATGAAAATGGCGATTTTGTGGGAGTGAAAAGGAGAAAATGGAGGCCTTTTGAAAATAGTTTCTTTCACAAAACAGTAGGGCTCATCAATGGAAACAACAGTGAAGATAATTTTGGAGTATAAAGACATCACAAGGCTTCAAGGATGATAAATTTTCAAGGGAAATTATCACTTGAAGGCTTGAACATGGATTTAGCCACCTATTTGCTTTGACAAAATTTATAGGTGGCTAATAGTGGTTCCACTTGGGGAGGACAGCTTGCCCTTTAGGTGTCTAGAACCTTAGAAATCTCCGGATTTAGCAGACCAGTGCCATTCCATTGGGCAGAATTATTCATTTGACAAATTTTCACTGTCCTACAGCAAGAAATCCATTTGAACAACACTTCTACCTACCCCAAACTATTTGTCCTAACATTTCTTTCTTCTTTGAGTGCACTTGGACTGGAAAACTCTTTTTCCAAAATTTTATTTTGCAAACAAAAAAAAAACCTATCTAATGCTACCCTTATTTCTCCATGAGTTCAGATTAAGCGGTTGAACTCATAAGTTTCTCTACCTAACTACTATCTGTCAGGATTAAACTGTCTGACAGATTTTCATTCTCTATATTCTAAAACAGAAATTGAAACACAACCACACCAGGATTAGACTGTCTGATTTTCTGTGGGTCCATGGCATAAAGACAAGCTGCACATGAACTAAAACCTATAGAAATTCAAACCAAAATCTTGAAGGCTGAAGATCTGAAATTAAGAACGTTCTTCCTTCTTATTGTGACTCATATTTTGAGCTTTTTAGAGTCAACTTTCTTTCTTCATTTCAGCTCTGGTTTTGATCTTGTTAGAGCTGTTTTCTTCTTCTTTGCTAGTTCAAGTTTTGAGCATGTTAGAACCAGTTCTCTTCTTCTTTTTGGCTCAATTTTTGAGAGAATTAGAGACATATTTTCTTATGATCCTAGTTTCAGATTTTCAACATGTTTGAACCTCTCTTTCTTCTATCCTAACCTGTTCCACTAATAAGCCAAGATTAAACAGTTTGGAAAATATTCTTCACTATCCTATCAGCAATAAATTGAAATCTACCCAATCATGATTAGGTTGTATTATTGGACAGTAGTGCTCCTTAAAGTAGCGGAATTTGAGCTTTCACACTTTCAGACATTATTTCTCTTTTTGGTATGGGTCTGTACCTTTTTGTTTTATTTCTTCCCTCTTTTCTATTTTTATTGTTTTTGTATTTTTCTTTCCATTTTTCTTCATGCAAATGGTATGTACAATGGGTGAAAACTCTGAAACTAAGACTCTTGACAGAAATAGTGTTTAAGCATCCTGCCATTGACAGGACCTCCCAACACTTCTTCACCATTCAGTTCTTGTAGGAAAAATGCATTATGCCCTCTTATAGAATGAATAATGTAGGGTCCTTTCCACACATTTTCAAATTTTCCATGCTTTCCTTTCTCTTCTCTCCTTGAATCCCATTTGAGAACCACATTTCCAACTTGGAAGTCATTTTCTTTAGTCCTTTTGTCAAATAAAATTTTGATGTTTTCTTGGACTGTTTGAGTTCTCTGGTAAACTTCCTCCCTGGTCTGCTACAAATGAATTGTCTGATTGATCCTTCTCTGCATATAATTTTCTTCATCTTGGACTTCCTGAAGGAGTTTCATGACTGGAACTCCTAAATATGTTGGGAAAACAACATCCATGCCATAGACTAGCTGATAGGGGGACATGTTGATTGATTTTTTGGTGGTTAACCTATCATCCCACAAGGCATGAACAAGCTTACTATGCCATGCTTTCTGATTTTTCTCCAACAACTTTTTGATGATATTGATCAGGCTATTTTTTGAGGATTCAGCAAGTCCATTTCCTTGGGGATAATAGGCAGTGGAGTGGCCCAAGGTGATCTGATATTTATGGCAGAAATCAACCATATTATTGGATTTAAAGGCAACAACATTGTCTGTGATTATTTTTCCAGGATAGCCAAATCTGGACAATATGTTGGTGTTGTGTAGATTAATCCGTCTTGCGGACAAGACCGATCTCTCTAGTACTAAAAGTAACTAGCAACAAACAACCAATTATACTAATCTCTCTCTAAGCATATAAGATTCATAAAAACACTATATAGGTGTAAGGCCTACCTTATGTCCAACGCTTGCTTGATCTCGTTGAAGTCCTTCCCGTGCACTGAAAGAACGTTCCTCGTGAATCTACAGTCACAAACAAGCAAAAAGATTACGCAACACCTGTATAGACATTATTATAAACTATACTTATCATAATGATCAAGGAATTTATGAAATAAACCATGAATAGACAGTTTAATGAGAGAAATGAGTATATTTGTATTAACTTCAAATAAAGAAAACCTTTACAACCTATGCCTTGATGTTGTGCAGGTCCTCCCAGGGTCCGAAACAGGAATCTCTTCTAATTTGACAAGCATTGCACTCTTTGAACCAAGACAGATAGAGATGAGTGATTTAACCTCACAGAAAGTCTTAGTTAACTGAGTCTGAATCTCAACAGCATTTAACTTCAAATATCTTAAGCTTGAACTCCCTTTGAGGCTACCCAAGACCTCTTTTTATAGTGGAAAAGAGGAGGTTTCTAGTTCCAAATATGAAGGGATAAAATCCTCCTTCAAAGGGATTAGCTCCTTACATCAAGGGGTTAGCTCCATCAAGTGAGGGATGCATGAACCTTCTCAAAGCGTATCCATTCCCGAAAATTCCCATCTAGAATCTTCTAGAATTTATATGAAATCCACTTTTTATCTTTACTTTCTCGCCTTTTTGAGTTTTACATAGGTCCGAACCCATGACACAAAGAACGTGCGGTATGGTTCCATAGGCAAGATGAACTTTAGGTGCGGGACCGCAGGTAATGAATAGAGAAAGTGCGATACCAATATTTAGGGGATTTTAGGAACTTTTCTCTGATTTTGTAAGCTTGATATGAGGAGCAGATATGTTAGACTTGCAAAAGGAGGAAGTATGAGTAATAATGAGCTCATACTCATAGTAAAATGTCAGGATGACAGATTTTAGTGTAACAAATTTCCCCCTAAAGTGAAAAGTCTGGAATAGATGAAGCCGTAGTCTGTCATATATGAAGAGTGCAGTACTTTATCATTTCAAAGATCATCCTGTGGACACCCCAGTCGGAACCTGTAAAAACATTCAATGCAAAATATATACATATATATGTCATCACTGAGGTAGGCATTCCCATACTCAGATAAAAACTAACTAGAAACTAACTGAAATCGTTCTGATATAGGAATGATTTTGAATACATCATAGTACAGATATATGTAGACACAGTATGGACGCAGCCATCTGTTTATGAATAATCTACTGTATAGATCACAACAAAATTCCTCGCAGCCTGGATGGTGGAAACTAGATCCAGGGTCTTGATTTCCGCATCTCGAACTAGTACGATTCTATCCATGTGAATAAATGTGTTGAAGTCGAACATGGTAGAAACCACTTGATTACCAGTCAATGATGTGAATTGTTAACAAGTGTGAGAGAAACCACCAGTAATGTCAATGGATCTCAAAGTAATCAGTACAATCCATGAAATGTGAATGAATGAGCTGAAGTCGAACATCTCACGGAATCATTTGATCGAAGGCCAATGATGCAACCTGTCGTCGAAGGAAAGAAACCTACCATTGAGGCATGCGGATTTCAAGGTACTGATGATTTCTGGATCAACTTCCTAGATAATGTGCTGATGTCGATAGAAAGTGATCTGTTGTAGGCAAGCCCACAACACGAAATCATAGATCAAGTTTTGAAAATATATTGGCAAGGACTGACTCAGGGATGGTAAAAAATAGATGACAGATATTTTGCAGATGAATGGTTTATTTGAACTGTTCTCTTGAACACATAACGACACTACAGATGGCTTGGTAACAATTGACCCAAAGCTAATACCCAGAAACCGGCTGAAGACTTTCAATGTGGTTTGATTAACTGTTAGGTAAAGGATTTCCCAACCCAGGTGAATAAAAAGTGTCGTGTCCAAGAGTGGTTGACTGAGTTTTCGAAAAATTTAAAATACAACAAACACGCCCATTTTTCTCTCTTTTTCCCCCACCATTTCTGGCAAGTACCTCTTTATTTTTGACAAGCTTGAGGAGGATAACATTTGCTTGATTATAAGCTCATCCTTCTGATGAGTCCAACTTAGTTTAAAATTCGAACCCTAAGAAGGAGTGGTTCGTTCCTGTTGAAAATTAAACAGGTCCTTTACTGTTAAGTTTTAACGAGTCCAGTATAGGAGAAACTCGGTGTTTTTTAGTTTTAGGGAGTCAAAAGAAAAACTTAAGAAAACTCCGTGGGTGTACTTTTTCGTAAATTTAGTCTCTCGAGCCCGAAAAAGGATAAAATAATGCGGGAGAGAACTCTATTGACCGTATTTAGTCAATGTATACCTTTTTCGTAAATAGTCCATTTCAGTCCGTAAAAGGGGTAAACTTATACTGAAAGGACGACTGTTCATTTACTTTAACGAGTTCGAATAGTCAAGTACTCGGTGATCTTTTCATATTTAGAGAGTCTGAAAAGGGCTTAAAAGATAACTCCAAGGTTTCGCTTTTTCGTAAAATTTTTGAAAGAGTCCGAAAAAGTGATAAAAGTATGCTCTTTGTTGAAAAACGATCAGTTCACCTGAAAAATCCATTTTCTGCACAAAAAATTGAAACATTACACATACCTGTTTAAGATAAGCGAAAATGCCTTCAAAAATACCCTTTTTAAAGTGAAAAATAAATAAATTAAAAATTCATTCATTCGAAAAAACTTATAAAAAGGACTTTTTCAATTTCATTTTTACCGTTCAGTTCCAGAGTGAAAAGTAAAAAGATTTTGGGTAAGAAAGTTCCTGTGAAGATTCTGGAAAATTCGTCCATTGGAATAAAAAACCGTCAGTCCCAGGTAATCCATGACCTCCTTATCTTGTTTTTCATTCGTTTGAAATTTGTTTTTAGGCTTTAGTTTGAATTTTTGGGTCAAAAAATGGTTCAAAAATGCGCCCGCGGGGTCCGCAGGTGGGACACAGGCTACCTGCGGACCCCGACTTTTTCTTATAAAGAAAAATTCGTGGGTTCCACACCCGGAACACACTGAGCGTGCGGACCTACGCTCTGTTTACACAGAGCGGGTGCGGTACCCGCGCGGTTAGTTTTAAAGCATGGATTTCTCATTTATTTGCCAAATTTTTTTAAATAAAACTATTCTAACTTGCCTTTTTCTGTATTATAGGAGTAACAAGATGCTTATCTGGCGAGAACGTGAGCATGAGGAAGTGGATGAAGCTGCAATACTTCATTTTCCCACACAAAGGGCATTAAAATCATGTGGCTTATACAAATTTTGGGCCATCTCAGGCATGAGGGCACAAGTAGAACTATTGACATGGTTGGTAGACAAATGGAATGTGGAGGACCAGTGCTTCTTCATTGGTGGCCACCGGCTCGAAATTGAGCTGGAGGATATATACTTTTTGACTGGTTTGTCCAAGAGGGGCTAACAAGTATCCTTGTTTGGGACTAGGCCAGGTGGCCAGACTGTCGCTAGTCTTCAACTAGAATTCTGCAATGATCAGGAAAATCCTCGGGACAAACGGATTGACATAAAACACATCATCTGTCCTGAATTGAAGGTTATTGCTTTTACTGTTACCAAACTGTGTGGGAGTGCTGCGCTTCATGTAGCTACTGGTTCCCAAAAGCGTGTTGCCGTGGACTGTTTTCGCGGCACCATCTTTAACTGGTGTGAAGCTGTGTTGGCCAATGTAAAAGGCCAACTAACCAGAGCAAAAAATGGGAAACTGAAAAACTTTGGATATGGATCCATCGTCGTTTCTTTCGCTCTGGAGAGGATCCCCATGTTATCTCCACAGAGTATTGCTGTTGATGCCGGTCGACTTCGAGAATCGAGAATGGTTCATTGGTCCGCGTTGATGGCTCGTCATGCTATTGAGGGCACTGAGATTGTGCGATTCCCTCCTTCATATTTTCGTTGGCTGGATCGCCAACTTTTTGTGATAGAGAATTTTCCGTATGTCGGGATAGATTTCCGCGGTGACAGAGAGATGGTTCTCCCTGTAGGGGAACAGTGGGATGATTTAGGTAAAAACATTTTTCAACGTTTGCTAAATTCTAATTTTTTTTAGTTTTTTATCGTCTTTGAAAACTAATAATCAAAAGTTTTTTGAATGCAGACGTGGGTCCACATCGACCAGCTCATCTCCAACCTTATGAGAGACGACAACCAGTTGCGCCCGCACCAGCCCCAGCAGGCCAATCAGCAGATATTTTGACTGATTTGGAGCATCATCTAGAGCGCTTGACTCTAGATATTCCAGAGACCAGTATAGATGACATTCCTCTCAGGCTACAAAGATATGCGATTGGAGTTCCAGGACCTTTCAGGAGGTTCTTATGCAGGGTAGCTCGGGCAGTGGTTTCGTATCGTGATCACCATCAGTGATGGGATGATCGTGTAGACTCATATTTTTGACTTTTGTATTATCATTTTTGCCGATCATAAGGTGTTTCCAACCTATGATCGAAGACGATGTATATTTTTTGAAAATACTCCTATACTATGATATATATCACTATTTGCCGGCTATCTGTGTACATATGTGAATGTTATTTGTTTTACTGCTTTTAATTATTGCAAATGTCTATTTATCATACTAGAAGCAATTGAATCTGCTAATGTATTTAAATGTCTTGGAATATGCTGATATTCAATGTAATCAAACTCACGTTCCAAGAGACAAACTCTCAAAAATAATCGTAATAACACCGGATTTCTAATGGTATAAACCCTGTTAAGCTGTAATACAACAAGTTCAGAATCCAACCTTACAATCAAACTCCAAATTCCAAATGATATGGACTCAGATAATAACTCAATCACTGCACTATACTCGGCAATGTTATTTGTTGTTTGACCAAGGCTTACCCCATGCATGGATACTAACTCGTCAGAGGGTGAATAGATAACCCAAGCTGCGGAAGAAATGTTCCGTGTACTACGACAAGCACCATCGGCGAAACCAATGTAGGTTTGAAGAGACGTCGACATCTGCAATATCAAGAGTAAAACTTAGATAAGCAGGAATAGTGACAAAAACACACTTCTAAACTAGGCACACTTTTCTAATCTAAAACACACCAGCAGTAAAGAAATCTAAACTAAAAAAAATCTCCACACCTCATTTAAGCATAATATCGCTTTAGATAAAGCCCATTTCTGGGTTTATCCAAAGGGACACCGTCAAAATCTATTAACTCATAGGCCCCTTTTGCTAACTTTCGTTTCACAATATAAGGACCATGCCACATGGGCACGAATTTTCCAGCTCCTAGCTTGTCATTAGCTTGATCATAAAGTAAAACTAGGTCTCCTTCTGAAAAATTTCGAGGGGTCACATTTCTATCATATTGAGCTTTTATCCTTTTAACATGAGCCTCGTTTGCTATTGTAGCATTTCGTCGATTCTCATCTAATTGAGCTAAGTACAAGAAACGTTTCTCCTCTTCAGACGTAGCTGGAAGTAATTCTACGGCTAATTTTAGTGACGAAATTTCGCATTCAATCGGTAACACAGCTTCCAAACCGTAAACCAGTTGAAAAGGAGTGAAACCTGTTGATGTTTTGACTGAGGTTCGATATGCCCAAAGCGCTGAAAATAACATGGAATGCCAATTTGTCTTGTGAATACCAATGATTCGTTTAATCATGGTGACTAAAACTTTGTTAATGGCTTCAACCAGACCATTGGCTTGTGGATAATACGGAGTGGAACTATCGTGGCGCAAGCCAAGCTGTTCTGTCAGTTCAGTCATCATGACGTTCCGAAAATGACTTCCATGATCCGTAATAATAGCTTGAGGAACACCGAACCTAGCAATTATGTGATTAAATACGAATGTTGCAGCAGTCTTGCCGTCAGCTGAATATGTAGGCATCGCCTCGGCCCATTTTGTAAAATAATCTACTGCTAGAATAATATAGGCATGCCCCCCGGCCGAGTGAGGGTTACATGTAATAAAATCGATACCCCATTTTGCGAAAGGACCAACAACAATTATAGGGTGAAGAGGAGCGGGTGGCGCGCGCATTTTTCGATCAAAAATTTGACAGTTGTGGCATTTCCGAACCGCATAAATGCAATCTTTGAACAACGTTGGCCAGAAATAACCTGCACGCAATATCTTTTGGGCTGTGGCATACCCAGACATATGACCGCCACATGCTCCAGAATGACAGTCATTTAACACCTTTTCAGCTTCTTCATGAGTTAGACAATGTTGGAAAACCGAATCCGCTCCACGTTGATAAAGTGTATCACCAATGATATTATACTGTTGGGATTGGAAGCGTATTTTCCGTCACTGAGTTCATGAAATGTCAGACCGAAAAGATTGGGTTTGGAGATAAACGATAATATCTCCATACCATGGATCAAGTGTACTGATAAGAAACAAAGATTCATCCACAATGGACTCTTCTGCCACTGTTTCAGCATCAGTAGAGGGGAAATCACACATCAATTCCGCAAATACCAAAGATTTCTTTGCCTTGGATTTTTCAAATTCCAAGTCAAATTCCTGCAGGATAACTATCCATTTGGAATATTTGCCCCCTAGAAATTGTTTGGTCAAAATATACATCATAGGGTTGCAATTAGAAATTACCGTGGTTTTACGTAACAAGATGTAATGTCTAAAATGTTGGACAGCTTGAACAGCTGCCAAGGCCAATTTCTCCACATGTGTGTATTTAATTTCAGTCGGATGCAAATTTCGACTAAGATAATAAATCACATGTTCATTGTGATATTCATCTTCCTGAACTAGTACCATCCCAATGGTGGAATGAGAAGCAGCGAGATACAAAATGTAATCTTGGTTGTAGTTGGGAGGATGCAATAACAGTGCATGGGTCAACACGTGTTTAAGTGCATCAAAAGATCGATCAACGATCTCATCCCAAAAGAACGAAATGTCCTGTTTCAACAACCAGGTAAAACCCTTTGTAAGCTCGGCATAGTTAGGAATAAATCTACGTAAAAAGTTTGCTTTCCCCTGCAAACTTTGGAGTTGGCGTAAAGTCAAAGGAGGAGGCAATTTAATGATGGCTTCGACCTTCGATGGATCGATGAAAATACCTTCTTTTGAGACAACAAATCCTAGTAATTGACCCGATTCTACGCAGAAAACACATTTGTGCGGATTCAGCCTTATCCGATAATGCCTACATCTCATAAAAATTGCTCGTAAATGAATGGGATGATCGGCCCTACGTAATAAATGAACAGGTAAATCATCGAGATATGGTTGGACAATGTGCTTAATGTCATGAAATGCGTAAGACATAGCCCGTTGAAAAGTTGCTCCAGCGTTCTTTAGTCCAAAAGGTAGTTTACAATAAGAAAACGTTCCCCACGGACAAATGAAAGCTGTTTTAGGTTGATCTGCAGGGAGTATATTTATTTTATTGTAGCCGGAAAAGCCATCCATGAAGGAAAACAATTCACTGCCAGCACAATCATCGATTATTTGATCGATATAGGGAGTTGGATAATTATCTTTTGGACACGCTCTATTAATATCCCTATAATCAATACATACTCTTATCGTTCCTTGTTTTTTAGTCACAGGCACAATACTCGATGCCCAATCCGTTAAGGGAATTGGATAAATGAATCCTGCTCGAAGTAATTTTTCAACTTCAGCTTTTATAGCGGCAGCTTTTCTAGGATGAATTTGACGTAATCGTTGACGAACAGGTTTAGCATCCGGGTAAGTCTTAATTTCATGAACGACGATCGATGGATCAATTCCTGGCATTTCTTCATAAGACCAAGAAAACATGTCACAAAATTCTTGAAATAGGGCTTTATAAGTCTGAATTTCTTCATCTGTACAACAAGCACCTATATGAATGTTTTCAATTATTCCTGGTTTTACTGAAATGTCAATTGGAACCGTTCTAGATATATTTTCCAAATTTAACTCAGAATCAGGATTTTTCAATGGATTATGAGGTTCCTTGGCATATTTAGCAGTAAAAATTGAAGCGAAATCATTTTCCAAATGATCTAATTCAGGTAAAAATGAAGACCGGTGATGTAGATCTTCCTATGGTAAATCATCAACAGAAAAAAACTCACGAATTTGCTCATCTGTATGAACAAGTTTAGGAAATGTTGTTGTATTTGAACTAGATATAGAAAATGATTCCTCTTGGATCCCATTCATTGGATGAATTTCGGTTGAAGAAGGGTCGGAAAAATACTGTACAGCCTGGTACGCAATTTCAAATGGACTCAAAGGCATCATGCCATCAAATGAATCTATCTCGGATTCAGAAGGTGTAATCCAAGGATCATCAAACATAATAGTGTCTGATGAAATCATGTGAATATTTGTAGTAGAAGACGATACGTTAGGAGGAGGAAAGGAAAAAGTTCCTAGTAAACCAGAATCTTTAATCAATCCCACTCCAACATCCTTATAAGGGATAGCCATTTTACCAACACGCTAGATTGTTTCTGTAGAGGCTGGGTCGGACGAGAAATAAGTTAACTGATCTATTGTCATGATCTTTCCTTGATATGGAAATTTTATAAGTCGAAAGACTGAAGAGACAACAACAGTCATAGCATAGGACCAACTATGACCCAGTAGAAGGTTGTAATCTAGAGGGGCATCAACCACTTCCACATCTAGATTAACAATTTTACCTTCGACCCCTATGGGTAAATCCTGCAAAATACCAAAAGGTTGAAAACCTCGACCATCAAAAGCCTTTAGAATCATCGGAGATTGGTTAAGTGTAGGAGAACCAAGAGATTTCCAACACTGAATCGACATAATACACGTTGAAGCTCCCTCATCAATCACAGTCCGAAAAATAGGTCTGTTTTTTACTAACACTGGAATCTGGAAAGCCATTTGGTGAGGAAGACATGGTGTACTATTTTCTAAATCGAAGATTATAAGGTTAGAATCCTGAACATCAACAGCTCCTATGGCAGACAATAAAAATTTACGCTATGCTGGACACGATTGCAGCACTTCCAGAGCCGACATTGCTGAAGGAGAAACAGCTAAATCTTCAACAATGTTGTAATTCTGAGCAGCTCTCGCATGTGGGTTGAAAGCTAATTTACGAAGAACACCTTTAGCAGGCGGTTTGATTATTAAGTCTGGATTTTTTTTCTCGATCTGTAGCGGACCGGAAACAGGAGGAGGTGTATTAGATGTATTTGCATTAGAAGACTCTACTTCTTTGCCATCAACAGGACTCTTAGATCCGTAATATTGCGATTGTGTCGCAACCCTTACATGAGACATCATCATAATAGGCTCTTCTAAAGTAGTCGAGGAAGAACCAATCATCTTACTATCTTGAATTGGAAAAGGATCCTTCAAGACAGCAGGTTGTTGCGATCCTTTAACAAATTTCGTAACCTCATCTTGATATGGACATTCTTTTGTGAAATGATCTTGTTCACAAATGAAGCAAGGATAGCGAGGTTTATGTTTTTCGTCATTGGATTCATCTTTATCTATTTTCTCTTTCGAATTCTTTTTGTTTTTGTTCCTCCCCTTGTTTTTACCACCGGATTTTGATTTTTTCGTAGATGTTTCAACGACATGAATATCGGCAGAAATTTCGGGAGAGGATTCTCCTTTCGGGGAATCAGGTAAAGTTATAATTGGAGAAGAATTCTTTGAGGATTTCTTCTTGCTTTTAGAATTGACTGTACCAATCATACCGTCAGCGGCATGAGACCCTGAAGAAGCGGCAGCTATTTGACCTTGTTTTGGAAGATTTGGGATTTTTTCATGTAGAGTACCTGACTGCGTATAAACGAGGTCAAGGTACTGAGCCTGAGTAATTACTTTCTCTTCAGTAACAAAACCAGCCTTAGCTACATCTTCAGTGATCTTGGGTAATAATGATTTAACAAACCATTCTGCCAAAATTTGATCCGGAATATAAACTTTCACCAAACGTCGTCTACGTCGCCATTCATGAATGTGATCAGAAATATACGTGGACGTAGATTGTTTTAGTGAAGTTAATAATTCTGTGCCATTGTCGTATCTGACAGGCAACTGGAAATGAGTTAAGAAAGATGTTGCTAACTGACTGAAATTATGAAACGAGCCTCGTGGCAACTCAATGTACCATTTGGCTGCAAGACCTATGAGGGTTCTTTGGAAAAGACGTAAGCGAATCAAATCATCAATGATTGAATTAGATGCACACCAAAGGTGATAAGTCATAACATGATTCGATGGATCCTCTCCTGACTTACCTTCGAATTTTGGTATATCACTGGGCAACTTATGAGGCATTGGCGGCCAGTTTTGATAATAAAAAATAGGATCATTCGTAAGGCGCGTCAAATCAGGTAAGTCCAAAGTTGCGATAAACGGTAATTGACGGTTAGGGTCACGAAAACCTTGAGAAGCCAAAGCAGATCCAGGAGGCGGATACCCAGGATAACTTGGAATCGGATTAGCATTAGGTATTGTGTAACCTCCCGGATAACCAGGATGAACCGGACCATACTGAGGTTGTTGATAAGTATAACCATGGTACGGTTGATACTGATAGCTGGGATTCTGTACATAGGGACCGTATTGCGGCTGTCCCTGGTACGGTTGATACGTAAATTGAGGTTGACTTGTAACAACTGTACTTGTACCGGTTTGTCCTGTAGGCATCTGAACTGTAGTCTGAACTGAAGGTCCTGACTGAGGTACAGAGACCTGAGGAATTTGCACGGATACAGGGGTAGCCGAACTCGGGGCTACAGATACTCCAGAAACAGGTGTAACAGGTTGAACAGACGTTGCAACATTTGCAGCAGTTTGAGGCGGAGTCTGAGGTGTACTAGGCCCAGCCTGCTAAACTGAACTAGGTGCAGGAGTTTGAATAGCTGGCTGAACAGGCTGCTGGGTTGGACCAGAAACCAATGGCTGGCCAGGTTGGTAAGGTAACTGCACATTAGGCTGTAAAGGCTGTTGATATTGGGACGGATCCCACACCATAGTTCCGGGGTATTGTCCCATAGAAGGTTGAACGTAAGGACCATAACCTGGTTGAACGTAGGGTTGATAATTAAGAGGTAAATTTCTGGCTCCTTGAACAGATGGTTGACCAGAAGGCTGTGGGTAACCTTGAATTGGGTACTGCCCTTGAGGTTGATAACCCTGAGGCACGTACTGAGGCTGGGGTTGATAAGGACCCTGAGGAGCATATTGTGCTTGGGGTTGACCTTGAGGAATGTATTGTCCTTGAGGTTGATAACCCTGAGGTATGTACTGTCCTTGGGGTTTCCCCCAAAAATAATATGATTCCACAGTTTTTCCTGGGAAAAAGCTACCTTGAGGTTGTGCCCCGGGTGGTAATTGACTACCTTGAGGTTGCCCCCCAGGCGGTAATTGACTACCTTGAGGTTGCCCCCCAGGCGGTAACTGAGTTCCCTGAGGTTGCCCCCAGAAGGAAACTGACTGCCTTGAGTTTGAGGATTGGGAATATTACCAGACATCATAAAAACTTGCTCTGCGTTCGACGTTTCAATTTTAAGTCCATCAAGACCAGATTATAACACGTTTTCGATGGGTTGAGGAGCTGCTCCCGAAAAAGTACCAGACAAAGACTGATATCCCGAAGGAACATAAGGACCACCATGTAAAAATGATTCAGGTGTTTGAGAAAACATGGATGACTCTCCAGCCATAAAAGATGACGGATAATAGCCTCTGGGTGTAGGATGAAATGGAATTCGAGGTGGATAAAAAGCAAGACCCGGATTCTCTAAAAAATCTGTTAAAGAGAGATACCAAGGATTAGTTCGAATGGGGCTGTAGAAAATAGATTCACTCTCCCTAAGATTTAACGATTGAGGGGAGTTGGGAAGAGATATGTCTTCGTCTGGATTAGTAAGTTCTTCAATAGAAATAAGCCCAGAGGGAAGATTTTTTGTAATGATATTTCTTACCCTAGGTGAACCTGGATCGCTAGAAGTTGGTGTGATAAATCCTGAGGATGTTTCTAACATAGAAGATTCAGTTTCAGGTTCAGAGATTTCAGGTTCGTCAGATAATTCACCAGAAGGAGAAATATTTTCAGTAACTTCAGAAACTGAAATCGGTTCTTGAATGTATTCTGTTGTAGGTATTTAATTATCAGGATGTATAACTATAGCAGAGCTTTCAACTTCTATTGTCCTAAGTCTACGACTACTGTGTGGTAACAAAGCTCGAAGCCCTTCAAGTTGACTTGGTGAATATTTAGGGGGTTTCCCTTGTATTCTCCGGGATTGTCTCGGCAATTCCGCCACGATTAAAAATTATCTAATCACACGCAAACAAAGAAAAATTTCAATGAAAACACCTAAAGTCTCTAAGAAACAAACAATTGAATCATTCGCTTAAAAATCTAAGAGTTCAAACCATACACAAACAGGTAACTTTCCATACTAAAATCACTAGTTGGTGATGAAATCCAACTTAGTAGAATTTTAACACGAAAAGGGTGGTTGGAACAGTTACCCCGACAACCTGCTTAATGAAACAGACTGGCACAAGTTTCTTCACAAAACCATCTCGAGTGAAGAGAACCCCCCAGAGAGTCCAAGTGAGTCTAGTCGACGTCTGTTCCAGGTACAGTGGGATCTTTCCTCCACCGTCACCTTAGGAAAGAATCCTAAAGATTATGGCCTCTAAGGTTACCAACTGAAACAAATATACCTGGGGGAACAGTCTACGATCCGACACACACGTAAGGGCAGAGTAACAAAGCTCAATCCCTTTGAAGGTTCCTTGAAATAATCCAAGATTTACCGACAAGTGACCCCTGGCTCCTCGACAATGGTCTATCCGAGTTTTACCGTTTTTAATATGTGTATATCTTCTATCGTTCCCAATGAGGAAGGATTGATTACCTCACTGGTTCAGATATGATCTCGTGCTTAACTCCTTTAAGAGGAGCTTCCCAGAGCATACATGCAACAACTGGAATTCTTCCTACAGCAAGATTTGTCTACTTGTTTGTTTTAGCTATCTTGGAGAGTTAATTACTCCCTACTCCAAGATATTAGCCTAAGCTATATTGGTGATAAGAGCCCTGGAAATAAAAAGATTACTAGATGAATTTTAGTTAAGCGTTACTTTTATGAGCCGTTTCTTAAGTCAATGGGTGCGGAAATGAAACTTTGGATGATGTGAAGACTCGAATTCCAAAAAACACTAAAATGCACCTATGATGATATTCAATTCTTTTTCTTTCAATGAACTGCTATCTAAAGAAAGAGTTTAGAGAATGAAATCCTTTTAATTCCTTCTTTAAACATGAAAAATGATTGAAAGAAAATATTGTCTTTTTAATAAAATATTAAAGCTCACAAGAAAATTCCTTTTTCTTTCCAAACTAGAAGCTACAAAACAATTTTCTTTCGAAAGAAAGCTACAAAAACTAAAACTACTCAAAACTACAAACTCTAATCTTGAGATCTAAAATCTAAATTGAGTAAAAGCTTTTAAGATTTTTTTTTTTTTTTATGAATGTTTTCCTTAGTTGTTCAGCAAACCAAGAATCTATTTGTTCAGATAACAAACATATCAAAAACACTCAAAATATGTTTTAAAAAAAATGAAATTCAAAACTTTGAACCAAGTTTTTCGAAGATTCGCAAAGAAACAAAAGGCTTAATTTCTCAATATAGGATGTTTTCACAATCAGGTCGGATTCAAAAGACAAAAAGAGATCATTGTAATCTGAGATACTGCAAATTTTCAAAAGTTCGAATCACTACAAAGACCAAGCGGAAAAACAATCCAATCAGCAAAATCTTCTAGAAAATCATCAAAACATTAACACTGTTGGAGTTCATTTACAAAGAATTCTTGATAGAAACAATAATCAGTCTGGGCAGAAACCAAAGATCTAAAAATAAACTAGAAAAAGAAATCTAGAGATTTTCTAAAATTTTTAATAGGGTCCGCAGGTAACCAGTATTGACAGGTGCGGTCCCGCACTGTATTCTCTAGAGAAAGTGCGAACCTGCCCACACTGTCAAAGTAGGCCAGAGTGCGGTCCTAGGAAAAATTATAGAAAAACTTGAAATATTTCTAAAATTTCAAAAACAGGGAAAATCTAAATTACCCAGATAGATATGTATCAATCAAAAACCAGGAAAAAATGTTTCCTCAAATCAAAAATAAAAGAGAACCAAAAACAACAAGTTCTTCCCCAGCGGAGTCGCCATTTTTTTGTGTAGATTAATCCGTCTTGCAGACAAGACCGATCTCTCTAGTACTAAAATTAACTAGCAACAAATAGCCAATTATACGAATCTCTCTCTAAGCATATAAGATTCATAAAAACACTATATAGGTGTAAGGCCTACCTTATATCCAGCGCTTGCTTGATCTCGTTGATGTCCTTCCCGTGCACTGAAAGAACGTTCCTCGTGAATCCTGCAGTCACAAACAAGCAAAAAGATTACGCAACACCTGTATAGACATTATTATAAACCATACTTATCATAATGATCAAGGAATTTATGAAATAAACCATGAATCGACAATTTAATGAGAGAAATGAGTATATTTGTATTAACTTCAAATAAAGAAAACCTTTACAACCTGTGCCTTGATGTTGTGCAGGTCCTCCTGGGGTCCGAAGCAGGAATCTCTTCTAATTTGACAAGCATTGCACTCTTTGAACCAAGACGTATAGAGATGAGTGATTTAACCTCACAGAAAGTCTTAGTTAACTGAGTCTGAATTTCAACAGCATTTAACTTCAAATATCTTAAGCTTGAACTCCCTTTGAGGCTACCCAAGGCCTCTTTTTATAGTGGAAAAGAGGAGGTTTCTTGTTCCAAATATGAAGGGATAAAATCCTCCTTCAAAGGGATTAGCTCCTTACATCAAGGGGTTAGCTCCATCAAGTGAGGGATGCATGAACCTTCTCAAAGCGTATCCATTCCCGAAAATTCCCATCTAGAATCTTCTAGAATTTATATGAAATCCACTTTTTATCTTTACTTTCTCGCCTTTTTGAGTTTTATAGAGGTCCGCACCCATGACACAAAGAACGTGTGGTATGGTTCCGCAGGCAAGATGAACTTTAGGTGCGGGACCGCAGGTAATGAATAGAGAAAGTGCGATACCAATATTTAGGGGATTTTAGGAACTTTTCTATGATTTTGTAAGCTTGATATGAGGAGCAGATATGTTAGACTTGCAAAAGGAGGAAGTATGAGTAATAATGAGCTCATACTCATAGTAAAATGTCAGGATGACATATTTTAGTGTAACAGTTGGTCTCAAGGAATTTAATAATGACAGAGTCAATAACATTCCTAGTGGGTATGGATTCTATCCATTTGGTAAAATAATTAGTGGCTATAAGGATCCATTTGTGTTGGGCTGAGGAGGATGGATGGATTTCCCCTATGAATTCCAAACCCCACTATTGAAAGGGTGCTTCAACACTAATAGGCTTCAAGGCTAAGGGCAAGACCTTTCTTCTACCATCAAAAATTTGGCACTTGTGGCAAGACATTACTAGTTTGTGGGTGTCTAGAAAAAGGGTGGGCCAATAGTAACTGGATCTGAGGATCTTGTTTGTTGTGGTCTTCCAATTTAAGTGCCCTCCACATTCTCCTTCATGCATTTCATGCATGATTTTTCTTGCATCAACCTCAAGTAAACATTTTAGTAATAACCCAACAACATTTTTCCAATATAAAACTCCATCTATTATACAATAATTTAAAGCCTTCTGTTTGACAAATCTGGCATTTGTTTTTTGACAAAGAAGGAGGAGCATTTAAATAAAGCAACACATAAATGATGTCAGCATACCATGGAGAGTTCATGAATGTTTCTTCAATAAATGGTGCTGGGAACTCTTCTATCTCTTCCAAGGCATCAACCATATTCATATCTAGTGCTTTGAAATTAGACTCAGCCATGAGTTTTGCTAATCCTTGTCCCTTGGTGAGTTTAGTAGGCCTAATTTCTAAGTCATATTAAAGAATAGTGGAAATCCATTTTCCCTTTTTAACATTGGGGTCCTGACTTAGAATATCTTTGACTACGGTGTGTGGCACAAAGGCAATGATATGTGAATGTAAAATGTACACCCTAAAGTCCTTTAATGCTTTTACCAGTGCTAAGGCTTGCTTCTCCATGATGTTGTATTTGAGTGGGGCATCCCTTAAGGCTTTGCTGAAGAAGGATATAGGTTGTTCTTGCCCCAAGCTATTCTTTTGCAACAACACTGCAGCTATTGTATGTTCAGATGCAAAGGAAAAAATATAGAAATCTTTGGTGAAATCAGGACTGATAAGGACTGGTGCTTGAGTAAGGGCTTGCTTTACCAGTTCAAATGATTGTTTAGCTTGCATTGTCCATTTAACACCTACTTCTTTCCTGAGCATGTTAGTGATGTTTCTTAATAACTCAACAAGGTTGGGGATGAACCTCCTTAAAAATTTTATCTTTCCAATGAAAGACTGTAATTCTTTGAGGTTTCTAGGGTGGCTGATATTCAGTATGCCATCAATTATTTTAGGATCTATTTTGATCCCTTCTTCAGAGATTATGTGACCAATAAGCTTTCCTTCTTGGAGGCCAAAAAGTGTCTTTTTGGGATTTAAAGACAATCCAAACCTTCTGCATTTCTCGAAAACCTTCCTTAAATGTTCCAAATGTTCTTAATCAGTTTTGGAGAAAATAGTAATATCATCAAGGTAAATGATTATAAAATAGCCTATGTCTTCTGAGAAGGCTATGTCCATGGCCCTCTGGAAGGTGGCCCCTACATTCATCAAGCCAAATGGCATTTTGACATAGATGAATGTCCCCCAAGGTGTGGTAAAGGTTGTCTTATGCTAATCACTTGGGAGGACTAACACTTGATTATAACCCGAGAACCCATCTAGTAATGATATTATTTTTGACCCAAATACCCTCTGAAGAATGTGGTCCATTTTCGGCAAGGGGTAATTATCTTTTAGAGAGGCTCTATTAAGGTTCCTGAAGTCAATACACAGCCTAATCTCCCCCATTTTCTTCCTGACAGATACCAGATTGGAGACCCAGTCTGAGTATCTAATAGGGACAATGATCCCTACAACATACATCTTCCAAATTTATTTTTCTACTGCAGGCAATAAGACAGGGTTTATCCTCCTTAATTTCTATCTGAAAGGTTTCTGATTTTACTTAAGAGGAATCTTGTGTTGAATGATGCTAGTGTCATATGATTTCAAATCTTTGTATTCCCATGCAAAAACATATATAAACTCTTTGAAGAGAGCTATGTATTGCTTTTTGATGTGGGCAGGAAGGGTGCTAGATAACATAACCATTTTAGGCTCAGCTGGGCTGCCTATGTTGTGCTCTTCCACATTAGTTTCCATGGGTTCTACTTTTGGTTCCTTAGCCGCATCGTTGAAATCAAAGAGTTGTTCTAATGGAGCAAGGCCTTTGGGTATGGTATCACCTTTACATTCTATAACTTCAAGGTCCTTTTGGTCTGGATCATTAGATAAATTTTCTTTGAAATGATGATCAAACTGATTTATATCATTAGGAGAGGAGGACTCTATTTCAGGAATTTGTTCCCCATCTAAACATTCTTTTTCATGGTTGCAACTTGGTGATGCTGTGGAAAACTCATTTTTTGACTGCAGTAAATCCTCTATATGTTTATCATTGTTAAAAACCTACCAATTATCTTCATTATCAGGCACTGTTGGTCTTTTTTTTACCTTTATAATGAGCTATTCATCGATTTGTGGTATCTGGCAGTTACTAGCAGCAAAAGCAAGTTCGTTTTCCAGGTGATTTTGGGCTCTTGGTATGAACATGAGTTCATATTTTTTGAAAGTTTTCAGGAGATCTAATAGAGTGTTTCTATATTCTTTGAGTTTGGAATTTTTGGTTGAATATTCCCCTTTGATTTGTTTGATGATTAACTCAGAGTCTCCCTGGACTGATATCCTTTTGGCTTTTAAATCTTTAAGTATGTGCAGGCCAAGGAGAAGGGCTTCATATTCTGCAATGTTGTTAGTGCGTGAAAAATCTAATTTGTAGCCATGCCCTTTGTTTGTGTTGTGTGTCCATACACCAGCCCCTGCACTATTTTTGCTGCAAGAGCCATCAAAGCTCATTCTCCAAAGTGTTTTTGTTTCATTCTCATTTGTTTTGTGTTGCTCAAGGCTGTTGGGAGTTGAGGTATTCATAGGTTGAGAGGAAGACAATTCTGAATGCTTCGATGCACTAATGTCCTGCTCATTTTCCTTCTTTGTTTGGGTGACTTAATCTTCATTGTATAAAATAAAGGAATCTAGATCTGAATGGGTGGAATAAATAGGAGTGTTGTGAGGTTTGTCCTTGCTGCTTGTTGTACATGTTAGCCCTGTTGGCCATGATCTTTTCCTTATTAAAATTTCCATGAGACATCTGATTTAAATCATCAAATTCTCTCTCACCTTGTCTTGAAAAGTTCATTAGCTGTCTATCGTTGCCCTCTCTTAGCTTTAAAATCGCATTTTTAATGCCTGAAACCCATACTCAAAAATATTTTGGGCCCAGCTCCTTTCAGTCTCAGCCCCCTTCGCTTTTTCCCCACGTGACCAAGGCGCTGGACCTCGTGCTAGACCAAAAGGGCGCTCTCCGTGTAAGATTATTGTAAGATTATCGGGTGTATTCTGTGCCGTCCGATTAAATATAAATCAACGGTCCGCAGCATGTCCCACCATAGTGGACCCCGCGCCCGCGCATGGTGCCAAAACCGTCCTGTTTATTTCGCACTGCTCATCTGGGGCAGGCGGTAATTCACGATTGGTCAGCGATTCCATTAATCGCTCGACGCGTGGCTCAGCCACTGTTCCAAAACCACTACCCTCCCGCGCATTAACTCCCGGACAAGGACGTGGAACGAAATTCATATAAGCCCTCCGATCTCGAGTGCTCGATCCAACGGCTCTTGTCCTCCAAAGTTGCGCAGTTTTTAATTCCCGTCCACATCTCCCCTCGCCCACCTCCTCATGGCTTCTGGACGCGTTTTCACCGTCGATTTCTCCCAATGATCGAATGGTCTATATTTAAACCTCGCCACGCCATTGACCCTATGGCTCCACATCATCCATCCACGTGCTCCCATCGTAGATGCGTCAGTCTCTCATCCACATTCCTGTCAAAAGGTCAAAGTCCATTGCCTTCGTTAATTTTCGCATGTCCTTCCAACCTTCACTCAGAGTATTTCTCCGCCATCGATATGCGTTTTCCGTCACCCTGCATCATATCACTACTTCGCCCAGTCTGCATCACCATCTCCATGGTCACCACCGCATTCGCACCCCCCCCCCGCTAGTTTTCTTTAACAAGTTTGTGGTTTTGTAGGTTTGCCGTGGTGGAGAATTATCATGATTCACCGCCTCCATTACAGAAGCTGAGAATGCACGACATGACCCTCTTTCAGGAGAAAAATTTATGGAAAAATATCCGGAAGCCGCTATGATATGAACACCATTAAAGAAAGCAAAGATCTAAATCTATCAAACCCTCCAGAGCCTTTTAAAATAAAGATTTTGCAGATAGGGATATTAATGGACTAACACCAAAATATCAGGGTATGATCGAGAAATTCAGCCTCTGGCCTTTAAGATCTTAGATTAGAATTCAAAAGAGGGAAGGCAAAAAGTACAAGTGCTTAAAAAATCACATCCTCCAGGTTTTAATTCAACAGATTTTTCTCTCAGAAGAGTACATAATGTTGCATATTTTATTCATCATAACTTACTCCTGAAGAGATTTGCACCTACTACATTTATTTCACATAGCAACCATAGAGTACTTACAACGTTCTTGCATCGTCAAATAGTTTGGGTGGGCACTTTTTCACCATTTTGTTTTAATGAAATAGTCAATTGTTTTCACCTACTTATTTTATTAGTTTCTCTTCTCCTTCCTCTATAAAGGGAAGGAAGAAAGACATTGTGATGGTTCCAGACTTGTATTAGAAAATTGTGCAGTGAAAGGCACATTTGTATACATTTTGTAAAGCTTCTGTATGAAGGCTCAGAGCCCATAGGGTCTCAGTGAGGAGGAGTTCTATCTGTAATGAGGATTCTGGTCTTTGGTATTTCACAGTATGTAACCTTCTCTTATGTGATAAATACAACATCTCATTTCATATATTTTCTTGTATCATGTTACTGGAATGCGAGTTGCTCACTGATTTTAGGTAAGGATTCATCCTAGTTGATGCCCATACTTGAATCAGTCAAGCGATTTAAATAGGCTCAGGCATGCTATACTCTTTCATGTTCATTTCATCCATCTTTCTACTATATTAGTTGCTTTGGGAGGGTGCTTTTAAAACGCCATTGTTATGTATGGATTCTTAGATTGATAAGCCCATAAATGGTTCTATTGTGTATCTGGGTATCAGACCAAAGTTAGCTAA
This sequence comes from Pinus albicaulis, assembly GCA_034641835.2. Classification (NCBI taxonomy): domain Eukaryota; kingdom Viridiplantae; phylum Streptophyta; class Pinopsida; order Pinales; family Pinaceae; genus Pinus; species Pinus albicaulis. The sequence continues at coordinate 292,180,837 of CM076574.1, read as the reverse complement.
TATCTCCTTATAATTCTTTCACTACATACACCTTCTGATACTTGATTATTGTGGCATATTATTTGAATCGGCCCTCTTTACAGTAAATTGTCTCTTAACTGTCTGATGCTTTTTGTGTTGAAGTTTTACATCTTGCCTCTGCAACATTACTTTTCCTTGGCAGTTTCTGTAAGTTCTGGTCCCATCTGAATCAATATTTCCTTTATATAGATGATAGCAAGTGAGTTGAAGCTGACAACTTCACTTATTACATTATACACTCCTTGCTATGCTAAGATGTCCTAGGCACTGGTCTATGGCAACTCTAGACTGTCTCTAGGGAAGACAACAATTGTCGACAACACTGCTCACCATGTATTTCATGAGGGTTTCCCTATATAATATTCTGGTTTGACCAAACACTGGTATGGTGGCATAAGACATATCCATTTGAAGGGTGCCCTAAATCTTAGCTCCCCATGATCTAGACAAGAGCATGCCATATTTTGGGGGAATTTCAGCTACTACTATATCCATTACAATATTCTTGGCAGGAATTTGAGACAAGTTAACACAAAAATATTTAATTAACCCCAAGCATTTGACCCTTCTGGAATCAAATGAGTATAAGTCTTTATATGGTATAGTAATCTCTAAGCCTAAGATTTCCATTACCACCTTGGGCATAAGGTTGTGTGATGCTCCTGAATCTAGCATGGCATTGTGTAAGATTTTTTCATGTATGTTTAAACTGACATAGAAGGAAGGCACAACCCCTTCTTGGTATTTTCCTTCAATTTTAGGACCAAACAATAGCCCTGGCTTGTCATCTGTCAAGTTCAGAGTATCAGTATCAACATTTATATTCAGAGCTTTCAAGACTTGGTTTCTGTACACTTCTTGGGTCACTAATTCAGCCAGAGGTATGTTAATTTTAACCTTTGCAATATCTCCCTCAAGGTTGAAAGGAACTATTGATTTTGTTGTATTTACATCTGTTTTCTCACTTATGTTTATTTCAACAATTTTGACTTGCTGAGTTTTATTAGGAATGTCAGTCCGAGCTATTTTAATAGGGCCAATAGCAGAGGTACTAGGGCAACTTTGTTCAACATTTGGCTGGCTGATTTTCTCTTTATTTGAATCTGTCTTCTTAGCTAAAATGTAGGTCTTTTCTGCTATTTTATTAGGCTGATTTTCTGTATTTTTCCTAACAACAGAGCTAGTGTTTTTTTCATTTGGACTATCTATGTTCCCTTTGCTTCTTAGATCATAGTGTTTGTGTACCTCCATGATTGCGTTCTCAAACCCCAATCTATAGTCTTCAAACTCCTCATATGTATATTCCTTTGGCTTTGAGGAGAAGAAACCTTGTTCTTATTCAGTGAGGAAAACATCATCCCTATTGTCTGATACAATCAAGTTTACATGATTTTCTCCCAAATTTTCAATCTCCCTTTCTTCCTCTTGATCTACGTAGTTTTGTTGGAAGGGAGGTCTAATTTGCTGGTCATTATCTCTTTGCCTATCTTGATTGTTTTCTTCTCTAAAGTTATGATTTCTATTTCTATTTTGGAGGTTGTTTTGGTTTTCTCTTGGTGGTACTCTATCATTCAAGTTTATCTTTTCAAGCATTCTCTCCATTACCTTCACTAGGTTGTCAATTTTGGTATCAGAGGATGAGGTTGAGGGTGGATAATCATCTTTATAAGTTACCCTCTTCTTTGATCTTAGCCTAGTTCTTTTCTCAATTAAGTTTGCTTCTATACTCACAACTCCCTTTTGCATGTCTTCTAGAGTTAAATAATCTCTTTCCCTTAGTTGATAGGCCATATCAGCATCGAAACCTTTGGGATATTTTACTAAGGCCATGCCTTGGGGAGGTTTCATGTGAGGTGGAAGAGCATTGTAGACACTGTTAAACCTGGTTGAGTAATCATGAACACTGTCTCCCTGATTTCTTTTAAGGCTTTTATACTCTGCTAATATTTGGAGAGGGTTGCTTTTGATCTCCCATTTGTTTATGAATATTTGATGTAAAGAGGGAAGGTCATTGATGCTATTAGGAGTTAAGCCTTTAAACCACTTCTTTACTTCTCCTCCTAAAATTTGAGAAAATATTCTCATCTTTATGGTCTCATCTTATATTTCCATATTATCAAAAGCATCCTCCATCCTATCTACATGTTGTTGAGTTGTGGTAGATTCTTTTCCAGTGAAATGGGGAATTTTAGACTGAGAGTCATTTTGCAAGGGAACCATAGGTTGTGGTAACACTAATGGGGCATACCATGCTACCATGGCTGGAAAGAAAGATGGATTTACAGTTGGTGGATTGATCAGAGGGAAAATGGGCTGAAATGGAATGTTTTGGACAGTGGTGGTATGGATTGGAGTGGAAGAAACACTTGGGCCAGCAAACTGGTTTTGAACAGATTGGTTATGAAAGAGGATAAAGTGGTGAAGAAGCTGTGAATCAGGAGGAGTAGAAGGTGAAGCTTCTCTACTAAAGATCTGTTGCAAACCTACAGTTTCAAGATTTTTTTGGTTTAAATCACTTTGAGATCTGGTTCTGAAGATGTTCTTAGTATGATGTAAGTCAAAGTGTAAATCCTCCAAGACAACAAGGTTTTTAAAGAGATATTTTGTTCTTGGGATGCTCCTATCAGCAGCTAATTTTCCAACTCTAGAAGTCTGCCACAAAATTTTCTCTGGATTGTCAACTATTGTAGGAGGATTAGGTTTTACATGGCATCTAGTGTTGATCCCATGTGAAGCTAGACTGCTTCTAAAAAATGAGTGAGGTTGAAGTTTTTAGGGACTATTTTGAAAGTTTTTCCTTTCAGAATGTCTTATCTAATATGGGACTAGGCTTCTCAATTTCTTTAAGTCTGGTTAACATAGTCCTAAAGAGATCTGGAGACCTAGATGGGTAATAGGCCTAGTGGGGCTAATGGAGTCGCCAGGTGGAAGTTTTTAGCTTTTTGTGAAGGTAAAATGTTTTATGGTTCCACCACCATGATTATTATGAAGCCAATCTGAAATATTTTTGGGTTTTGTACCTTTTAATGGTTATGATAGTGTCCTATGTCTGATCTTACACTTAGCTAAGGTGTTCAAATAAACAGAGTCTACTCTATGGCACACTAACTTATTTTCTTAGAGATTTGTAGGACTAAAGAGTGCACAAGAGTTAGCTAGACTATCATATACTCAATATGTCCCACCGTGATTGCCATTATGTTGGGGTCCTGTGATTTGGTAGATTGGCATGCCAAGTGACAAGGCAACATGTAAACCACGCTTTAGAGCTCTAGGATCTAGCCCTCCTAGTCTCCGAGAGGGATCTCTCAATATGTTTATAAGGATATGTCTTGAATGGTTTGAAGTTGATTTTTAGGTTAGTTATGAAGTGCAGGGTTGTTTGTTTTGTTTGGTTGGAAAAATATGTTTCATGTAGAATAGATAGAGCATGGGAATCTATAAGCCATTGGGAAATGGAGTCATGTGAAAGTCCAAATAGTTCTGATGGGAAGGAAGGGAAACCCGAGGGAAAATCTAACTTGGTCAAGGATCTCTTGAATAATATAGGTGAAATGGGATGAACATTAAGGACTAAGAGTAAAAGAAAACTAAACCCTTTCACAATGACTTAAAGGATTCGGGGAATGCCCTATTTCCTCCAGCAAGCTCACTGTTTTGGACTTAATAAATATAAACACTCAAAGAAAAGGAGAAATGCGGACTAAAACTTCTAAATTAATTATAGGATTTAGGGAACACCCTATTTCCTCCTATAAGTTCACCTTTGAGAGCTTAACCAACAAAGACATATAATTGAATTCAAAGAAGAGGGAATGCCTTAGACATCTAGGACTGCAATTATAGGAACCTTTAACACAATAATTATAGTAAGGAACAAAGGGTATGATTGAAACAGACCTCTCAGTCAAACTGCAAGCATTAAAAATTAAAGGGATATTTTAGATACAACATTCAGTGGAAAATAAAGAGGGAACGCCTAAAAAGTATTTACACAACTGAATTAACCATTTCTGAAATAAAACAAACTGAATATTCAAGAGAGCTGTCAAACTACCCTATCATGTTTAGTAGCAAAAAACATATAAACACTGAAGGATAAACAGGTCAGAGGTGCTTTAAAGATACATTTCTCTTCCTAAACTCTTTATCCTATTGTAAGTCAAAGCATAATGGAAAAAAATGATAAACTGTTAAGATTGCAACAAGATGATGAGCTTAGTGGAAAGGAGTCACCTTCACTAAGTGGGCCTGTAGGCTATTTTTTGCGCAAAGTCTATTTTTAGACTATGTCTATTTTTAGACATGTCGATCATATTCTATGAGTTGCAGGATGCTATTTGTGGATGGTTGGTCAAGTTGGAAAAATAGATGGACTTCTATTTTTAGACATATTGGGCAGAGTCTATTTTTAGATTGCCAGTCTAAAAATAGATATGTCGAATATTATTAGCTCTTAATAATATTTCGACTCTAAACATTATCTTATTCTCTTGGAGCACTTCAGTTAAGTGCACAGATGTGGCACAAGAGCTGACAGAAGGAATTACGCTATTCCTGAGGGTTATGTGGAGCTATTGCATGAAGACTTCAGTTAGAACTCATGTGACAGAGTTTGGTGGAGTTGATTGAGGAAGTTAGTGGAGTTGTATTCAGTTTAACTAATCTAAACATAGTTGAGCTATTTTTATTCAGTTTAACTAATTGATACAATTAGTGAGAGTGGTGTGAATTAATTATTAATTAATTCACTAATTATAAACTCATAAATCAACTAAAGAATGCATCAGTTAACTTCAGTGCATGGACAGTTTCAGTGGAGACCAGTGCAGAGATAGGTGAAAGAGAAGGTTAACTATCATTTGTGACTATACAGTTGTTATTTGCAACACACAGATAGCTGGAGTAGCCCATGAGGATTTCGCAGTTCAAGCCAGGTGGTTTATCTATTTAATGAAGCCATCCCGTAGCATTGAAAATGCAATAGAGGCTAGCTATCAAGTGGAAAAATATTGGAGCATGTGTTTTGCTAGATCTAGCTTGATAGTGTGTAGCAATTGAGGGTGTGCATGAGAGCTTGTGAGGAGATTTTGTACTATGATTGTTACATGATCTCCATGACATATAATATACAGATAGTTGGGGTTTTCAGCTTTAAGCTTTTCCATTAAATATTGTGTTCATATGTGTGATTGTTTGTGGTTTTAATGTATGCAAGCAATTGATTTTATTTCCACATGTGATGATCAATGGTAGAAGAGATTCTGTATTATGCATGAGGCTAAAATAGTGTGTGATCAGGAGAATATCGGTGAATAATATCTCAGTTATTCAAATTTCTACATAAATGAGAAGAAACATTAACAATAAGAGATTACTTCACTGAAACCAGGCTCAGGGATCCAATGGTCCAGCCTCCTTCATCAACAGAAAGAACAAAGACTTCCACACTCCTTCAGAACACCAATGCCTCTTTAAAGCAGCAATCTATGTATTACTTTAGAAATCACCAAATGCCAACCTTTTACAATGAGACTTCGAAGAGTCTTTATAGCAAAAATGAGGAAAAGTAGGTAGAGGAGGTTTTAATGATCATCAGAGATTGGAGAGGGTAGTCGAATGATCCATTCTGTGTCATAAACATAACATTAAATTTTGGATAGATTTAGTAACTTTGTTTCTTGTTGAGACTATTTTAATATGACATAAATCACCCATAGGGTGTCCTAGGGAAGAAACACATCTGGAGTGGTATTTTTATCTTCTTGGTGTGAGTTAAGTGAAGAATAGGCTATGAGGACTCCCATACTTCTAAATAACTGCTTCTGATAGTTTGTAGTAGCTCCCTTGGTGTAATAACTGCTTGGTAGGCTTGTGTGCATGGATATGGGCTATGTCTGTCAGTCAAATTTCTGCACTAATAAATGCTCTGCCTCTTTGTAATTCAACCTGTTTTAGCTTTGTTTATGTTTTCACTTTGCTGATTGCTCGGACTACTTCTGTAGTGATGCCTTCTAAGGTTTTATTAATCTTCTATGTCATGCCTTCTGCCAATAAATATGTGATCTTTACCATCTCTAAGTGTTCTGTGTACGGGTGGAGGGTTTCGTTGAGCTGGAGGGTCACTGAGGATTCATGGATCTAATCCATTGCTAGACACGATCTCACCTCTTGTTCTGGTTCCCTTTGATGTTGTTTCGTGGCCCTGAGATTGCCATCTGAGCTTTTGTGTCACTTTTGTGACTGTAAAACATTTATCCTTCATCAGCCATGAAAAACCTGCAAACACATGAAAACCTGTTATAAAAACCTGCGGGCTTGGTTTAGATTTCTTACAGAGGTTCTGCGGTGGCGGAGGAGCAGTGAGGAAGAATGTGATTACAGCGGAAAATCGAAAAAACCCTGGCAGAGAAGCTAACTAGTTCAATGGAGGTTTGGGTGCGAGGATGAACGTGGACCATTAGATCAGGATTATCTACGGTGGGGATCGCTTGATGAAGTCATTTGGGAGAATGGATGAATGGAAAATGAATGGGGTTGCGATATAACACAAGCCGTTCGATCTCAGAGATTGACGGCTAGGATTAAAAGCGAAATTACGTTGCGGAGGGTGGTATGGTGGAAACTGGGAATGGTTTTCGCGCAACAAAAAGGAGGGAAGGTGGTATTCGCATTTGGAACACGATTCCACTCAGTGAGTGACACGTGTGTTTTTAAAGCCACCCAAATCGCACAAATTGGAAACATTAAACTTTGGGCGCAAAAATTACGCGATATTGGGTAGCGACCGTCAAATCTGGAGTGTCAGATCGGACAACACGGGTTACATCCGATAGGCAGCAATGTGTGAGGGAGAAACATATGGTGGGGCCCGATTAAGTCAGCAGGTGTTTCGCACAGTGGAAAGGTGTTGGGCTATCGGGTTGAGTCCCGATCGTTGGATCATTCGATCGGACGACGAAGATTTAATCAAGAGGCAGAGGTTTTGAAAAGGGGGTAAAACGTTGGGTGAGAAATTTATAAAGGGAAAGGCGCATTCACGCAGAAATATGAGGAGAGGAGGGCTTAGGGTTAAGTGCTCAGGTGTGGTCTCATGGAGGGAAAGAACCGGGGCTAGCGGGTGACTTAAGCCCTCAGGGGCTTAATACCTTTATAGAGCGAAAGACTATTTTAAAAGGGAAAGAAAGGTTTTCAAAGCGGAGGTTTTTTTTTCTAAGCGCCTAGTTGTGGGGATATAGTCATATGAGGTGGGGGGTCTAAAAGCCATAAGCCCTTGGGGGCTAAAAAAATTATAATGCAAAAGGGTGTTTTTAGGCCAAAAAATAGGGACTTTTAAGGCCAAGTAATGATTCTGATAGATGACAGAGGGGATTTTCAAAACCAAATGAGGGGGACTATCAGGTTTTAAGATGGTTAGGAGGATTTAGAGGTTAAATGAGGATTTTTTCTAAAGGATTTTTTGAAGGAAACAAGGATGAAAATGGGGATTTTGTGGGAGTGAAAAGGAGAAAATGGAGGCCTTTTGAAAACAGTTTCTTTCACAAAACAATAGGTCTCATCAATGGAAACAATAGTGAAGATAATTTTGGAGGATAAGGACATCACAAGGCTTCCAGGATGATAAATTTTCAAGGGAAATTATCACTTGAAGACTTGATTGTGTGCAATGGGATCATTTGTTAACTTTGATATATTTGGTAGGTTTAAATATGCTAGGAAAGGTAAATGAGTATTGAGTTCCATTGTAAACTGTGAAGACATAGGATTTTGGTTGTGTATGGGGGGTGTCTAGGGATAGTACCTTGTGACGTACCCTGTTGTGTCTTTTGTTGGCTCCCCGAATGGTAATGCTCCTTTGACCTCTGGGGGTTGTGGGAGGAGTGGTGTGTGGTGACCCTTGGGTGTTCCCAAATAAAGCTTCCCCGATAAAGGATGAACCAATAAGGGTGTATGTGTGTTGAATTTGATGCCTAAATGGTGAAATACCTGGCACTCCTCCTTATAATGGGGGGAGGTCCAAAAAAATTCTAGATCGACGAGGTCCTGTTGGGTCCATTGTGGTGTTGACTTGGTTTAATTTTGGAAATATTTTTTAGTTTTTCTAAGAGGAGAGAGATCATTATGAAAGAAAATATGATCACATACATAAAACAAATCAAAGTAAAAGGCAAATTTATCCTTTAGATTAATCCTATGTGATCAGTCAATAAAAAAAATGGTTTTGGTTGTTTTGCTTATAATACTAAAAAATCCTAGAAAACCTAATCGTCCTCACACTCTCAAATGTAATTGGGCCTTGCGAATATATCTTCTGGTGGGTACTGGGGCCAACATCCTAAAATAAATGGCGGCACCTTCCAGCAGCTGAAGAATCGACTAAGGTAATGGAAAGAGGATCTAGTGTTGCCTGCACCATCACCTATAGGGAAGCATGCCCTAGATTTTGCCACTAAAGTACCGTCATCCCACGTGAGCGTTTGAGTCTTGAGCTTCTTGGTATTCATCTACTAGTACCGAGCACTAGATGGTTCAGGTAGCCGCAAATAGTACCGCACGCACCGGGCCTAAGCTTAACCCCCTCTGAATCGGGTCTCTGTGGTGCTCGGGAATTATGTTCTGTGGGTGGATAAATGGATTTTAAGCTCCCTAAACAGTCAACTTATATGTTTTAAGAATTTAAAATGACCATATAATATTATTGGATTCCTACCCCCAATGGTCCTAACCTAAACTATTAATTCATTTGTGGCCCCTGTGGGGAGATTTTAATGAGTTCGATTAATGGTTAGTTTTCAGGAGTCTTTCTTTACTTACGGTGTGCCTTGGTGAAGTGATGGTAAGAAGAGGACCAAAAATCCTAACTTACTGAATATTTGTGTATGTAATGAAGTGTACAATCACAATGTTATAGGATGCGTGTATGCGATGATCCTTTACACTCCATCCTAATTAAAATATGTTTGATTGTTCCTTTCAGAAAGTAAATGATGCACAGATAATGGGCCGCTTACAATTTTTCCTATTTAGAAACAATGATGCACAGATAATGGGCCGCTTACAATTTTTCCTATTTAGAAACAATGTTGCACTATAGGGGGATGTCAAGCTATCAAAAGAAAGTGTTCATATGCATACCCAGGATCAACAAGAGGTGCAAGGGAGACAAATATTACTTGCCTTCTTAGATACTTTGATCCTAGTCTTGAATCCTAATGCGAAGTTTAAACTAAACTTAATGAAAAAATTGGAAACTATCTAAAGATGCGTGGATATGGGCCACTTATTTCCTGCTAATTACCTATTTGTTTAGTGTCTATTATCAATAATTAGTTCATTCAGATAACATGTGTGGATATTAAACCACTTACTTTCCTCCTAATTAAAATATGTGAATTTGTGATAGTAAAAAAAAATTATAACTATGTAATAGCTAGGCTAAATTTCAACTAAAAACACATCCTAATAGTCAAGAAACACCATAACACAATGCTGGAAGATTTATTATGGGTTCCTAGTCACTTTACACTTGCAAAAAATGGATAAAATTAGTGAAAAAATGGCTCACTGGTTTCTGCGCGGGTTATTTCTACACAGGCACGCGGATTTGCGCGTCTATCTGAGCTGAATGCATACGGACCTACGCATCTGTCTGAGCTGAATGCATACGGACCTAAGCGTCTTTCTGAGATGAACACGTGCAGTTTTCCTGTGCACGAAAATTATGCCTTTCCTGAACTGAATCTCTTCACAAAGGGTGAATGAGATAAGATGAGGAAGAGGAGAGATGGTCCTCCAACGATCCTGAGCAGAAAAGAGGTTCTGCAAAAGAACAACCCCTTAGCTTAAGAGGAAAAATAAGTGGAGTCGCCAATCCTATATTAGTGTGTTTAGTATGAGGGTGTACAAAATGCACCAGTGCTTGGTAGGGGTGATTGCTATCCTACAAGAAATGTCACAGGGAAAAAATGGGTTGTTAGATGGTTAGTGAAGCATCATAACATGTAGAAAAACTAGTTATAAAACATAGCATATTACAAAAAGAGGAGGAAACAAGAAACACCAAATAAAAATATAACGCAAGCTCAATATCGAATAAACAAACTAATAATACCAACGGAGAACGAATCCCATTTTATTATCTGTTGGTGGTAAAAAAGAGGTAGAACCCTAAAACACTCGCAGTGAGTCCTTAGAGCTATGGAAATCTAATTATCAAAGCAAGGAGGGCTCTTCCCTTAATCTGTTTGTAAGCCTCTCTCTTCTCCTCGAATGAGTGATCAGATTACGGAAAACTAATGCACTTCTCCATTGGGGTTGAAATGTTGGATGGCCAACAATTGAATCCCTTCACTCCTATGCTACTTGGAAAACACACTGGTGGTTTTCTCATGGGAAATTTGGCCAACATAACAATGTGTTCTAAATTTTTCTTCCCATGATGGTATTTTATAGGAAAAATTCAAATCTTCTTCCCTCTATTGGTACAATTGTGGATAGTGACCCAAGAGTGGTGGTTGATTCCATTGTGTGCTCACTTGAGGTCTCAAGGTGGCTGTCCTTGGCTGCCTTAAGTGGAGAATATTCTTTCTGAAGTGTGCAAAGTGGTCCCAGATGGTGACCTTCTACCATACCCAGGACCGCGCGACTTCTTGAGGGATAACCGTGGAGATTTTCTCTACTATCGAATAAAAGGCCACATGTAGTGCTTTGTGCCAGTGTCTTTTGTGCGTGACTTAATAAATTTTCCTTTTGACCTTAGAGAAAGTTAAATTTCCTAGATTCTGTAATGTTTTTCCACCCTGTAAATCCTTCTTCTTGACATTACATGATTTCCTTTGCTTGTCCACTTTTCTAGTGATAACATTGTTTATTCCATGTCCACATCATGCTATTCCCCCCCACGCACCCCCCCCCCTCCCCCCCAACCCCCCAAAAAATCCCTATTTTTCCTCCCTACTCCTAAATACTCACAAGTAGTTAACCTAAGTTGAAATTAAGAAACACTAATTTAAAGGTCTATGCTACAAGTGTGACGAGAAATATTTTCCTGGGCATAAATGCAAGGAACAAAAACTCTTTATGGCTATTTCAAAGGAAATTTTTCATGATGAAGCTAAATTTATACTCCTAGAGGTCCTTCATCCATTCATTGAAGGCATTCCCCTACCTTGTCTATAGGATTTTGAACCAAAAATCTACCAACATACTCTTATTAGTATTTCTACACCCCAAACCTTCAAATTGATTGGCCACATCAACACATGCATTGTCATTTTCTGAATCAATAGTGGAAGCACCTGCAACTTTATTCATCAACAAGAAGCCTGAGAAACCCATTACTACATCTATGCTCATAATAAATTCCAAATCATGAATTCTAATGGATTTTTTATTAAATATGATGGTTTTTGTGAAAATGTGAGGCTTCAAATGGGTGATTATTCCCTAAAATCCCCCCATGTTTTCTACTGAAATGGGTGGTTAAAATTGTCTTTGGTGTCAAATGGTTACACACAATAGATCCGATAACCATGGAATTTTGTGAAATATACATGAATTTCCTATAACAAGCCATAGCTACATTCTCAAAGGAATGTACAGTATAGCTAACTCTTTAGAGATCATGAACTCCTTCCATATGGAAAAGCTTCTAAAAAATGAGCATTTATGCAATGTCACAATTCTATGCCATTTAATCTTCCGAGACACCTTCCCAACATACTTATTATGACATTATATAATTCTCTGTTCAAAGATCACATCAATAGTATCCTACTTGTTAGGACACTCTGACTTGTAGGAGTAGAAAAAACCCTTATAACTTGAGCCAAGATTCTTTGCATTCTCAAGAATATTATAATCATGCCTTAAAACTAAACGAAGCAATAAATTGATCAATGTCATTCCAAATTCCATTTTAATGAAGGTGGTAGGGAATTCCTAAGAAAAGAACTACCACTAGAATCTCATTACCATGTTTTTCTGGTCCATATAATGTCCTCAAACATCTAAGGTTAATGGCTGACAAATTGGAGATTCCCATCCAATATAAAATTCATCTAATCTTTCATGTGTACTACCTGAAAAAAGTGGTCAACTCTAATTGTTTTATTCAAACTGGCCTTTCAAAATTGGAAAATGAAGGTTCCATTTTGGTTACAACATGAGGTCATCCTTGAAAAAAGAGTGCAATGTCTCCACCAGTGCATTGTACAAGAGGTCTTGATGTTAAAATTCCAAGTCCTAGATCTAGAATCCTACGGAAACAAACTGAATCACTTCTCCTACTTGTAAATTACATTTATCAAGTTATTTTGTAGATTAATTCTGAAAACATGGAAGCAATTACTGAAGCAACCTTCACTTACTTAATTTAGATGTGAATATATGAAATTGAGAAAAAGAAATAACACACACATGACACCATTATTTTTGGACAAATGTCCCCAGAAAAACCCAATGCGAGAAAACCTGTAGGTTTTAACCCTGTACAGGAATTATCTGCAAACAAATCTTAAAAACATAAAATAAACAATAGCGAGAGCATAAAACATAAAACAGATAAACACAGAGATTTTCCCCTGGATCCCAAATCGGGACGACTAGCTTGATTTTCATTATATTCCTTTTAGTGTTACAACACACACACACACACACAGAAACACATATATATTCATTCTGAAGCAATCATAAACCCCAATTTATAAAACCTGGATTAGAACATAACCATAGTTCCCTTGCCTGGATCTACAAAATAGAAGGGGCCAAAAACCACCATGCCCCAAAACCATGTGCAAACCCATGCACAAAACCCTGGGTGGGTCCACCCACCGAAAAATAGGGTCCAAATTCTTTTTCCCGGGCCGCTACCTCGGACCCCGAAACAGGGGGGGTGCCACCCCCCCTCTGGCCCCCCTGTTGCACCCAACACAACATATAGGGGGGACTTTTTCCCCCCTGTAACCCCCTCATGCGTGACTAGTCATGGAAAGAATCTAACACATACCCAACGTTATCCCACTTGTTTTTTTCTTTCCACAGGGGGCCACAAGAGAGCTTAGTCACTAGCCCAGCTCTACAACACCAATTGTTTCTGTACACCAAGAGAAATTTTGAGTGCTCACAGAATTCTTCAATGCATCTGAAACATTATTCAAGGTGTCCACCTTTACTAGCAACACCCTTTTAGCCTCAACCATATCTCTAACAAAGTGATATTGAACATCAATGTGCTTTTTCTTTGAATGATAAGTAGGGTTCTTAGCCAAGAAAATTGCACTTTGGCTATCACAGTATACCCTTATAGCTTGTTGTACCAACCCCATACTTGAACACAATCTCTGCAACCAAACTACTTCCTTGCTTGCATGAGTGGTTTCTATGTATTCTGCCTCTGTAGTTGAAAGCGCCACTACAGACTGTCTTTTACTCATCCAACTGACTGCACCTTTGAATAGGCTAAACACATACCCACTTGTAGATCTTCTTTGGTCTAGATCTCTAGCCCAGTCTGCATCAACAAAACCACAAATGTCCAACACTCTTTCCAATCCTAGTCTTCCCTAGTAACACAAGCCATAATCACTAGTGCCACGCAAATATCTGAAATCCTTCTTCACTGCTATCCAATGCTCCTTCCCTGAGTTTGACATAAACCTGCTCAATACTCCCACTGCATATGCAATGTCTGGTCTCGTACAGACCATTGAATACATCAGGCTACCCACTACACTTGCATATGGAACATGGGAGATATCCTCCTCTTCTTCTTATGTCTTGGGACAACATTCGCAAAACGACTTTGTACCTACACAAATAAGAACATTGAATAAGAACATTCACCGGTTTAATATCCTGCATATTGAACCTTTGCAATATAGTCTTGACATACTTCCTCTGGTTTAGCCAAAGCTTCCTCTTTGCCCAATCTCTCTTAATTTCCATGCCCAAAATATAGTTTGCAGTACCAAGATCATTCATGTCGAATTTGGAGAACAGTTGGGTCTTCAAATCTTGGATAATTTATTTGTCATTTCCAATCAACAACATATCATCCGCATACAAGAACAAATAAATAACATAGCCACCAATTAATTTAAAATAGACACAGTGATCCTCGTTGCTTCTGGTGAAGCCAAGTCCCCGTATATAGGTATCAAATTTCTGATACCACATCCTTGGTGACTATTTCAACCAATACAGAGACTTCTTTAACCTGCATACTAGTTCTTTCGTCCCCTTCACCATAAAGCCTTCAGGTTGTTTCATTTAGATCTCCTCTTCCAGATCCCCGTGAAGAAATGTTGTCTTCACATCCATCTGTTCTACCTCAAAATCAAATGCAGCAACAACAGATAAAAGTAATATAATAGAAGTAACTTTGGCAACAGGAGAAAAAATATCACCAAAATCAATTCCCAGCACTTGGGAATAACCTTTTGCTACCAACCTAGCTTTGTATTTCTCCACTTTTCCTTCTACATTCATCTTCTTCTTAAACACCCATTTGCTCCTGATGGGCTTCCTTCTAGCCGACAACTCCACCAGATCCCATGCCTCATTTTTATGAAAGGATGTCATTTCAACAACCGTGGTCTCCTTCCAGAGTTTTCCATCCTCTGAATCTAATACCTCCCTAATGGTTCTGGGATCATCATCAGTTATAGTTAAATAAAAATTTGAACAAAAAGTAGATGGACTATACCTTTCTGGTTGTCTTCTTTCCCGAACTGATCTTCTCACAGCTGGAGTTTGTGGCTCTTCCTCTTTTGAGTATTCTTCTGTTGTAGGGTCTGATTCATCCTCCTTTAGCTCAAACTCTATCTTCTCAGTTTCCTTTGGTAGAACTTAATGTTTAACAACATCTTTCACCTCTCTAAACACCACATCTCGGCTGTACACAGCCTTCCTTTTTTCCAGGTTCCAAAGCTTGTAACCCTTTAAACCATCCTTATACCAAATAAAGATGCACCTTTCAGATTTATTATCCAACTTGGTCCTTTTCTCCTTTGGAACATGTACATATGCATCATATCCAAATACCCTCAGATGTGAAAGAGAGTGTTTCTTACTAGTCCATACCTCATTTTGAGTCTTATCCTCCAATGCTGATGAAGGTGATCTATTAAACAAGTAACTTGCAGTCTCCATTGCCTCTGCCCATAATTCTTGTCCTAACCCGGTACCACTGAGCATGTTTCTTGCCTTCTCCATAAGTGTTCTATTCATTCTTTCTGCAACTCTATTTTGCTGAGGTGTGTATGGAGTAGTATTTTTCCATGCTATACCACAATTCTTACAGAACTCTTCAAATTCCTTCTTACAGAACTCCCCACCATTATCTATTCTCAACAACTTTATCTTCTTCCATGTCTGGTTTTCCACCAGAGCCTTGAATTCTTTAAATTTGTAAAAGAATTCATATTTCTTCCTCAAGAAATATATCCATGTATTCCTTAAGAAGTCATCTATGAATGATACATAGTACACAAACTTACCCAGTGATGGAACCGACAGAGGTCCAAACACATCACTGTGCACGAGCTCTAATATCTTGTTCGCCCTCTTAGCACTAGAAGGAAAACTCACCTGATTTTTCTTTCCATATACACAATGTTCACAGAAATCGAAATCTAGAGAGCTATTAGACATACCTTCTAACATACCATTTCCATGCAGTATCCGAAGGCTCTTCTCTCCAATATGTCCAAACCTTTGATGCCATAACATGGTATTTTATCCAGAGACCACTAGGCTTTCCGCTCCAATTTCGGAAACCACGAAACTGTTGCATCCATCAATAACAGTGTTGCCCTGAATCTTGTATAGAGTTCCAATCCGAACTCCTAGCATTAATACCAGTGCTCCCCGAACCATCTTACAGGCATCTTTCTCGAACATTGTTTTCACACCTGCATCATCCATCTTTCTTACAAAAATAATATTTCTGGCAATTGCAAGAATGTGAAAAACACCAGGAAGTGTGCTAATCCTTCCACCTTGCAACTTCAGCTTGAATTTTCCACGTCCGACAATTCTGGCCTTCCTATCATCACCTAAGAAGACATCACCGCCATCATATTTCTCATACTCGCAGAACCACTCCCTATGGGGAGTGAAGTGAAAGGATGCACCCGAGTCAATCAACCATGACTCATTATCTACATGTGTATTTGAAGAAGAAGCCAAATAAACATCCCCACCTTCATCTGAGGTGGTTTTTTCCTATGTAGAAGGAGCATCATCAGATCCCTTTCCTTTCTTAGGAGCTTTAGATCTGCAGTCCTTTTTGTAGTGCCCTTCCTTTCCGCATGTCCAGCACACCTTTACAAACTTTCCAGGAGATTTAAATCTCCCTCTAAATTTAGATATCCCACTTGAAACCTTATTCTTGTTTCTGTTCTGGGACCTTCCTCATACAGATAAGGAATTTCCATTCTGACCCTCCATATTTCTCCGTGTCATTTCCTCTGACAGCAGGGCTGAGAAAATGTCATCAAAATTCAAGGTAGTTGTATTGCTACATATTGCAATAAATAGACTTTCCCACTAGTTTGGTAGAAAACACAACAAACTAATGCACTTATCTTCATCTGAGATTTTAATATTAACATATGACAACTGGCTTACCACAGTATTGAAGGCGTTCAGATGCTCTGTCACCGAGTCTCCATCCTTCATCCTTAGGTTATACAGCTTTTTCTGCAGGAACAATTTATTCACCAGAGACTTAGATTGGTACAAATTCCCTAGCTTGTCCCACAAGGTCTTCACCATAGCTTCCCCAGATACATTCAACAATACTGAATCTGAGACACACAATCATTTTGTGCTCTTTGCCTTTCGATCCAACTTCTTCCATTATTCATCTGACATTTCCGTTGGTTTAATACCCATATCTACTATGATCCACTGATCTTTATCCACCAACTGATCCTCCATATTGATCTTCCAACCCTCAAAACTCTGACCATTAAATTTCTCGATCTTTATCTTCTCGTCGCTTGCCATCTTATTTCACCACAAGAATCAATCCCATAGATCTCCCACCGAATAGGGTCTACCTCAGGCCCGAGCAAAAAACCCCTTAGCACAAAGGCGTCCCCTTGAAGTCGAAACATCTTTGATACCAATGTAGGTTTTAACCCTGTACATAAATTATCTGCAAACGAAACTTAAAAACATAAAATAAACAATAGCGAGAGCATCAAACATAAAATAGATAAACACAGAGATTTTCCCTTGGATCCCAAATTGGGATGACTAGCTCGATTTTTCATTATATTCCTTTTAATGTTACAACACATATATATACATGCCGAAGCATACATAAACCCCAATCCATTAACCCTGGATTAGAACATAACCGTAGTTCCCTTGATCGGATCTACAAAATACCAAGGGCCAAAAACCATCATGCCCCAAAACCATGTGAAAACCCATGAACAAAACCATGGGCGGGTCCGCCCATCGAAAAATAAGGTCCAAATTTTTTTTCCTGAGGCGCTGCCTCGGACCCCAAATAGGGGGGCTACCACCCCCCCTGCTGTGCCCGTTGTAACATATAATGGAGGCTATCACCCCCCCGTGCGTGACTAGTCGTGGAAAGAATATAACACATACCCAACAAAGCCAGTGCAATAGATCTGAGGTTTTTATTATTAAGCAACAATTATATCTCAATACATCTCTGAATGTATCACTAGAAAATTAAGCTATAGAGAATACTAATAGTGAAATAAAAGTGAGAATACCTCACTCTTCAAGTCTCGATTTCTCCGATAAATAAATTGACGCCCCAACACCCTCTACGCTGCTTCTACGTAGTAGCTGTGTAGGCCTACATGGGTACTTCTGATGGACTGCGCCACCCCTTAAACTCGATTCAGCCCTCTCGACTAAGAATCTCATTTTCCTAGCTAAAATCAGACTGAAACTCAGAAATTTTGTGCCCCTACGTGGCCCAACATCACCCTTCTGGGTGCTACGTCACCCTCTTTAGGCACTCCTCTGCTCCTTATGCGTCTTTTTATGCCTCTCTATTGATGATCCTTAGCCATAGAGAATATCCTCCTGCCAAAACTATCTTTTCCCCTCAACTGTGCTGAAGAATAACTTAGATCTGGTTTTCCTCTTGAGCGCTGCTCACTTGAGAAAATTTAATCACTTGATCCTTTCGGTGTGTCTTCCAAATGACCCTCAAGCTTTCCTTTATAGTCTTCTCATTGAGACTTCAATGGCCGAGATTAGATATCCAATGAATGAATAAGACTACATTTAGACTTGATCTGCATTTTTTGGAAGTTTCACCCACAATTTAAATTAATACCCATTAATTATTTTAATTTCCTAAGTTAGACTTAGGGTTCTCATTAAAAATAATTAATTTATCAAATAAAACTATTTCTGGGAAGAATTTCCCAAAAACATTTCTCGGCTATCTAGAATGCATGTGGCTAAGCCTCTCCACAAAGTTTGAGATTTAGAGAACATCTGATGCTACCACAAATAAACAATCCCTCTTAGCGAGGAATGTGCTCTAGCTAATATGCCTTGATGCATACTGCTCTGACTCTAAAGCATCTCCCTCTGTGCTGCTGATGTTTGACATGCTACCCATCAATCACTATGTTTCTACTGTAACTGTACTGTTACTGACCCTTACATGATCAACACTGCATCCGTACTGCAACTCCATCTCAAATGCTACATCTGCTACTAGCACTGCCACTACTAACTCTACACTGTAAATTGGCTGCTGAGAGAAGCAAATGAAAAACATCCATGAATCTAAACAAGTGTTCAAGATGCATCGTGATGCTGAAACTCTGAGTGCTGATAGACCCATGCTATCCCTCTAAAACACTACGATGCTGCTGCTCTGCAATGCATCCCTCTGTGTTGCTGCAACTCTGCTCTGCACTGCTAACTACTACATATGTCATTTTTGCACTCCTATGCATCGATTGAAAACTCCTCCATCTTTCTACTGCTGATCTTGGGCACCCATAGCAAGGTTATGATTCGAGAGGTGAACTCCTCAAGGATCCTGTTGGACTGAAGTTCTTGCAAAATTACAGCTCAATCTTTCCCCATCTCCCTCTTGGAGATGCATGGGCACTCATGGTGTACTCATCCTCCTCGATCTTCATGGTCCCAACCTTCGGATTGTGATTCTCATCCTTGTCCTTTTTCTTCAAAGGACACTGGGTAGCGTAGTGACCAAGTTCACCACGCCTGTAACACTTTATCTTAGAGGAATATTTCTTATGTCTCCGCTGCTCCTGCTGCCCTGTGGATTTGAGGGATGCATTTTCTTCTTCCTCCTGATTCAAATTCGATCCACTGCCACTGTTGCCATCAAGTTTACACTTGACCAGGTCCCTCCTTATCTCTTCTTGCTGAAGAGAAACCCACATCTCTTCCCAACCCGACAAGGTGGCTTTGCCCAGGATGCTTTGGACAAGCACCTTTCATTCTTCAGAGACTGCGTAAAGAGCCAGTCTCACCATTGTTGGAGGAGAAGGGGTGGCTCCCAATCCTGCTAGCTAATCATGTATTCATGAAGTTTCAATAAGAAAAAAACAATACACTCCCCTTTCTGCATCTGCATCATCCTCATTTTCTTCTCTAAGTACATCTTCCACTATTTGAAAGAGCCTTCATACAATGCTGCCAAGGCTTCCCACATCTGCCTGGCTGTGTCCTTGCCAGTTATATGGGACAAAATATGATCTTTGACTCCATCAAGGAGAAACCTTTTGGCCTTTGCCATATCAGCTGTGCACTTATTCAACGTATTTGTATCTTTAGGGACAGCTACCGTATTTGTCACAAAAATCTTGAGATCGTACTCATCTAGAAGGCATGTGATTCTTGCCTTCCATATCACTTAGTTGGAGGCTCCCTCCAAATGATCCTGATCTCTAAGCCTGTGAGAAGCCATTGCTGTCAAGAATGTTGAATCTAATTCTCTTCTTCCACCTTTGCACAACATTGGACATGTTTACGCACTCCTTCTAGAGTTTTTAGATTTGTTTCCTGGATCTACTGCTCAGACCTTGAAAAAATGAAATTCCCCGTCTAGGAACTTCCCGAGGAAAAAAATTCCCTCACTGTGTTGCTTCTTCCTTTTCTGATGACTTTCCTCAAAGAAAAACCTAAAATATGCCCACAGAAAACTGCGTCCCACTAGCTCTGCATTGAGGCTCCACACTGCTCCCTCTAAATTGGAAAAATTCTGATCTGGTAGCCCTTCCTCTATGTCGACTCACTCAGAGAGAGACTTTCCTAGAAATTTTAGCTCTTCTAGCCCAGATTGAGAAATCCCTATGGGGATCATGATTTGATGCTTTCTACAACTCTTTGGCCTCTATCTCAACCCTGGCTCTACTCTTCCTATTCCGCAATCAATGATTTTATACCATGTGAAAATTCCAAGTCCTATATTTGGAATCCTACTGCAAAAAACTCAATTACTTCTCCTACTTGTAAATTACATTTAACAAGTTATTTTGCAGATTAATTCTGAAAACATTGAAGAAATTACCGAATCAACCTTCATTTACTTAATTTAGATGTGAATACAGGAAACTAAGAAAAATAAATAACACACACAGGGCACAATTATTTTTGGACAAATGTCCCAAGAAAAACCAAATGCCCGAAAACTAGTGCAACATATCTGAGAGTTTTATTATCAAGAAAAAATTATATCTGAATAAATCTCTAAATTTATCACTAGATAATTTAGTTACAAAGAATATTGGCAGACAAAAAATAGTGAGAATACCACACTCTGCAAATCCCGGCTGATCCGCTAGTTGAATTGAAGAAACCCTAACGCCCTTTGCGCTATCTTTGCGCAATAGCTGCGTAGGACCGCGTGGGGAATTCTTATGGACTACACCACCCTTTCTGTGTTATCTTTCAACTCTCAAGAAACTCGATCCAACCCTCTCGACTTAGAATCTTGTTTTCCTAGCTAAAATTAGGCTGAAACTCGGAAATTTTGCGCTAGCTCTTCCTGGGGCTTGCATGGCCCTGCGTCACCCCTTCTGGGTGCTACGTCACCCTCTCTAGGCACTATGCTACTCCCTCGGTGTCTTTATTTGCCTCTCTGCTGATGATCCTTGGCTTGAGAGAAGATCCTCCCACCAAAACTGTCTCTTCCCCTGAACTACAATGAAGAATCACTTAGATATGGTTTTCCTCTTGAGCACTGCTCAATTCAGAAAATTCGATCACTTGATCCTTTCGGTGTGTCTTCCACATGATCCTCAAGCCTTTATTTATAGTCTTCTCATTGAGAGTTCAACAAATGAGATTAGATCTCCAATCAACGACTAAGATTACATTTAGACTTGATCTGTTTTTTTTAGAAGTTTCGTCGACAATTTAAATTAATACCCATTAATTATTTTAATGTCCTAAGTTGGACTTAGGGTCCTCACTTAAAATAATTAATTTATCAAATAAAACTATTCTTGGGTGGAATTTCCTAAAACAATTTCTAGGTTATATGGAATGCATGTGTTTAAGCCTCTCCATAAAGTTTGAGACTTAGAGCACATCTAATGCTAATAAAAATGAACACTTGATATAGTGGTAGGATACACAACCTAAGGATGTTGGATGGGAATCAATGGATATCCTTCAACACCTTCCTCCTTTATAGCCCAAAGGACAATGCCATTTTATAAGGGGAAGGGCATGATAGGGTCTTAGCCTAACCCCTTAAGTATATATATTGGTTGTTATGTATTGGGTCATTTCTATTAAATAAAACCAATGTAGTCGATATAATGTGAAAGAAGTAATTGTAAGAGGGCTTACTAGAAGGTTTCACTTACTAAAAGGTTCTTAGGAGATTAAATAGAAATTATATAAAGAAGTAGAAGCAAGGTAATGAGATGTCTTGTGAACATATTTTAATTGGAGCTTTGATTAGTTGGAGGTTGTTCTGCCAAAGAGACATGTGAACATTATTTTAATCATTAAAGGTATTTCTATTTGTGGTATTTTTATTCTTCTACAACTTCCTATTGTTATTATGATATGTCACTTCCATTCTAAATCTTGTTATATTATATTTTTAACATACCAAATCCCTTATGTACATTGAAAAGGGTTTGGAGTACCTAGTTTTTTCTTTTATTTTTCAACTCAAATATATTTTCTAAGGTCGCCATCACCTTCTATTCATCAAGATATTTATAGTGGTATAAAATTTATTAAAATCCAAGTTAGGATGGTCGAGATATGATTATTCGAATATTTTCACCCTTGGTGCCATGTCAACACCACTAAGAAACTACCACATGGCATATGGCATGGAACCCCAATCCATGTGTTTTCATGGGGTGATTCCATGAGAACACTAAGGCCATGTCACCTCCCATGTCATCCACTGGCCCAATTAATTTAATTTATAGGTATAAGCATGAGTAGGATTTAAATAAGACTTGAATTTATATCTCCACAAAAATATTTATATCCCACCATTATTACATAATAAATAAATCCCATGTGGAAATTAAATTCAAGTGTGGGTATAATATGTTAGCACTCCACCAGATCTCTGAGGCTGAGAAGAGACCAGAAAAGGTAACTGCAGACCAACCTCTCGCCAAGTAGCTAGCCCTACTAGGCAGGAGAGGGCTCTCTCCAAGGGATTACAACCAAGAGGGTTGGATCAATTAGGTTTTAGGCTAGGTATAGTGGCACCAGGGTTTTGATTGGTTGATTTGGGTGTTGGATGAGTGAATTAGGTCAAAGAGGTAACTAGGTTAGGGAAAATAAGATCATAATTGTAGGCATCTGATGGGGCAAGGTAGGTAGGCACTCTAACACTTTAAGGTTCTTAGGTGAGATGGATCAAACCGGTGAGGTGCTAAAAAGAGCATGATAGTACATGAATTCTTTTTAAACTGAAGAAACTGAAACAAATTATGGTGATTCTCCCAAAAAAAAGCATAAAAGATGTATTATTCCTATCAAACTTGAGAATCAAACATATCATAGAACTGGAATGAACATGGAAAGTACAAAACATTCATACATATGCAACATAAGAAGAAACTGTGCCAAAGTACAATACCGCATGAATTCCAAAAGAATAGCTGCAACTCATCCAATATATTCCTGCCAAAATATGAATACACTAGTGTCTATGGTCAATACAACAACATATAACCTATAAAATGAGTGAAGAGGTGAAATATGTAGACATGAAATGAATTCTCCCAACCTCAGGGGTTGAATCCCTGTGTTGTGGAGCTGATGCACAAAAGGCTGAGTTGCAAACCTAAAGTGTAGGGAGGTCAAACTGACTCATCCCTAACTTTAGTGAAACTGATTCATTCATCCTCAAAAATAATTTTACCTAATGTATTTAACCCTAGGTAACTCAAAAATATCATAACTACGTTTACATCAGTAAAATTCACATTTTCCATGGTCAAACTCAAAAAACTAGGAAAAAAAAATCAGAAAAATCAAACAATTGTCAGGGGCGTAGCGCCAACTTCAAGCCAACTTTTTAGGGGGTTTCCGATGTCAAAATTGAGCTTAGGATATCTCATTGGAAAGCCTATCCTGTCTAGTTTCCAAAAATATTATGGATTTCCAAAAATAATGAGTTTTAGCCCTCAAAAATTTGAATCGCCCAAGGTTGGTTAGGAGCGTAGCGCCTGCCTGAAAATGAGGGCATAAATGTCATTTTTGAGGTGCTTTTGGTCTTTATCCATGCCAAATTGTCCAATTTTTCTTTGAAAAGTGTCAAAATTGCATTTTTTCTGTGTTCTAAATCCAATGGTGGTATTTTTTTTTAATTTGGAGGCCTCTAGAAGAATCACAGTGCGAAGTTCAGGAGCGCAGTGCCAAGCCCAGGAGCACAGCATCAAGCCCAGGAGCGCAACGCCTCCTTACATGACACATATGGAGGCCTTCCTAAACTTTAAATTGAGCTCATGATAGCTCTTTGGAAATATATTTATATATGATACACAATGAACCTATCAAGTATTGAAAATAATCAATTATAGCCCCTTAAAAATCAATTATCGCAAGACTGGTCAAAAATTGCAAAATGAGGGTGAAAAAATGCACCGTTCTCTTATAGGCCAATTTTGGAGATCTTCATGAACTAAAAATTTAGCGCATGATATCTCATTTGAAATATATTCTTGTTTAGTTATCATTTGACTTATGAAACAAATTATTTGGACACTCCCTCAGGGAGAAAAATCGATTTTCCCAAGACTACTCCGAAAATGTAGGGAAAATAGGGGATTTAGGATTGTCTTGTAGAGGGAGGGGAAGGAAGGGGTTAGGGGCCGTATAAATTCTTAGATAATTTTTTGGGGATAGGGATATATGTTAGAGAGTTAAGGGAGGTGGAATTTCTAGAAATGAGTAATGGGAAGGGGTCCAAAAGGGAAAAAAACAACCGTAACCTAGGAAGGTGTAAAAAATGTAGCAATAGGCTAGGGTTTGTAAGAAATATGATGATATTGAGGGATAGGAGTGATGGGAAGTGTTTATGAAGGGATATTAAGGGTAGGATAAGGTGTAAGAGCATCAGGATACAAGTATTGTTGATAATTTAACCATGGAAGTTATGAAACCAAGAAAAATGCCCTCAAAACTCTAGGAGAGGGAAATGAGCTTTCCAAGCACAACTGAGAGAAAAATATGGTAAAAAGAAAGCCACTTACTTGGAAATGGTAGTTTGGATAATGAAATTTTTGAAGAACTTTGACTATTACTACTCCTTCAAAATTTTAATTTGATGGTGAAATGACCAATTTTCATGATTTTGACCCTATGACCTAATGATGGAACAACATGGAAGAATGTGTTGAATGATGACCATGATGACTATGGGACTATTTCAACAATGAATTACCTGACCATGATGATGTCCATTGACCATGGAGGTGAAAGGAGTAGTAATGATCTCAATACCCTAATTAGTGACCAAATTTTTTCATGATGACCTAATGGAATGACAAAATTTCAGAATGGAAGCCTAATATGATGTGAAAAGAGATATTTTGATCACTGTTGGCAGGATGCAAAAAATGACACTAACATAATCCACATGCTAAATTTCAATGTCCTTGGGAGAAGTGCAACCCAAAATATTTAAGCCCCAAGGGTTATCTCAAGTGTTCTAGAATTAGACGTGAAGTTCTTTGATATTGTCGCTAGTTGTTGCCAATCAAAACTTCAATTATTTTCGATTCCCTTGGGATGAGGCCCCATAATCAGGGTCAAAGATTTACCATTCATGAAATGTGGGGAAGTACTCCATGGTTTCCTTTGATTTCATTCCTTAAAATAAATAAATTAAAAAAATATTGTGATCCTCGAAGGGTAAAATTCCAAACTTAAATGTAATGGATTTTTTTTTTTTTTTTTTCTTCTGTCAACAAAATTTAACAAGTAACTTTTAGTGACTGTTTCAAATTCACAAAACTTGATGGAATTTTTAGCCATCATCAAAATTTAACATCTAATGGTATTTTTTACCATTGGTAAAATTTAATATGTAACTTTTAGATACTTTGTGAAATTCACCAAACTTGGATGGTATTATCAAATATTGGTGAAATTTA
Organism: Pinus albicaulis; assembly: GCA_034641835.2. Taxonomy (NCBI): domain Eukaryota; kingdom Viridiplantae; phylum Streptophyta; class Pinopsida; order Pinales; family Pinaceae; genus Pinus; species Pinus albicaulis. The sequence continues at coordinate 292,155,197 of CM076574.1, read as the reverse complement.
ATGTGTCTACCTGGTAAAAGCTTCATGAATATTTTGACCACCCATGGAGTAGATTTAGCAAGCTATGCGAGAAATATAAGACAATTTTCATTAAACATTGAAGAATATTATTTCTATTAACAAATTCAATGGTATTATCAACCGTTGTTGAAATTTAATGTGTTTATCTGGTAAAGGATTTGTCTATTTATTCTATTTTTTGGAGTTTTTGGCAAGAATCCAACAAAACAATTTTTCGTAAGATTGTAATTATTTGTTAGGGGTGGCAGGACCCCAAGGGAGTCAAAGTTATAGATTATTAATGGGGTTTAGAACACTTTACAAATAACCAAGTTGAATCCTATGGTCTCTATCAAGTTCTTGTGTTGGATAAATAAAATCAAGTAAGTGCACTTATTGTCTTGGGAGATTCTCTCGTAATTTTTTAGCATTTGGTTAAGGGCTCCTCTTTGAAGGAAAAATCCCTAGAATCCCTTATGCAAAGAATATTAAAAGCTAAAAAAAGAATCCCCTCACTAGAATTATTCCATGTCTTGGGAAACTTCAATAAAGAACTGGACCATTGTGATAGTGAGGGGTGTAAATTTTGGATGGTCAAATCAAAAGTTAATGGCCAAATTAGGCCTTCTCTAAAATGGATGGAGTTAAACTTAAAATAAATATAAAATTAAAAAAAAAAAAAATTCATAAAAATGTGGGGGTCCCATGGAATAACATGGCAACCCATATTAGGATATTACATGCATTCAAACCCCACTTTCACTCTTACATCATTTCAGAAACTATGAAGCTCTGGATGGTTGTCCCTTCTAGGCATCAAAAGTACTAAATACCTCACCTCCTAGATCATGCTCCTTTGGGTAGCTTTCAATTCACACGAGGAGTAAATTATGAAGAGTTATGGCTACTAATTTGTTAGAAAATGTGGGAATATGGTGAAAGGATGGATTCGGTCAATCTTGCCACCAACTTTCCTAGTGTATGAATTCTAAGTGCAAATTATTTCAAAAAGTGTAGTGGGCGAAGGGACTCATTCCATGTTTGGGCACGTTTCCTTAGAAATAAATGTTTTTTGGAGGAAGGGGAAGTATTTTCCCTTTGACCTAGGGAGAAGCTCTTGTGGCAGCCAATGAAGGCCATGTAATTCTCCTTAATGATGTGTGTTGGCATTTTGAAGCTAGGTATGTGTGTCTTCCAGGTCGATATCCATTATGTCCGTGTCTGCACATTGCCATGTAAGGTATGTTATCATAGGTAAATGTAATCATAGTAGCTTTAAAATTTTATGGTGTATTGTCACTTGGGTTCTATTTGATGAATAATATATGTATCAGTTTGATTCAAGAAGTTTTATTTTGGTTATAGTGGAGAGTTATTGAAGTAAATGGTTCATATACTTTTCTTTGAATACTTTAAAAACAAGGTTCCATTATACGTCTAAAAACAAGTAATTTTGAGGGTCTCTATGGAGTATCATGGTTCCATTCCTTTTTCTTTGGCTGACACCGTAAGGGGACCTTATTGACCTTGGTATGATTTAAAGTTTAGTCCTGAACATGAAACTATGTATCCATGTTTCAATCACTTAGGGAATTAAAAACAAATTACACTCACAAAAATGGTTTCTCAAGGGAAGGGGTATCAACTTAATTTTCTTTGGAAATTTCATTTTTGATGGCATTAATAGTAAGGAATCCATGGGTTGTAATAATAATGAAACCATTGCCCAACTTGCAGAGAGGTTTGAATCACTGCAATTAAATTTTTTCAAGCTTAAACTGAATCATTTTAACACATATCTTATACTTTTTGTGACATAGAAAATATCCAAGAGGTGAAAGCACAATTGGAGAAAAATGAAGAAGACATGTATGCACTTCAGAGGCAGATATAAGAACTCCAAGCATCGCTGAAAAAATTATCTCTCAGCACGATGTATACAGATAGTTCAAGCAGTTAAAACAATGTTAATTGTCCCAAGTTAAATGAACTTTCCCATGACTTAAGAAGGTTCACTATTATGAAATTGCTAGAAAATTATATATTACAGAGCAATGCAACACATAAAATATGCGGAAAACACAAACACAAGAAACACATAAAACCAGAGAGACATAGATATACCTGGTTCACCTAGTTTGGGCTAAATCCACCCTGAACATCTAGTCCTTCCTTTCCATTATCTAGAAAAATAAAGAGATAAAACCTACAACAGATCCACTGTAATATCCTATGTTATCTCTCACAGTCTCCCTATCTGTTTCTCGCTAAGAGAATACACATGCAATACACAGCCGCAATACAATACCCTCATACAAGCAAGGGGTTGCCCTATAGGGAAAAAAACCCTAAACTAAACATAACTTCTACTGTTAGATCATCCACCTAATGAACGGCCCAGATTGACTAGAAATTAATATAATTTTACAAGGCAATTTTACATTTGTTTTTAGCTTCGAGGGTGTTGCCCCTGAAAGCCCCCACTAGGGGGGGGGGGCTCCATAAACTCGTAGCCGCCGCCCCCCCGTTGGACCCCCTAGGAAGCATATAATTATGGGCGGTGTTTCCGCCCCATTAAGGTACAAGGGTCCAATGTTGTGATACAAAATAAACAAGATAATCAGGCTCCACACCCAACACAAATATTATATCATAAATTAGTAGTTGAATGAAATGCAATTTTTTTTTGATGGGGCAATTTCGTAAGGTGCACACCTACAAAACCCCCTTTTAAGATGTTCAAAATCACGTCCCTTAGGATAAAATTGTAAATCTATTAGATATGAGGTAACATTATGAATTCTTGTTGATGTTGATATGTAATACCTGGAGTATTAGCTATGATCTAGGTGCAAACTTTTATTTCAATAAAAAAATTCTTATTCTTGTTAAAAAAAATCATAATTGTTTGTTGTTTAAAATGCGTTTTGGAATACATAAATGCATTCCCTGCTTGAAAAAGCTCTAGGGCACTCAGATTGTGTAGTGATTACAACTTAGAGTTGTTGGACACAACCCAACTTGGTCCATTTTTGGTAAAATACTCCACAATTCGAGGAGTAGAGTGCACGGTACCGCAAATCTAGATCTATCACGTGGTGTTCAGGGGATTCAGGGTGGGTTGAAGCCCCTCATTGTAATGGGTATTGGTTTTTTTTTCTAGCCCATGGTATATGGACCATGATTTTTTAATGATGTAAAGCTATATAAAGAGATGTAAGGCTTTTTTGAAGTCATGGACATTTATAGTTGATGAGCACAAACTGTTGTAGTATTTGTATTTAGTCTGTTTGGGCCTTAAGGGAAGGCTACATAGCTGAGTGCGCGTAGACCTTGGGAGATTCTGTAGCTTAGTGTGCATACCCCTTGCAACTATGTTCGTAGGTCAAAGAAGTTGTAGGCATTGAACATATCTATCATAATAAAGAATAAGAAGTTTGTGAATATTTCGTGTTTACATGTGTTGTGTTTTCTTCTATTTGTTTATGAAAATTAATGATAGCACAATTTATCATATTATGTGATGTGTTTATGCTTATCTAAATTATGCGAAGTAATTGATTAAGCTAGACCGCGCAGTAGTTGTTTGTTTGTTATAAGACTAGTTTAGTGCATAGAAGCGAAGTAAAGCCACCTCGTGAAGTCCCTCAAGGTTGCATAAACTTGGGTCTGCAACCATCCATAGCCGCCTCGGGTGATATTGTGATATTCTTGCAGGTCGTTGCCGAAAGGGTCAATGTTTGAGCGTTTTTTTGGTGTAAAGTCAAATCCAAACCTGGGTCAAGCCCAAATGAGCCAACAACAACATGCAAGAAACTGACATGCCATACACTTTTTAGGTTGGTATATGGCCAAGAAGAAGTCATGCATATGGAGTACATTGTGATAAGTTTAATAATTACAACATTCATAGATATGGAAGATTGCAATATCTTGGAAGAAAGGATGGCAAAATTGCTTGCTTTCGAGGAATACAAGTTTATTGCAAGTTTTCATTAACGAGTACAAAAAACAAGGGATAAATACTGGCATGACATGCACATCAAGTAGAATAAATTCAAGTAGAAGACATTCAAGGAAGGGGATATTTTCCTATTGTATGATAGTGAATTCATGAAATTCCCAGGAAAGTTCAAAATGCATTGGTTGGGATTGTATATCGTCAAGCACGTCTCTAATCGCGGTGCAGTTCAACTCGCGAAGTTGCATGGTCAGTTGATGCCCAAATGAGTGAAATGTAGTAGATTGAAGATATACAGGGATGACTCTGTCCCTAGAGCTATGCACTGAAAGAGGAAGGGAGGAAAGTCTTAGTGGCACCTGCAGTTGAAAGTGGGAAATGGACTATAAACTACTTTGCAGGAAGGGACTTGCTTGAAGGGAAGATCATTGTGTGATATTTAGGATAATGTCAAAGTCCTAAAGAACCGTGCCGAAGGATGATTACTTTGTGATAGTTAGGAGTATGTCAAATTTTGAAAGAACCGTGACGAAGGAAGGATTACTGCGACACAATCGAAGGTCCGTCAAATTTTTTCGAAAATATGATCATTGGAAGGAAATAGTTTTCATCAAAATAAAAATTTCTATTAAAAGGAGTGGGGGAAACACATTTATGAAGCATAGATGGTCGAATCCGCCACCATATTTGCATTAAATGAGAAGGATTAAAGATATTCATGGGGTTTGAAATTCAAATTCCCTATAAAAGGTTGGTCCTGCTCCACATTTTTACACTTTTCTTTCTGAAAATTCAAATTGTGAATTTGTGACCAAGTGAAAAACAAGCATCTTGTTGTATGTATGAGAGGAGCTTTGAAGAGCTTTCCAGAGCATTTTTAAAGAAAGGAGTACCATGAATTATGGAAGCTATAACACAAAATATACTAGTGTCCCCAAGGCATAAAGGTCACCACGTAGCCACTAAAAAAGAGCCGAAGAAGAAATACGAGAAGATACTAGATATGGCCTCTGGAGTTAGACAATCCCCTTGGAAGAAAGTAGCCAAGGAGAACCACTCAAAGAGGAAATAGGAGAATCACCCTAGACAAAAGGGAAAGAAACCAGTGGATATTGACGAAAGCGAGGAAGAAATTGAGCTGGAAGAGATGGAGAGAAAGGATGCAAAACTTCCCTATGTGATGCTACTCTATTTGCCGCCAATAAATCTGGGTGTTAAACTGGTCAAGGATCCTGAAAATTTGAAGTTTGGTACCTTCATCTCGTTGATTCCTGAGAAGGTCCTGTTTGAAGGAGAAATGTTGGGGAAAATCCCACAATTTAAAATAGAGGATTGGGATTTCAACGACTGAAGCAAGTACCCACAATTCGAGCCAAGAAGGTACTTACACAAAGTGTACTACCCAGAGAGTAATGTCACCCAGTTGGAGCCACACCAGTGGGCTGAAGGATTGAAAAGGGCAGGGTTGTTAAATATTTTTAATGTGCCACACTTTGGTCGAAGTGCCATCAACACGATCTGTGTTCAACAACTTTTGGTTTTAGTATATGACGAGTACCTTTGGCTGGGAGAGAGGATCCTGTTAGACAAGATGCTGATCAGAAGAATCACCGCGCTTCCATACCAGGGAAAGAACCTCGCTAAGGAGTTCATTGGAAAAATTTAGGATAAGGTAGTCACTAAAGACAAGAAAAATAAGTATGGGTTGATAAAGAAGTCAAGATGGTATGACATAAATTCTATCAATGACCAAGGGGTAAGCTTCACCACACACATTATTGCAGGAAAAATCATGCATAAGTGCAGAGAAAATGAAGTCCCTACATCCATGGTTTCTTTAGTGACGCAGTGCAGTAAAGGGGTCCATTTCAACTGAGTCTGATACTTATTCTTGAAGTTTTTGGAGGATTTCTGCGAAGCATAGGAGGAAGGAAAGATGTTCTACTATGCGTGGTTGTTGTTGATGATCACATTGTTGGCAAGGAAGGAACCAAAAGATTCACAATTCCCCAAAGTTGAACCATATGTGTGAGAAGCCATGTGATACGCCTCTCTCTGGTTTACCAAGGAACTGACATGCGCAATGGAAAAAAAGACATTTTAGGTATGGACGGAGATGGATTTTCGCATGGTGGTGAATCAACATCCCAGGATGTCACCTAGTTTTTTTGAGAAGTATCGGAAGATTACAGATTTTAAGGCTGATTTCCATAGTGTTTGCATCAAGGCACAAAGGGACTCAACAAGGACATGGCATCTTTTTCCATATTTGGTCAGAGAGGATGACCTTGTAGAGGTCATAAAGTGATGGCCAATAGAATGGATGACCCTATGCATTGGATACACTGAGACAAAGGAATATACTGCACAACATGTAGGTACCAGTGGAAAGGGCACAAAGATAGGAAAAGATGCAGAGGCAGAAACATAGAAAGACACATAAGAGACTGAAGGGACGGAGTAAGAACCCGACTAGGGTGGCTAGGACCCTCCCAACAATGTAGAGCTAGAAGTTTCACCATTTATCATTCGGAAGAGAGTACCTATAGTAACTACGGCAAGCCCAAGGAAGAAGTAGAAAGAAACCAAGTCTAGAGGCGCAACACCACTTGTCCTCAGTGAGGGGGACATCGACGAGATTGGGGATAAAATGCAAGAAGTAAAAATGGAGTCGTGGAACAAGATCAAGGATCGATACACCATGCTCCTAACCGAAGTCGAAAATTGAATGTAAGGATTAAAGGTTCTGGTGCAGACAACCAAACAACAAGAGAAATCATCCAATCAACAAGCGTAGATAAGTCAACCACCGCAGACAAAGCACCAAATAAAAACACAATTTGGTTGGAGAATTTTGGAGGTACCACGCTAAGCGCTACAATTTGAAGCTGCAGAAGATAGAGAGCATGTGAAATCATGGGAAAGTATCAGTATGGACATCGTTGTGTTGCTGACATAAAATTTTCACGAGTTCCACCAAAGCATCACAAAATAATTGAGGGGGCAAGAACAATGCGCTTCAAAATTCACCATGTAGGTACATAAGGAAAGAACTGCGATGAAGAAAAAGCTCGATCGGGTGCTCAAGGAAAGAGATGAGGTACGCCAACAAGAAAAACAGTTGGAAGAATCCATTGGAAAAACTTGCAGGGAAGTTCCAGACATTGAGGTCCATGCAGAGGAAGCACCAAAAAACAAAGTTGCGAAACTCGCCTTCATGATCAGAGAATCAAATAAAAACATTGAGAAGTTGAATTTTGACTACTAGGTACAAATTATTGAGCTGCAACTAAGGTTTCAGCTAGTCACACCACTAGAGGTGCGTAAGTAAAGGGAAGCATAACTAAAAAATGCACTGAAAGGCATCGCCGATGTAGCGGCGGAATGTGGAAAATTATTAGATGATACAATGGAGATTTGGAACTCACTACAGGAGGATCTAAACATTCAACGGATTGAGGAAGAGATATAGGTGAATCAGAAGTAGTTGGATGAAATCCAGGCAACTACGAGGACCTTAGCAGTCTTGTAGTGGCTTGCCAGGATCATAGAAGGAAACAATATTCATAGTCAGATCAAATATCTTCGGAGGAAGGAGTAACTTATAACAACAAGGACTCAACCATGGCAGGATGAGGCCATTCAAATCTCACAGAAAATAGATGGAAAGCTGAAGGAGATGTGGCAGAGGTAGAAATACGTCTTACAGAAGACAATTGAGATGACAAGAGAGAAGTTGCTTGAAAAAGTACGCCAGGAAGAAAAGAAGATTGCAGAGATGCTTTAGCACTGTAATAAGGCCTATGACATCATAGCATAGAAGATTCAAAGAGTACTAGATGAGTGAATCATGATGAGTTACATGTGAGTGTTTGGGGCTTGTTGGGCGCAAGCCAACTTGGTCCATTTTTGGTCAAAGACTCCGCAGTTCGAGGAGCAGAGTGCATGGTACCGGGAAGCTAGATCTACCACATGGTTTTTAGGGGCTTCGGGATGGGTCGAAGACCCTCATTTTGTAACGAGTATTGGGTTGTTTTGTCTAGCCCATGGTATATAGACCATGGTTTTGTAATGACGTAAAGCTATATATAGAGATGTAAGGCTTTGTCGAAGTCATGGACATGCATATTTGATGTGCACAAACTGTTGTAATCTTTGTCTTCAGTCTATTTTGGGCCTTAAGGGAAGGCTCTACAACTGACTGTGTAGATACCTTGGAAGAGTCTGTAGCTTAGTGCACAAATCACCTGCAACTGTGTGCACAGGTCAAAGAAGTTGTAGGCATTGAACACATCTATCATAATAATTAAGAAGAAGTTTGGGAATATTCTATGTTTACATGTGTTGTGTTTACTTCTATTTGTTTATGCGAAGTAATGATAGCGTATTTTATCATATTATGTAATGTGTTTATGTTTATATGAATGATGTGAAGTAATTGATTAAGCTAGACCACAGAGTAGTTTTTTGTATGTTAGAATACTGGTTAAGTGCAGAGAAGCTAAGTAGATTCACCTTGCGCAGTCCCTCAAGGATGCATAAACCTAGTTCTGCAACCACCCATAGCCACCTCGAGTGATACTATGATATGCTTGCAGGTCGTTGCTGAAAGAGCTGGTGTCTAAGCATATTGTTGGTGCAAATTCCAAGACAAATCTGGGTCAAGCCCAAATGAGCCAACATGAGTTGTTATATCAATAAATTCTTGTCATATTTTGGGCAAATTTGATCAAATAATATGCTAAAAAACCTCCAAAACATAGACCAGTTAGATTGTGGCCCTAGTAAAAGCTTCATGAGTTCTCTTGAACATGGAGTAGATTTAGAAAGCTTTGCAAAAAATATAAGAAAATTGGCATTAAACATCTAAGAAGATTATCTTTATTGAGGAAGTCAATAAAACATACTAAGGGCACCCTCTATATTGAGCTCCAAAATATCACAGTTGGGTAAAACTCTTGTCCATAACTCTCTTCTTCTTTATGTATGAGAAAAATCCATGAATTTAAGTAATTATATGCATATAGATATTCTCATATAAGTTATGCATTAAAGAAAAATTCTCTCTTGGAATGAATTATTACTATAATTTATCACATTGACTTAAGTAAACAATATTTCTTCCCACCACTTACTAACCCTAAAATATATGCAGACGTTGCTTTAAAATACATATGAACTTATATAGTTGAAGTTTCATATTAAATTTATAGAAATAAGGAAACTTCTTAGAGTCTTTACACCCATAAAAATGTTTACCATGAGTTACTACCCACCACAATTTAAGAAAATATTTGCACCAAATAGATATGATTCACAAGTAATTAAGTACATGTACTAGGAGTTCCTTCCCACCATTATTTATGCATTACTCTACGTAGGAGTAAAAATGTTAGTCATCAAAATTTATGCAAGTCCTTATTATAAATAATTTATTAATTTCTCCACTCCATATATCAATTTATTTTCTAAAAGGCTCTCATGAAATTGGATTAACATAAAATCTTGCTAAGATATATTAAACTCAAAGATAATTGATATTTGTGTGAATATACATGCCACAAGAATATAAATAAATTTTCATTATAAAAAAATAAACATTACAAACTTTACCATTTATTTAAGAAGAAAATAATTAATAATAACATGGGCATATGTAGCATTTATCTACATTTTCAAGTGGGAAATTAATTTGGGAAGGAGCCTTTTCCATCCAACCACAAACTCAACTTCAAATCAAATTTTTATAGCTTGCCACCCCTAAACAAGCCATGATACCATAAGGGAAAAATTGACAACTCATTGGTAATTGGGCTAGGTGAGAAAAACTCTTCTTCAAACATATAATAAATTTAGGAATTTCCATTCCCAATTGAGTTTAGTTCTATGTAATATCTAGATTCCTCTCAGTTTGGTTAACAAGAAAACAAGGGAATCCTTTCATTGCTCTACAGTCCCTTGGTGATTACCCCAGCTCTTGCGTATATTTCTTAACCAAAACACATCGAATCAATACCCGCTCTACCCTACTAGAGTTCAAAGCTCTTTAAAAAGTGTTTAATAGGGAAAAAATCATTTTTACGAAGCCCAAAACACACCAGCATATTTTCAATCCGTGATTGGCACTTTTATGCGCATATTTGGACTTTAAGAACATAATTAATCATCCAAAATTATTTAGCCATAATTCCACTTGGTATTGGAAATAATCCAATCAAAAATTTTGCTGACTCGACAGTTGTGTGCCTTTGCTCTATGTGGATGTATCTCCCTATGTTAGAATGAATTTTTCACACCCTTCTTCTTTTAGGGGTCTTTTCCCCCTTCTAGTATTTTCCTTGTTTAATTTAGTATGTTGCTTTATAGTTCATTCTTTACTTTAGTATCTGAAGAAATTTTTGGGTCTAATTCAAAATCTAGGGGATGTACTTAGTCCATCCCTTCCATTAAATTCTGAAGCGCTATTACGATTTCCACCCCAACTTCCATATTTCTGAGGGTGACTGTTCTAAGTACCTAGTCATTCATAATCAATTGGTTCCTAGGTAGAAGGGAAAAGGCTAAGATTAATTTAAAATTTCATGGAAAGGATTTCTGAAGACCATTCCCACTAATGCCCTCATCAATTTTCCCACTCATAGTATCATAGACCATATCAATATTCATATATTATTAGTTAATTGTGTCATCATATTCTTTCATTAAGTATTTAGATTACATATAAATTTTTTCTAGATTCATTTACATCATTTTTTTTACAATAACAACATATGAATTATGAGGAACACAATATAATGGTGTCAATATAATTAATTACAATTTAAGCCTAGGATCAAAATAGGGATATTACATTTTTGTTTCCACCCTAAATCTTCTACTTTATAATAAGTCACACTAAATTATCATAAACCATACTTGTATTTTATGTTATAGTGCAAAAGAAGAAGTAAAATGATTAATGTATATTATTTCTTACCATTGTGGCCTTTAGTTCAGATGTTTCAATTTCCTCTTCTTGTTCTTCATCGTGATAGTGTTGCCTTGCTTCATAATTTCCAAGTTGCTTAGTTTCGACCTTCCATGTTGTTTTATTAACATCTATGAATTTATTACGACTTATGTTTTCCTTTATAGGTGTCTTCTATATAAGCCTCCTAAATTTAAAAAAAAAACATAATTCGAAGACCAGTATAAATTTTAATGAAGAGTCCCGGAGGAATAACAAAAATGAGTGAAGAAAATGAAAATAAATTCAAATTTTACCTTACATAACTTCTTTTCCATTAATCACAAAACCTATATCCATATTTTTTGGTAATATTGGAGCACTAATATTACCTCATTCTCAACCAATGGTAAATAGAAACTACCGCTTTCCATTTCATTAGCTTAAACAAAACATCCCATTATGTATACCTATGTAGATTTAGCCAACTTATGTGTAGATTTCACTATATTCCCAAATTTAATTATTTATAAATCAAGTTATCAATTTTCATTAATGTCCAACCACCACCCCACTATAATTCAAAAGTCTAAGAGGAAAAAATTTCCATTAATTAAAACCTTGTTTGAAGGCAAATTAGAAGGTGACGTGGATTTTAAATGGAGACCTCAAACATAGAAAATATCATACAACAAAACTAACATGATACCTTTGGATATTTTCCCTTGAGATTAATTTTATAAAGCCTTGATACCATATGTTCCTTTGAGATTAATTTTAGAAAGCCTTAGTAGTGTGACAAGATTTTTGGCTTTATTAACACATTGAGAAGGTTTTGTAGTGAGATACATTGTATGGGGTGAATTCATGGTCAAACCAAATTCAAATGGAAAGAAAGGATCCTGTTCTTTATATCCAATGTTCATGGGTAACTGTTGTGCTATTCAACAATCCTCATTATTTATATATAGTTACCTTAGGAAATAATGGGGACCTTTTTAAATTTTCAATTTAGGATAATAAAATGTTTTTTTTTTAAATTTTTTATAGGACAAAAATTGATACCCGAAGGATAAACTCAAATCCTATTAGCTGAAGGACCTAAACAAAGCATTAACAAAAACTTCATCACTTACCACATATCACAATTCCAAGTAGCAACACTAAAAGCGCTCTATTGAAAAAATGTGATGCAATGTTGCCCAAATACATAAAGCAATTCTTGCAAAAGACTAGTATAAAATGATAACTAAGGAAAAATATTTCCGACGCTTATTTTAATAAAGTCCATTGTTAAGGGCCCATATGTATGCCACATTATACTCTGCGGCCTCGCTATCGCAAATCCTTCTTATTTTCTTTAGAAAACCCTGATCTAAAACCTCAATGCGATATATCGCAATACCGTAAGACATTTACTGTATTTGCATGTTCTACAAGTTTTGCGATCACGACACTATTATCGCATCACAAAACTTAAAGCACGCTTGATCCTCCAATCATCTGATATCTTAAATTGCCAATAAATGTTTACATTTAATTAACACATAGACTTGATCACATATCAGTAAATAAGATAATATCATGTGTTATGAGTTGTGCTTTTAAGGAATTTTTCGATGTGAAATCTTCATTAAAGCATTGAGCTGTTAGGTAAACCACTTGAACCCACATTTTCAATTATGACTGAGGCATAATCGTATTGATGGTATCGAGACCCCAAATGATTTGATTTATTCTATTTAATGTTTCGAGATTCTCTGCATTTGAAATATATTAGCCATCGCTTCAAGGTTATGTGTTAATAGCTTCTGCATTCTAAGTTTTCTTCCTCATTATCTATCTTTATCCTTGCTATAGGATAGCCCTGAAAATAAAGACTCTTGCAAAATGTCGAAAGCTAAAAAGATAAACAAGAAACCCATGGACACTCCATAGTTAGCTCCTCTTACTCTGGAAGTCACAAAGATGCCTCCGCTATTCTCTGATACAACATGTACCACAAATTGTGGAACTTCTTCATGGGAGGTCATGTATAAATTATTTGAGGATGAAGAGCCCAGGGTAACTAAAAAGGTAGCTACAAATGATGCTTCATCATCTTCTGAAACCAATTATAGTGATGTCTCCAATTCTTTCCTCCTTTGATTTTCGACTTGCCCTAAAATTCTGCCCTATACAGACATGGTGAAGTGGATAATCGATAATTTAGATATCGTGAAAAGGAAATTTCTAACTTCAAGAGAAAAAATAATTGGGTCTTTCAAAGCCGAATATTTGCAGAAGATGTATCAGCTCGCTAACCCACAAAAGATATATGATAAGGACTTCCTCCATAAGTTCGCAGAAGAAAATAAACTTGAGTCAAAGATGATAAGACAATGGAGGTGCGACCCCAACAAGCATAAACACAATGATAAGGGTATGTAATCTACATCCTCTCTTGATGATCCGTGTTGCTATGTTGTTGGTATGATGCGTAGGCTGATCGAATATCCTAATACAAATAAGTTTTCAGTTGAGTGGGTTCCTCTCATTCATGCTGTATTAGATTCATACATTATGGATTGGATTACTGTTATTTCCAATAATATTTCCTCCCAAATCCTAGAGTATAAAAAAACCCAAAAAGTCACTTCCAAGATAGTTCCCTCATTTTTCATGAGCACATTTATCATGGATGCATTATGCTTTAATTCTGATTTCCCAACTACGGGATGGAAATGGATTATACAAGACCCCACCCCTATCCATATTTACCACAAAATCCTTTGGGAGTCAATTTTTAGTCTCATTTTTACAGAATCTATCATGGAGTCATAATACCCCTACATCAAGCTGTATTTGGAGAGAAAGGCCCAAGGTTTTCCAATGAAGCTAGAGATGATTTCACAACTATAGAAAAATGGTTTGGAGAGGAATTGTTTACATATGTTATGTTTTTTAGCAGTCTAGCGAGACCTCATGTTCTCCCAGTTTATGTCCCAAATAAACTCTTGGTCAGAGAAATTTCCTATCAGACAATAGGACATGGACTAATCAAAGCCCTGAAAGAAGCCAAAAAGTCCTCCTTTCCATCATTTCCTATCCATTGCAATGTCTATGCCTTGGATAATTATAAGCATTCTGGGCTTGAAATTAACCAAATCTAGTGTTTAAAATTATCTACCATGCCCAACAGACAGTTTGACCCAAACAAAGTGGCAAATAACTTCAAATTCAAACTTAAAGTAAGATAATTCATACATCAAACTGATGATTATGATGATCTATTTAAGGCTACCAAGACATACCTACAGATAGAAAAGCTAGAAGAGATTCATCTAAATCTAGAACAACTTACTAAGTTTAAAGAATACATGAATAATAGGTTGGAAAATATCCATCTCAACAAGTTTATGGTTTCTCAAACAATTTTGCAGAAAGAGAAGGATTTGGAGCAGGCCCCAAAGGACATTGAGATCCTACAGGAAACAGAAGAAACCACATCCACAGAACAACAAACTGTTGAAATATTATTCAGTAGTGATTTGGATAAGGTTTGGGACCAATTTGATAAGAATATCAAATAAAATCAAGAGGTAAATACTACTGAGCCTAAAGATATAATCATCACTCCTTAAGGAAATAAACAAAGCCCGCTTACTGTTGAGGCTTCTGACAAACATGTCAACATAGATGAGATTGAATTCATCCCGACATTCCCTTCATTAGAGATTTTTCTTAAGATTTAAGAGATCCCTCCTCTTGACATATTTACCTGTCCCAAGCATAGGGCTATGATGAGCAGGAAGAGAAAGATGAAAATAGTTGAGCAATCCCAGGCACTAGTCCCTGGAGATATACCAATGTAGCTAGTATGCAAAGATCCCAAAACCAGTCCTTTTGATGACTTAACGAGACTATCATAGTTTGCAAGTGCTTATGCAACTGCAAATATTGACAAAGCATCAAAAGTACAACAATTGGTCAAGGAAAAGGATGACAAAATCCAACAGTTGGAACAAGAGTTGTTAAAAGAAAAGTAGAGTATTGGTCAACAGTGGAAAACACAGTTGTCACAACTAAAACATAGATTTGATCAGATGAAATTGCAACATCAAACTGATATCAAGATCAAATATTCTCAGATTCCACTGCTCTTAGTCGCAATTGATAAACTAAAGGACAATCTGTAAATTGAAGAATTTAAAAAGGAAGAAATGGAATTAAACACCCTTTTAGCCCAAAAACAAGTAACATTTTTCCAAAATTTGGAAAACATCAATGATCTATGCAACAAAGTGATTCACTGATGAATCAATCATCCGATCTGAGGAATAATTTTGATGACATTAATGAAAATATTTCAGAATTCATCACATGGAAAGACAACACAGAAGAAAGAGCAGCAGATATTTCGAGAATAGAGGAGTCACACAAAGAAATACTCTTTAAATATTGGGATAGAAAGCTAATGAAACTAGAAAGGGCTATCTTTAGATCAAGGGATGTTGCAAATAATATTACTGAAACTATTAGTAATAATTTTTTTGGTGCCAATCTTATTCAAGAATGCCTAGCTGGCTCCCTGCTTGATATCAAAAGCTTAATGGAACAATGGCAAGAAAGGTCAAAGAAAAAGGAATATAACATTAAGAAATTGGAAAATATTGATTTGGAAAATTTTGGCAATATCTTGTGAAGCCACACAACCAATGGCTAATGTTGCGATGCCTTGCTGACACATCCTCTCACATGCTCCTCGCGCTTTCAAGTGCAGTGTACATCGGAAAACTGTGCATAAAGCCAACTCAACCTCCTGTATTGTAGCCATTGTTGGATATTTAAGAGCTCAAGCAGAAAATGGAAAAGGAGACAACATCCCACTCCTGAGCTTATCATTTAGAAATATTCTATTTTAGTCCTATTATCTCTTAGTTTAAGGAGGGTTGTTCAAACCTCCTCAACACTTTATGTATTTTCTATTTTTATATTCCTAGTTTAGCTATATAAACCCTTTCATGTATTGAAGGAAAGGGTTCTGAATTTTTGTAAGGAAGACTTGGCAAAGTTGCACTACTCTGCTTTTTAAAATCATCTTAATAGAAAGGCCGGACCAAGACTATTTCTTTCATGGGCAGAGTTATGATATATCAGGTACTTCTATCTCTATATGGTTGATGTGTTTACATGTAATTTATAGCCATACTTTTATTTTAAATTTTTTTGTTATATGTATTCTTTAAATACAATTTAGTGTTAATTCAATTTTGAACATGTGATATTGCTATCTTTAAATATATGTACAAGAAAATTAGTTATTTGATGTGATATGTGTTTAAACCATTAATTTTGATTAAATATTTAATCAAAATTAATAATATTTACTTGCTTTTACTTATGTAAGTGTCTTTATAATCTACATTGTTGTACACTAAGGACAATCTTTGAAATCACATACAAAAGAGATATAATTTAGTCCCGGGATATATATAGGTATAAATATATGTTTCAGTTTGTTATCACTCTCAGTTATCACTCATATTTTACTATATTTACTTCACACGCACTCAATTATACTTAAAATGGAAATTGGTCCCATCATCCCCAGTCAGAGCCACTATTCCAAACAGAAAAGGAACGATTTTCAAATTCCCGACCGAGTGGTTGTCCTCAATTTTGATGCAGCGATTTTCGAGGCATAAACATTTTTGGTGCTGGAAGGAGGGTCTGAAGACTATGAATGCCATCAAGGTATAATCCTAAATCCAAAGGCCATCAAAAGAGTCAATCCCCCTCCAAATCTCCTGCAACTTCAATATCTCATTCAATGTCTCCCACTTCAAGATCTGAAGTTGTTCAATTACCTCCTAAATCTCCTAGTACACTTATAGAGGTAATCCTACAAGATTATACACTTAAATCACCTGAATTTTAGAATTTAATTAAGAAATTAGAAGAATTATATATTTCAAAATAAAATCTTGTTCAATTGGAACCTTCAAAGGGAAGTGTAACTTCTTCTTTACAAGTTTATGGTGTAATCACTCAATCTCAAAGTGAGACACTTGGTATTACTCCTTTTGAGTTTCCACTTCATTCTGACTGAAGGAAAAAAATTACAATAGAAGCCAAAACATACACTAGTGGGATAACATCATCATCTCCTCCACAAACTCCTTCATTCATTACTCCCTCATTTCCTTCTTCCTAACCATTCACTTCACCTATTCATATATCTCAAACTCAAACAACTAGTGATGCATCAAGAAGTACAATTTCAGGGGTTATTTCTTCTACCACTACATCAACCTCTAGAACTACTACAATATATTCTATTCCTACAGGTCATGCAATGGAAGCTAGAACATGGACAAATCCAGGAGATGTTCAATTGGCAAGACCTATTCATGATTTACCTAAGCACCCAAAAATATGGATGCCTAAGTATAGCCTCGATGATGGACTCCCTGCGGAGGAATCCCTCCATAATTTAATGCTAGCCATGAATCTTAATGGAGTGTCTGAAGAATATTGTGTAGTAAGGTTATTCCCTTATACTTTCCAAGGATCAATAAAATCACGGTACTTTTCGCTACCATCAGGTACTATAAATAGTTGGGATATATTTGAAGAGAAAACTTTGACTAAGTTTGGCGATATTCCCACAACTGCTACTCTTATAAATGATATTTCCAATATTAAATAAAATTTAGGAGAATAGATCAGAGACTTTAATTCCATGTTTAAAAAATTTCTAAACAAAATTCCAACTACATCAAAGCCTAGTGTTGACGTGCAAATCAAATGGTACATATCCTCTCTTCCTTCCAATATTGCAATTTTTGAAAATTGAGATAATAAAGAAACTTTAGTAGAGAACATGAAGGAATATTTTTCTATTGAAAAGAGGATACTTGCATTAGACAAGAAGACTACTTAGGAAGAAAGAAAAACAAAGAAGGTTACATTTAAGGATGAAACGAAGAATAAAACTCCTAAAGATCCTTACGATCTTGAATGATTGCAATAGGTCCTTAAATCCATGTCAAATGAAATGGTGGAGATCAAAAAATAGGTAGCTAAGTCTTCTAAAAAACCTTTTACATCTTTCAAGAAAGAACAAACATCAAATCCTCAACTACCAAACATCATATCCAATGCTAAATCAGATCAGGATGAAGATGAAGAGGAAACAAAATTATCTGCTGATGACTCTCAGGATGAAGAATTAGTTGAAGCACATGGGTTATGGGATTTTTTTCTTCCCATATCTGATAATTAAGATGAACATGAAGCCTTGCCTGTTAGGACTAGGAGTAAAGGTCCTGCTTATTCATCACAAGCAATCCAAAAGCAGAAACCCTCAACCTTTGCTGCTAAAGACAAAGTTATTAGTAAAAAATCTCCTTCCATATCTTCTCAACTAGTCCCATCTTCTTCAAATTATCCATCTACCTATTGAGGCCTCAGAATTCCATTGCCAAAACATGGGGGAAAACCACTCGGTCCAAACCTTAAAGCAGCTCCTTTTCCGTTTGGTGTGGTGGCTCCGACTGGGGATAGTGGGACTAGTTTCCCAATAAGGATGATTTTTGGCTGTGTTTTGATTATATAACATGCAATGGAAAATTATTATAATATATTACATGCATCTATCTACACTATCTATTATACTATATTCTCGGGGTGTTTCTTCTTTATGCAATCTAAAGAGATAACCTCCAAATATTAGTAATGTAGATTATTTAACAATTGAAAGAGATGAAAATTATGTAAAGATGATTCTTCTAACAAAATAGTTTGATTAGAAGAATTTTGAAAAGTATATCACATTCATATGTGTGATTAAATATCAGATAAGAAATCACAGACAAATATTAGTACAGAAGTGCATTTAACACTCATCTATGATGGCGTTTCAAATATATAATGCAATAAAAATATGACTATCAATCTAGAAAGTAAAACTTAATACAAGTGAATAGAAGTACCATATATACGAAGTCCTACTCATGTAAACTAACAGTATATTTATGCACTTCTTCACTTTAAAGAAATTTAAAGAGTACAATAGTGCAACATCAGTTAAACAACTTATAATTTCAAATTATAACAAAATGTGTTTGTAATATTCCCAAATGGGAAAAGCAGGAATATAGTGCATAAAACTGGAAATAACAGGGTAAATCAACACATCAATATTGGAGAATGATATGGAGCCATAACATTATGTATAATAATAGAAAATTAGTACAAAATAGTGAGGCATAAATCATATGAAATGAGGAAACAAGCCTCCCATAAACAATCACTCCCAAATATTAGCTGCTGCTACAATACAAAATGTTAGAGAGCTTCTACAATGCAGTAATACTAAGAATAACTATATCTGGATATCATACAATGATATAAAAATACTAATATAGGCCACAATAGATACTACACATGCATATCTAGGCACTAGATCAGCTTTCCAAGACAACCCAAGAGGGTTTCCGAAAAATGCACACAATGTGCCAATGTAAGCTATAGCCCTAGGGCTAAAGGTATACTGCAACAAAAAAAATGAGAATATATGGCTGAAGTTGATGTAGAAAGCTACAACCCTTCTCCAATAGATCCTCCAGATGAAAGAATGGCTCCTCCACTAAATAAATCACCCCCCCAAAACATCCACTGTAACCACCCCTGAAACTCCTCCCTAAAATAACACAGATATGGACTGAAACTACGTTGTAGGGGATAAATAATTCTTGGCCTAATGCCAAATATGTCAATAAATCCCAAGGGGCTTCTTTACTGGCCTTCCAATGGAATGAAACCTTCCTCCACTTCAAAACTAGCTCTGAAGACACCCAATATAATCCTCCACTGCTGCACCCTGCAACACAACACAATACTCTGCAGAAACTATGCTGTAGAACAAATATGGATCTTGGCCTGGACAATGTAGTGCAATACTCTCCCAAGAGGCCTCTTAAGGGAAGAGGCGGGATTCCTGACTAGGAACACCCTGTGCTAAACAACACTGCAATATTAGCTAAATAGTTGAAGAGAGAAACAAGTCTAAACAGACCATCAAGAAATAATAATAAAAAACATATCCATATGGCTGCCATCCTCTTCCTTATATAAGTGATGAGATTCCTCACCCTTTTCCCCACTCAATTAGGTCACTACTTCCATGCATTCAATCTCCCTCCAAATCTGCGATGTCCCACCATGAATACCACTCCTCCATAATAGCGTTGTTGATTTGGTCAAAGTTGACCCAGTCTTCATGCTCCAGCCCCTTTTCACACCTAAGGGTCTTCAATCCAGCTTTTTAGATGACCTCCATTCACACTAGGAGTGTCTTTTATTCCTACTAAGGGGATTTATGGGTCTCCATACCCTCTTATTCATCTGTCTAAGAGAAAAATAAAAATTTAGTATTCCAATTAGCTGTGTGCTAATTTAGGAATATTACAGTGTGCCATTAATTCATCCAAGCATTCACAAACTTACAAAAGTGCATTCTTTGCAAATGTTTTTGAAAAATTTCTCGACCCTTCTCTAAATGCATGAGAGGGGTTTAGATACTAAACTAAATATGTTTAAAAATATATTATTACATAAAAATAGAGTAGGTTTCAAAAAACCATCCTCGTAAGACAAACTTTAACTACAATCTAGGAAAATAAAGTAACAATATAACTATGAATTCTAATATTTCATTTGGATTTGATCCTGAAGTTGACAAATATCTAGCATAGGTTTGAGATGAGCTGGATGTGAAATCCTCAATCTAACCTGTCCCTTGAATACCGCATTTGAGAGTGCTGGTTGTGATATTTTTGTTGAATTTATTAAAGACTATAGGGTTTGGTACTGATGATAAGGTTTGATCAGAAAATTCCAATAATTTTCTCGATCAAACTTATTTAATTTTTAATCATTTCTTCCCGCGTTTCCGCCTTTTTTTTCCACTACGTTTCTTGCTTCTTGATTTCTGGGAGCACTTCAGACATGCACTCTTTGATAATTTTTGATTTCAAAAGCCGTTCAAATACAGATTCAGTAATTTCCTTTGTTAACGTTGATGCTTTTGCTGCTACTTTCTCTGCTTGCTTTATCTGTGCTTCCCAATCCTTAAATAAGATCTCCTTGTGGAATTTATCTACCTAGGGTAGATCAGCTTCCTTGCCTCAGTCTTATGCTTGCCATTGAATGTGTTCATTGATTTTCTTTTCAATCTTCTCACACTCAAGTTTTTGGATAGCCACTTGCTGGATCAGTATTTCACTTGAGTCACAATAAGAGCTAGTGATAGAAGCTTGTTGGAAAACTACTTCTTGTTGTTTCTTTGGCTTAGCATTTACATCCAATGCTTCCTTTATGAATTGATCTAGCTGTGATTAGATTTGTAATTTGTTTACTACTGCTTCCAGTTGTGTTAGCTTCTTAATGAGTTGTACCTGATGCTGCAACTTTAGACTTTCAAAATTATTTTGAAATTGGGACATCTTCAACTCCATTTTCTTGCTGGAGTTAGACTTTTATTTCTCTAACAATCTCTCTAAATCTTGTATTTAATCTTCTTTCTACTTCAGTAACATTTGAAATTTTGTGGCCTTATCAATAGTGACAGTAGAATATTCCCCTGCAAACTATGATAGCTTGGTTAAATGTTCAGTAGGATCAAGTAAATGATCCTTCCATAAAACGTAAATAGATTCATTTGAAAGACTTGAGAGTGTATCATTAATTCTTTTCCTTTTTCTCCTATTGACTACAACCTTATGAATAGGACTATAGAAGACATCCAGTGAAGGGATTTCCTCAACTTGTAACACTATCTGCTCTATAGGATAAACCGAAATGATCTCTCGATCATGAGTTTCAGGAACTTGTTGTAGTGGAGTAACATTTTCCACTAATTTATGAGAACGTTCTAGCGTCTAAAAACTGGTAGAATGACCAGTATTAGGATTTGTTTGAGGATTTTTTATTACCTTAGAAAAATTATCCCATTCACTCTTCAAATCCTTTGGCTAAGAATTTTCTGACTGATCAGGTGTATCTTAGATGCGCTGATCTTCTTGGGAAGATGATTCTGTTACATTACTTCTTCCTTTCTCCTACATCTCAATCTCTTTGATTACTTGATTGATTACCTTTTCTGGGTTCTCATTTCTGTTTTTGGATTCATTTTCAGAATGATCTGAATTTTGAGATTGATGTTCTGATTGCCCTGACTCATCTTTAGACATGTATTTAACCTCATTATCCAAACTAATACTTGGAGTTGGTCTGTTGAAATCTTTAATAGTCAATAAATCTAGAGGAATCCTTTCCAATATCTTGATTCTGTATTCTTGGAAGGCTTCTAAGTCATCTTGATTAAGTTGACTAGATGCAAACTTAAGTACATCTGAAAATTTTTCAATACCTTGAAAGAAATCATGAAACCTATCTATCTCTTTCATAAAAGGCTTTACTTTGAGGTCTGTGATGAAATTCTTAATCACATCATTGGGGTCATATGGCCATTTTGGCATTATAGCCAAATTTAGAAAATTAACATTTGAAACTTCCTTGTAGGCATGATTAATATCAAAAAGTGCAAAAGTACCGCACTGTAAAGGAAAATTAGGCCAAATAACCTTCTTAGCATCTTTAAGCTGTTTTGAAATAACATTTACAACAAGATGGTAGGCAATATCTCTAGAAAATAACTTATCAGGAACATAATATGGCAAGATGTGAGGAGAAGCATAACTCCCAAAAACTCTGACATAAGTGAATTTCCTTTGAAAACCATCTCGAAACAGGAAAAATGTCTGTACTAGCTTCTTTGGAGATCCTATTGGCTTTCTCATTGAATATAATTTGATGTATAGGAAACATGAATCTATGGAAAATTTTGTAAAAATGTAGGTGAAAGTATGATTCTCAAAGGGCTCTATGGTAAATGTGGATTGGAATATGGTCTTGGGTTGTCCATTTCCATCCCATGGTAGGAAAACTCGAAGAAAATAAAATTGCATCCATGACATAGGCACTCATGTAAAAGGGGGGTGTTTATCTGGATGAAGCACTTCTTTTACTCCTATATTCCATGATATTTCTGGCTATATTATTAGATATGATATTTTCCCAATTCAAAATTAAGGAATTGACGATTGCGTCAATTAATGGGACCCAATCTATAGAAAACCTATTGGTATCAGGTTTAGAAAATAATTTACACAACATACCAGCAACATAGCAGTAAGGGGAAGGAATTTGTGCTATCAGGTACGTACTGATTTTATCTCATGTAAGCTTGCCTTGGTAATCCTTCCATTCTTTTATGACTTTCATTAGGTCTGGATTTTTTTCTCTAAAGCTTTGAAGAAATGCTTTGTCATAATTCTGTTGCGGGACGAGTAAGTGGTACATTGTCCTCACATTTTCTACCCTGAATGAACTGATATTCTTGCCCTTTGAATCCTTAAATGTTCTATCTTCTATGTTCAAGTGGTCAACTACCCACTTAACCATGTCTGTATAGGGGAGAATATTTTCCCTTGTTGCTACCTTATGGATGAATGAGCATGCAATGTTGAAATAGTTCGGATCTGAAGGAACTGACATGCTTGCTGTAGAAAATTTGGTTATTACCCTTGGCTTTTCATCCTCGAAAAACTGATACATTTCCTCCCACGAAGAACTTCCACAATGCTTGTTGCAGGTGGTATCTGAGAATAGGGGAGACATATCTGAGCCTTCAGTAGATGGTGCTTGGGCTATGTATTTGCATTTCTTGGTCATCTCTATTTTCCTTGCTCCATTAAGTGGTTTCCTGATTTCAAGCAAACAAAGCAAACTTTAAAAATATAGAGAATAGAGAGACAGATATAAAAATCTGGCGTTCAATCATTTCAAACATGCTTGAAGAAGATATGAATCTATCAAAATTTACTCCTATTAAATGTTGTTAATCACCAAAATATTTTAAATCAAATCTCTTACACACCTTCACGTGAAACATCTATCGATCAATTCAAGACGTTAGATCTTATATTCAGTTTTATTTGACATGAATCATTTTGTACATTTAAGCAATAACTACCTGTTATCGCATATCACAACTTATAACTATTTCTATTTGTTATGTTACCCATAAATATCACGAAATGCGATATGCGCAAATCACACATCGCAATTTATATGTGGTAATAAAATTGATTTTAGTTATGTCTTGCGGAATGCGAAATGTGATTTTAAGAAATCATGTCGCTGCGCTTTATCAGACACTTGGAGCTTTACGTTTGTTTCTTTATTGATTTGTTGGGTCCGTTTAATCACAAATTTTACCGAATTGCTTAAATTTTTGACCATTTTTCAAGGCGTGATGTGATTTTAAATTATAACAATGTTTAAAGCATTTGCAATAAGAGTTTTATATAAATTTGGAAAGGTTTTAGAGCATATTTCAGCCCGCATGACTTAATATGTTTTAAGTTGTTTAAGCTTGTAAGCTATGCGATTTTTGATGTGCGTAGAGGAATGAAAGCATAAAGAAAAATAAACTTTATTTCCTAAAGTTTTTTGAATTTGGCTAAAATTTAAGAGAAATAAATTTCCTATTTATTTTAAAAGGGCCCCCATTTAGTAAAAATAAATGGGGGTTGTTGTATAGCACAACACTACCTCAAAGACCTTGGTAGTCTCTGACACCATTGAATACAATATAGTGGAGGATATGAAGAAAGTAAAAGAAAATTGGTGAGCCCTAGTATTGCATCAAGAATGCTACAACTCCTAGAGGCTGCCCTACTTTAATTTATCACCCCGGGGTTCGTGAAAAATTGGAGGTGACAGTGCTATATTCACATCAAATTCATTCTACTAATGTCATCCTCTTTACAAAAGGGTGCTACTTCTAAGGTTTCTGGATGAAGTTTGTCACACTTATGAAATTAGGCCTATGGCTACAAATGATCCAAAGCCATGGCACTATCAGAAAGTATATAACTACACTACAACAAGAAATTACATCTAACTATTTTGTAATGAAATAAATCTACTCATTAAAGTATGATAAGAAATGAAAGCAACCTAGGCATCTTGCATGAAGTAAATTTCTGAATTGAAATGGCATAAAGGAAACTAATCTAATCACACTTTGCTGGAAAAAATGGCTAAACACAACCTACTTACTCTATGCTATATCTATCATGCTTTCAATCATGCAACTACTCATGACCTAACTATGCTTGTAAATGTGTTGTTTTGCAGCTAGGAGAAGAAAGTGTTAAGGTGGCTTATGGTATGCTTGAACACATGGGGGCAAGGTTGAAGGTGTATGAGTGGTTTTTTCAGGTATAGAGGATGTGGATGGTGGCTTCTAGGCTTAAGGAGGGGCCCACTGGTGCTATTTTAAGTGTTGTTATAGGTTTCCTGTAGTGCTACAGGAAAGTCCTGAATTTCTACAAGAAATAGTCTGAGGGAAATCTGAGGCCAAAAAATAGGTGGAAAAAGGTAGGGAAGGTGGAGTGAAAGTGGATTAGGATGAGTGGAAGGTGGCCCACCCCTTGGCCAAGCTCATAACCTCTTGGGAGGCTTGTCTTGCACCCCTAGGGTTTGCTCACGGTGTAGGGACGAAAAATCCGAAAACAGGGCTGATGGTGATTTTGATGAACATAGGGCTGATGAGGGCTGAGAGATGAAGTTGGAGGTGTTGGCGAAGTTATCCTTGGATGTGATACCTATACCTGCAAGAAAAATACTTATTCATGCAAAAAAAATGGACAAATTAATGATAAAGACAATGGAAAAGATGACTTGAATTTTTAAATAAAATATAATTTAATCTACAAAAAGATATCTAACACAACATTTTAAACATATCCATGGAATCACAACAAATAATCTTATCCATTCTAAGAAATCATAATCTAAAAACAATTTTTGGTCTGTGGGGAAGGTCTACCCTCCTCAATCTCCAGTGAAAGAGATGAGAGGGGGAGGCTTGACAACTTTATGAAGTTATAACCTAATCTACCAACATTTAAGCAAGCTAAATCGACAATAAAATACAAATGGAAGCAAACTAAAAACAATAAATGAAATAACAAGAGAACTAGCTAAATAATCATAAGAAAAACTAGCTAAATGAAATGAAAGTAAAGAATGATTACACAAGAGAGACTTAGGCAAATGTATTGGGCCCTAACCCATGAGCCTAAATCTCTGAAACTAGATTATTAAAGCATAATCTGAATACTCATTTCATTTCAAAATATAGTCTCATTACATTAACATAAAAGTCTTGAAAACTGATTAAAAGAGCAAAGAGCCTAATGGATTTCTCCAAATTTCGAATCCTAACGAGCTCTTTCTCAACCCTATTTAACCTAAAGGGTAGCTACCAACAACTCCCTAAAAAGTAGGTGATGAATCCACTTGACTGCAAGTTAATAATGGATTTAGTGCACTTGATCTCAAGTTTGCTTGGCTACCTTTGATTTCGAGCTGTTGGAGGGAATCTCGAGGATCCCTTGGCTGCCTTTGGGAGTTAAGAGAGTGGAAAACCCCCTAGAATCTCTCCTTGATTTCTACTCCAAGTCTTGATGAAAAAATCTTCACAAAAATGCAATATATTCATGATTTTCCTGCATTTAACTCATGTTAGGTACTCGAAGTATGATAAGCCTCAATCACCATATACACTAGTGTTAGTGTCAGTATTTGCATACTTCCACCAGGGATCAAAACGCATTTTGCATGTGCATCTTAGGTGTCCCACTCTAAAAAAATTTCAATCATTCTATTAGGTCATGATATAAAATTGTTCCACTGGTGGTTGTCCTTGTCAAGTGTCCCATTTTCCTTCACAAGTATATGCCTGCTGACCCTCTTCCATGTCTTCATCATGCTGAAAACAAGTCCACTCTCATTCCACTTTTAGTCAAAGCCACTCATTGAGTCAGTTTATTTCATTTCTCATTAGGTCACTAGGGTTTCAGTAGGTCAAATCATTGCATTGTCTCATTTTCAATAAAGGACAACAAAAGGTTTGAGAGTGATCCCAATCATGTCTCTTTACCTTGTAAAGATGATCTCCAAGATGGTTTCCAAAGTTGTAATTTTATTTAAAGTGTGAGTTTCATTCCAAAATATAATTTTATTTTTATTCATGTAATTTTATGTTAGTTAAAATGTAATAAGTACTAAGTCTCCAAAGGCTACCAACTCATAGTTCCACATGACAACACATCAAGTGTCAAATACAAAATTTTCTACTTCATCAATTGATCAAATGTCAAAGGGAGTTGTCTTTTTCCAAGGGGGCCCAAGTCATGATTTTCCACAAGCAAAAAACCCTAATTTCCTCTCCCACTAAGCTAGGGTTTGCTATGGAATCAGATACATCTAAGCAGAGGAGGCATAAGGTAGGTAATATAAGTAGGTATCAGGTCATTCCAAACTCATAAACATCACGTGTCCATCATTTTTCAGGAAATCATTCCAAGAGTCAAGCCATTTGCCACTCATAGGGCCAGTTTCGCTTCGAACTATGCTTCCGAACAAACAGAGATGAATCTGACAAACGTGTGAGATATTTGTTTCCATAATAGGCCAAGGAAGAAAAATATCCTTCCATTTTTACACAGGTATCATGGTTTTTGAGAAATGTCAAAAATACAGGCGCTACAAGAGGTTTGCTGCATTTCTGGAGTGACCTTGGGAAAATTAAGTTTTCTCCTAGTTTGAGTGTCCAAATTACTTTCTTGATGAGTAAAATGATAACTAGACAGATATAGATTTCCAATGAGCTATCATGAACTCAATTTGGATTTGATTAAGGCCTCCAAATTTTCCTGCAACAACACTCTGCATTTCTGCACCCTCATTCTTCACTTTTTGACCAGTCTTGGGAAAATCAACTTTTGACAAGGTAAATCAACTCCACATCAAAAACCAAAAGAAAATATGGAAAGGAGACAGGACATGATTTTCAATGATCTATCATGATCTCAATTTAGAAATGGATAATTCCTTCACAAGTGACCTTCAAAAAGACCTATTTTTTCCTCCTTGGCGTTGCGCATAGGACAAATTTTCTCTGTTTTAGAGTCTTCTCTGTTTTTCATGTAATTTTTGAGTTTTACGTCACTAGTTGGGTTTTTTCGCTCATGTAATTGGTAAATATGAATCTAATTATGATTAGGATTAGTTTACTATGGGTAAATTCATTATCTTGAGTCCTCTAGAGGTTAAATCAATCAGTTTCCTCTCTTTTAGAGGCAAGTTGTTTGGTCTTCCTAGTCTTTAGATTCTTGTTCAACATTTGGTGGAAACTGATCCTCATCTCATGGATTCGATTCCCTGAGGCTATGGAGAGTTTTTTTTAGGTCTATATCTTCTTCTTCTTTCTCATTTGTAAGGGTTGGACTCAGTTGGATGCTTGGCCTTTGAAGAGACATACTTTGTATCAGTTTCTGAGAAGGAATATTAATCAAATTTGCAGCTATTTTTATGGGATCCCTTTGGTATGGTGTTTAGTTCAGTTTCTCCTTTTTGCTCATACATTATAATTTTTTGTGAATTTCATCCATAATTTCATTTCTATTAAGTGAATTCATGCAATTTAGATAATAAAAATCCATTCTCATATGCTTTGTTTTGTGTAGGCATTCACAGTCTGTAATTTTTTTTTTCTTCAGTTTAGAAAGAACTCATGATTGCACCATGTTCTTTCTAGCTCCTCACCTGTCTTGATCATACCACCCATTGATAGCCTAAAGTGCTAAATTACTATGCCTAACTTGCCCCATAGAACACCCTACAAATTTTGACCTAATTTTCCTTGCCCTGACTGTTTTTCTCCTCCTGATCCAACATAACCCTATACAATCAAAATAAAAAACCTGAGCTACTATACCGAGCCTAATATCTTTTTTCCTCAGTCATCTTGACTGTGATATTTACGGAGAGAGCCCTCTCCTTTCCTAGTAGGGATATCTACTTGGCTAAGCATGGTTTTTGGTTACCTCGGAATTGCCTTCTTCAGCCTTAGGTTCAATCTGAGTGATAACATTTTGGTGAACATAATAGGGAATCAAAAGATCATATATTCCCTGGGAAAGAATGACAAATTTTAGATCTGATTGATGATGGTGGACAACAATCAGATGCATATAAAGGTTGAACTCTTCACCTGGCGACCGTAACTTGCTATAAAGACTCCACTGGAGGATCGACCTTGCCTGCAGGAAAATGGAAGGATCTTACATAAAGGTCAGGTATTCAAAGTGGAATTTTATTCAAGATCTAATATGATTTCTTGTAAATTACTTCTTTTCTTTTCCTGAAACTATCCTGAAAGTTTTCCAGATTTTATTGTATGATAAAGATGATCAAAATCTTGATTCTACCTATTCGAAAAGTGTAAATACCGAGTTTTTCTTTGATCCTGGTCCACGTCCTTTTTCTAAATCGTATGATGACCATATTCAAATTGATGAGCCTAAAGAGATCAAGACTGATCCTACAACTTTTGTACATACTCCTACACCTTGTAAAATTCCAAATCGATACAAACCACTAATCTTACCTCCTATATTCCATGCTTTCCTTGAAAATCATTACCTATATCTGTCGAGTTTTGAGGGTGAATATGACAACATCACTGCTAAGAGACATATGTATAATTTTGAGACTTTCCTAGACCTTTTTTAAATTGAAAAAGAGGATGTCAATAACAGGCTATTTTCTCTTTCATTGCAAGGCAAAGTCAAGAGTTGGTTCAAAAACTTGTCAGCCGTGAGCATCTCGGATTTCCCGTAGTTCGTCAAATTTTTCTTCGACAGGTGGGTGGTAAAAAAAAACCCTTTCCTAATTTTAAAAGAGTATTACCAACTACAAATACAGTTTGGGGAGACAGTACAAAATTTTTCTACTAGGTTCAATCAAGTCTATTATTCGATACCTACTGATATAAGATCCCCTCCTAGCATAGCTCTTTTACATTACCCAGATGCCTTTGATCCGGAAATGGAGCTTTAGCTGAGAGAAAGGAACCTTGCAACACTTGAAGAGATGCAAAACAATGCAGTAGATGTAGAGGCTAATCTGGTGACCAGAAGGGCAAAGCTAAAGGAAGAAGAGAAGAAGAACATTGCAGAGCACCTGACATATTCAGAGGTAAAGCTCGAAATTTTGGTAAGTAAAATAGAGGAAATGGTGCAAAATATCACCATGAGAGATGTATTTTCCGTTCAAGATCATCATGACCCACTTATCCTAGAAAAATAAAATATTGCAAGCCCTAAAAATTTTCCTGCTAATCCCAGCCACCATAGATCAGAAAATGGATTTGTAAATCAATCTCAGGAGAAAAAATCTGATAATATAATGTGTATGATTGGTGAAATTACTTATATGGATGATTTTTCAAAGTTTGATTAGTATGATGATGATTATGTCCTCCAAATAGAAGCTAATCTTGCAGAGTAATCCGTAGTTGGTTTGTGGGGGGGAGTTCAGTTTCAACATCTCAAAAATAGTGATCATCCGATGCATATCAGCTATGATAGTGAAGAGGAAAGTATAGAAAATTTGGAAGGAAGTGAAGGATCTTTGCCTCTTTGTTTTACTTCATTTTAGCTCATTAGAGATAACTTTCATGAGATTAGAAATCAACACTCATTTAGTTTTGATCTTGACAATCAAGAGGATAATCAAATTTTTGATTAGAGCTCCTTACCCTTGTGTTTCTCCTCATTTGCAAAAATAAGAGAAAACTATAAACAAGCAGATAAGCGAGTGCTCAAAACTATAAATGTTGAACATTCTCCTAAATTTGTTGATAAAATCATTTGCGACATAGAATCCTCCTTAGCTCCAGATTTTTAGCCACCAAGTTCCATTGAATGTCAGGTTGCAGATGAAGGCTTGGAGTTGAAGCACATGATCAAATGATGCAAGATGATTCTGTACCACTATGTTTTGAAGAATTTCAATTTTTAAAGCAAAATTTTCATAACTTCTCTAAATAAAAGGATGAGCAGCTTCTAGAGTGTCATGAAGTCTCATTAAAACTGATGGATAAATTTTAACAGTATTTTCAAGTTTTTCATGACCCAATAGCTATTGTGTTAGATGATATCTGCAGTAAAAATCCTTCTCCACTAGCTAACTTGATCTGAAAGCTGAATTCATTGTCTTGTTTAACAGGTGTTTCATTACGAAGCTCATACCAAGATTTGTAGTCATATCAGGAGAGTAATGAAGAATATAATTTTTTGTTGTTGTTGATCATCAGGAAAATTTAGTCATTTACGAGTTTCAGGATCCTTTTTCCAACTTGCTACAGTCATCAAAGAAAAAAAGCAAAAATGTTAGGAAAATTTTAAAACCAAGGTACGAAGACTACCAAGAGCAGAGCAGTAACGTATTAGATGGGCTGGAAATCAATATGTATTCCTATGAAGGTCCTTTTGCAACATTCTTGAGGTTAGTCAGTGGGCTTGTGCTTTGCAATTTCATCAAGATTCAATCTGTTGACAAGTTCTCATGGGAGTTGCATTTTAGTAGTTCTTTCTTCTTGCTCATAAGCAAGCACTTGCGAAGAATTCAAGAAACAGCCAGAATGCTTACATGGTTGCATTGGTTGTTCCATTTCACTTGATAAAGTGATCAATGGATCAGTTAGAGTAGGTTTTATTGAATAAGTTCAATTTCGAGCATTTTTTTCAATCAACCTTGTGTTAGTTTATTGAGTCAAGTTTTCAGTATTCAGTTAGTCTTTAGATTTTGACATCATTTCCCAATGAATAAGCACTTGGTATATGGTGTTCTTGGCACCTCCAAGGAGCTACCATCCCTAGCTAGAGCCAATGTTAGTGTCAGTATTTGCATACTTCCACCAGGGATCAAAACACATTTTTCATGTGCATCTTAGGTGTCCCACTCTAAAGAATTTTCAATCATTCCATTAGGTCATGAAATAAAATTGTTCCACTGGTGGTTGTCCTTGTAAATTGTCCCATTTTCCTTCATAAGTATATTCTTGCTGACCCTCTTCCATGTCTTCATTATGTCGAAAACAAATCTTCTCTCATTCCACTTTTAGTCAAAGTCACTCATTGAGTCAGTTTCTTTCATTTCTCATTAGGTTACTAGGGTTTCATAAGGTCAAATAATTTCATTGTCTCATTTTCAATAAAGGGAAGAAAAAGGTGTGAGAGTGTTCCCAATAATGTCTCTTTACCATGTAAACATGATCTCCAATATGGTTTCCAAAGTTGTAATTTGATGTCAAGAGTGAGTTTCATTCCAAAATGTAATTTTTTTTTAATTCATCTAATTTTATGTCAGTTCAAATGTAATAAGTACTCAGTATCACAAGGTTTCCAACTTAGATTTCCACATGCCAACACATCAAGTTTCCGATAAAAAAAGTGTCTACTTCATTAATTGATCAAATGTCAAAGGGAGTTTTTTTTTTCCAAGGGTGCCTAAGTCATCATTTTCCACAAGCACTAAACCCTAATTTCCTCTCCCGCTGAGCTAGAGTTTTCTATGGAATTAGAGACATATGTGTAGAGGAGGCATAAGGTAGGTCATATAAGTAAGTATAAGGTCATTCAAAACTCATAAAAATCATGTCTCCATCATTTTCTAGGAAATCATTCCAAAAGTCAAGCCATTTTCCACTCATAGGGCCAGTTCCGCTTCAAACTATGTTTCCAACCAAACAAAGATGAATTTTACAAATGTGAGAGAGGTTTTTGTCCATAATAGGCCAAGGAAGAAAATTTCCTTCGATTTTTACATAGGTATCATGGTTTTTGAGAAATTTCAAAAATACAGGCGCTACAAGAGGTTTTCTGCATTTATGCAGTGACGTTGGGAAAATCAAGTTTTATCCTAGTTGGAGTGTCCAAATTACTTTATTGATGAGTAAAATGATAAATGAATAGAGAGATATTTCTAATGAGCTATCATGAGCTCAATTGGGAGTTGAGGAAGGCCTCCAAAAGTTTCCTGCAACAACACTATGCATTTCTGCACCCTCATTCTGCACTTTTTGACCAGTCTTGGGAAAATCAACTTTTGACAAGGTAAATCAACTCCACATCAGAAGCCAAAAGAAGATCTATAAAGTAGACAAGATAGGATTTAAAATGAGATATCATGAGCTCAATTTGGAAATCTGGAAGTCCTTCACAAGTGACCTTCAAAAAGACCTATTTTTTCCTCCTTGGCGCTGCGCATAGGAAAAATTTTCTCTGTTTTAGAGTCTTCTCTGTCTTTCATGTAATTTTTGAGTTTTACCTCACTAGTTGGGTTTTTCACTGATGCAATTGGTAAATATGAATGTAATTATTATGAGGATTAGTTTAATATGGGTAAATTCATTAGCTTGAATCCTCTAGAGGTCAAATGAACTAGTTCACTCTTGTTTAGAGGCAAGTTGTTTGGTCTTCCTAATCTTCAGATTCTTGTTCAGAATTTGGTGGAAACTGGTCCTCATCTCATGGATTAGACTCCCTAAGGCTAGGGGAATTTTTTTTGATGTCTATATATTCTTATTCTTTCTCATTTGTAAGCGTTGGACTTAGTCAGATGCTTGGCCTTTGAAGAGACACACTTTGTATCAGTTTCTGAGCAGGAATATTAATCAAATTTGCAACTATTTTTATGGGATCCCTGTGGTATGGTGTTTTGTTCACTTTCTACTTTATTCTCATAGGTTAGAATGTTTTATTCATTTCATCCATCATTTCATTGCTATTAAGTGAATGTATGCAAGTTAGGTAAGCATAATCCATTCTCATATGCTCTGTTTGGGTAGACATTCACAGTTTGTATTTTTTTTTAGTTTAGAAAGAACTCATGATTGCACCATGCTATTTCTAGCTCCTCACCTATCTTGATCATCCCACTCATTGAAAGCCTAAAGTTCTAAATTACTATGCCTGCCTTTCCCCATAGAACACCCTGCAAATTTTGACCTAATTTCCCTTACCCTGACTAATTTTGTCCTCCTGATCCAGCACAACCCTATAAAATCAAAATGAAAACCCTGAGCTACTATACCTAGCCTAATATATTCTTTCCTCAGACATATTGACTGTGATATTTACGGAGAGAGCCCTCTCCTTGCCTAGTAGGGCTAGCTACTTGGCTAAGAATTGTTTGTGGTTACCTCAGAATTGCCTTCTTCAACTTGAGGTTCAATCCGAGTGATAACATTTTGGTGACCATAGTAGGAACTCAAAATATCATATCTTCCCTCAGAAAGAACGAAAAAGTTTAGATCTGATTGCTAATCATGGATAAGAATCAAATTCATATGAAGGTTGAACTCTTCACCTGGAAACTCCAACTTATTGTAAAGACTCCACTAGAGGATCGACCTTACCAGTAGGAAAATAGAAGGATATTACACAAAGGTCAGGTATTCAAAGTGGAATTGTATTAAAGATCTAATCTTCTTTCTTGTAAATTACTTTTTTTTTTTCCTGAAACTATCCTGAAATTTTTTCGGAGTTTGGTTTATGATAAATATGATCAAAATCTTGATTCTACCTATTCGAAAATTGTAAATACCAAGTTTTCCTTTGATCTTGGTCGACATCCTTTTTCTTAATCTTATGATGACCATCTTCAAATTGATGAGCCTAAAGAGATCAAGGCTGATCCTACAATTTCTATACATACTCCTACACCTTGTAAAATTCCATATCGATACAAACCACTCATCTTACCTCCTATACTCCATGCTTTCCTTGAAAATAATTACCTATATTTTCTAAGATTTGATGTTGAATATGACAACATCACTATTGAGAGATATATGTAGAATTTTGAGACTTTCCTAGACCTTTTTGAAATTGACAAAGAGGATGTCAGTATCAGGCTATTTGCTCTTTCTTTGCAAGGAAAAGTCAAGAGTTGGTTCAAAAACTTTCTTGCCACAAGCATCTCATATTTCCCACAGTTCGTCAAATTTTTCCTCGACAGGTGGGTGGTAAAAAAAAAACCCTTTACTAATTCTAAAAGAGTATGACCAGCTGAAAAGATAGCTAGGGGAGACAATGCAAAGTTTTTCTACCAGGTTCAATCAAGTCTATTATTCGATACCTGCTAATATAAGACCCCCTCTTGGCTCAGCTCTTTTACATTACCTAGATGCCTTTGATCCAGAAATAGAGTTTCAGCTGAGAGAAAGGAACCTTGCAACACTTGAAGAGATGCATAAAAATGCAGTAGATGTAGAGGCTAATCTATTGATCAGAAGGGAAAAGATGAAGGAAGAAGAGTAGAAGAACATTGCAGAGCACCTGACATATTCAGAGGTAAAGATCTACATTTTGGTAAGTACAATAGAGGAAATGATGCAAAATATCACCCTGAGAAATGTATTTTCTATTCAAGATCATCATGACCAACTTATCCCACAAAAAGAAAAGATTGCAAGCCCTCAAAATTTTCCTACTAAACCCAGCCACTATAGATCAGAAAATGGATTTGTAAATCAAACCAAGGAGAAAAAATCTAATAATATAATGTGTATGATTGGTGAAATTACTTATATGGATGATTCGTAAAAGTTTCATCAGTATGGTGATGATTATTTTCTCCAAATAGAATCTAATCTTGTAGAGAAATCAATAGTTGGTTTGTGGGAGGAAGTTCAGCTTCAGCAGCTTGAAAGCAGTGATCAGCCGATGCATATCAACTATGACAGTGATGAGGAAGGTCTAGAAAATTTGGAAGTAAGTGAAGGATCTTTGCCTCTTTGTTTTACTTCATTTCAGCTCATCAGAGATAACTTTCATGCGGTCAGAAATCATCACTCTTTGAGTTTTGATCTTGACAATCAAGGGGATAATCAAATTTTTGATTAGAGCTCCTTACCATTGTGTTTCTCCTCATTTGAAAAAATAAGAGAAAACTATAAACAAGCAGATAAGCGAGTGGTCAACACTATAAATGATGAACGTTCTCCTAAATTGGTTGAGAAAATCATTTGCGACATAGAGTCCTCCTTAGCTCCATATTTGCAGCCACCAAGTTCCATTGAATGTGAAGTTGCAGATGAAGGCTTGGAAGTTGAAGCACATGATCAAATGATGCAAGATGATTCTGTACCACTATGTTTTGAAGTATTTCAATTTTTAAAGAAAAAATTTCATAATATCTCGAAAGAAAAGGATGAGCAGCTTGTAGAGTGTCATGTAGTCTCATTAAAACCAATGGATATGTTTCAACAGTATTTTCAAGTTTATCATGACCCAATAGCTAATGTGTTAAATGATATCTACAGTAAAAATCCTTCTCCATTAGCTAACTGTAAGCCTGAAAAGAGTGTTGATATAAACTTGATCCGACAGCCGAATTCATTGCCTTGTTTAGCAGGTGTTTCATTATGAAGCTCATACCAAGATTTGCAATCATATCAAGAGAGTAATGAAGAAGATTCTTATTTTTTTGTTGATCATCAAGAAAAATTAGTCATTCATGAGTTTCGGGATCCTTTTATCAACTTGCTGCAGTCATCAAAGATAGAAAGAACAAATGTTAGGAAAATTTTAAAACCAAGGTACAAAGACTACCAAGACCAGAGCAGTAACGTATTAGATGGGATGGAAATCAATATGTATTCCTATGAAGATCCTTTCGAAACATTCTTGAGGTTAGTCGATGGGATCGTGCTTTGCAATTTCATTAAGATTCAATCTGTTGACAAGTTCTCATGGGAGTTGTGTTTTAGTAGTTATTTCTTCTTGCTCATAAGAAATCACTTGCAGAGAATTCAAACAACACCCATAATTCTTACATGGTTGCATTGGTTGTTCCATTTCACTTGATCAAATGATGAATGGATCAGTTAGAGTAGGTTTTATTGAATAAGTTCAATTCTGAGCATCTTTTCCGTCAGTCTTGAGTTAGTTTATTGAGTCAAGTTTTCAGTATTCAGTTAGTCTTTAGATTTTGAATCCATTTCCCAATGAATAGGAACTTGGTATACAGTGTTCTTAGCACCTCCAAGGAGCTACCATCTCCATCTGGAGCCAATGTTAGTGTCATTATTTGCATACTTCCACCAAGGATCAAAACACATTTTGTATGTGCATCTTAGGTGTCCCACTCTAAAGAATTTTCAATCATTCCATTAGGTCATGATATAAAATTGTTCCATTGGTGGTTGTCCTTGAAAAATGTCCCATTTTCCTTCACAAGTATATGTCTTCTGACCCCCTTCCATGTCTTCATCATGTTGAATACAAGTCTGCTCTCATTCCAATTTTAGTCAAAGTCACTCATTGAGTCAGTTTTTTTATTTCTCATTAGGTCAGTAGGATTTCATTAGGTCAAATCATTACATTGTCTCATTTTCAATAAATGAAAAAAAAAGGTGTGAGAGTGATCCAAATAATGTCTCTTTACCATGTAAATATGATCTCCAAGATGGTTTCCAAAGTTGTAATTTTATGTCAAGTGTGAGTTTCATTCCAAAATATAATTTTATTTTTATTCATGTAATTTTATGTCAGTTCAAATGTGATAAGTACTCAGTCTCCAAAGGCTGCCAACTCAGAGTTTCACATGCCAACACATCAAGTGTCAAATACAAAAAGTGTCTACTTCAGCAACCGATCAAATGTCAAAGGGAGTTGTCTTTTTCCAAGGGTGCCTAAGTCATCATTTTCCATAAGCACTAAACCCTAATTTCATCTCCCACTGAGCTAGGGTTTGCTATGGAATCAGAGACATATGAGTAGAGGAGGCATAATGTAGGTCATATCAGTAGGTATGAGGTCATTCCAAACTCATAAAAATCATGTCTCCATCATTTTCTAGGAAATCATTCCAAGAGTCAAGCCATTTGCCACTCATAGGGCCAGTTCTGATTCAAACTATGTTTCCAAACATAAAGAGATGAATTTGAAAAAATTGAGAGAGGTTTTTGTCAATAATAGGCCAATAAAGAAAACCTCCTTCATTTTTTACACAAGTATCATGGTTTTTTAGAAATTTCAAAAATACAGGTGCTACAAGATGTTTTCTGCATTTCTGGAGTGACCTAGGGAAAATCAAGTTTTCTCCTATTTGGAATGTCCAAATTACTTTCTTTATGAGTCAAATGATAACTAGACAGAGAGATATTTCCAATGAGCTATCATGAGCTCAATTTTGAGTTTAGGAAGACCTCCAAAAGTTGTCTGCAACAACACTCTGCATTTCTGCACCCTCATTCTGCACTTTTAGATCAGTCTTGGGAAAATCAACTTTTGACAAGGTAAATCAATTCCAAATAAGAAACCAAAAGAATATTGGGAAAGTAGATAGGACAAGATTTCCAATGAGCTATCATCAGATAAATTTGGAAATCGGGAAGTCCTTCACAAGTGACCTTCAAAAAGACCTATTTTTTCCTCCTTGGCACTGCGCATAGGACCAATTTTCTCTGTTTTTCATGTAATTTTTGAGTTTTACCTCACTTTTTGGGTTTTTACCTGATGTAATTGGTAACCATGAATGTAATTATGATGAGTATTATTTTAATATGGGTAAATTCATTAGATTTATTCCTCTAGAGGTCAAATGAATCAGTTTCCTCTATTTTAGAGGCAAGTTGTTCAGTCTTCCTAGTCTTTAGATTCTTGTTCAACATTTGGTGGAAATTGATCCTCATCTCATGGATTCGACTCCTTGAGGCTATGGGGAGTTGTTTCTAGGTATATATCTTCTTCGTTTTTCTCATTTGTAAGGGTTGGACTCAATTGGATGATTGGCCTTTGAAGAGACACACTTTGTATCAGTTTCTGAGCAGGAATATTAATCAAATTTGCAACTATTTTTATGGGATCCCTGTGATATGGTGTTTAGTTCAGTTTCTCCTTTGTGCTCATATGTTAGAATGTTTTTTTCAATTAATCCATCATTTCATTGCTATTAAGTGAATTTATGCAAGTTAGATAAGAAGAATACATTCTCATATGCTATGTTTTGGGTAGACATTCACAGTGTGTAATTTTTTATTTTTTTTAAGTTTAGAAAGAACTCATGATTGCACCATGCTCTTTCTATATCCTCACCTGTCTTGATCATTCCACCCATTTAAAGCCTAAAGTGCTAAATTACTATGCATAACTTTCCCCATAGAACACCCTACAAATTTTTGACCTAATTTCCCTTGCCTTGACTGTTTTTCTCCTCCTGATCATGCACAACCCTATAAAATCAAAATAAAAACCCTAAGCTACTATACCTAGCCTAATATATTCTTTCCTCAGTCATCTTTACTGTGATATTTATGGAGAGAGCTCTCTTCTTGCCTAGTAATGCTAGCTACTTGGCAAATTGTGGTTTGTGGTTACCTTGGAATTGCCTTCTTCAGCTTGAGGTTTAATCCGAGTGATAACATTTTGGTGACCATGCTAGGGACTCAAAGGATGATATATTCCCTGGGAAAGAACGACAAATTTTAGATCTGATTGTTGATGGTGGAGAACAATCAAATGCATATGAAGGTTGAACTCTTCACTTGGTGACTGCAACTTGTTGTAAATACTCCACTGGAGGATCGACCTTGCCTACAGGAAAATGGAAGGATCTTACACAAAGGTCAGGTATTCAAAGTGGAATTTTATTCAAGATCTAATCTGATTTATTGTAAATTAATTCTTTTCTTCTCCTGAAACTATCCTGAAAGTTTTTCGGAGTTTTTTGTATGATAAAGATGATCAAAATCTTGATTCTACCTATTCGAAAAGTGTAAATACCAATTTTTCCTTTGATCTTGGTCCACATCCTTTTTCTGAATCTTATGATGACCATATTCAAATTGATGAGCTGAAAGAGATCAAGACTAATCCTACAACTTCTGTACATACTCCTACACACTGTAAAATTCCAGATCGATACAAATCACTCATCTTACCTCCTATACTCCATGCTTTCCCTAAAAATCATTACCTATATCTACCGAGGTCTGATGGTGAATATGACAACATCACTGCTGAGAGACATATGTAGAATTTTGATACTTTCCTAGACCTTTTTTAAATTGACAAATAGGATGTTAGTATCAGGGTATTTGCTCTTTCTTTGCAAGGAAAAGTCAAGATTTGGTTCAAAAACATGCCTACTGCAAGCATCTCAGATTTTACATAGTTCGTCAATTTTTTCCTCGATAGGTGGGTGGTCAAAAAAAACCCTTACATAATTCTAAAAGGGTATGACCAACTGAAAAGAAAATTAGGGGAGACAGTACAACAATTTTTTGCCAGGTTCAATCAAGTCTATTATTCGATACCTGCTGATATAAGACCCCCTCTTGGCTCATCTCTTTTACATTACCCGGATGCCTTTGATACGGAAATGGAGTTTCAGCTGAGAGAAAGGAAACTTGCAACACTTGAAGAGATGAAAAACAATGTAATAGATGTAGAGGCTAATCTACTGATCAGAAGGGAAAAGTTGAAGGAAGAAGAGAAGAAGAACATTGCATAGCACCTGACATCTTCAGAGGTAAAGCTAAACATTTTTGTCAGTACAATAGAGAAAATGGTGCAAAATATCACCATGAAAGATGTATTTTCAATTCAAGATCATCATGACCCACTTATCCCAGAAAAAGAAAAGATTGCAAGCCCTAAAACTTTTCCTGCTAATCCCAGCCACCATAGATCAGAAAATGGATTTGTATATCAATCCGAGGAGAAATAATTTGATAATATAATGTGTATGATTGGTGACAATACTTATGTGGATGGTTTGCCAAATTTTGACTAGTATGATGATGATTATGTTCTCCAAATAGAATCTAATCTTGTAGAGCAATCCGCAGTTGGTTTGTGGGAGGAAGTTCAGTTTCAGCAGCTCGAAAACAGTGATTAGCCGATGTATATCAACTATGACAGTGAAGAGGAAAGTCTAGAAAACTTGGAAGTAAGTGAAGGATCTTTGCCTCTTTGTTTTACTTCATTTAGTTCATCAGAGATAACTTTCATGCGATAAAAAATCAGCACTCATTTAGTTTTGATCTAGACAATTAAGAGCATAATCAAATTTTTGATAAGAGCTCCTTAACCTTGTGTTTCTCCTCATTTGAAAAAATAAGAGAAAACTATAAACAAGCAGATAAGCGAGTGGTAAACACTATAAATGATGAACATTCTCCTAAATTGGTTGTGAAAATCATTTGCGACGTAGAATCCTCCTTAGCTCCAGATTTGCATCCACCAAGTTCCATTGCATGTCAGGTTGCAGATTAAGACTTGGAAGTTGAAGCACATGATCAAATGATGCAAGATGATTCTGTACCACTATGTTTTAAAGCATTTCAATTTTTAAAGAAAAATTTTCATAATATCTCTAAAGAAAAGGATGAGCAGCCTGTAGAGTGTCATGCAGTCTCATTAAAACCGATGGATACGTTTCAGCAGTCTTTTCAAGTTTTTTATGACCCAATGGCTGATGTGTTAGATGATATCTACAGTAAAAATCCTTCTCCATTAACTAAATGTGAGCCTAAAAAGAGTTTTGATATAAACTTGATCCGAAAATCGACTTCATTTTCTTTTTCAACAGGTGTTTCATTATGAAGCTCATACCAAGATTTGCAGTCATATCAGGAGAGTAATGAAGAAGATTCTTGTTTTGCTATTGATCATCAAGAAAAATTAGTCATTCACGAGTTTCAAGATCCTTTTGTCAACTTGCTGTACTCATCAAAGAAATAAATCACAAATGTTAGGAAAATTTGAAAACCAAGGTACGAAGACTACCTAGAGCAGAGTAGTAACGTATTAGATGGGCTGGAAATGAATATGTATTCCTATGAAGATCCTTTTGCAGCATTCTTGAGGTCATTTGGTGGGCTTGTGCTTTGCAATTTCATCAATTCAATCTGTTGACAAGTTCTCATGGTCGTTTCTTTTTAGTAGTTCTTTCTTCTTGCTCATAAGCAAGCACTTGCGGAGAATTCAAACAACAACCAGAATGCTTACATGGTTGCATTGGGTGTTCCATTTCACTTGATCAAGTGATGAATGTATTATTTAGAGTAGGTTTTATTGAATAAGTTCAATTCCGAGCATCTTTTTCAATCACTCTTGAGTCAGTTTATTGAGTCAAGTTTTCAATATTCAGTTAGTCTTTAGCTTTTGAATCCAATTCTCAATGAATAGGCACTTGGTCTATGGTGTTCTTGGCACCTCCAAGGAGATACCATCCCCAGATGGAGCCAATGTTAGTGTTAGTATTTGCATACTTCCACCAGGGATCAAAACACATTTTTCATGTACATCTTAGGTGTCCCACTCTAAAGAATTTTCAATCATTCCATTAAGTCATGATATAAAATTGTTCCACTGGTGGTTTTCCTTGTCAAGTGTCCCATTTTCCTTCACAAGTATATGCCTGCTGACCCTCTTCCATGTCTTCATCATGCTGAAAACCAGTCTGATCTCATTCCACTTTTAGTCAAAGTCACTCATTGAGTCAGTTTCTTTCATTTTTCATTAGGTCACTAGGGTTTCATTAGGTCAAATCATTGCATTGTCTCAATCTTGATAAAGGGTAGCAAAAGGTGTGAGAGTGATCCCAATAATGTCTCTTTACCATGTAATGATGATCTCCAAGATGGTTTCCAAAGTTGTAATTTGATTTCAAGTGTGAGTTTCATTCCAAAATGTAATTTTATTTTTATTCATGTAATTTTATGTTAGTTCAAATGTAATAAGTACTCAGTCTCCCAAGGCTTCCAACTCAGAGTTCCACATGCCAACACATCAAGTGTAAAAAAAAAAAAGTGTCTAATTCAACAATTGATCAAATTTCAAAGGGAGTTGTCTTTTTCCAAGGGTGCCTAAGTTATCATTTTCCATAAGCACTAAACCTTAATTTCCTCTCCCACTGAGCTAGAGTTTGCTATGGAATCAGAGATATCTGAGTAGAGGAGGCATAAGGTAGTTCATATCAGTAAGTATAAGGTCATTCCAAACTTATAAACATCATTTCTCCATCATTTTCCAGGAAATCATTCCAAGAGTCAAGCCATTTTCCACTCATAAGGCTAGTTCTACTTCAAACTATGCTTTCGACCAAACAAAGATGAATTTGACAAAAGTGAGAGAGGTTTTTGTCCATAATAGGCCAAGGAAGAAAAAAATCCTTCATTTTTTACACAGGTATCATTTTTTTTGAGAAATGTCAAAAATACAGGTTCTACAAGACGTTTTCTGCATTTCTGGAGTGACCTTGGGAAAATCAAGTTTTCTCCTAGTTGAAGTGTCCAAATTACTTTCTTGATGACTAAAATGATAAATAGATAGGGAGATATTTCCAATGAGCTATCATGAGCTCAATTGGGAGTTGAGGAAGGCCTCCAAAAGTTTCTTGCAACAGTACTATGCATTTATGCACCCTCATTCTTTACTTTTTGACCAGTCTTGGGAAAATCAACTTTTGACAAGGTAAATCAACTCCACATTAGAAACCAAAAGAAGATATGGAAAGTAGATAGGACATGCGTTACAATGAGCTATCATGATCTCAATTTTGAAGTCGGGAAGTCCTTAACAAGCAACCTTCAAGAAGACCTATTTTTTCCTCCTTAGTGCTACGCATAGGACAAATTTTCTCTGTTTTTCATGTAATTTTTGAGTTTTACCTCACTAGTTGGGTTTTTCACTGATTTAATTGGTAAATATGAATGTAATTATGATGAGGAATATTTTACTATGGGTGAATTCATTAGCTTGAGTCCTCTATAGGTCAAATGAATTAGTTTCCTCTCTTTTAGAGGCAAGTTGTTTGGTCTTCCTAATCTTCAGATTCTTGTTCAGCATTTGGTGGAAATTGATCCTCATCCCATGGATTTGAATCCCTGAGGCTAGGGGGAGTTGTTTTTAGGTCTATAAATTCTTCTTCTTTCTCATGTTTAAGGGTTGGACTCAGTTGGATTCCTGGCCTTTGAAGATACACACTTTGTATCAGTTTTTGAGCATGAATATTAATCAAATTTGCAGCTATTTTTATCGGATCCCTGTGGTATGGTGTTTAATTCAGTGTCTCCTTTGTGCTCATGTGTTAGAATATTTTTTTCATTTCATCCATCATTTCTTTGCTATTAAGTGAACGTATGCAAGTTAGATAAGCAAAATCCATTCTCATATGCTCTGTTTTGTGTAGACATTCATAGTCTGTAATTTTGTTTCAGTTTAGAAAGAGTTTATGATTGAAACATGCACTTTCTAGCTCCTCACTTATCTTGATCATCCCACCCATTGAAATACCAAAGTGATAAATTACTATTCCTACCTTGCCCCATAGAACACTCTGCAAATTTTGACCTAATTTCTCTTGCCCTGACTATTTTGCTCCTCCTGATCCAACATAACCCTATACAATCAAAATAAAAACCCTGAGCTACTATACCTAGCCTAATATCTTCTTTCAGCAGTCATCTTGACCATGATGTTTACGAAGAGAGCCCTCTCCTTGCCTAATAGGGATAGCTACTTGGCTAAGCATGGTTTGTGGTTACCTAGGAATTTCCTTCTTCAGCCTGAGGTTCAATCTGAGTGATAAAATTTTGGTGACCATACTGGGGACTCAAAAGATAATATCTTCCCTGGGAACAAACGAAATTTTTTAGATCTGATTGCTAATGGTGGAAAACAATCAGATGCATATGAAGGTTTAACTCTTCACCTGGTGACTCCATTGGAGGATTGACCTTGCCAACATGAAAATGGAAGGATCTTACACAAAGGTCAGGTATTCAAAGTGGAATTGTATTCAAGATCTAATCTACTTTCTTGTAAATTACTTCTTTTCTTTTCCTGAAACTATCCTAAATTTTTTCTGGAGTTTGTTGTGTGATAAAGATGATCAAAATATTGATTCTACCTATTCTAAAAGTGTAAATACTGAGTTT
Source organism: Pinus albicaulis (assembly GCA_034641835.2). Classification (NCBI taxonomy): domain Eukaryota; kingdom Viridiplantae; phylum Streptophyta; class Pinopsida; order Pinales; family Pinaceae; genus Pinus; species Pinus albicaulis. The sequence goes on along the minus strand of CM076574.1, from coordinate 292,110,371 downwards.
TCCTTTGATCTTTGTCCACATCCTTTTTATGAATCTTATGATGACCATCTTCAAATTGATGAGCCTAAAGAGATCAAGACTGATCCTACAACTTCTTTACATACTCCTACACCTTGTAAAATTCCAGATCGATACAAACCACTCATCTTACCTCCTATACTCCATGCTTTCCTTGAAAATCATTACCTATATTTGCCGAGGTTTGATGGTGAATATGAAAACATCACTGTCGAGAGACATATGCAGAATTTTGAGACTTTCCTAGACCTGTTTTAAATTAACAATGAGGATGTCAATATCAGGCTATTTTCTCTTTCTTTGCAAGGCAAAGTCAAGAGTGTGTTCAAAACATTTCCTGCCACGAGCATCTCGGATTTCCTATAGTTAGTCAAATTTTTCCTCGATAAGTGGGTGGTCAAAAAAAACCCTTTCTTAATTCTAAAAGAGTATGACCAGCTGAAAAGACAGCTAGGGGAGACAGTACACCAGTTTTATTTGATACCTACTGATATAAGACCCCCTCCAAGCTCAACTCTTTTACATTACCTGGATGCCTTTGATCCGGAAATGGAGTTTCAGCTGAGAGAAAGGAACCTTGCAACACTTGAAGAGATGCAGAACAATGTAGTAGATGTAGAGGCTAATCTGCTGATTAGAAGGGCAAAGTTGAAGGAAGAAGCGAAGAAGAACATTGCAGAGCACCTGACATCTTCAGAAGTAAAGCTGGACATTTTGGTAAGTACAATAGAGGAAATGATGGAAAATATCACCATGAGAGATGTATTTTCCATACAAGATCATCATGACCCACTTATCCCACAAAAAGAAAAGATTGCAAGCCCTGAAAATTTTCCTGCTAATCCCAACCACCATAGATCAGAAAATGGATTTGTAAATCAATAAGAGGAGAAAAAATCTAATAATATAATGTGTCTAATTGGTGAAATTACTTATGTGGATGATTTTCCAAATTTTGATCAGTATGATGATGATTATGTTCTCCAAACAAAAGCTAATCTTGTAGAGCAATCAAAAGTTGGATTGTGGGAGGAAGTTGAGTTTCAGCAGCTCGAAAATAGTGATCAGGCGATGACAGTGATGAGGAAAGTCTAGAAAATTTGGAAGTAAGTAAAGGATATTTTCCTCTTTGTTTTACTTCATTTCAGCTCATCAGAGATAACTATGCGATCAAAATAAACACTCTTTGAGTTTTGATCTTGACAATCAAGAGGATAGTAAAATTTTTTATCAGATCTCCTTACCCTTGTGTTTCTCCTCATTTTAAAAAATAAGAGAAAACTATAAACAAGTAGATAAGTGAGTGGTCAACACTATAAATGATGAACATTCTCCTAAATTGGTTGAGAAAATCATTTGCGACATAGAATCCTCTTTAGCTCCAGATTTGCAGCCACCAAGTTCCATTGAATGTCAGGTTGCAGATGAAGGCTTGAAAGTTGAAGCACATGATCAAATGATGCAAGATGATTGTTTTCCACTATGTTTTGAAGCATTTCAATTTTTAAAGAAATTTTTTCATAATATCTCTAAAGAAAAGGATGAGTAGCCTGTAGAGTGTCATGCAATCTCGTTAAAACCGATGGATAGGTTTCAGCAGTCTTTTCAAGTTTATCCTGACCCAATAGCTGATGTGTTAAATGATATCTGCAGTAAAAAAACCTTCTTCGTTAGCTAACTATGAGCTTGAAAAGAGTGTTGATATAAACTTGATCCGACAACCGACTTCATTGTCTTGTTTAGCAGGTGTTTCATTACGAAGCTCATACAAATATTTGCAGTCATATCAAGAGAGTAATGAAGAAGATTCTTGTTTTGTTGTTGATCATCAAGAAAAATTAGTCATTCACAAGTTTCAGGATCCTTTTTTTAACTCGCTGCAGTCATCAAAGATAGAAAGCATAGATGTTAGGAAAATTTTAAAACAAGGTACGAAGACCACCAAGAGCAGAGCAATAACGTATTAGATGGGATAGAAATAAATATGTATTCCTATGAGGATCCTTTCGTAACATTCTTGAGGTTAGTCGGTGGGCTCTTGCTTTGCAACTTCATCAAGATTCAATCTGTTGATAAGTTCTCATGGGAGTTTCCTTTTAGTAGTTCTTTCTTCTTACTCATAAGAAAGCACTTGCGGAGAATTCAAATAGCAGCCAAAATGCTTACATGGTTGCATTGGTTGCTCCATTTCACTTGCTCAAGTGATGAATGGATCAGTTAGAGTAGGTTTTATTGAATAAGTTCAATTCCAAGCATCTTTTTCAGTCACTCTTGAGTCAATTTATTGAGTCAAGTTTTCAGTATTCAGTTATTCTTTAGCTTTTGACTCCATTTCCCAATGAATAGGAAATTGGTCTATGGTGTTCTTGGCACCTCCAAGTAGCTACCATCCCCAGATAGAGCCAATGTTAGTGTCATTATTTGCATACTTCCACCAGGGATCAAAACACATTTTTTATGTGCATCTTAGGTGTCCCACTCTAAATAATTTTCAAATCATTCCATTAGGTCATGATATAAAATTGTTCCACTAGTGGTTGTCCTTGTAAAGTGTCCCATTTTCCTTCACAAGTATATGCCTGCTGACCCTCTTACATGTCTTCATCATGCTGAAAACAAGTTTGATCTCATTCCACTTTTAGTCAAAGTCACTCATTGAGTCAGTTTCTTTCATTTCTTGTTAGGTCACTAGGGTTTCATTAGGTCAAATCATTGCATTGTCTCATTTTCAATAAAGGGTAGCAAAAGGTGTGAGAGTGATCCCAATAATGTCTCTTTACCATGTAAATATGATCTCCAATATGTTTTCCAAAGTTGTAATTTGTTTTCAATTGTGAGTTTCATTCTAAAATATAATTTTTATTTTTATTCATGTAATTTTATGCCAGTTCAAATGTAATAAGTACTCAGTCTCCAAAGGTTTCCAACTCAAAGTTGCATATGCCAACACATCAAGTTTCAAATACAAAAAGTTTCTACTTCAGCAATTGATCAAATGTCAAAGGGAGTTGTCTTTTTCTGAGGGTGCCTAAGTCATCATTTTCCACAAGCACTAAACCCTAATTTCCTCTCCCACTGAGCTAGGATTTTCTATGGAATCAAAGATCTATGAGTAGAGGAGGCATAAGGTTGGTCATATCAGTAAGTATGAGGTCATTCCGAACTCATAAACATCATGTGTGCATCATTTTCTAGGAAATCATTCCAAGAGTCAAGCCATTTGCCACTCATAGGGCCAATTCCGCTTCAAACTATGTTTCTGACCAAACAACGATGAATTTGACACAAGTGGGAGAGGTTTTTTCCATAATAGTCCAAGGAAAAAAAACCTCCTTGAGTTCTTACATAGGTATCATGGTTTTTGAGAAATGCCAAAAATACAGGTGCTAGAAGAGGTTTGCTGCATTTCTGGAGTGACCTTGGAAAAATCAAGTTTTTGCCTAGTTGGAATGTCCAAATTACTTTCTTGACGAGTCAAATGATAACTATACAGAGAGGTATTTCCAATGAGCTATCATGAGCTCAATTTTGAGTTTAGTAAGGCCTTCAAAAGTTTCCTGCAACAACACTCTGCATTTTTGCACCCTCATTCTGCACTTTTTGACCAGTCTTGGGAAAATCAACTTTGGACAAGGTAAATCAACTCCAAATCCGAAACAAAAAGAAAATTGGGAAAGTAGACAAGATGTGATGTCCAATGAGATATCATGAGATCAATTTGGAGATCATGACGTCTTTAAAAGTGACCTGAAAAAATACCTATTTTTTCCTCCTTCGCGCAGCACATAGGACACATTTTCTCTGTTTTAGAGTCTTTTTTGTGTTTCATGTAATTTTTGAGTTTTACCTCAGTAGTTGGGTTTTTCACTGATGTAATTGGTAAATATGAATGTAATTATTATGAGGATTAGTTTACTATGGGTAAATTTATTATATTGAGTCCTCGAGAGGTCAAATGAATCAATTTCCTCTCTTTTAGAGGCAAGTTGTTTTGTCTTCCTAGTCTTCAGATTCTTGTTCAGCATTTGGTGGAAACTGATCCTCATCTCATGGATTTGACTCCTTGAGGCTATGGGGAATTGTTTTGAGTTCTATATATTCTTCTTCTTTATCATTTGAAAGGGTTGGACTCAGTTGGATGCTTGGCCTTTGAAGAGACACACTTTGTATCAATTTATGAGCAGGAATATTAATCAAATTTGCAGCTATTTTTATGGGATACCTGTGGTATGGTGTTTAGTTCAGTTTCTCCTTTGTGCTCATATGTTAGAATTTTTTGTTCATTTCATCCATAATTTCATTTCTATTAAGTGAATGTATGCAATTTAGATAAGAAGAATCCATTCTCATATGCTCTGTTCTAGGTAAACATTCACAGTTTGTAATTTTTTTTTTTTTTTTTTTTCAGTATAGAAAGAACTCATAATTGCACCATGCTATTTATAGCTCCTCACCTGTCTTGATCATCCCACACATTGAAAGCCTAAAGTTCTAAATTAATATGTCTACCTTGCCCCATAGAACACCCTGCAGATTTTGACCTAATTTCCCTTGCCCTGACTATTTTTCTCCTCTTGATCCAACACAACCCTATACAATCAAAATCAAAACCCTGAGATACTATACCTAGCCTAGTATGTTCTTTCCTCATCCATATTGACTACGATATTTATGCAGAGAGCGCTCTCCTTGCCTAGTAGGGCTAGCCGCTTGGCTAAGCGTGGTTTGTGGTTACCTTGGAATTTCCTTCTTCAGCCTGAGGTTCAATCCAAGTGATAACAAATAACATCATTAGACCATAATATAATTAAAATGCAAGAGAAAGGGACTTAATAAGGCAAAAAGGTGACCATTAACGCTTCCAAATATACCTAATGTTGGATCTCATCACAAATATCTCTTTGTATGATGTAAGTAAGTTGAAACAGCATAACAAAATTTCTCAAAGAATTGAATGCGGTTCGTGGTTCTCCTCTACATGCTACAGTTACATCCAAAGACTCTAAAAGAGTAGGTAAGCCTCCTAATGATTCATAAAAAAATATTGATCCCTCATATGCTATTTTAATTAGGGATAGATCCATTTCATAGACTCCTCCTTTCCTTCCAACTTTTGAATTTTTTAATAATAATGTGCACAATTTATTGGTAGATTCAGGAGCGTCTTCAAATATAATGCCTTATTTAGTTTGTCTGAAATTGAATATTTCACCTCAAAAGTCTGTTGTTCACCATTTTGAACTCAATAGAACCAAATTCAAGGTATTAGGATATTTTAACTCTGTTCTCATAAGTCTCTCTTCTAACTCAAAAGTATGTCAAATAATTGATATACTAGTTGTTGATATTCCTTATTTTTACAATTTTATTCTAAGCAGAGATTGGTATGAAAATCTCCATGGTTACTTCACCACAGGCTGGTCTCATATGTGGCTTCCTTTCGATGGGAATCCAAATCAAATTCGAATTGACCGAGAAAAGCATATGATTTAGTGACTGATTTTGAAGAAGAGAATGAACCAGTGGTATTTACCAATAATATCCTTGGGAACTACTCTTCTGAATCCTTTTTGGGTAGTTTTGATGCACAAGAATCTTCTTTTTCAATTAATTTTGTAACTTCCCAAATCAAAAAAATTTCACAGATAGATTCTTATAAATGTGTAAATATTGTATATAAAACATTAGTTAAATATTTATTTTGGACTTTGTATTTTGATGGCTCTAGATCTAATGATGGTGCATGAGCAGATTGTATATTAATAAGTCCAAAAGGAGAAAAAACAATGCTAGCATGTAGATTATAGTTTGAATGCACAAATAATACTTCTGAGTATGAAGCACTGGTACAAGGATTATATAAAGCAATAGATATGGATGAAAAATATATTCAAGTGTTTTGAGACTCCAAAATTATTGTAAAACATGCGAGAAACAAAATTCATTTTGTTTATGGTCATTTGAAGCATTATCAATCTCTTGTTCAAACCCTCACTTCTCATTTTTTAGCATTTAATATTTTTCCTATCCCAAGACTTCAAAATTCTAGTGCCAAACTTCTGGATAATGTAGCATCTAGACTCATACCAGTTGAGGATTATAGTCCAGATATTTTTTCCATTGAATTAATTTTACGACCATCCATTCCAGTCAATGTCACCAATTGGCATGTGTTTAATGATGATGGAGACATTTTAACATTTTTAACATATGAAGGATCATATGATGATCAAATAATTGATGAGGATGAACATGAGAGACGGTTGTAACATAAATCTGAAGAAAATTCTCTAACTAAACCTGTGGTAAAGATTTGAATATCTCTATTACTTAAAGGACAGATTTAATAACGCTACTAACTCCAAAATTCAAAGTTCAACTCTGAGATTTTAACTAGTAAACCTTGGAACTGATCTCAAACTCTAGAACATCAATTTATGTCTTGGTCTCTCACTAGATGAGAGATTAGCCTTCATTCATTTATTAAAATTATATAAGAGTGTTTTTTATTGGAGCTATGAATATCTCAGAACATATGATACCTCAATTATTCAACACACTATTCCAATGGTTTCCAAGGACAAACCTGTTCAACATAAATTAAGGAATATTCACCCCAATCTAGAAAATCAAATCAAGACTGAGCTGAATAAACTCCTTAAAGAAAAAATAATTTTTCCTATCAGGCATTCCAAATGGGTCTCAAACTTAGTGCTTGTCAAGAAGAATAATGGTGACATATCTGAGGTAAAAACTATGTTCAAGACCAAATGGGGAACTTATGCCTATCAGGTAACACTGTACACATATCTGAGGTAAGAATAACTAATGTTGAGTCCCAACATGTTGATGTTATTTTCTATTTAAAAAATGGATATTCTCCCCCTGAACTCAATTACAAAAAGAAAATGTATTTAAGATTAAAACCCAATCAATATGAAATCATTAATGATGTGTTATTCATAAAAAAATATGACTATGTTTTATTAAGATACTTGGAAAACTCTAAAGCACAAAAGGTTTCGTAGGAGTTGCATGACAGACCAATTGGTGGAAACATAAGAGGAGATACCACCACCCATAAATTCCTGCATGTCGGGTATTATTGGCCAACTTTGTTCAAAGTTACCCATGCATACGTAAGGAGGTGCAAAACTTGTCAAACTGCTGCTGGAAGACAAAGAAAACCAGCCTTACCTCTTCAATTAGTCAACATTGAGAAACCCTTTGAACATTGGGGACTGGAAATCATATGTGATATTGTTCCTCACTTTCCCAAACAACATAATTTTATCCTTACTGCTACAGAATAATTCACCAAGTGGGAGGAAGCAATTCCACTAAAGGTAGGCAATTCCGATGCTATTATTGAATTCATTGATCAATTCATTATTACGAGGTTTGGCTTACCCAACCAACTTATGTTTGACAATGCATATTACTTTTCAAGAAATAATATGATTGAATTTTCTTTAAAGAGAAGGTTTGAACTTAAATAATCAGCTAATTACTATCCCCAAGGGAATGGTTTAGCAGAGTCAACAAATAAAAACCTTATCAGAATTATTAAAATAACTGTTGATAAGAGCCGAAAGAACTGTTATAAATATTTTACATTTACTCTATGCGATGATCAAATAACCAAGAAGGAATCCATAGGTAATTCTCCCTTTAATTTGGTATATGGGAAAGAGGCTATCCTATCCCCTAACCTTGCCCTTCGCTCATTGGCCCTAGTCCAATTTATTGAAGAAAAACCTTCTTCTTCTTGCAAATAAGAATGTCTCAAATATTCAAATTAGAAGAAGAAAGGGATAAATCCAAGAAAACTCATGCTCATCATCAACATATCGTTAAATCTTCTTCTGGTGAAAGTTCAATTAATAAAATTTTTTTTCAAATTGGAGATAATGTCCTCAAATGCGACAAGGCACATGAGGAGAAAGGAAAACATAATAAATTTTAGAAAATGTGGCTTGGACCATTTCAAATTTTTGAACATGTAGGCCATCGATCTTCATACTGCTATATCTACAAGGAAAGAGAGAATATCTTCCTGTTAATGGGCTTATTCTGAAAAAAATATTTTCTTAGTATAACATTTGTTTTACTATAAATATATAGGTAGTTACATATTTAGGTATGTTAGGAAAATAATGTTAAGTAACATGCTTTGGGATTTTTTTTTAATATCTCTAATCATCTATGACTTTTTCGCTTTGAAAGTAGGAATTTTTAAGGAAATGATTACAACATTGAAAATTGGATAACTATCACAAAACTCTAAAATATTTTTCCATGGAATTTGTAAGTTATTTTAACCTCAAACTTTATAAAATATTTTTATCTTATTAACAGTCAAGAAAGGTTTTGTTTAAAAAGTAAAGACTATTTTGTAGCTAAGCATATTTAACTCTAAGTTGTCATCCAAAACCCTTAAGGAGTAAATGATTCTCTCCATCCACTAATCATACACTTTTTAGAGTGTGATTCAAACATATATGAAGCTTAAAAGATTAGAGGTCTCATCACAAGCTTGCTTACCATTATCACAGGAAAATAATAGGTTGACATTACCAATAATTAACACCAAACCAGGGTAATGGTTTATGATTATTTAACCATAAGACAAGGGGTATCATCACGAGCCTGCTTGTTCCACTAAATTACAACTCATGAATGGAATTGTCACCATCTGGTCACCAAACTAGGACAATGGTTTTAAGTGATTTTAAAATAAAAAAATAAAACACAAGAAAAATATATATTTTTGAATTTATATATAAAGATTGCAATCCTAAATGGATGGGATACTGGATCATTGATGGTTAAAAGATTAGCTTGTCGAGGCTATGAACGCTTGTTGGCAACAGAGGCTCTACCTATGAAAAAATGAGTATATCAAAAGCTAAGTTTCAAAAGCCCCATACTTTAGTTTATAACCAATTAATGACTGATATAGATAGTGAAGGGTTTTCATCTAAAAGAGGTTTTAAAAGAACTACAATAAATTTTTTTATTTTTATTTTTTATTATTTATTATTTATATTTTTTTATAGTTTTCCTTTCCTAAATCATTTTTACTTATTAAAGTTTTGAAAATTTTCATTATTTTAGATCAGAGATAACTGGTTCTTCCAGTGAGTCGCCAATTGGTGTGTTATTCAACAACCCCCCATTATTTATAAATAGTTACCTTAGGAAATACTGGGGACCCTTTTAAATTTTCAATTTAGGATAATAAATTTTTTTTTTATTCTTTATAGGAAAGAAATTGATACCCAAAGGATAAAATAAAATCCCATTAGCTGAAGGACTTAAACAAAGCATTAACAAAAACCTCATCACATATCGCATATCACAATTCCAAGTAGTAGCACTAAAAGTGCTCTATTGAAAAAATGTGATGCAATGTCACCCAAATACATAAATCAGTTTGCGCAAAAGACTTGTATAAAACGATAACTAAGGAAAAATATTTCCGACGCTTATTTTAATAAAGTCCATTGGTAAGGTCCCATATGTATGCCACATTATCCTTCACTACCCCACCATCGCAAATCCATCTTATTGCCTTTATAAAAACCCACTATAAAACCCCGATGCGATATATCACAATCGCAATACCGTAAGATATTTAGTGCATTTTCCTATTCTACAAGTTTTTCGATCACGATACTATTATTGCATTTCAAAACTTAAAGCACACTTGACCCTCCAATCGTCTGATATCTTAAAGCACTGATAAGTTTTTACATTTAATTAACACATAGAATTGATCGCATATTGGTAAATAAGATAATATCATGTGTTATGAGTTGTGCTTTAAGGAACTTTGCGATGCAAAATATTCATTAAAGTGTTGAGATGTCAGGTAAACAATGTGAATCCATGTTTTCAATTATGACTTGAGGCATAACGGTATTGATGGTCTCGAGACCTCAAATGATTTGATTTCTTTTATTTAATGTTTCGAGATTCTATGAATTTAAAATATATTCTCCATCGCTTCAAGGTTTTTTTTTAATCGCTCTCACATTTTAAGTGTTCTTCCTCATTATATGTCTTTATCCTTGGTGTAGGCTAGTCCCTAAAATAAAGACTCTTGTGAAATGTAGAAAGCTGCAAATAAAAACAAGAAACCCATGGACACTCCACAGCCAGCTCCTCCTACTCTGGAATTCACAGAGATGCCTCTGCTATTCTATGATACAACATGTACCACAGACTGTGGAACTTCTTCATGGGAGGCCATTTATAAATTATTTGAGGATGAAGAGCCCAAGGTAATTAAAGGGTAGCTACAATTGATGCTTCATCATCTTCTGAAACCACTTATATTGATGTTGCCAATTCTTTTCTCCATCTAATTTCTACTTGCCCTAAAATTCTTCCCTATACAGACATGGTGAAGTGGATAATTGGTAATTTAAATATCACATAAAGGACATTTATAGCTTCAAGAGAAAAAATAATTGGGTATTTCAAAGCTGAATATTTGTAGAATATGTATCATTTTCCAAACCCACAAAAGATATATGACAAGAAATTCCTCCATAAATTCACAAAAGAAAATAAAATTGAGTCAGAGCTGATAAGGAAATAGAGGCGCGACCCCAACAAGAATAAACACGATGATAAGGGTATGTACTCTACGTCCTCTCTTGCTGGTGTACATTTATATGTTGTTGGTATGATGTGTAGGTTGTTTGATTATCCTAATACAAATACATTTTCAGTTGAGTGGGTTCCTCTCATTGATGATGTATCATATTTATACATTATGGATTGGGATACTATTCTTTCCAATAATTTTTCCTCCCAAATCCTAGAGTATAGAAAAAACTGGAAAGTCACTTCTAAGAAAGTTCCCCCCTTTTTCATGAGCGCATATATCATGGATGTTGTATGCTTTCGATTTCCCAACCATGGGATGGAAATGGACTATACAAGACCCCACGCCTATCCATATTTACCAAAAAATCCTTTGGGAGTCCAATTTTTAGTCTCATTTTTACAAAATATGTCATGGAGTCATACTACCCCTACATCAAGTTGTCTTTGGAGAGAAATCCCCAAGGCTATCCAATGAAGCTAGAGATAATTTCACAGGTATAGGAAAATGGTTTGGAGAGAAATTGTTTACATATGTTAGGGTTTTTAGTAGTCGAGCCGAACCTCATGTTCTCCCACTTTATGTCCCATATAAACTCTTGGCCAGAGAAATTTCCTGTTAGACAGTAGGACATGGAATAACCAAAGCCCTAAAAGAAGCCAAAAAGTTCTCCTGGCCATCATTTCCTATCCATTGTGGCGTTTATGCCCTAGATAATTACAAGTATGTTGGACTTGAAATTAACCAAATTCAGTGTTTAAACTTATCGACCATGCCAAATAGATAGTTTGACCCGAAAAAAGTGGCACAAAACCTCACAACCCAAGTTAAAGTTAGAAAATTCATACATGAGCCCGATGATTATGATGATCTGTTTGAGGCTGTAGAGACATACCTAAAGGAAAAAAATATGACAGATTTGTCTTAATCCATAACAACTTACTAAGTTTAAAGAATACATGAATAAGAGGTTGGAAAATATCTCTCTCGACATGTTGAAGGTTTCTCAACCAATTTTGCAGAAAGACTAGGATTTGGAGAAGCCCCTAAAGGAGACTGATGTCGTACAAGAAACATAAGAAAATACATCCACAAAAAAAATCTATTGAAACATTGTTTAGTATTGATTTGGATAATGTATGGGAAAAATTTGATAAGCATATGAAAGAAAAGCAAGAGGTAAATACTACTGAGCCTAAAGATATAATAAGCACTCCTCAAGGAAATAAAAAAATCCCCCTTATTGTTGGGGCTTTTGATAAGGCTTTCAATGCATATGAGATTGAATTCATCCCGATATTCCCTTCATAAAAAAATATTCTTAGGATTGAAGAGATCCCTCCTCTTGACATATTTTACAGTCCCAAACATAGGGTTGTGATGAGAAGGAAGTGAAAGAGGAGAAGAGTTGAGCAAGCCTAGGAACTAGTCCCTGGAGATATACCAATGGAGGTAGTATTGAAATATCTACAAAAAAATGTTTCTAATGACTTAACAATACTATCATAGTTTGTAGGTGCTTATAAAACTTCCATTATTGAAAAAGTATCCGGAGCACAACAATTAGTCAAGGAAAAGGATGACAAAATCCAACAGTTGGAACAAGAGTTGTTAAAAGAAAAGCATATTATTAATCAATAGTGGCAAACAAAGTTGTCACAACTACAACATATCTTTGATCAGATGAAATTTCAACATCAAACTACATCAATATCAAAGATGCTTAGATTCAACAACTCCAACTCACAATTGAAAAACTAAAGGACAATATGAATATTGAAGACTTTAAGAAGGAAGAAATGGAATTAAACACCATTTCAGCCCAACAATAAGTGATCTTTTTCTAGAAATTGGCAAACATCAATGATCTATGAAACAAAATTGATTCACTGATGAATCAATCGTCTGATATGAGGACTCATTTTGATGACATTGATGAAAATATTTCAGAATTCATCACTTGGGAAGACAACGTAGAAGGAATAGAAGAAAATATTCCGAGAATAGAGGATTCACACAAAGAAATCCACTTTATAAATTGGGACATAAAGCTAAAGAAATCAGAGAGGGCTATAGTCAGAGCAAGGGATGTTTCAAATAATATTACTGAAAATGTCAGTAATAATTTGTTTGGTCCAATCTTATTCAAGAATTCCTAGCTGGCTCCCTGCCCAATATACAAATTTTAATGAAACAATGGCAAGAAAGGTAAAAGAAAAAGAAAGATAACACTAAGAAACTGGAAAAGCTTGATTTGGAAAAATATTGGCAATATCTTGTGAAGCTGCACAACAAATGGCTAATGTTGTGATGCCTTGCTGACACATCCTCTCACATGCTCCCTGCGCTTTTAGATGCAGTGTACACTGAACAGGTGCACATAAGGCAAGCTCAGCCTCCTGAATTTGAGCCATTGTTCGATATTTATGAGTTCAAGCAACAAATAGAAAAGGAGACACCACCCCACTCCTGAGCTTATCATTCAAACATATTCTATTTTAGTCCTGTTATCTCTTATTTTAAAGAGGGTTGTTCAAACCTCCTCAACACTTTATGTATTTTCTATTTTTACATTCCTAGTTTAGCTATATAAACCCTTTCATGTCTCGAAGGAAAGGTTTCTGAATTTTTGTAAGGAAGACTTGGAAAAGTTGCAATAATGTGCTTTTTAAAATCATCTTAATAGAAAGGCCAAACCAAGACTATTTCTTTCATGAGCAGAGTTATGATATATCAGGTACTTTTATCTCTATATGGTTGTTGTGTTTACATGTAATTGATAGTCACAGTTTTCTTTTAAATCATTTTGTTATATGTATTCTTTAAATACAATTGAGTGTTAATTCACTTTTGAACATGTGAGATTTCTATATTCAAATATATGTACAAGAAAATCAACTATTTGAAGCAATATGTGTTTAAACCATTAATTTTGATTAACTATTTAATCAAAACTAATTATATTTACTTCTTTTTTTTACTTCTATAAGTGTTTGATAATCTACATTCTCATACAATAAGGACAATCTTTGAAATCACATACAAAAGAGATATAATTCAGTCTCGGGATATAGATAGGTATAAATATATATTTCAGTTTAATATCACTCTCAGTTATCACTCCCATTTCACTATATTTACCTCACACCCACTTAATTATAATTAAAAGGGAAAATGGTCCCATCATCCCTAGATGAAGCCACTATTCCAAACAAAAAAGGAATGGTTATCAAGTTCATGACTGGGTGGTTATCCCCAATGTTGATGCAACAGTTTTTGAGGCATCAACAATAATTGATCTACTCTCCTAAACCATGTCCTTGAAAAAGTACCCAAAAATTCATAGTCACCCAAAATCATGTCATTCGCTTCCTATTCCTTTAGGCCTAGTAGCCACATAGCAACTAAAGCATCCTTTTCATCAAGAGAAGGCTTCAATACAAATTGATGGTCAATATGATGTGAAAATCACTAGAAAATTTGTTTTAGTGCAAGTGTTATGTATTAATTTGATTCCACTCAAGGGAATTATCACATTATGGTTATAATTTCCATTGATATCCACATATGAAGGCTCTCCCACCACCCAAATCCATGAGAAGAAACCCATTTTTACAGAAGGAAACCCAATCTCGATCCTATTTAAAAATCACTTCAAATCCTTAGTCCTTTGGGTGAATTTTTTTTTGTTAACTAGAAAAGTTATAAATCTCATTATGAAATTTATTCAAGTGGAAGTAAACAATGAATTAAAAGATTCATTATGGTTGTTTTTGGAAAAAAAATTAATTATACATTATACCATTTTATTTAGAAAATGGATATTTTCTTTTTCTTCTCTATTATGTTCTAAATATAGACCTTAGTTTGAATTTAAATAATTTGTTTTTGTTTTTTTTCCCCATGAGGTTAGGCACTTTATATTATTTTTAGAAGTAAAGACATAGAAATTTTTCATGGACCACTAGAATTCCACTTTGGAAACCAAACCAATAGCATAAGTTCAAAATATTGACATTGCATATCATATATGCCATAAGTTTTTCATTCAAACTATAACAAAAACTAAAAGAAACACCATGTCAAAAATTTACAATCATAGCTATAAAAGTGCCATAATAAAATATCACAACATAAAATTTTGCTCGACTGATCACCTTAGCCTAAGGGAAAGTCCACCTATTTTGGTTGAGAAGGATCTTTGTCTTCCTCAGAGGAGCTGAAGACAAGGATCTTTGGTTGAGAAGGATCTTTGTTGAACCTATGTATTTCCTCTATCATCTCAACCATGCACATTAGAATTTCATTCTAAGTGTCTGAGTGATCTTTGAAGATTCTTCCCATGAGAGTTTTGATGTGGCAGTACAAATTAATTATTTTCATGCAGGAAGTTTGACAAGATCGATTATAGTTTTCAACCTCAGGGACCCAATTCTTGGTGTTCCTATTGACTTGATGGTCCAAGATGAATATGCGAATATGATGAACTTACTCCTCCACCTTAGATACAGTTATAAAAACTTATTCAATGATAACTTCCATATATTTGGCCATTGAATGATGAGCTACAATTTGTCTGTGAGTTTGAGAAGACAAGCACAGATGAGAATTAGATTTGACAGGAGTAGGAAATCTACATCTTCTTCCTCTCCTGTCACTTGAGGAAACCCATCACTGAGCCATAATTAGGGGAGAGTAGATATGGAGGAAAAGAAAAGCAAAGACCAAGGGAGTGAGATAGAAACAAACACTCATGGGAGAGCACCAAATGGTGATAGGGGAGAACTCACCAAAGAATCTGATCTATCATGGGAAAATAAGACTAGAACTACAAGGAAAATACCTTCTAGTGGAGGTTTTCATGGAAACCCCTATAAAAATAGCCCAAAAATCCATTTGTAGTGGAGGTCACTAGTGGAGGTGGGCAGGAAAATGTTTTAGCAGAAGTTTTTTAGATGTCACATCTACAATATAAAAACACACCAGTGCTTTACTATCCATAAAAGCACTGATGCCACATATAAAATGGTGCATCATGGAAAATTTGTTTTTATAATAAAAAAACATGGTGCGCTAAATAACATAAAGCGTTGGTGCTTGAATCATCGATAACACCAAAAAAATGCTAAATTTTAAAAAAAAATCAATGTTATATACACCCAAAGCACCAGTGTCCTTCATGTAGTAAAATGCCCCTGTGCATACCAAGAAGGAGCACTGCTATAGTTTTTTAATTTAAAAAAAATGCGGTGCTATTTTCTAATGACACATTGGTGCGGTAAATGTATTAAAATTACTCAAGGTGTCTTCTAAAGAGAAAAAACTAGGCGGTTTTTAAAATTAAAAAAAAAGAGTAATGTTATAGTCAAACAAAGCACTAATGCGATACCTGTATAAGAATGCATCATTATATATATTTTTAATTAATAAAAAATGTGGTGCTCCTGGATATATTAGACAATGGTATGATTATCATAACGCATCGGAGGAGGGTTAAATAAAAAAACCTATGATTCTTACAATTCATTTTTACCATCTACAATGCTGGAGTGATCTGAAGTAGTGGTGCCACTCTTGCCTCATGAAAGATTACTAATGTCGGTGCTTCTCTTGCTCAACATCCTTCCATACCGTGTTCATTTTTTGAGTTTCCAATTTTTGCAAACCGTGGTAAAGTTTGTTTTTATCCATTACATGTCAAAAATATGTACAATTAATGTATAGGTTTCTCTCTAATAAGGCTGATGTATTTTATATTTCAATCACGTAGTAGAGACATCAACAGAGGGAGAAACAAGAGAAAATGGCAGACCCATATAATATGTTTCGACCATGGGAGACCAGAGAGAGGGTGAGGGATTTATACCATTTCCGTATTAATGCAACAACTTGATTTATCTCAAGGAATGTAGGCATCCTCAAGTACTATGAGGAGGCTACGTCCCTGAAGGTGCACTCTATCTTATTGGGGCATCTGATCCATCGATGGAGTGCCCAAGAGCAAGGTTTTCATGTCAGTCATGGGACATGGTATAGGCCGTCTGAGGAGGACATATACTTCATCACTGATCTGTCCAGGAGAGGGGAGGATTTTACCTAGTTCCTTGATATCCCCCATGGGGTTGCAACAGAGATTCATCTTGCCTACACTAAGAGATATGTTGAGCCTTATGCAGTCTGTCTAGCATATTTTCAGGTCTGTGGTGGACATCTACAAATTTATTCTTTTGTTGCACAGGAAATTAGGTGCCTCTCATTATTAGTCACCACCATAGCACACTCTAGTAGTGATGGGAAACACATTATTTTCCCTCTTTTGTATTATGTTTATTCTTTGATTCAGGTGCCAGATTGTATCAGATGGTTTATAACTCAGTGCATCCGATAACCTGAATGTCTCATACTTGTGTGAAAAGGTTATATGTATGCATCAGTGCATAAGTGTGATGCACCATGATGAAAATTTAAATTTTTGAACCAATAATGGTGCATCATATGTATGTACACACCGATTCCAGTGTGGTTGTGTTTGAAAGCACACCATAGTTAATGCATGACTGTGTTTTTGGCGCATTGATGATTTTTAAATTTTTTATTGAAAGTTATGTTTCCATATTTATAAATACATTTTTAATTTAGTAAAAAAAAATTATTTTATATGTGAGGCTGATGTATTTTATATTTCAATCATGTAGCAGAGACGTCAACAGAGGGAGAAACAGGAGCAGGAGCAGGAGAAAATGACAGACCCATACAATATGGTCCGACCATGGGAGACCAGAGAGAGGGTGAGGGATTTATACCCTTGCACTATTACTGCAACAACCCGAGCATTGTTAAGGAATATAGGCCTCCTCAAGTACTATGAGGAGGATACATCCCTAAAGGCATACTCTCTCTTATTGGCGCATCTGATTCGTCGATGGAGTGCCTAGGAGCAGGGTTTCTGTGTCAGTCATGGGGCATGGTATAGGCCCTCTAAGGAGGACATATACTTTATCACTGACCTATCCATGAGAGGGGAGGATTTTCCCCAGTTCCCTACTATCCCCCATGGGGTTGCAACTGAGAGTCAACTTGCATACACTCATATATTTGTCGGGCCTCATGGGATCTGTCCAACATATTTTTAGGTCTCTCGTGGACATCTAAAAATTTCTTCTTTTGTTGTATAGGAAGTTCGATGCCTCTTGTTATTAGTCACAACCATTGCACACTCTAGTAGCGATGAGCAGTGCATTAGTTTCCCTCTTTTGTATTAGATAGATTCTTTGATTCAGGTGCCAAGTTGTGTTAGATGGTTTGCCATTTTTTTGAGGCAGTTTTGCATGGATTTAGATAGATTTCATGTGTTGAGACATGGGAGGGGGACCTTCCCTTTTACTTCAGATATTTTTTGTTTATTTTTTGAGGGGTTTCCAAAGATGAGGCCTATATTTGATCGTCACCCTCCTAATTCTTTGATTGAGAACTATATGTAGATGTGGGGGAAAATGATGCCTAAGAGGGGCTTAGTGGGGTATCGATCTAGGATTTCCGCCAAGGCACTGGCGCTACTGGCCAGTGAGGATGACCATATATTTGTTGCATTGGTGTTTCCATATGTGAGGATTGATTGGAGATAGTGTCCCAACATCCTCTTCACACAGGATAAGCCTCAATATGATAGAGGTAATATTAGTGTTTTCTTTATATTAATGTAGTGTTTTAGAATAAAATTTATTCTAGCACATTATTTAACTTGTTTTATTAAATTTTTTAATTAAATTGTCTAATTATTGTTGTGTACTATATATTTTGTAGATATCAACACATTTGATGAGGACATGCCTCCTCCCCCACTAGGTGAAAGAAATGAGGAGATGGGCAAGGACCAAGAGGGTGATGCACATCCTTAGGGGGGTGTGGGCATATAGGGCCATAAGGTTGGTATGTGATTTCAAATGGAATATTACGACAGATTGACCAAAGTTTTGGTTAAGGAGGGAGTCTGCCCTATGAGGGCTCGATATATCAATGTGGATCCAAGGTTCGTGGATCTCTATAGCAGTTTTTCATGCGACATGATGTCTCTTATGTGTCATATCATATGAGCCAGTAGTCTACTGGAAGCGGCGAGGGATGCAGGGCATGCAAAAATATATACATTAGATGAGGGTGGTGATCATGATCATGAGGGTGGTGATCATGATCATGATGATGAGGGTGGTGATCATGATCATGATGATGAGAGTGGTGATCATGATGATGATGATGGTGGTGGTGATCATGTTGCTTCTAGTAGTACTACCCCAACGTATCATGGTCATTCGGGTTTCAGTGATCCATTTGGTAGTACACCTCCTCAGTCGCTTGATGACGAGATATCAGAGCTAGAGGATTTTCCTTATGTTTCTCCTAACAGAGCAGACCAACCACCTCCTCCTCCACCTCAGAGTTCGATAGACGTTGAGGCAGTAGTTGACCATCCATCGTCTTCTACTAAAGACCAGGCTTGCACTAGTACATATGTTGTATCAAATATTTTATTGTATTTATTTGACTTTTTTTATTTTTTTAATGTTTATGTACTTAATTTATTTGTTGGTGTTGATGTGTATAATGTTAGGTCATGTTAGATATGTTCCTTCAATGTGCTTGCAGATAGATGTGTATGTGATAACAGTTTTTTGACATCAGATGTATATTTATTTGAGGATGTGTGTGGTGATGATGTTAGATTACAATTTATGTGTTTTGTTATATTGATCACGATTATGATTCCCTGTTAGATTATTAGATTTGTGTGATAGCTAATGGCGTTTAAATGTGCTTGAGGTGTATATACTTAGATGATGGTAGTGAATTCAAATGTGTATATTAGATGATGTTTAAGTTTATTAGATGGTTATCATCATGATGTTTATTTTTATGAAATAATATTTATTATAGATTATGTATTGGTGAACTTATATCAAACATGTATATATGAAATTGCATGCAAAACGAATTACTTTAAAAAATGTGCAAAGTTATTTTATAAATTACCAAGTTTAGTATGGTTGAAACTCTGATTGTTAACTTACGATAAATAATTTTTTCTATGCATATTCATTATAACTTAATTAGTAAAATATTTCAATAATCACAAGGAAAAACAATTAAAGATAAAATAGTTTAGTTAGCTCTCAATAAGACGAAAATGCATAACTCATTCAATTTTTAATATAAAATATTAATAAAAATAATTTAATCAAAAATACAATTCAATCAATTCAATATTGGTTTATAAAATTCAATCTATTGTTAAATTTAAAAAAACTTAAATTGGAATTTTTTATAATTAATTTAGATGTAATATAACTTAAAAATATATATATATATATTTTTATAAAATATAATTTATTACTAAAGTTATGATATTTTCAAGAAATTTAAATTTAATATTTATAGCAACTCTAACCAATTTAAATTAGAAATTTCTCTCCCTAAATATGAGGATCAAGAAATCTAAAATAAGGCTTGTGAAGTTACTTGTAGTTGGGAATTTTCTCTATTGGAAGGCCCCCCTTGAAGAGGCAAGTGAAATTTTTTTCTAGTAATAAAGATATAACATTTTGATGATATTTTGGTTCTTTATTTGCTATTGTAATAGTTTAAATTTAACTCTTTATAATAATAAATATGAGTTAAGTAATACAAAAATGATACTATATTAGATATAAAATTTTGACAAATAATATATTTGATTATTTCTTAATGAACGACTCAAAAAATATTATTTTTTCCACATACTTATCATGAGATAGTCACTAAAATTCATGTTTTCACATTTCTCCTAGCTAATATTACATCATGTTCAAAATGATAAAGACATGTCTACTTTAAATACTTTACTTATAAATACATAAAAATAGATAATTATCTTACATAATCTAAATAGGAAAGAAAAATGCATCACCAAGTCTATTTGAAAGTAAAAAAAATGCCTCTTAATCACCATCACATTATTTATCATTTAATTCTTAGCCATAAAATATTTATTAGTTCAATTTTTATTTATAATTAACATTGAAACGAAAAGTCAAAATTGTTCCATTATCCATGAACAAAAAATTAAAACCTCTCATGCATCCATGTAATCCCATTTGTTTATCTTATGGTGCATAAAAAGATGTAATCA
Source organism: Pinus albicaulis (assembly GCA_034641835.2). Lineage (NCBI taxonomy): Eukaryota > Viridiplantae > Streptophyta > Pinopsida > Pinales > Pinaceae > Pinus > Pinus albicaulis. The sequence continues at coordinate 292,089,576 of CM076574.1, read as the reverse complement.
ACAATTTATACATGCACAAGACGTCCTTTTAGTTTACATAATGTTGCAAAAACTGTAATTTAAATATAGTAAACATGGCTTTACCTCTCATGTCAACAATTTAATCTTACATATTAATATACAATTTTTTCATTGTTAAAATCCTCATAGAGTTATCACTACATGATGATTTATATCGATTTTGAACTAAACAAGAAGAAAAAACATGTGAACTGATTAATAAACTAATAAGTATCTAAATCAAGACTAAATTTTCAATGTTATTTCTAAATTCACTATTTTGTTCTCATTTTCCTATTTGAAAAGGGTTGTGACCTTGAATCCTTATTATCATAGATATTGTACACAATTGGAAATACTTAGTTGTAAGTGTCAAAATGTTTCCATTGCAAAAAAATGTGTAAAAACATTTGTGAATCCTACCAATTATATTATAAATTGGCTACAAGATGAAGAAAGAGATAATATAATTAATTAATTAAAGAAAACAAAAATCATTAGGGGAATTTTGAGGTCTAAATTGGGCCTCCTAAGGAAAATGTACAATCAAAATTTACTTTATGAGAACCAATCACATTTTAGGGGATGACATCATTCCTAATGGTTGAGGTGGCATTTTTTGAGTGAAAGGTACTAACTTGTCACATTCTCAATGGTGGATAAAAACTCATGGTCAACCACGGTAATGCTCTAAGTACTTTTAAAGTCATAAATTAAAGTCCTCATAATAAATTTCATTTCACACTTTTTGAATAAAATATTATTATTTTCATTTCAATATTATAAATCAAATTGTTACACAACATTTTGTCACTGTCCCTGCAATCCCCATCCCACACATTGGAGGACCATTTCTATGACTTATATGAAGTGTCATACCTTGCAAAAAGTGTCATTTCATCCCTTGCCATGAGGAGAACATTTCCTCTGTTGACTTTTCCTGGAACAAACCATCAAAAAAACATCCTTTTGGGTTGGCGCTGGCAGGGAGTTATGGCCTCGCGCTGATGAAGGAAGTTAACATTGGGTCTTGTGCCCATTGGTGCTTTGTCTCAGTGACTTGCCCACGCTGAGATATTTTTGGAAATTTTTTTAAATATACAAGTGAAGTTTCCAAGCTAAGTACTTTGTGAGTGAGTCAGCTTGGGTTGTTGGACTAAATAACATCGAGAACCTTCCTTTGGCTTCTTGTTTCCTCCTTTTGGGGCAACCTCCCAAAGGATAAGACCTCCCTTCCACCATTTGATGGATCACAACCTCCTCCTCTCCTTCTATAAATACACCTCTCTCACATAGATGCCACTAGCTGAATAGATATTGTTGAACATTTTGCTGAAACAGTTTGATATAGCTGGTGTGAGATAGAGAAGAGAGAGACCCTTGTCGAGAGAGAGCTTAGACCCCTTTACCTCGTCATGTCCAAATTCCCTAATGAATGATCAAGACGCATTTTTACTAGACCCGTTGAAGGAGGCTACAGTGTCAAGGCTCCAATTGTAATCTATTTCTTTCTCTTAATATATACATGACCGATATTTTGGTTCCCATCTTGTGTTGATGTGATTTATCTTATGTAATACGTTTAATTCTCCTTGAATAATTAGCTAGTTATGAATGCAATTATTGTCTTGTATGCTACTTTCGTCCTTTGATCTTTGTGCAGGCACCCGAATACCATTGCTGAAGGGTCGTGACGTGTCGGGACAAGGATAAGGAGACCTCTGCTACAGCCACGACAACTGCATTGGATCATAGGTAGGACAATCTATCCCAACTCATTTCATTAATTAAATAGGAACTGGCACATTAGCATGTCCTCTTGCTGCTAAACCCACCCTAGGTCTAGAGGGATCGTCTCTGTCTGTAGAGGGGATTTACCTACACAACAAGTTGGCGAACATACTAGGATCAGTGTGTGTTTGTCGTCTCTTTTTTTTTTTGAGCTTTTGAATTGTCGTTTGATTGATTTTCTGCCTTGCTTGACTTTCCTAACTGTTTTGAACCATTTTGTTCATTTCTAGAGTGTCAAGTCTGACCTCTGCTCAATGGTTTTCTATTTTTCCCATATTTTTCTAGCTTGTCCCGAATCCTGTAGGATTTGATTTGACCTCCTTGTTGAGTATTTTGTCAGTAGTTCTTGAATCTGGATTGGTTCTTTGCCTTGCAATTGGTCTTCTGAGATTGTTTTGACTATGTGGTCTCGGTCTTCTCAGCTATTTTTCCATCATCTTATCAATGGATTTTGTAGCCCTAGGGTTTCTAGGTGTCTTGTGCTATTTGTGTCTTGTGGTAATTTGACTTTCCGTGGAAGGTTGGATGGTTTATCAAGGGAAGGTTTCTTAGGCACAATAGCCGCAGAGTTAACCTCTTTCTTATCTAACTTCTTCTTCTTCGTCTTCTTCTTCTTCTTCTTCTTCTTAGCCACCTGGTTACTAGAATCCAGACTGTCACCGGGTGAAGTAGAAGAGAATGATGAAGAAATAAGCGAAGAAGGGGAGAGGTCCATCTTAGAATCAACATGATGTTGTTCAGGTGGAGGAGATGGTTGTACAGAGGGCGGAATACTCGAGACCACAAAGGTGGAAAATAACCACACAGGAAAATCAACAGTTAACCCCGGAAGGGACAATGTTGCCATATAAGGAGCACCAACATTCCCAAAAGCAGGAAAAGGACCAGGATTCCCTTCAGAGGGGATTCTTTGGTTGGTAAACTCTGGAAATGTTTCCATTGGAAAAAAACGTAAAACAAAAACACTAAGGAAGATAATTTTAACCAGGAATATTTCGTGGGAAGTAATATTTTAAGACACTAAAACAAAACTCTATCGTTTCATATTTTAAGAGTTGAGAAATAGGAAAAAGGTGACTCTATCACTTTCTGGTTGAAATGAACATGTAAGGACAAGTGCTCAACTATCTCTTATATTTTTAAAGAGTCATGAAAAGATCAAAATGACTACTCAGGTACTCTAAGCAAGAGGGTGTACCAGGTTTCCGTGAACTGCCATATACACCTTGGTGACCAAATGAAAGAGAAATGACCAAGGACTTAACATACGTGCAGGTAGTCTCCTCGAATGTTGTGTTCGGTGTATCATGGTTACAAGGGAGTAGAATCGGCTTCATATGGATAAAAGGATTGCAACCTAGAGGGGTCTCCCTTTATATACTCGATGGTACGGGGAGCACAAGTCCGTACTAGCGCTGTCTAAAGCCAGATGGCGAACGACAGCTCCTAGGTTTTAAGATGCCAGAACACGTCTCTAGCCTAGACCACTAAAAATGTTGCGTTAGGTTTCAATGCTTCCTTAGGTTAATTGAATGAATTTTAAAGTTGATCTTGGATTATGTTTCAGTTTTAAGGCCCTATCGAATTTGGATCTCAAATTTCCTAAATGCAAGCTATATGCAAATGAACATAATTTTTGATTCAATGAATGTTAGTTATGAGAAGGATAGAGATATTTCAACAATAGAAAACAATGAAAGTCTGCGAATAAATCCACTAATGCATCTAACACAATCAAGTGAGAATGAAACTCGTTCCTAGACTATCAAATGCTAGTTATGCAAAATAAGTTTCACTTTCGATGCAAAGGAAAGAATGCAAAATATGTTTTTTTTTTTTAATTTTCAATGAAACGAAGTAAATAATGCACTAATTACATGAAAAATGAAAACAAACACTAGCATGAGTATTGCAAATGTAAAAAATTGAAATTTAATGACTCAATCAATGCAAGCCAATCACAAGAAAGCACTCAAACTAATGCTGTAATCTTTCAAACCAAAAGAAAGTTTTCAAAACGACCCAAAACAAGAAATGTAATCTATGATTGGAGCAACAAGGAGAATAACCAATCAAAAAATGAAATTATCATTAAATCAAATAAAACACTCAAAAGGATCAAGAAAAATTAGTGCAATCAACTCGAGAATGAGACTGACAACAATCAATGAGACTTGATTTCCAAACAGAAGGCTCAGTGCACCATGACACTTAGAAACCCTAAAGGCCTTAATTTAAACTGATAATAAGATAGACAAACGACTGAGAAAAAAAAGCCAATAGTAGTCAAAATAGTCCCAAAGGCATAACTACACGCAAAAAATAACCCAGATTCAAGCACAACTGACCAAAAAACTCATCAAGGAGGTCAAACCAACTCCTACAGGATTCAATGCGACTGTTAGGTTGTAATCTGTGCCAAACAGGGGTTGGCACGACTGAAACAAAAGAAACCTGTGCCAATTGGTGTGACTGTTCAAATGAAAAGAGCGCCAAGCCGGATAACTATGGGAAAAAAGGAAAAACTAAAATCCAATGAGCAGAGGTCGATCTTGACACTCTGGAGCTGAACAGAGGATATAAACTAAGAAAGCAAACCAGAAAAAGATAGATAACCAAAGCAATGATCAAAGTTGACCCAAAAAAGATAAAAATGACAAACTCACATGGAGTCCCCAGTGGAGTCGCCAATTTGTTAAGCAAGTAAATCCTCTCTGTGGACAGAGACGATCCCTCTAGCCCTAGAGTGGGTCTAGAAAAAAAGAGACATGCTAGAGTGTTGATTCCTAATTACTGAATGAAAAGAAGACACAGTAGATCGACCTACCTGGAATCCAACGCTGTCATCGTGGCTGTAGTGGTGGTGGCCTCTTGCTCCTCCCTTGGCAAGTCACAATCCTTCCGCAGTCATGCTCAGATACTTGCACATAGAACAACAAACAAGAACATCATACGACGTAATAAGTTCATTCATAACTACTAGCCAGTCAAAGAGGGCTAAGCATACTGCAATAAACATTTAAAAAAATACAAAATGGGAACCAAACAATAGTCACGTATATGTATTGATAGAAGGAAGAGTTTCAACCAATGCTTTGACTTCGCAGTCTCCTCTAGCGGGGTTCAGTTGAAGCACATCTCAGATGCTCGCGAGGGAATTTAGATGGGATGAAGGCATGGACTCAAGCTCTCTCAACGTAATTCCTTATTATTCTATCTCTTCAATAGTTCAGCTATTGTATGTTCAATTCTCCATGTTTAGCTAGCTTATGCAAAGAGAGATAGCTTCATTTTATAGAGGAAAAGGAGGAGGTTAGGATCCCTACAAAGGTGGAAGGGAGGCCTATCCTTTAAGAAGTTCCCATAAGAGGTGGAAACCATAAACTAAAGGAGGGAGTTCGTGGTTTATTCAGTTCAACCACTCCCAATGACTCATCCTCGAAGTTTTTGGACTAGAATCTTTTCCTTTATTTTTAAAAAACATTCCATAAACAGCTCGGCACGGGTGGCTAACTAAGACAGAGCGCCAGCTAACGTGGGGCCTAGTGTTAATATTCCTCTTCGGTGCGAGGGCATAACTGACTACTCGTACCAAGGAAAAAACAAGGGTTTTTGAGTCTCTGGTCAGGGAATTGTCAACAGAAGGAATATTAATCTCATTTAAAGGGACACAATGATGGTATTTGCAAGGCATGACACTGCTTATTGATCACAGATGTGACCCTCCAATGGGCGAGATGGGGATTGCAAGGATAGTGAAAAAATGTTGTGTAACATTGGTGATGCCATCCATCAATGGTATCATTGGTTTCGTGTCTCAGAATTCTCGAAAGTCTTCTCCTCAGAATCCTGGGAAGCAAAAAGCTACTCCTTCCAATGATACTACTTCTCAACCAACCTCAAATTTGGTAAAATCACGGAAGTGAATGCCATTCAGGCCAATCCAGCGGATAAAGCTTCCAAGGGTAAAAATAAGGGTAAAGGTAAGGCCAAAGCCGATACCCCAAAATAGGATTCTTAGAAATCTCGTGTCGATGATGGTTCACAACGTAAACCAAAGTATCCTTGCTTGATTTGTGACAAAGAGCACTACACTAAGGAATTTCCTCGACGGGCCGAGGTGAGTCGATTGCTCAAAGGCACCCAAGGAACTCCGGCTGTCTCAAATAACTGTTTCCATCACAACAGACTCATTTGGTAGAGAAACCTCAGTACTCTGCCCCATTTGGCCCTCAAGTTTTCATGATGAACGGTTCTCCATCCATTTCCATAGCTACCCGGTCAAAATATTATATCAAACCGCATCAGACAGTGGGGAAAGAGATCACTAATGGTCCTCCTCCTCCACCTACTTCTGGCCCTCTTCAGATTGAAAGACCCAGTACTGAGCTCATTGTACGACCACCTTCCAAAGGTGTACTACGTAAGTCTTCTTACAATCCTAACGCCCGTGCTGCTCAACATTATAGTATTGTTGAGGATTTGGCTCAGGCGCCATCTGCAATGTCTGCATTAGAATTACTTTAGAGTTGTCTGTCTCAATGAAAGGCTTTTCTATCTGCCATCAGCGGGGTTGATCTTGCTGATTCGAGCCTTATCACTTTCGAATTGGAGAATTTCATCCCACGTCTCCCTCACCAGCTTGCACTCATCATACAAATTAGCATTAATGGACTGAATATCCATCTAGCAATCGTGGACGAGGGTGCATCTAAGTGCGTCATGTCGTCTGCCTATTGGAAAGCTATTGGTTCTCCAGCTCTGAATTCATCTCGAAATTCTTTAGAAGCATTTGATGGAAGGGAATCTAAACCTCTTCATGTTCTCACTAATTTACCGATTACTCTAAAAGGGAAAACAATCAACGTCGAGGTTGAAGTAGTTGATGCCAAGCTCAATTAAAATCTTCTCCTCGGTCGCAGTTGGACCCATGCCATGTTGTGCAGTCCGTCCACTCTCTTTCGTGTTTTGCGATTTCCGCATGAAGGAAAGATCATTACTGTCGATCATTTTTCATTATTCACTTCTTCTTCCAAGAAAAACATTCCGTACATAGATCAAATTCATATGCCTTACGAGAGTGCAGGGTCAGGTCTCTTCAAGGATCCTGCCTGTATGGGTATTTTTCCTCTTCCTCCACCCAACACTATTCAGGTTAATATGATCTCCAGGTCTGACGATCTGTGGATCATCCCTTTGCCCAAGCAGTTTGATTCATTTGGAGATTCGATGCTGTTAATTCCGATCGAGATTGATTGTTGTGAGCTTATTTTTGCTTCGTATCCTCCGCCTCCAGATCATGCTCCTTTGGGCATGTATTTTGATACTTATTATCAATCCCCTTGGCTCGGAGATTCATATTCGCCCAATCCCTTGAGAAAGATATTTCCCTCCGATGAAGCCATCGTGGAAACTATGTCTCTTGAGGATCCTCCTTGGAACGATAGTCATCATCGTTCCTCGTTCATGCCTAGCCTTGGGGCCATGTCTATGTGTCTTGAGAGGTTTGCTTCTCAGGTTCCTTCTCCTCCACTTCAAACAACTATTCTGACAAATGAATTTTTTATGGAAGGTAACTTGAGTAACATCACACAGACAATGCCTATTGACATTTTCGTCAAATTAGGAATTATTGAGAACATCCATATTGGGGTGAACTGTTTTTCCAATGAGGTTCAGGTTTATATTAACCTTTTCCACGAGTTTCACGAGGTCTTTGCATGGTCTTACGAAGAGATGCCCGACATCGATCTAAGTATAGTGGTGCATGAGATTCCTACCTATCCTAGTGTGAAGCCTGTTCACCAACGTCTTCGTCCTGTGAAGCCTAGAAAGGCTGCCACTATTAAGGGAGAAGTTGAAAAACTTCTTAAATATGGTTTATCTATCTGATTCCCTTGACAAAATGGGTTTCCAATATTGTTCATGTAGATAAGAAACAGGGTACCATTCATGCCTATGTTGATTACCATGACATTAACCGTGCTTGCCCTAAGGATAATTATCCTTCTCCTTTTATTGATCAAACCATTGATGATTGTGCTGGGAGTGAGATTTCTTCTCTTATGGACGGGTTTTCTAGGCACAATCAGATTAACATTCTTTTGACTGATCAACATAAGACCGCCTTTATCTGTCCTTGGGGTACTTTCGCTTACAAAAATATCCCTTTCAGTCTGAAAAATGTTGGGGCTACATTTCAGCGAGCAATTTCATATGATTTCCACGATATCAAGTAGATTTTTTAGCCTTTTCTGGATGACCTTCCAGCTCATTCAGCTAAGCGTAAATACCATCCTGATCATCTTCGTTAGATTTTTCTTCACCGTCGACACTATAAAATTTGGCTAAATCCGCATAAGTGCGTCTTCTGCGTTGAATCCGGTATAATCTTAGGGTTTATCGCTTCCAAAGATGGGATTCGTCTCGATCCACTCAAATTTGAAGCTATAGTTAATCTCCCCTCTCCATCCTCATTACATCAGCTGTAGATTCTGTAGGGGAAAGCTAACTTCTTATGCCATTTATAACTAAATATGCCGAAGTGGCTAAAGGATTTACACGATTATTGAAGCAAGGTGTCCCATTCCTCTAGGATGAGATCACCCAAAATTCCTTTGATGCACTGAAGACGTTTCTTGTTAATGCTCCTCTGTTGCGTCCTACAAATTACCATCATGATTATTCCCTCTATTTTATCACTACATTCAAGATGATTGCCATGGTTTTTGTACAAGACGATGATGATGGTGACGAGCATGTAATTTACTATTTGTCTCGTAATATTCTCTAGACTGAAACGCGATATGCACATGTCGAGAAGTTGGCGTTGGTTGCTGTTCAATATGTTCAATGTTTTCGTCACTCTATTCTATTACATACAATGACTGTGATTTATGAATGCAACCCTATGACTTATATATTGACTTGTCAACTACTGGGGGGCAAGTTCTCGAAGTGGATTTTCATTCTCCAAGAGTTAGATTTGGAGTTGACTACTGCAAATTTGAAGAAGTCATTAGTCTTTGTTGATTTTATTTGATCTCTCGCTTCCGATTTCGCTCTGTCTAGTTCTGAGGAATGCATTCTGGACAACATGCTTTTTTTTATTAGCACCCTCGATCCTTGGTACTGTGATATCATCGTATATCTTCAGAATTCTACCTTTTGATATGAGTTGATGAAGGATGCTCGCTGACACATCTGTCATCAATCGCAACCCTATCATATAGTCAGAGATACACTCTACCGCATCATAGTTGATTCCATTCTTCGCCGGTGTTTGACTCTTAAGGAGGCTGAGAAAGCCTTGAATGATTTTTAGAGCGACGCTTGTGGTGGAGACATGTCTGGTTATGATACTGCACAAAGAATTCTTCGTGCTGGGTATTTCTAGCCCACCATCTTTAAAGACTGCATTATTTTTGTCCATAAGTGCCATGATTACTATATCTATCAGCGCAAGATGCGCGCACCACCTTCCCATATCCACAATGTCATTACCATTGGTCCCTTTACGAAGTGGGGCATCGATTTTATGACGTGTAACCCTCACTTGGCCGGGGGCATGGTTATATCAATGTAGCCGTTGACTACTTCACCAAATGGGCAGAAGCAATGCCTACACTTACGGATGAAGGTAAGATAGCAGAACAGTTTCTATTCAATCATGTCATTTCTAGGTTTGGTGTACCTCAAGCCATTGTTACCGATTATGGTTACCATTTTCGGCATTACATGGTGGTAGAGTTGACTTCCAAGTTGGGTTTGTGTCACAATAGCTCAACGCCATACTACCCTCAGGCCAATGGCCAGGTTGAAGCCGTGAACAAAGTTCTCATCACTATGATTCAACGTATGATTGGGATGCACAAATCAAACTGGAATCTCATGTTATTTTCGGCTTTTTGGGCATACCGAACCTTAGTTAAGGATGCGACCAGATTCACTCCATTTCAACTTGTTTACAATCTGGAAGCTACCCTTTCGATTGAATGTGAAATACCTTCGCTCAAACTAGTTGTTGAATTTTTGCCAAATACTTCGCTAGAATAAGAGCGTCTTCTCTACTTATAAAGGCTGGATGAAACTCGCCACTTTTCTGCTTTGGTCATTGAAGCACAGAAAAATCGAGTCAAAGCTCATTTTGACCAGTTGGTTTCCCCTCGTTCCTTCATAGAAGGAGACCTTTTCCTCCTATACGACCAAGCTTAGGATAAGCTAGGGGTAGAAAAATTTCAACCCATGTGGCATGGGCCCTACAAAATCAAACATACCTATCTCTTTACTAGCCTAAAATCAGTTCTTATTATAAGTCATCTCACATTCTATTGCTTATTTTCTCGAGATTGACGGAGAGAGCCCTCTCCTGTCCTCGTAGGGCTAGCTACGAGGCTGAGCGTGGTTTGATGTAGCCTTGAGTTTTACTTCATTTCAGCCTGAGGTAGATTTGAGTGCTAACACATTGTTAAACGTGTTTTGCAGAATGGGGCTTATGAGCTTATTGATTATGAAGGTCATCCTATGGATCAACCCAGAAATGGGTTGTATATTAAAAAATACTATGCATGAGTCATTTGTGCATGTTTGTGTACATAGATGTTCTTTTCATTTTTGTACATTTTTAGCTTGGTGTGCTTTGTGAGTGTTTTCCTGTTTATTGGATCGTTTCTTATTGTGCAAATGTTTATTACCCCTTATGTCGTTTTCGCAGATGGTGCTTCCCGTAGTACCTGGAACCTGTCTTTAGTAGCCTTGGTGATTTATGATCCTCTTGGTGAGTTGATAAACCTTCAAGGTATATGTATAGGAAGAACTACAATTTATTTTTTTGAATATAGTGTTGTTATTAAACTATTGACAGAGGCTATTACCCTCGACATTCGTGCATTGATTTTTAACCTAGACTCACAAATTGTTGTTCTTCAACTTAATGGAAATTATTATGTTAGAAACCCTCTTAAGGTTGTATTTGCATGTTCATTTACTGGAAAGACATTTTTATTAAATTACATATCAACATATTCCTAGATGAATGAATGCATTAATTTATACCGTAGCTAACATTGTATTATATAGACATTTGCGTAATTTGTAAAAAATCATCATCACATGACAAGATCCATACAGGAAAATAGATGTATATATATATATATATATATATATATATATATATATATATATATATATATGTATGTATGTATGTATGTATGTATGTATGTATGTATGTATGTAGATGTAGATGTATATGTATATGTATATGTATATATATATATATATATATATATATATAGTGTTTGCATCCATGTGCATCAAAAGTTTAAAAAATATGTATGTTTCAGTTACATCCTGAGACATCATGTCTCTCAAAAAATATGCGGAAATAAAACCTAGGTGTCTACTCAGCGTGACGCTCATGATAAAACGTTACGTCCCATACAAGCCGCCTCAGCAAGTAGTGGACGCGGTTTGACACCCCTGTAGTGTGTATCTGGTATGCACGAGGAACATCATAAAATCGCACATGGTTTGGGATCCCACGGGAGATTCCCTCCAAGTTGCGTATGATTTTCTCCTCCTCGCCTCCCTCACCATGAGGGGATACATAAAAATCGTGAAGAATCTGCCTTGCTATCGGGGACACACCTACAGGTCTCTCTAGGCCAACATCTACAATTACATGGATTAATGTCAGAACATGCATATTAACAAAAAAAATCATAATACTCATCAAAATAAAAAATGAGTCTTACCCAATACTTCACCCCAATCCTCTCCTTCTGGGAGCGGGAGATTTGCATCACCAGTAAAATATTTTCCGGATTAGGGCCATTCCTCCACGACAATCATCTATCAGTAGAGCCACTCAAAGAACTCCAGTCTCCAGGACATATGTTGATCGCCCCCTGACCCTGGCATCAGAGCTGCCCAATGAGCCATCCGTGGTACTTGGGCTGGTGGTGTCGGAACTATTACCTACTAACACTAAAAGATTGGTAGTTGTTCCAAGATGAACGATATTGGTATGGACCCGTAACCGAACTGCTTCAGCTTGGTTTTATTGCATTTTTTCAATTGATGCTTCATGTTGATTGTCACCGCATTTGCCAAGTTGTAGAGGGTCGGTGCCATGCAATCTACAACAAGAAGTAGTTGTGTCTTTGTGGCCTCCTGCGATCTTGTAGCTCATGTGATGGTGTGCAACACTACCTTTAGTGCCAAATACAAATTAGTTTGGATGTCCACTTTTCCACTTCCCGATCGTTTCCTTGCCCCTGGGCACACCCTATTAATAACCATACTCATGTTCTCCATTGAGGGCCGGGTGCCGGTTAGGATTGGTACTGCCCCCCTCCTTGATAGTCCGGTTATGAAATAAACATCTGAGACTTCAATCTCAAGTTCTTGATCATGAATAATGAATTTTTCCTGGTCAACATCCCAGACACTGATCAAGTACTGTAACAACTCCGGTTGAGCTCTGAGACATGGTGTCATAAAGAATTTTTTGAGCCCACAATCTCTGAGAGCTTCCATGCATCTTCTATTGCCCATGGCTTCTTCATCTTCTTCACTATGTTCTCATTCTTTCCATTCGATCACCATTTTTTCCTTTTCACACCTACAAAAATGTTCATATGATGTCATTATCCAAATCCAAAGCTTTTGAATCATTAATTTGGGCCTCCTTGTTTAAAATTACACGCTAAAATTGACTGTCGTGGTTGGCGCGCCCCAGTTCAAATTTTAGGACAATTGGCATGGGTTTGTGCCCAATACCCGTGCTAACCGCCACGCCCTAGTTTTTGAAAAATCCCCCACAGATCTACAAATTTGGGATTGCAGGTTATGGAAGTACAATAAAAATGCAAGGAAGGATGCAAGCTATTACCTGGAATTGATGGATTCAAGATTGGTCTTCTGGATTGCCTGCTGTCAACGCCGCAAAATCGCAGTGAAAAAGGGTAAAAAATTTCTCACAAGAGGTAAAAGTGAAAAGTAATTTATTTCTTACCATATTTGGCATTTTATAACTTTTCAGAACCCTATTAGGTTTTAAAGTGTATTTTTCGATTATTTCGCTATGTTATTTCGAGAAATGGGATTTATGTGTGTCTCTTGTGCAGCGACAGGTTTTCCACGTAACAACGATGAAGTAACGAGTTGTGTTTTATACTTTTTCGAACTCCGTAAAAACTCGAAAAATTCACTGTTGGAGTCATCTTTTAGCTCTTTTCTGACTCTCTAAAATTGAAAATATTGTCGAGACTCTTATCGTTTTGAACTCATTAAATGGATACCAAAATATATCTACCCAGTATACGTTTACCCCTTTTTTGGGCTGGGATAGATTATTTATGAAAAAGGAATACCTTAGCCTATCGCGACTAAGAGGTTCTCTTAAACATAGTTTTCTACCTTTTCAAATCTATGAGACTACCTATGAAAAGGGGTTGCTGGATTTTTCTTTTCCGCTTCTTTTCAAACTCTCTAAACATGAAAATATGTCAAGTTCTTCCTTTTTTAGACTCATTAAACCCTAAATGAGATCAGAAACCATCACCATGATGTCATCGAGTTCCTCCTTCCTAGGGATCGTAAAATGTATTAGGATGGATTTGTCCAAAGGAAAAACTTACATGACAAGCATATGCTATCCCCTTCAAGCTTGTTTTCCAAAAATAATTGGGGTACTCGCCAGCAATGGTGGGGGAAAATGGAACCAGTTCTCAGTCGTGTCGGCAGTATGTCACTCTTGAATATCACACTCATCTGCATTCATGTCGGGTTGGGGACATCTCATTTCATTATTTTTTCCTCCATGGGTTTGGGTAATCTGTTTTGACCTCTCATCTGCTCTTTGCAACGTCATCATGACCTCAGATCCCTTGATGTCAAATACTACCAAATCCAAAGTCATGTCATTGATATGTTCAATAGAAGTTTGCCTTTGTAGTTTTCAACCTCCCTCTGATCCTATTTTTTAGTCTTGATTCACTATCATCATGTTCTTCTGTCTCGTGTCGATGATGTGGGAAAAATTATGGCCCTCCTTCGACTGGGTCACTACCTATCGACTTTAACTCATTATCCAAGAATTTGATCTAGAGACTCCCTTCCGATACCTTGGAGCTTGCATGCCTCAATAGAAAGTTCTTTGCATTCGATGACAGGTCCACATCATTGGCCTTTGATCAAGTGATTCTACGGGTGTTCGACGTCACATCACTGTTCACATTCCGTGGATTGTACTAGTTGTACCTTGAGAGCCATTGTCATTATTGGTGGTTTCTCTCGTGCCTATTGACAACTTTCATTATTTGTTGGTAATTAGGTGATTTTCTTGCATTTTCGACTTCAGCTCACATATTCGCATGATTTAATTTGTACTTGTTCGGGTCGAGATGGAGCAAAAGACCTTGGGTTTTGTCTGATAAGATTTAGGCTGCAGGATATTTTGGTTTATCATGACTATATGCATGACTCTTTTGATTGGATGGCTGCGACCATACCCGAGTCTATTTGTTGATCTTTACTGCTGGATGGCTGCATCCTCGGATCTCAATTTATGTAATCTATTATGGATGGCCACACCCATGCTACATGTTCATGTATCACATATATCAATTGTGTTTGTACTTGCAGGTCTTCCAACAGTGGTGTTTGGTTCGAATGGGTTCTCGTAAAGCATTTCACTCCTCCCTCTCTCTTGGACCTCATGCTTTAAGGGCATCTGTTACACATCATTTTGTCACCATCCCTACAATCCCAATCTCACACATTGGTGGACCATTTTTGTGACTTATATGAAGTGTCATGCCTTGCAAAAAGTGTCATTACATCCCTTGCCATGAGGAGAACATTTCCTCTGTTGACTTTTCCTCGAACAGACCATAAAAAACACATGCTCTTGGGTTGGCGCTAGCAGGCAGTTATGGCCTTGCATCAATGAAGGAAGTTAACAATAGATCTTGCACTCATTGGCGCTCTGTCTTAGTGATCTGCCCGCGCCGAGTTATTTTTGGAAATTTTTTTAAATATAGAAGCGAATTTTCCAAGCTAACTACCTTGTGAGCGAGTCAGCTTGGGTTGTTCGACTGAATAATGTCAAGCACCTTCCTTTGGCTTCTTGTTTCCTCCTTTTGGGGAAACCTCCCAAAGGATAAGGCCTCCCTTCCACCATTTGAGGGATCCCAACCTCCTCCTCTCCTTCTATAAATACACCTCTCTCACATAGATGCAACTAGCTGAATAGGAATTTATGAACATTTCGCTGAAACTGTCTAATATAGCTAGTGTGAGATAGAGAAGAGAGAGACCCCTGTCGAGAGAGAGCTTAGGCCCCTTTACCTTGCCACGTCCAAATTCCCTGACGAATGCTCAAGACATGTTTTGACTGGACCCACTGAAGGAGGCTGCGACGTTAAGGCTCCGGTTGTAATCTCTTTCTTTCTCTTCATATATACATGACTGATGTTCTGGTTCCCATCTTGTGTTGATGTGATTTATCTTACGCAATACGTTTAATTCTCCTTGACTAATTAGTTAGTTACGAATGAAATTATTGTCTTGTATGCTGATTTTGTCCTTTGATCTTTGTGTAGGCACTTGAATACCATTGCTGAAGGGTCGCGACGTGTCGGGATGGGGATTAGGATACCTTTACTACAACAACGACAACCGTGTTGGATCATAGGTAGGACAATCTATCCCAACTCATTTCATTCATTAACTAGGAACCAACACATCAGCATGTCTTCTTGCTACTAGACCCACCCTAAGGCTAGAGGGATCACCTCTGTCCGCAGAGGGGATTTACCTACACAACACAAATCAATTCAATATGTAATATAAAATTCATACATAAAACAATATATTACCTATATTATATTATATTAATTTTATATAATATATTAATTACATGTTATTAGATAATTTAAATAATATAAATTTTAATTAATAGTATATTCTATAATTAATAATTTATGAATTTATATTTATATTTCATTTTAAGTTATCTAAGTACAAATGAAAAATGCATTACTTGTGCAATGATAATGACTTTTTCTTGAAAATATCATTCTTATTTATAATCACATCAATACAATTTTTTTATTAATTTTATTTTGGTACAACTTTTGAATTTAATTTAACCATGGTTACATGGATTTTGGTGCAAAAAGTGAATTGCAAATTCATAAATATTATTTTATTGGTTTAGCTATTATTTTATTATTTCCTTAGTAGGCCCATTTTAGACCTCAAAATTCCCCTAATGAAACAACAATAGTATAAATGATGAAATAACACAAGTACATAACACTCTCTATTGTCATCACCCTGATTATCTTCCTCACTTGGCATGATAACACTATTGTTCTCAAAAATATGTTTTGATCTAGGGTCATGTCTTAATACAAACAACCATTCTCTATCCAACACATATGGATAAAAAAACACATGGTTACAGTGTTTTGGGAGAACATAAGGCTCCCTAGCTTCATGCCACATCTTTCTAGAGTTGATAGATATCAGCCTACTATCATGATCTTCCTTTACATTATTTTTATCAAAGGTGTCCTACCACTTGCACCTAAAAATAACACATTGGAATGAAGATAATTCCACTTGAATGATCTCTTGTATATTTCCAACATAACCTAACATCCCTTGCATTAGATTTTGATCGGGGTGGATAGCAAGACTAGATTGGTCAAACTTGACTTTCACTCCACAATCTTGAGTCATGCATCCATCATCGACATCCTCCATGCGAAAATGATGTCCATATTCCCACATAGATGGGAACAAATGCACCTATAAAAAAGTGAAAAAATCACAATGTCACGTGTCTAATAACCCAAACATAATTAAAAATATAAAAAATATATAGATGTTATAAAAATTAAAAGGTGTAGTATGAAGTTAAAACTATATAAAAAAATATTATAATTACCGGTTTTTTGCACCCAATCCCTATGTTTAGTGCATCATCTTCAGCACGAGGGTAACGACTAGATCCACCATATTTCTCTCTGACTTGAACAACAACCCAACTATTGGGGTATGTAAATGGAGTATTTTATTTTAAATGATTAGGATGAGACACACTTCTACCATTCAACTGTTTTAATTCTTACCTGTCACTGTCCCATTTCGTTCTCTTCTATTCGTACAATGTGGACCACGTTTGTGTTTCTTCCATATTGTAAAGAATGAATTTTTTGATTGCTTCATTTTTTGAATTCACTGATGAAATCAAATCAACACACACACACACACACACAAATATGAGATCGAAATATGCATTAATATGAAGTTCAATGTGAATAGTTATTGTATAGTAATTTGACAAATGATAATCCTAGACTTACTCTTTATCACGCACCTCTTTCCATTCATTTTGAGAAACTACCCTTCTCTTTTTTCTTCATCCCTTTCGTCACCCAAATTGTTGTACCTGGTGTGTTGTTTATCTGCTTAATGTACACACTAGCATAATAGAAAGACTCATATGATATATACCCCTCTACCATATACCCCTCAGGTTTTTCCTTTTTTTCTAACAAAACCTTTCAATTTATATATGTACCTCTTTAAGAAGAACATCCAATGACAAGAAACCACTCCAACTAATTGAAACTCATCTACTTGGTGAATTAGAAGATGAACCTGCAAGTCCATTAAAATCATCAACAGTTCCTTCTCAAACATATAAACAATCTTAGTTATCTCTTGACGTTACTGTGGAATGCTAGCCATATGAATCTCCTTTAATGTGATGCAATGTACAAATGTAGATAATTTAGATATGACATGCCTTAGGTATTGGGGTAAGTCATGGTTCACACACCCACGCACGAGAAAAGGATAATGACACTGTAGAGTAAATAGTACATTATACAAAAATTAATTATAAAGTATCCCATTACATAAAAATTAAAAAAAATAATAAAATCATGTTTTTTACATATGTACTCTTATAAGGTTAAAATGGTCACACGATTTCAACCCCGACAAATAGTCTTCCATAGTGAATCAAAGTCGTAGTGAAGACCCATATAAAGAAGATATCCTCATACTTATTATAACTTCCTTTTCCAAGGAAAGATCATCTTTCTTTAAAATCCATGGAACATAACCTTCTTTGAAATACTGAGAGGGACCAACCTCTCCTCTAGTTTCTTGTCTTGGCTAATGTTTCTTTTTATTTTTTGAAGTAAAAAGATCTCTCATAACAACCAATGTGTCACTTTATTTCGATGATATGTTCCTCCATAAATAATATGAAACATTTTTAAATATATGCATGGGATCTACTAAGTGGTAAATATTAAGATTCTCCCAATATGGGAGCTCATAAAAGACATATTTCCTTTTCATCCCAATGGAAAATTTATCAACATATGTGTAGAAGAATGCTGGATCATCGAACATAGGCTCCCTATTTGAATCGAACATTTCTGCAAAATCCTTCTCCTTCTCTCTTTAATATGCTATAAGCCATTTAGCTGGTGTTATTATTGCATGCATTTGGGTTATCTATGGTTTACCATTGAAAGTAGATGTTGCTTTTTTGTAAGGGCGTTCTTCTAGGAGGAATACCCTGAAGCATTCATACAATGGCTTTCGTAGGTGGTCATATCACCAAGCCTTCAAAGAATATCCGCACCATTTACATCCATGATACACTTTTGTTACAATACCTGCGAAATTATTGTATGCAGTCTGACACGTTAGTGAACATCAAGATCATAACAATTGTAGAAAATTCAATTAATATGTGAAACGATATAGTTATGTATATAAAAAAATCAATAAAAATGTAATTTACCTGATAAAACTCTGAAGCATGGATACTCATGTATGGTGTAAGTACATATGCCATACAATATAAAACTCCTTCATGTTGTGATGGGTATTGATACATTGTACACATATATCCCTTCCCATAATTCCTTCAATTCATCTACTAATGGTTGTAAGTAGACATCCATACTCTTCACTTGTATTCTACCAAGGACTATGACAGCCAACATAAGATGTTCATTCTTCATGGAAAACCATGTGGGGATATTATTATTAATCACTACTATAGGCCAAACAAAATAGTTGGTGTTTTGGAGGGAATATGGGTTGACTCCATCCATGGCTATGCTGAGTCGTATAATTTGTACTTCATATTTGAATTTTTCAGGCCATGTATCCTCTATATGATTCATGGTTATTGAATCTACTTGGATTCATGTAACTCCTGACTCACTTCTGTGTGAGGCATGCCTTCCCTACAACATAGCTAATTATTTACAACGAAAGAGTATTTGAATCCTTGGGATTATAAGCATGTGCCTCAATATCTTATGAGGAGGACCATGTTATTTAACCATTTTTTTGAATTACGGTACCTGTCATGTCCACATTTGGGACATATATCTTTGTCTGCATATTATCTTCTATATAGAATACAATCATTTAAACATGCATGATATGATATGTTCTCAACACCCAATGTTTTCAAAAAAAAAATTGCCTCTTCGCAATTACCCAATAAGAAATTATCACTTGGAAGAACCTTATCTTTGAATAACCTTCAATTGGTGGGGAATATAATTTTACAATGTCAATATTTAACATTCGTAAAATTAACCATTTTTAATGTTGATTGTGTGACAATATTTCTCAAAATATAAGGGACTTGATCGATCATGCAGGTGAATTACCTCAATATTTTTGAAAAATATGCATTAAACATGCCAAATTTTTCTTTCAAGTTGTACAACGAAATTGTTATCCCTAGTTGAGTAGCATTGACTTGCTACCAAGTCCAAAGAGAGGGGTGGTGGAAGCACATTTCAGGCTTTCAAATAAGGTATTAGTGATATGAATGTCATCCCCTAAATCATTGTTTTGGAATGCATCTAATATCATTTCCTTCATGGAAATCATATCCCATAAGTAATCATCCATAAAAAACTATATTTGATTGCCTCCATTACCAACTTGTGATGAAGAACTACTATTTATATATTCATTCCTAATTGGTGAATCTGGAAATAATGGGAATTGAATAGGTGGTTGATTCAACATTCTTAATATGCTTCCTCTACGATTCTTGCTCTTAATGAAAACTTCTCTCAAGTTTACATTTTAGTGGGGTGCACCGGAATATGGTAGATGGGTCGCCCATCATCACTAGAATCCTAATTTCAAAAAA
Organism: Pinus albicaulis; assembly: GCA_034641835.2. NCBI lineage: Eukaryota > Viridiplantae > Streptophyta > Pinopsida > Pinales > Pinaceae > Pinus > Pinus albicaulis. The sequence goes on along the minus strand of CM076574.1, from coordinate 292,069,571 downwards.
TATTAAACATCATTAGTACATTATCAATGATATTATTAAGCACGTAAATGAAATCGATTTGTGGAAATTACTTTATACCAAAAAATTATTACCATCGTTGATCCATGGTTGTGGCTGGAACATGCCATGTTCCGATTGGCAGGGTGAAGAGGCTGTCCATTTTCATCTACCAACTTCTTGCGATATGCTACTCTTGATAAGGGCTTTCAATGTTTTTGAAATGGAGGAATATTTTTTGCACCTGAACTCAATTATGAATAAGGATCCTGCAAATTTGAATACATTTTTATTCAAATTTACATGGATTAAAAACAAATTCAATTAGATAATCAAAATATAAATAAAATATGAACTTATAGGAGATGGAAAGGGAGAACTCCATGAAGGAATTTGATCAACAATATGGAATGAGCTGGAATTTGAAGAATTGAGCATTTGATACTATTGAGGTTTTTTCCTTGCATTTGAGAAAAATCAGAAATAAAATTTTGTGTGGCGCATATATAAAATTAATCTAGAGAACTATATAACCAAAATCTAAATGTCAATATAGTTTTCAAACTATTTTTCAAGAATAAGGCAACTTTAAGCGGAAAATGTATACTATGAACTATTGTAATTCATGTGGATGCATCCTAAAGGATAGTTTAAGATTCATATGCCATTTTATGTGAAAATAAAATTTTAGATAACTTTTAAACTTGGCCAGTGCACTTATCGGAACAAAGCGCACCAATGCGTTTAAATAATACCAGCACCAAGGAATTCAAATAATACTTGCACCAGTTTTTGACATTCTGAAAAAAAAATGTTATCATATTGGTGTTCTTATAAAAAAATACACTGATGCGTTTAAATGCGTTTAAAAAAACAACATTGATACATACTTGTTTCCTTATATTAGAAAAAAAAATTCTACCAAATCGGTGAACTTATAAGAATTAGAGCACCGATGGTTTTAAATAAAAACTGTGCCATTGCGTTAAAAAAATTAATTGTACTGTTTTGAGAGTTTAATTTTTTTTTTTTTGTATCATGTCGGTGTGTTGAAAAAATTTGGTGCCCTAATAATGTCAATGCACTTTTATTATAAACACAACAATGTGCGTGACTATCGAATACACTGATGTTCATATAAATAAAAAAAAGTGTGATTTGTATGTTTGTTTGTTTTTTTTTTAATTAAAAAATGAGCGACAATTGATTTTTCAAAATATAATTCATAAATTATTTTAAATAATAAAAATTTATTCATTATTTTACCTAAAATTTCAAGGGAGTGATTTGTAAGAGTGACATACCAGGAGCAACGTGCAACGGAAATATACTTTGGAGCACCAGAACTATTCACAGAATCAGAAGCTGAAAGGTATGGTGGTTCACTCAAAATACTGCATAGTAAAAATTCTAAATTTTATTGTTTAATTTACTAATAAAAAACTTTACAATTTGTATTAGGGTTATAGATTTGAGTTTCTTGGGATTGTTGGCTTGTTGTAATTGATTTTACGTATTTATCCCATTCATTTTGATTTAGATATCAATGTTTCCAACCCACAATTGAGGTTCATCATCAGGAGATAGAAGTAAATGGGGTTCTATTAGGGTTTAATTAAAAGAGAGATCATTTGCAAGAGAGACATACTAGAGCACTGTGGAGTAGAAATTTTTTTTATAACAACAGAAAGATCATAATTTTAAAGGTATGGTGATTCACTCAAAACCTTGGATATAATTTTATTTAAATTTTAATGTTAATTTTTTTTACAATTTCTATTATATTTATTCACAATTCAAAAAAAATTAAAAGCCTTGCATAATAATAATTTTACTATAGATTTTACTAGTAAGAATTTTTACAATCTCTATTACTATTTAAATTTAATTAAAATTTAGAGAAAAAAATCAATTCTTACTGTTATCACAAAATTTCACTTGATTATTTGTTGATCAGACAACTCTATGTAATTGTTTCAAACTAGATTTTGTCTAAATTTTAGCCTCTTCAGTCTGAGAGGGCTCTCTCAGGGGGGTTTATGATATTTGATAATGATAGTGATAGATGGATAACTCTATAGAATTTGTATCTTATTTTTATGATTGCAGGTTGAAATAATGTAAGCTTGATACCATTGGGCTTATGGAGTCAACAATTAGTATTTTCAGTGGCATGGTTTCTTGACATGGAAGTTGAGGCAGATAGGGGTCTTTAACAAAGGCAAATCACACATGAAACATAGAGCAACACAGTCATTTCATCACTAAAGGAAGTCAGAGCATAAACATATGAATTCTGATTAATAGGGATGAAATATACTGAAAGTAGTAAACATAAAGATATAGATAAGAAAAACATTTAAAACCCCATGAGAATATCAAGTCTGCCAAGAAGGAAGTCCTTTGTATTACTGATATAAGTCAAATACAATAAAGCAACAGTTTGGTGAAAAAAATCTCCAACCCTTTACTACTTCAATAATTTTCCTTTAAATAGACATTCTTACAGCAAGGATGATATGCCTGATGGCTAGATTAATTGAATTCTTCCTATGAAACCTCATATAATAGAAAAACATGTCTTTTAGCAAGAAAATGATAGCTACACCTTAAATAAGATGTTTCCTAGTAGGACTCAAACTCCTATTTATTACATCATTCTACCTTATCTTTGAAATAGTTACATGTCAGTTACAAATAAGCCTCACATGCTTGAATAGGCTATGACATAGTTCATCACTACTTTACATATTAAAAGTCCTCCTAGACATGTGGAACAAAACCCTATTTTTCAGGAATGCATGACCTTTATCTTCAATGAAATATTTAGCCGATGAGTTGTTTCCACGACACTTTTTTCAAGTCATAAATGTTTGATGGTAAGGTCCCTTGACCTTTTGGATGAGTCTAGCTGTCTAAAAATGCCACTAAGCTGCTCCAAAACCTTCAAAAATAGCTTGCTATGAAAACATGACAGTTTCGTAGTGAGCTTTAGTAGCGTCCAAAAAATAGCACTACAAGGAAAAGACCCTCTAGTGGAGGTTATAAAGGAGGTTTTTGGGGTTATAAAATTGGCCAAAATTGTCAAAAAAAACATTTTCTACAACATTATTTTATGGTTGCGGAGGTTTTGGCGGAGCTTTTAATGGAAATTCAACACAACTAAAAAAAACATGGGCGGCCGGAGGTTATTACAGATGTTTTTTTCATCGGTGTGCTACTCTGGCTTGAAAGCATTGGTGGGTACATATAGAAGGCACCCCGGGGCAGTCGAAGGAAAATGCACCAGGCCATTAAGGTATAAAACCACACCGGGCGTAGTGTTGGTGATACAATGCACGAGGCTGTTCTAATTGGTCTTGGGATTTGTGTGGTGCCCATAGGTCTTATCAATGCATTGGTGCATAGATGTATAGAAACGCACCAGTGTGCAGTATCATAGAAAGGCACCGAGATTTATAATTGGTATCAGTATTCCTGTAGTACCCATAGGTCGTACAAATGCACCGATGCTTATAGACACATAAACGCCCCGGTGCACAGTATCACACAAACACACAGAGATTTATAATTGGTATCGGTATTCGTGCAGTGCCCATAGATCGTACAATGACGCCAATGCTTATAGACACATAAATGCACTGGTGTGTCGTACCTCACAAACACACCAATATTTTTAATTGGTTTTGGTGCTTTAATATCGATGCTCATAGGTCATAGAAACGCACCAACATGCTTCTTAATACAAACACACTGGTGTGCAGTTACTGACACGCACCAGTTTTCATTTTGTATTTTTAAAAACATCAACCTGTGACAACACAACTATTGTGATTGTTTTAAATTCATTATTCATCAAAAGTTGACACATCTTATAACAATATTCATATTAATTAAATTCTTATTAATGCATTTGAATGTGATGTTTGGATTCAGTATTCATCAAAAGTCGACACATATATATCTCATAACAATATTCATATGAATTAAATTTTTATTAGTGTATTTGAGAATGACAATGGAGAACTCAATAACAAAAATGGAGAACACAATAGAATAAATTAAAACATATTTTATGATATATAATATATATGAATAAGACAACCTTTATCATACAAAATGGGACAATTATTGGTATCCCTTTGTCTTTCAATTGGGACACTATGTCCATTACATTAAACAAAATGTCTGATTTCATAGAAATATTTCAAAAAATACAACGCCTTGCTTTGATATCCAAACATAGTGATCATCATTCTTCGCTTGAACTAATGTCATTGCTAGAGCTACTTCCATGACTTGGGTTATTTTCAGGAATGTTTTGTTCACGATGTTGATTGCTTTCTTATTCTTCACCTTCCATCTAAAAACATAAAAATAAACTGAAATGAGTGTATATACATTGGTGAGAATAATGAAAATTTCACTATTAAATAATATACATCAATGTAAATCGAAAAGAAAAATGATGTACCATAGCAACAATTGACTCATAAACTATACACATTCTTTCAAAACCATGCACCATGCCATCTTTCAAAATTTCATTTGTTGGCGCAGTTCCATACTTTGTTTCCTACAAGTTTTAAACCCCATTACAAATCATATATTTAATATAAAATATGTTTTTGTTCTATTAATTATAGATGGATCTAAGTAAAACAAGATCGATATATGCTTACAAATTCCACAATTAATTTTTGATATGCCAATATATAATCACAACCCATATTTAACCCAATTTCAATCAATTTGTCTAATGGTTCTTCTTTGTATGTTAGCACCTATTTGAAGACATTCAATGATGATTTTTGTAAAACAACTTAAAAAATACAAAAATGAAATATATTTAAGTTGTTATAAGGAAGTAACAATTACTCACAAACTTAGATATCAACCCTTTGCTTCCTTGTCGTCCTGTTTTATGTGATGAATGGGTTCCATTTTATTTTCTTTTCTGCAAGAAAATTCTTGAGAATTAATATTTAATGCTAAATTGTTTATATATTGTACCTAATGATCGAAAAATTCAATGATTAAATATTAAATTTGAAGCACGTTGTTGTGGAGATGGCTCCTCCCACGATGCAATTTTATCCATGTCTTTGACCATCTCCTTGTACACCTTTTTGGACATTCCTACTGGCATATTTTTGATATCAGCTCTTTCATCTTTTGAGATTTTCATAATCTTCCTGAAAATGTAACATGACAATAAAATATTTAATTTTTATATTGATATATGAAAAAGTAAATATAACAAAAGTGATATTTATAAATAATTCTAGACAAACATTTAAATGAATATTACTTTTTCATTCCTTCTTTTTTCTTGTTGTACGTTTTTGCTATTAAAAGTCTAACATGTCTCATTGACCAATTCTTTGGAAACTCTTCCTGTAGTTTAGATAAAATTTGGTTCTTGGAATCATTGGATTTATTTTTGTATTGTAAGCGGAAAGAATGTTTATACAATCATTCCACTAGATCCCTCAAATTTTTTTAAAAGTTTCCCCCCCTTTCGTTAACTTCCAACACCACTCTAGATGAGCAAAGGAGCAATTCATTTTCATTTGCATGTTCTATTTTTTTTCTTTTCTTAGAACAACATTCCTTTTCTGAGTTTTTGGTCCCTGTAGAACATTAAAAAAATGTGAATTAATAGTCTGTTTGACACATGTTATCTAAAATTTTTAAGTATATTATTAATGATAATTAAAAAAAGAAACTCATATTGGATCAATAGTATGTTTTCATTCACCTGATTCATCATTTTGAAAATTTTCCATCAAGCTTTTACGCTCTTCTGGTTCTAGATTAGAAATAATCTTATCGAGATTTTTCATTTTGTGGCTTTGCATGATACACAGTAACCAATACATATTAGTTAAACTTACATATAGTTCAAAAATAATAATTTTTATAAAGAATTTACAAAGAACTTGCCTTTTTTTCTTTTCTTGATGTGTTATCAGTATTTTTGTTACTTGATCTCTTGTTAGTCATTTCTTTATCAATATAAAACCTACACCATATCATTAATTAATATATTTATAAATAAATTGTCAAATTTTCAGGTAAAAAATAAATCTGAAGACACCGGTGCGTCTTTCTTGATGTACACACCACCGCCGATGCGTGGAGGTATTACCAACGCACCACAAAATAGTATAATAGACCATACTGTGCATGGGGTATTATAAACGCACCACAAAAACAGTGTAATAGACCGTATAGTGCTATCCTCATAACATGGAGTGATGGTGCCCCATTTCAGATATGACGCATTTATTTAAAAAAATTGTTTTCAAAATTTTTATTACACAGTACTTGCGTGGTGTGCTAGGTTATGTGAGGCACACCAATAAAAAAATCCATTTTTTCCAAAAATTCACGCAATGGCCGAATCGATTGGGATCAAACTATGCAAGTTGTCCCATGGGTTGAATGCCAATCTAAAATGAAAATCCCTAATTCTGAAATCATAGAAACAGGGAGAAGAAAGGGCCAAAAAAAAAAAATGAAGGGTTTAGGGTAAAAATGGATAAAACTGTAGAAAAGTAAAAAAATTGCAGAAGTTGTAAGAAAAAATAATCAAATTTAATCACGATATGGTTTGAAATTCTATCATACAGGGTTTGAATCACCAGAGGTTTGATTTCTGATTGTCTGAATACTTCTGTTCAAACGTATTTCGCTACCCCACAGTGCCCTCGTGCTCTCTTGCTCTAGGTATGTCTCCTGCAAATATCTGGCTGAAAATTTAAGCAAAAATAGTGAAATAATGAAAAGTGTTTAGTATTTAAAGAATTATTTTATGAAATTAGCTTTTCGAAAATATTTTACCGGCCATTTTTCAATTTGCCGTTTTTTTTGTCACTTAAATAAAATAGAGTTGCGCTTTTTTATTTGCATTTATTTTCCACCGGTGTTTCTTTTTGTAACACCGACACCGGTGCGGTTATATGTACAGTAGCACCGATTTGCGATTAAGGCACCGAAATTATTTTTAGGTGTGTACACCAAAATTTAGTGAACTCCAACCATAGAAATTGAGAATTATAATTTTGTTTATTCTTGAGAATTAGAATTAGAATTAAAATTGAGAATTGGAATTGGATAAATTCTTGATGGAAATAACTATTCTTCCAATGCATTTTTTTTATTGCAGGAGGTCCCCACTGATTATGTGGAGAGAATGCAATGTGGGGCATGTGAAGATGCAATACTACAGGGCCCAAGTGGGAAATTGTGGCATGTAAAACTGTTATAATTGGCACTTAACTATTTGCAACCAATATGTTTTAGAATATAATCTGCAGATAGATGGATGGCCTACCAGCAATTAGCACATATAATCTGCAGAAGGGTAATGTTCTGGGAGCAATGAAAATGAGTCCTTCATTCTTCATTTGTTAGCAAAAGAAGATCGATTTTTGACTAAACGATGTAGTTATTACATGTGGAGGCAATGGTTTCCCATAGAAAATGAGTATAGGGTTGAGCAGAGGAAAGACATTGCAAAATAGGCTATTACCTTAGTTTTTCCAATGGGAAACCAATTTGCAGGTTGAAATATGGTAGCTACAGGTATCTACGCTTTTCTTCCCACATAAATGGTCAATGGATTTCCATTTATAATACAAGCAGAATTTTTACTGGTTTCATCCATAGGACCATAACTCAGACAAGTTAGAGATGCCATTCAGGTTCAATTGAAAGTTGAAGATGTGATTTTATGCGACGTTAGCTTTGCCGGTAAAATTTTATGTAAGCCAACCGAAGCTTCGAAAATACTCCCAGTTGCTTTTAAATGCATTTTGGAGAATCTTTCCCTTCATGGGACCTGCCAGCCCAATCAACAACGTCAATTGATCTTTCTCTGTTGTCCTTAAGGGAATGAGAATCCTTCCCTTCATGGTGCCTCTTTGATTTATCAACTACCTCGATTGATATTTCTTTGCCATCAACTCTTCTCTCCATTTCTTCATCATGGGACCTCTTAACCCTATCGCCGACCTCAACCGAATGCTCTCTGCTAGTCTCAACCTGTACTCCTTTTGTACTTTGTCAAGCTCTGTAGTCGTCTGCATCCCTGTAAGCGTCCTTTTCTGTCTTTTTGTTTGAATCACTCATTTTTTATGCTATAAACTTCTCAACCGAAATTCGAACTCTCATCTTTTCAAACCCTCATCTCCTCAGAAAAATTCTTGCCCGCGATTCGAACCCTCCACTGCTCCAATACTGCACTTTATAGAATAACCTTGTTCTGGTGCGCGCTATTTTATAGGCGCAACGGGGTGGTTTGTAAGATCGAGGTTTTTGTTTTGGCGTGGTGTTTTTATGACGTACCGGTGCGGAAGCGTTTTTAAGCACCAGTGTGAAAGTGTTCTGAAGCACCGGTGCATCGGAGTAATAAGACACACCGGTGTGTATTATGATTATAAGTGCACCAGACTGTATAAAGTTCTTTTTTTTGTATGTATGATCATAATAAAATAATGATAATTCTAAAGTACATGAATTTATTTGCATTTTTTTATAAACTTTATTATGTTACAAAAATTCATATTATTCTAGATTTATTATTTTACAATTATTTACAAATTCACAAATTTATATAGTTTAATAAAATCATTTCACATTAATACAATTAAAATTTTACAAATATTTTACATACAATTACAATTAAAATTAGAATTAGAATTAGAATTAGAATTTTAATTTTACATACAATTACATTTAGAATTTTACATACAATTAGAATTAGAATTAGAATTTTACAATTTGTCATATATACAATTACAATTAAAATTACAGTTACAATTACAATTACAATTTTACAATTTCACATACAATTACGATTAGAATTACAATTACAAGTACGATTAGAATTAGAATTAGAATTACATTTACAATTAAAATTTTACAATTACAATATTTCCACAGTAATAGAATTAAAATTTTACAAATATTTTATAATATAGAATTAGAATTACATTTACAATTACAATTACAATTACAATTTTATAAATATTTTACATAGAATTACAATTAAAATTACAATTACAAATAAAATTACAATTTTAGAATTTTACATACAATTAGAATTACAATTACAATTTTACAATTTGTCATATATACAATTACAATTAAAATTACAATTACAATCATTTCACAATAAATTAAATATTACAATTACAATTAAAATTTTGCATTAAATATTTTGCATACAATTACAGTGAAAATTACAATTACATATACAAATACAATTTTACAATTTTACATACAATTAAAATTTAAATTTCAATTATAATCACGACATAATATTTAATAAATAGCATAGTCATTAATATTAAATTAATTAATAAATATCACGATCATGATAACCATCGTACAAACATCATATTTGACTAAAAAACACATTCAAACATCAACTTAACATTATATATTAACATCATCACAACACAAACATCAAATATACATCTCATGTCAAATAACTCATGCTATCACATACACATCTATCTGCAAGCTAAACATTAAATGAACATATCTAACATGACCTAACAATATACACATCATGATGATCACCAACATGTAAATTAAGTAGAACTGCAACACGAACATAAAATACATAGGCCATATATATATATAAAAGAATAATGTTAAAAATATACAACTGTAATATAAATGTCATGGATAAGTTGGTGGTGGTACAACATCAATAGAAGTATTAGAGGAGGCCTGCTCAGTCAATGGTGCAGCCTCGATGCTCAATGGTCCAGCCTGCTCATGATCACTACTAGTATTGATGGATGGATCAGCTGGTGGTAGTACAACATCAATATAAGCAGTACTAGTGGAGGCATGCTCCGTCAATGGTGCAACCTCGATGCTCGATGGTCCAGCCTGCTCATGATCATCACTAGCACTGATGGATGTTGCAGGCTTCTGATGAATGGACGTGGCTGATGGTTCAGCCTCATCTCCATGATGACTACTAGATGATAGTGGGGCATCATGCTCATTAGGTGCGGCACGACGTGAACGATCATGAGATGAGTCGCTACTTGCAGGCTGTCCATCACATGTTGTGGCTCAACCATGCCTATAACGTGCAATAGTCCTCCTTAGTCACGTAATAACTGTCGTAGCTCCTACGACATACCGCATCAGGATGTACATGTCACGCGACATGCCTCTCCACATCTGTATTAGCCTATCATCAGCCTCTATGTCTCTGTAATGAGCGGGCATGATGCTCTCCTCAACAATCAATGCACTGATTTGGTCTCCCAATTCCATCCTGTATCGAGTATCAAGTTGACCATGCCTACCAAAAGGTAGTAACGACGCACCAACATGAGGAGCATGTCTCTCTCCACCGGCCTCCTGATCATGATCCTCGACATCTTCCATGTCCTGATCATCATCAGGATCTACGCCTGGATCATGTGGTGGTTTCGGCATCTCCTCGCCATTAAAAGAGCCAATGTCTGCAAAATATATACAAGTAAACAACAATAATTAGACAATGTCATTACACAATTTAATAAAATCAAGTTAAAGAAAATGTTAGAATAAATATAAATAAAACATTAATATTACCTCTATCATTTGGCGGCTCATCATCTGTGAAGAGGATGTTGACACACCCTCGCCAATCTAATCCAACATAAGGACAGGGGACCATAATGAAGGGATGCAACTCATCAACATTGGCTAGTAAGTCTAGTGCATCATGCGATATCATGGCTATAAACATAGTCTCTCCCCTCTTGGGCATCATTTGCCCCCACATGTGCATACGGGCCTCCAACATCAGCCTACGAGGCTGCCGAACAATAGCAGGCCTCATCTCTGGAAACCTCTCAAAAAAGAAACAAAAAATCTCTGAATCAAAACGGAAGTTGACCCTCCCTTGTGCATGACCACGACTTCTATCTCAGGCCATACAAAACTGCCACAAAAAAATGGTAGACCACCTGACAAATCGTGGCTCCTATACTAAAGAATCAACATAATATAGAAGCAGAAAACTAATGTGTTGCTCGTCACTGGTGTTGTGCGAAATGGTTGAAATGAGAAGTGAAAGGCACTGCACGTCTTGTCTACCAAATGCACCAATACGTAGCTGACCTCTAAGGACCTGAATGTAATATTCCTAATTAGCCCAAGCTAATAGGAATATTCAATTTTGTTTTGTTTTTCATGCTTATGAATAAAATTGTAAAGGAGGACCACTAATGACTCCTAAACATCAAAATAAATCAATGCTCAATATGAAACAAGCTAAATCTGAGCTACTTTAATAAACACACTTAAGTGTGAACGAGGCTGGGCTAATTGACTGGGTCAACAAGAAAAAATCCACAATGTTGTCTACATGCAATGTATCTCCTAAAGGCACAACGCAGTTCATGTTGGGGGTCAATCATGTGAATGAGGCTAAATCATCAAGCTGGTTTAGGGTTTGACAAGATTTCAAAATTATAAAAGGAGGAGGAGGACACCAAGGAGAGGGTTGATTATTTGATATTTATCAAGGTGTTTTCTGTTTATACATTCCTTATTCTCTGGATGTTTAGCTGAGAATAGTGTTGTTTAGCACTTGGGTGTTCCTGGTTTGGAATCCCACCTCCTTCCTTGAGCAGCTCTTGGAGGAGACTTGTTCTATCTTGTCCACTATCAGGCTTTGGACCAAGCTTCATCTTCCAACCACAATTCAGATCCTGTTGAGGGTTTGATTGTTTTTGCAAGCTGTAGCAGTGTAATCTAGATCTACTCAGATCTAGGAAAACCTAGTGTCTCTTCTCAGTGAGTGTATCTTTTAACCTCCTGGAAGAGTGTATTGGATCATTAAAGGTCCACTTTCAGATCTAGGCATCAGGCCTATTCAGTACTGAAGCTAACAACGCAGTTTAAAATTTTCTCTCCCATAACTGTGTTATCTGCAAGAGGGAAGTTGCAGGGTGTTTGAGCAGCGTTTTGGAGGAGTGATCTCTGGTGTTAAGGGGCTCTCCTTGCACTGTGGTGATCCATGGATTGGCCATCCAATCCATGTTCATTTTAGATCTGATTTGCATCTGGTTCTATTTACTGCAAAATTCTTGAATATTATTGCAGGACTGCAACTTAGATCTCATATCTACTCACTGTTGTTCATGAATTGCTCAGATCCCCAAGGGGAATGTATTAAGGAGCCCATCTAGTACAAAGATCTGTATTGGATCTATATTTTTGTGTACAGATCTGCTCTAGATCTGATGTGTAATATATGTCAGCTGTAGCATCAATAAAATAACACTGTCAGGCTTTGCAGTCCCATTTTGTTGTTGTAGCACCTCAATCTTGAGGGTTTATTAATGTAATTATTTTGTTTATCTATTGTACATTATATGAACCATGATATAGATCTGATTTACTGATTTCCATACCATATTTCATCCATCACCTTCAGAAATTCACGCTGTCTGTGCTTCAGTAATTTCTGCAGTAATTAAGTCATGGGGATTGGGCATTTTTAAGCCATATCGGGAGTGGAAGACCTGTTTAACATAGCTAGAGTCATTTTTTTTACTTCAATTTGGTATGTGAGTCCCACATGACCTAAGCTATGATATCCAACTGTCACTTGCCCTTATTTTTATGCACATTTCTGAAATTGACCTTTTTAGGGCATAAATTACTGCTTTTCCCCAACTTTTGGCTCATAAAATGAAGTACAGTTTGCTCCTGTATCTTGGATTGATGGATATGTGTTTTTAACATGTACTATGAGCTTATTTGATGCTGAATATCCATTACTGTGTTTATACATTGCTGCAGTCCCTCATTGGGCATTAATCAAGCCATACTAGGTGTGGGAGGCCTGTTTGCCCCACCTAGAAGGATTTGTTTTTGATATCCACATGAATTTAGGAATTATATACTTAGATATAAGGGATACAAGTGATGGTTTCAAATCCTGTAGCAACCATTCCTGGGAAATGCGTTTTCCAGTCATGCCTTGCTGACAATTCCCTTTTTGGGATATTACAGTGGTATCAAAGCATGATCTCTGGCTCAACCTGTGAGATCTAGCCATTAGAAGAAGAAGAATACTGAATAAAATATTACATAGAGGACAAAGAGAAGAGTTTTTCTAACACTCTCTCTCAAGCCATGCATGAATTGGAGGGAGAAATCAGGGGAATGAGAAGGGGAAGACATGCAAATCCCTCATGGAGTTCTTCTCATTAAGAAAGCCCCAGTACTTCTTATGTTGTGTGTGAACATTCAGCCACACAATCTAATCTAAAATGATGTAACATGCCTACTTTCTTATTGAGAGAAAGAGGAGAAGGAGGAATGACAGAAGAGGATATCTCCCTACTTTTTTTCCAAACCTTGGAAGGTATTAAAGAAGATATCAAGGAGATAGAAGGGGAGGAGTGTAGAAGATTTTTGGAAGGGTTTGAAACAAGCCCTAACTATTATCATGGTGGGTGTGAGCTTTCAGCCACACCTGCAGATCCACAGTGCAATCTCTTGCCCACATTTGTTGCAAGGAGGATGGAGGGAGAAGACCCATTACCACATGGAGGTGAAAGGGGAGCCATTGCTTCCACTAAAGGATCCCTTACATATTTACAAGGGGTTCAAAATGATTAAACATGTGGGAACCAAAACACAATTCCGGAGCAACATGCAGTAGCATTGGTGGATTGTGAGATGGGAGGAGAGGAAGAGAGGAATGATCAGCATCAAGGGATGATGAGAATTCACCCTTATATATTTTAGAATAATTCTACACAAAGGAAGGAGACTGCATTGTGCAGAGAAGAGAGGGAAAAATCATTCCACTCATACATGCAGTCCACTTCAGATTTTGATGTCTCACTACATGGAGGCATTCCACCTGGGAGGCCACCGGTTCTAGAATTGGTGAGAAACATCTTGCCTCTTGGCTCTCCATTCTTGGATTCCAGGGAGGTGAGGATTTTTGAGGATGAATTTGGCATGAGGGATGTCAACGTAGCAGGCAACAACATGAGGAGAGCTTCATATGCTAGATCACCAGCGCTGTCTCCTAGTAGGTTTGATCCTTATTGGAGGTCTCAACTTTTGGTAGAGTACTCCAAGGATCTTGGTGCATGCATGATTCTTGATGACTCATATGGAGATGATAGATAAATAGTGGATGATGTGTTCATCTATTCCTATGGCAGGATCTTCTTGACTAGATCTTCTAGTCTCAAGGAGAAGCTGCTACATGCAGCACATGAGGACTTCTCTTCCATGCACTTTGATGCATATTTCCATTTGATGGAGGAGTTCACTTGGGAGGGCATCCAGCATGACATATTTTAGCATATGGAGAGATGCATAGCCCGGATGGTAATGAAGAGGAGGTCACAGCCACTTCCCTACTCTTTGGAGGCGAGGGAGAACTTTCAGTTGATCCATTTCAGCTCAAGATCTTGAGTGCGTGATGGAGGAGGTATAATTTCACATTTTGTATTGTACTTATTTCTCTTGTTTGAGTAGCAGAATGTATTAGGAAGAGTTTTTCCTTCTTGCATATTGTATAATAATGCACTTGCAGCCTTTTGTAGCATTTAGATTGGCTATCTCATTGGTGGTTTGTGGGGGAAGCCACATGATTTTTGGTGTGCACCATTGACACCACTTGGTACTTTCATGATGCTATCTTGTAAAATGGTTGTGGCAGCAAAAAAGTGGCTAGAAAAGCACTTGTTACTGTTTGGTTTGATGCAGGCCAAGGATGCACTGCGCTGGTTCCATGAGAGGAACTATGATCCACTTTCTAGTTGTCATGTGACAACTTGTTTTCAATTGTTTTTGCTTCCATATATTGCTGATGTTTCTATTTACATGGGAAGATTTGTTTGGATAGTGGGATATGCGATGGAGATGCCCATTGGGAGTATGATTCTCCCTACTATTCATGCTATATGTTTCAGGAGGAGCAATGGGCAAACCACGATTGCCACATCTCAACTCTTTTCTTCATATGGAGTGAGCCATTTGGAGAAATTGAGTGCTTGGAGGAGGCACTTCATGGCTGAATTATGTGATGGGGTAGCTTGGGCCATACTTGGAGGCCATATTGTTTCAGCCCAAAGACATAAACATCCCCACACTTATCATAAATGGAGAGAGAAACGAATGAAGGGAGGAAAACTAATCTCTCCATGCAGCCCCACTACATTGCACAAACAAGGGGTTGATGATTGTTTCATTTGGATGATAGCATGGGTGATGGAATCACTAATTGGGAATAAGATTCCCCATGTTGGTAATCACTCCTACCTTGAGGAGGCCATTGAGAAACAAGGAGATCACCACTTGTGCCTTTACTTTTCTCATGATGTACACTTTTTTATCTTACACTTGGAGGGAATCATTGGAGGACAGATTCATTGCCTATCATTTTCAGCCATGGTGGGATCCATTGATGAGGCCACAAGAAGAGAAAAGGAGAAATTTTTCTCTACCTTACAGTTGCTTGAGGACAAGAAAAATTTTGAAGGGGGAGGACTGTAATATTCCTAATTATTCCAAGCTAATAGGAATATTCAATTTTGTTTTGTTTTTCATGCTTATGAATAAAATTGTAAAGGAGGACCAATAATGACTCCTAAACATCAAAATAAATCAATGCTCAATGTGAAACAAGCTAAATCTGAGCTACTTTCATAAACACACTTAAGTGTGAACAAGGTTGGGCCAATTTACTGGCTCAACGGGACCAAATCCACAATGCTATCTACATGCAATGTATCTCCTAAAGGCACATCGCAATTCATGTTGGGGGTCACTCATGTGAATGAGGCTAAATCATCAAGGTGGTTTAGGGTTTGACAAGATTTCCAAATTATAAAAGGAGGAGGAGGACACCAAGGAGAGGGTTGATTATTTGATATTTCTCAAGGTGTTGTTTGTTTAGAGATTCCTTATTCTCTGGCTGTTTAGCTGAAAATAGTGTTGTTTAGCACTTGGGTGTTCCTAGTCGAAAATCCCACCTCCTTTCTTGAGAAGCTCTTAGAGGAGACTTGTTCTATCTTGTCCACTATCAGGCTTTGGGCCAAGCTTCATCTTCCAACCACAATTCAGATCCTATTGAGGGTTTGATTTTTTTTGCAAGCTGAAGCAATGGAAGCTAGATCTACTCAGATCTAGGCAAACCTAGTGCCTCTTTCAATGAGTGTGTCTTTTAACCTCCTGGAAGAGTGTATTGGATCATTAGAGCTACAATTTAAGATCTAGGCATCAGGCCTTTTCAGTATTGAAGCTAACAACACATTTTTTCTCCCATAACTGCGTTATCTGCAAAAGGGAATTTGCAGGGTGTTTGAACAACGTTTTGGAGGAGTCTGGTGTTAAGGGGCTCTCCTTGCACTGTGGTGATCCATGGATAGGACATCCAATCCATGTTAGTTTCAGATCTGATTTGCATCTGGTTCTATTTACTGTATAATTCTTGATTATTACTACAGGACTGCAACTTAGATCTCATATCTACTCATTGTTGTTCATGATTTGCTCAGATCCCCAAGGGGAGTGTATTAAGGATCCCATATAGTACGCAGATCTATATTGGATCTATATTTTTATGTAAATATCTTCTCTAGATCTGATTTTTAATATATATCAACTGTAACATCAATAAAATAAAGCTGTTAGGCTTTGCAGTCCCATTTTGTTGTTGCAACACCTCAATCTTGAGGGTTCCTTCATGTAATTATTTTGTTTATCTATTGTACATTGTATGAACCATGCTATAGATCTGATTTACTTATTTCCATAACATATTCCATCCATCACCTTCAGAAAATCACGCTGCCTGTGCTTTAGTAATTTATGTAGTAATTAAGTCATGGGGATTGGGCATTTTTAAGCCATACCAGGAGTGGGAGACCTATTTAACATAGCTAGAGTCATTATTTTTTGCTGAAATTTTGTATGTGAGTCCCACATGACTTAAGCTACGATATCCCACCATCACTTGCCATTTTTTTTATGCATATTTCTGAAATTGACCTTTTTAGGGCATAAATTGCTTCTTTTCCCCAACTTTTGGCTCATAAAATGAATTACAGTTTTATGTTGTAGCTTGGATTGATGGATACATGTTTTTAAGATGTCCTATAAGCTTATTTGATGCTAAATATCCATTACAATGTTTATACATTGCTGCAGTCCCTCATTAGGCATTAATCAAGCCATACTGGGTGTGGGAGGCATGTTTTCCCCACCTAGAAGGATTTGTTTTTTATATCCTCTTGGATTCAGGACTTAGATACTCATATATAAGGGATATAAGTGTTGGTTTCAAATCCTGTAGTATCCATTCCTAGAAAATGTGTTTTCCAGTCATGCCTTGCTGACAGTTCCCTTTTTGGGATATTACAATGAAACTCTGAAGGAGAAAATACATATGCTCCAATGTATCTCTAGGAGTAAACTAACTAAATCTCTACTACACAACCATTTGGAACCTCTGGGAACGAGGGAAAATCCACCCCTCTCCTCGATAGCCTTGTAATGAAATAAATATCCTCCTCAATGGGTGTGTACCACTGGTCAGGACCAACATGGAAAGCCTGTTGGTGGGCATTCCACCCGCGGATAAGATGTCTCAAAAATACACTATGGGCCTTTAGGGACGTAGCCTCATCATATAACTTGAGGAGACCTCCCTGCCTTAGGAGCCCCTGGGTATCTCCTGTAATAGGGCGAGGGTATGCATCTCTCTCCCTCTATTGTGCCTTCCACTGGCGAAGCATGTCATACTGCTCCGCCTGTTGTTGCTGCTGTTCCTCCTCTTCTCTCTGAATCATTGACATATTAATTTTTTTTTTATTAAATCATACATGTATTTAGTAATATACATATATAATTAAAAAAAAATAAAAATAGACTAGTCGGTGAGCCACAAAAACAGTCATGCACTGGTTTTGGTGCAGTTTCTTTTTGTAGAGAACCAGAGGCAGTGCCCCAGATGACATAAAACACACCATGTGTAGTGCACCTAAAATTTTTTCAAGCCCTGTTGAATATATATGGTTTCAGAAGAGCGTTGCACTGACTAAAATATACGCCCCGACATGTATAGTCGTGTTAGCGCATTGACTTCCTGACAAATTATATAGTCAATGGTGAGGTATTTTACCTGGCCACACCGTTGACCCTGTCGGAATGCTGAATGCAGTGCACTGACAGAGACCGGGGTGGATATATCCATCAATGCACCGTGCTGCTATTCCCATGGTCAATGGTGCACTCAGCTAAATGACCGCATTGCAATTTTTCTTTTTATTTTAAAATAATGCGGGGCGCCTTTCGGTACTGCCCCAGAAAAAGTGCGGATATCGTTAGCACTGGTTGTGGTGTGGCCTGTAAATTTTACAAGCAACACCGCCTTTAGGTGCGAGCTGAATGATTCATGCGCACCACGCGATTTTTTTTTTTTTTTAATGTTTAATTTTAAGGTTATTTCAAATTCTAATCCATTAGAAATCTTAATTATGGAAAAACTAGAAAAATACCTGTACATTTCACTGTTGAGGAGGCATACTGGCTGTAGAATTTGCAAAAGAAAATTTTCCCACCATTTTGAAAAATGCAAGCTGGAGAATGGTGGCCAATGCATAGCAGCAGTGAGTGCAATGGGTGCAATGGGGGCACCGATGTCAAGGTATATCAGAGAAGGAGAAACTGCACCGATGCTTGAGAGCTCTAGAGTAATGAGAAAAGTGAAAAATGCGGTTTTTTGACCATAATTTTTTTTTATTTAACCCTATTTCGGTGTATGGGGTTTTATAGGCACACCGGTGCTATTTCTTAAGAATGCACCAGGAAATTTCATATTTGGCGCGTTGTTTTATGATGCACTGGAGAGGTTACTTAAGAACACATCAGCTTGTTTCAGTTTTGGCGCAGTGTTTTATGATGCACTATAATATTCCAAAATTATCATGCAACTAATTAGAATATTGAATTTTGTTTTTATCACCTAGAAGCTGAATAAATGGGTAAAGAATCCCATGCATATTAAAAAAATGAATAAAATCCCTCATAATGTAAAAAGGGATCATCATAGGAGCTGGATTTCACACCCTCATGTGTGAACATGGTCATTTGCATGTGGACACGGTCAAGTTTGACCAAGTCAACAACGCTGGGATAGGAGGTGGAGAAGACAATGCAATATGAATGGGAGGAGGTTTCTTTGATGAAGGAAACCCTAATGAGTGGGACCCATGGTGAGAGGGTTTTCACTTGTTTAAAAGGAGGGCAAGGTAGCCATTGCTATTCATGATATCGATTATTGATTTCTTGGTCTGTTTAGACTTTGTGCGTTCTCTTGCTGTTTTGCAGAGTTGCTATGCTGCTTACCAAGGCATTCATGTTTAGGAATTCCTTCTCCTTTCAAGAGAGGCCTCTTAAAGGAGCTTGCTCTTCCTTTCTCCACATTCAGGCTTGAGGCCAAGCATCCTCCTTCATCTACAATGCAGTTTCTATTTAGAGTTGGGTTGTGTTGCAGGGTGTTGTAGTGGAGGTTACTCAACACCACTTCCAGAGCTCATTTTTAGAGGAGGAAGCCTTATTTCCTTTGGAGGATCAGTAGGGAAGCATCTGGGCTGATTTCACCATATTTGGCATCAGGTCAACCATTTTCCATCATCTACAGCACAGTCCCTCTCCTTGACTATGTTATTTTCAGTGAGCATCTGCAGTGAGGGTTGCAGTGTTTGTTTGGAGGGAGAGATCTTTAGTGCTAGGATCAGCCTTTCACTTGTAAGATCCATCGGAGGAGGTTTTTTTAGCTTGTGCATCATCTACAACCATCTCCATACACTTCCTGAGTTGCAACTGCTACTCAGTCTTTTAGACTGCAACTTCGACATTTTTTGCAGTTTTGCATATTTTAGCCAATCCTTCTAGGATTGACTAGAAATTGTGTTTGGGAGCTTAGATCTTCTCTCCCAATGTTGTATGAGCCATATATTTGTAGATTTGTATTATTTCACATCTCCATGTGGCAGTGTACCATCTATGACTACGCTGTACATGTTCATGAGCACCCTGCAATATAGCATCACTCCACTTTTTGCATATGTATTCATGGGAGGCTTGTTTTCCTTGATCATTTGAGTTGTATTGTACATGTTTGCTGATGATTTACATAATAAAATGGCTCCATGGTTTCCATACATTTTGGTATGATTTTATTCACTGCTATTTCCAGTTTGTGTTCATATATTTCTGGATCTCCAATGTTGGAATATCTTAAGATATTCCCATTATTGTAGAATTTCCCTATTTTGGGATATTACAGTGGTATCAAAGCATAATCTTGGCTCAGCCTGTGGAACTCAGCCAATATGCTATCAAGAGAAGAGAAGATGAATAGAAATAAGACTCCATTCTTTGGAGGAAAGAAGGAGGAGAGGCTCTCAAAGCTTCTTCCTAAATCTGTACAGAGCATTCAAAGAGCTCTCAAGAAGATCAGAAGGGAGATGTGTATAGAATCTCCAAGAGGGTTTGAATCTGAATCAAACTCTATAATTTCACATCATGAGTTTGAGCATGCAGCCACACCCAATGATGCATAGCACAGTCACATGCCTAGAATTTCCATGAGAGAGATGGAAGAAGAAGGAATGACTAGGAGGGAAACTCTTAGTAATTTTCTGCAAGAGTATGAGTCTCAAACTACAAAGTTTAGATATCATATTACTTTTATATATTTTTTCAAGTTCAAGGTGAAGAGAAGCAAGCGGCATGATAGGGGTAGATTCCTTCTATCTAATTTTGATGGTTCACCTACATGTTCAGCCGGAGCTTAGGTGGAAGAACTAGACATCTTTTTGCAGCAGCAGCAAATTTCTGAAGATGAAGCCATCAAAGTTGCAGCGCTGCATCCTGGAGGTAAGGCCTATGCATGGTGGATATTTGAGTATATCTCTTTGAAAAATGCAAATAATTCCTATGCAAGGTTTATTAAGACATTGTTGGAAAGGTTTGATGGAAAACTTTTTGCAACACATGTGGTGAAGTTAAAAAAACATAAACAAACAAGAATCTTGCATGTGATGGAGGAAACCATAATCTTAGATCCACATTAGAAAACCATGGAGGAGGCTGAAATCTTGCATCATACCTTGCTAGAGGCAAGACCTCTATATCATATTCCTAAACAAGAGGGCATGGACATCCCTTTTTCAAAAGAGGATCCAATTCTTGGGAGGTTGCCCATACATGTTGATGAGGAGGAGGGAAACAATGCTATCATGTCTAGAGTTTATCTAACACCTCATGCAGAGGAGGAGGGAGCTCTTGCTCCAACTAGAGGAATTCTTGTATCATTGTAAGAAATTCCCTAGGATCTCACATGTGTATATCGAGGCAAATCTCATGATTCACATGTGCCATTGAAGATAGGGTATAAACCCATGGAGTTAAAAGGAGGAGATAGGGAGGATGAACAACTTCATGTGATGAGGATCACACACCCCTGTCTATTTAATGAGGTGGATGCACCTAAAAGGGATACTGGATTGTGCAGTGAGAGCCAGGACAAGTATGTCCATTCATATATGCAGTCTAATCTTGATGTTGATGTCTCATTGCATGGAGACATTTCACCAAGGAGACCACCAGATCGGCAGATGATGAGAGATGCTTCACATTTTGAGGCACCATTCATTGATTTCAGAGGAGTGGAGAACTTGGGAGAGCTTGGTACAATGCTGGGATTCTTGGGTGGACTCAAGGAGAGAGGGAGCATTCTCTCAACATCATCATTACCCACTCCCATTTCATATTCTGTGTTGTGGCAGAAGCAAGACAGAAAGGATGGCAGCCTTCCAAATTGCATCTTTGGCATGGGAGATGTCAAAGAGAAGGATGATCATATGACAGATGTTCTTCATGAGAGATCATCAACACTATCACTATGGAGGATAGATCCATATTGAAATTCCCAGCTGTTGGTGGAGTATTCCAAGGATCTTTTCACTTATATGATATTGGATGACCAGCTACATGAGGAGGGATATTCAGTTAGAGATGGGGCCATCTACTACCATGGTAGGATCTTCTTATTTGGAGCTTCCCTACTCAAGGAGAAGTTGCTATAAGCAGCTCATGGAGATTTCCTTTTCAGCCACACTTATTCTATGAGAGCATTGTTTGAGATAATGCCTCAATTATTATGCTTACTTAGTTTGGATTGGGTTGTTGAGGAAGTTGAGAGAATCTCTCAACTTCTCTCTCTCAGATTAGAATTAGTTCAACTATATGTACGTATGTAATCTCTATTGATGGAGTGGACAGTAATTCAATTAAAAATTTTTTTGTATGTGATTCCTGTGCATTTTTGCACACCTGTGTTCTTAATATGGTATCAGAGCACTGGCATTGATCATCCCATCTGTCTCTCTATCCTCTATGAAAGAAGTGAATTTTATTTTTCTGCAAACACAGTGGCGCACCCGGTAGCAATCGCCTGATTGGAAGCTAGCAAACGCAGTGGTACGCATGCTATGACACGAACACACTACTTGCAGAATTGTGTTTGGACATTCGGAGGTCAACGTTCAGTTTTTTTGTTAGCCCAGGTAATACAGCGTGGCAGAGCTTCGACATTGTGTTGTTCCGTAGCAGATAGGGAATACAGTACAGCGTGGCAGCAGATATATCAAATCCCCATTTTTTTTTTTGTGCACAACCCTGAAATTTAAGGTAAAAGCTCAGAATTTGTCACGATAGCTCCTGTCCTCAGGTGCGTTTTCTTATTGTTGGCTTACACTCACCTTAACATACATCTGGCAGTTTTTTTTTCATTGTGATAATATTATATTTTTTTTGAAATTTAATCAGCTAAATATTTGTTGATTAAAAAAAAGGCTAAAGCTTTTCTTTTCAACATGGAGCCTATTGTATTGGAAAAGTTTAATGGCTTTAATTTCTACACTTGGAAGGTAAAAATTAAGCTGCAAATGATGAGTAGAAGTTTATGGAATATTGTAGAAGGCTCAGAAAAAGCACCTACAGATGCTAGACAGTTAATTGAATGGGAAAAAAGAGAAGAAAGAGCCAAGTCTATCCTTGGAATATCACTTGCAGATTCCCAACTTCATCTAATTGACTTACAGAAATCTTCTGCAGCAATATGGGAAGAAATGAATAAGGTATTTGGGGCAAAAGTTGTTAATGCAAAATTTTTCTTAAAGTTACAATTGTTTAAACTTCAAATGGATAGTGAGACATCATTGTCAACACACATAAATGAGTTAAGAGCTTTGATGAGACAGTTGTCAGAAATTAATTCTAAAGTAGATGATGATGATGCAAAGGCAATTTTATTAAACAGCTTGTCTTCAAAATATGATAATGCCATATTTACTCTAAGTCAAATGCCACATCAATCACTTGATGAAATGATAGCAGCTCTTATGGTAGAAGAAAAGAGGATAGGTGGCATAGAGGCTAGTTTACATAATGAACTTGCACTATATTCCAAGGGAAGGGTGAATAAAAATAAGACTGAATGTTTCTATTGTCATAAATATGGACATACAGCATTCAATTGCAAAATTCGGGCTCAAGATATTTTAAATGGAAAATTGAAAAAAACATCCTATGCAACATTTTCAGAAGATTCACCTGATGCAAATTCTTCAAGTGAGGATGAACCTCCTGATCCATCTCTTAAACTTTTCTAAAAGCATGTTTTGTAATGTGATTTGCAAGTGTATGGTGTGGTGTATAGTGTGGGGTTTAAGCTTATATTTTTTGTTGTGAGATCTGTGTAGTACAGAACCAATTATTGAACAATTTAGCATAATATAAATTAGTCGTTCTCGACGTTCTTCGGTGCCGAGAGAACAATTGGCTAATTTGATTGTGTGAATTTGTTATATGCTGATGGGTCTTGTTGTTCCTCGGGGCTTCAAGAGCATCAGTTACAAGTTATACAATGAGATCCTTGTGTGTAAAGGTCACTTTGTAAGATTAATCGATGATCATATTCTGTACCTAGAATATTTTCCTATAAACTATTGAAATTTATTCTTCGGGGTTATTTCACAGATGGAAATATTTCCATAGGGTAGTTCAGTGTCAAGACTCTTCTTCGGGAGTGTCAAGAATATTTAATCTTACAAACTCAGCATTGATGGTCAGAAGCAGGTGTACCTTAAATGGGTTGAAAGGTAAGCTCGAAGATGTGGAGAAAGAAAGAGCAGAATCCAGAAGACCGCAGAGTGGGTAGAGTTGCTGATGAAGACCAGCTAGACAAAAACAAATATAAATTTTGTAATTGTGATCTCAGTATTGTAAGTTTTCTGTAATGTAGGTATTAAGGGAGGGTGTTTGAATACGTACCTCGGTGTTATGCTTACTTGGTTTGGATTGGGTTGTTAGGGGAAGTTGAGAGAATCTCTCAACTACTCTGATTAGGGTGGTTCAACTATATGTACGTATGTAATCTCTATTGATGGAGTGGATAGTACTTCAATTATCATTTTTTTTGTATGTGATTCCTGTGCATTTCTGCACACCTGTGTTCTTAATAAGAATACCACACCATTATGGAGGGGTATTTTTGGGAAGGCTTTGAGGAGGAGATATATCAGCATTTGAGGAGATGCATGGATCATATACATAACTCTTTAAAAGAGTTAGAGCAACCACCTCTTTTCTCTTTTAGGATGAGAGGAGACTCATCTATGAGCCAATCCATTTATATGAGCAAAACATATGGTAAGGGTACTGTTTGCATAATGATTTATATAATGTATATATGCATCCCTTAACCATATATGTGCAGGATGTTGCTCCAAGGAGGGGAATTATTTTTTCTAGACTTCATGGTCTACTTGAGGCCATGGAAACATGTGCATCAGCAAGGAGAGAAACATCATGGGAGCATGAGAGGTGATATGGCCATCACAACAAAACATTTTTTCTTTCATGAGGTGGGCCATGGGATTTTTGGATGCCATATGATGGTGATTTTCAACTCATCACATATGAGATGGTTTGGGCCAACATGATTCATAACGTTGGAGAGAAGGTCCTTGAGGATCTAGTATTCTTCTTGCCACTTGAGGGCAACATTATTGCAGCCTAATATAAACATATACTCTACACTTATCCTAAGTGGAGAGGAGGATAGTGTGGGGTAGGCTATTTTGTTTACCAAGATCAGATTTTCAGCCCACCTACATTGCAGGAGCCAAAGGTGGAAGAGGATTTTCAAGAGTTGCCATGTTAGGAGGTAACTCATTTTGTATGGATGATTGCTTGGGGATGGAGGATACACATGGGGATGTTATTTCCCAACACTTTTTAGATTCCATTCCTCAAGGGAACCTCTGGAAAACACCTTATTTCCTTCTTGAGTACTCTACTTGTTCATGATGATAGCTATTTAGCTACCTTGCATGATTGGGAGGGGCAATATGGAGATTTATTGATGAGACAACATCTCATTCTTGGGAGGAGAATATCATATGTGTATGCTACAACAGGAGGAGGGGAAGCTTCTCAATTCTATCCTTGCATTTGCTTGAGGACAAGCAACATTTGGGAGGGGAGGACTGTAATATTCAAAAATTAGCATGCAACTAATTGGAATATTGAATTTTGTTTTTATCACCTAGCAACTGAATAAATGGGTAAGGAAGCCCATGCATATTAAAAACATGAATAAAATCCCTCATAACGTAAAAAGGGATCATCATAGGAGGTGGATTTCACACCCTCATTTTTTAGCAGGGTCATTTGCATGTGGACAAGGTCAAGTTTGACCAAGTCAATAGCGCTGGGATAGGAGGTCGAGAACACTTTGAAAGACAATAGAATATGAATGGGAGGAGGTTTCTTTGATGAATGAAACCCTAATGAGTGGGACCCATGGTGAGAGGAATTTCAATTGTTTAAAAGGAGGGCAAGTCAGCCATTTCTATTCATGATATGGATTATTGATTTCTTGGTCTGTTTAGACTTTGTGCATTCTCTTGCTGTTTAGCAGAGTTGTCGTGCTGCTTAGCACAAGGCATTCCTATTTAGGAATTCCTTCTCCTTTCAAGAGATGCCTCTTGAAGGAGATTTCTCTTCATTTCTCCACATTTAGGCTTGAGGCCAAGCATCCTCCATCAGCTACAACGCAGTTTCTGTTTAGAGCTGGGTTGTATTGCACGGTGTTGCAGTGGAGGTTACTCAACACCACTTTCAGAGTTCATTTTTCAGAGGAGGAAGCCTTATTTCCTTTGGAGGATCAATAAGGAATCATCTAGGCTGATTTCACCATCTTTGGCATCATGCCAACCATTTTCCATCATCTACAGTGTAGTCTCTCTCCTTGAATGTGTTATTTTCAGTGAGCATTTGTAGTGAGGGTTGCAGTGTTTATTTGGAGGGAGAGATCTTCAGTGATAGGATCAGCCTTTCAATTGGAAGATACATTGGAGGAGGTTTGTTCAACTTGTGCATAATATATAGCCATATCCATCTAGTTCTTGAGTTGCAGCTACTACTCAGTCTTTGAGACTGCAACTCTGGCATTTTTGCAGTTTTTCATATTTCATCCAATCCTTCCAGGATTGGCTAGAAATTGTGTTTGGGAGCCTAGATCTTCTCTCCCATTGTTGTATGAGCCATCTATTTGCAGATTTGTATTATTTCACATCTCCATGTGGTAGTGTACCATATATGACTGCATTTTACATGTTCATGAGCACTTTGCAATATAGCAGCACTCCATTTTTTGCATATGCATTCATGGGAGGCTTGTTTGCCTTGATCATTTGAGTTGTATTGTACATGTTTGCTGTTGATTTACATAAAAAAATGGCTACATGGTTTCCATACATTTTGGTATGATGTTATTCACTGCTATTTCCTGTTTGTGTTCATATATTGTTGGATCGCCAATTTTGGAATATCTTAAGATATTCCCATTATTGTAGAATTTCCCTATTTTGGGATATTACACGCACCGGGGCAGAATAGTCATGAAGCACCGGTTCTTTATAGTAATAGGACGCACCAGGCATGTGTGTATGGAGAACACGGTGTCTGGTGTGCTAATTTTTTGTGTGACTGGTGCTTTCTCTTGTAGAGTGCATCGGTGATTGAGAGCAGAAAAGTGAAAATGCGGGTTTTTGGCCGTAATTTTTTTTTATTTAACCCTTTTTTGGTGTGTGTGTTTTATAGGTGCACCAGTGCTGTTTCATATGAAGGCACCGGTCCGCTTCAGTTTTGGCGCGGTGTTTTATGATGCACTAGCGTGGAAGAGTTTGTGTGCACTGCTGCCTTCTCTTATAGAGCACATCAGTAATTGAGAGCTTTAGAGTACTGAAAATAGTGAAAAATCCTGTTTTTTTGCCATAATTTTTTTAAACCCTTTTCTGGTGCGCGTGCTTTATAGGTGCACCGATGTTGTTTCTTACAAACGCACCGGTCAATTTGTGTTTTGGCGCATTGTTTTATGATGCACCAGTGTGGGTTCTTAATGCCGCACTGGGCATTTTTAGTTTTGGCGCGGTGTTTTATGATGCACCGATGCAGAAGATTTGTGAAGCACTGGTGCTCTATAGTAATACGATGCACCAGTCGGGCGTGTACGGAGCACACGGTGTCTGGTGTGCCAATTTTTTGCGCACACCAATGATTTCTCTTGTAAGGAGCACCAGTGAAATGTTGAATGATAAGCACACCGAGCAAAAAAAATCCGCAAAACCCTCCGTCCGCTAACCTCCAGAAATAGATGTATGGGGTAATTTATAAGGGGTTCCTCAAAAAAATCTGCTATAGGGTCTTTTCCTTGTAGTGTAGCTTTTGCACCCATAAATTTTTCTCTTTTGTTGTTCCATGATGTCAACCAAGACATGACACCTCACCACCATTAAAATCCCTCCTTAAAAACTTCAAAAAGTGATTTTGAAGCAAATAGGTTGCTACATAAATTTTCGTAGCATTTTCCTAGCTTTAAGCCTAGGAAACGCTATGGAACTGTGAAAAATTGCAGAATTTCCAGATTTCAACACTGTCTAGAAAAGGTGACCTCTAGTTGTAAAAACTTGGTCTTCAGCATGCTATGAACTTTCTAAAACACAATCAATCTCAACTTAAGACCCCTGCAGTGTCTCCTCTTCATTAATTATCTTTAATTATCTTTAAGCCCTTCTTCTCCAGCTCTTCATGAATCAGTTCTAGTTGTTCTTGTAGGTCTTTGACTTGGTATTTTAGTGTCATGTTCTTAGACTGTAAGTGCAGGTTCATTTTTCTGATATGTTTCACCTCTCCTCTCAATGGATTTGTCCATTTGATCAATTTTTTTGTGTTTTCCAAGGTCCTAGAGACACTTGTGACTTGATACTCCCAAATCTCTTTCATTTTCTCAAACTATACCTTTGAAACCTTGTGCTTCCTTTCCTATTTCTTCAAGATTGATATTTCATCATTTTCTAGTTTCAACTGCTCCTTAAGGACTTCAATCTCTATTTTTTCAATGATTTTCTCTTTGCCCTTATTTTTCTTGATGACTAAATCTTATTTTGTAGGTGATGATAGGTCAATGATGCTCGGTGGTGGTTGGATAGTTTCAATGACCTTCTGAGCTTCTTTACTGCTTTCCAATACTTTTCTGGCATGCCTTGTCATTGGTTTCCTAGCTTGAAACATGAATGCTACATCTTAACCTTCAAACTCTAACTTCTTAGCTGTTTTTTCTTTCTTGAGCTTCTTTCCTCCCTCATATATATCTTCAGCTTGGACTATGGGAGTTTCTTCAATATCAATAGCATGCAGAATGTCTTCTAGGTTACCCTTAGCCACTATTTGGCTTCTTGTAACCCTCTTGCTACCATGTTTTCTCACTGTTGGATTTTGTTTTGCAGGTGTAACAATAGCTGTATCAAGTTTATGTAATGGCTCTATCTCCATGATCACTGGCTCAATTTTCTCTGCCACTGAAGGTGATGGTATATCTCTAGGTTTAGGAGTTCTTTTAGGAGTGATGGCATCTACTTCAAAACCACTTACAAACATAAAAGATGACCAATCTCTGTCTAATCTCTTTAACTCCTCTAAAACCAACAACTTGATTAAACCATGATGAAAGAGTGCGGTTTCATTTCCTTCAGATTTAGCTTGAACTTTGTCTAACATTTTAGCTAAGCTTCTGTATAAATAAAAAGGTAAATCAAGAGAACTCTTAGCAACAAAATGTAGCAGAAGCCTGAGGTGGTAGGAATAAACCATATGATACCTCCCTTCACAAGTGAAGTACTTCTAAATGATTAGCAAAAGCTTTGAGAATTTTTCTTTCATGTAGCTCCTTGGGATGGAATTTGTAAGATTAATCTCACTATTCTCTGGCTTGATAAATTCCTTACATTCCTGCATGGTGAGCTTGAAACCTTTGAACCATTGTTCTCCTCCTCTATGGATTCTTGTTGCTGTTGCAATGGTATCTGGTGTTATAGTGAGGTTCAAAATTCATACCTTTGAAGTTGTCCCCTTGAAACTGATTGCAAAATCCTTACAAACCTGCACATGGCACCCTTGCAATCTTTGGAAAAACTGAAAACACCCTGTTCTTCTGAAAAATTCTAAGGCAGTTGGGTCTTCATTTAGAAAATTCATATCTAATGGCTCATATCTAAGATAGTGGCCTCCTTTGTTGGTCTTCCTCTTTGTAGGCATGGTGTTTTTATACCTTCTCTGCTTCGCTTGATTAGTGACACCTACAACTTTTTAAAATTCCAGCAACCAAATTGGCTTGGTGAAATAGCTCTCCAGAGCTCAGTAGCATGCAAAGATGGAGCAGAGAATGACAAATGACTCAATTTGGTAATATTTTAAAGTTTCGATGACAACCCATGGATTAATCATGACTCATGCATGCTAAAAACAGTAATAATGACCTCATCCATGACCATCATACCTTGATTTAACCTTAACTGACTCGAATGACATCCACCCTAACACTTCTAATAATTGATTGACACCTAACACCGAATTTGAAAAGACAGATAGAAAAACCTCTTTTCGTAGCATATTTAGTGTATTTTGTGGTAGTTTCACTATGAGAGTATTAGCAGTTTCGTAGAGAAAACTTCCTTTTTACTGTGTAATTAGCTATGAAAATAAGAAATCTTGGCTAAAGTGACCTTTTTGAATTCAAAAGATTGGGAAATGGAATATGTTAGCAAATGATTACTGATGGGACATGATATGACTTGCATGAGGGTGGATTTGGACCTTAGGATAGGCTAATATGAAAAAAATTAAATTTTCCTAATGAACTCTATGACCATACCTTTGAAAAATGAGCTTCTAAGAATATGTGAAATGATGTTTCACTTTTTTCTGAGTGATAAAAATGGCTCCACTTGGGATGGCATGCCCCTGTGGTACACCAAATAACCTGTAGTTCTAGTGCTATCCATCTTCTTGAAAATAAAAACTCTGAAATTTGCCAAGTTTTCCTTCAAACTCTAATGGCCTTCAACTCGGGCTCAAGCTTGATGATAAAATTGTATTTATTAGCAGAAAAACATATTAAAATGGAATATATACAATGGAATGAAAGATCAGTAGAACTTAAGAGGAATAGTGCTTCAAAAACCTACCATTGATAGGCCCTCTAGCGCAAGGTTGTCCATCCATCTCCTGCAGTATGTAAGTTTGTTTCCATGAAATGCGACCACTTTGAATGGACCTTTCTAGATATTCTCAAACTATCCCGGCCTCCCACTTCAAAACCACATCTTGAATTTGAAATTTTTCTTCTTTGAACTTCTTGTTAAATGTCTTCTTGATTTTGTTTTGATATTGTTGATTGCTATAATAGACTTCCTCCCTTTTCTCCTCCAAGGCTATCAATTGATTTATTCTCCTCTGACTTGCATCTATCTCCTCCTCCGATCCTTGCAGCAGCTTCATGATAGGCACTCCCAAGGATGTAGGAAAAATGGCTTCAGCCCCATACACCAACTCATAAGGTGAAGTTCCAATTGATCTCTTTTTGCACACTCTATCAGCCCACAGAGCATACTTTAACTTCAAATGCCATGATTTCTTATTTTCCTACAACACCTTCTTAATAATCATCACAATGCTTTTGTTAGAAGATTCAGCAAGACCATTACCTTGTGGATAGTATACAGTAGAGCATCCAATTGTAATGTGATATTGATGACAAAAACTGATCAGCCTCTTGGATTTGAATGTCTGTGCATTGTTAGTGATGATCTTCATAGGGTAGCCAAACCTAGACAATATATTATTTACCAAAAATGAAATGATAACTGAATCATTTTCTTGCCTAGTTGGGATTGCCTCAATCCACTTGGTGAAATAATCAGTTGCTATCAGAATCCAGCGATGCTGACCTAAAGATGATGGATGAATATCACCAATAAAATATATCCCCCACTACTGGAATGGCGCCTCAACATAGATAGGCATCAAGGGTAAAGGAACAAGATTTTTCTTACCATAAAAAATTTGGCATTCATGACAGGCATCAATATTTTTGTAGACATCTTTGAACATAGTAGGCCAGTAGTACCCTACTCTGAGAATCTTATTTGCTATAGCCTTCCAATAATGATGACCTCCACAATATCCTTTGTGAAACTCCTCAATCACTTTTTCAGCCTCCTCTTCCAACAAACAATTCAAAAGAA
Source organism: Pinus albicaulis (assembly GCA_034641835.2). Classification (NCBI taxonomy): domain Eukaryota; kingdom Viridiplantae; phylum Streptophyta; class Pinopsida; order Pinales; family Pinaceae; genus Pinus; species Pinus albicaulis. Next base: position 292,037,859 of record CM076574.1, on the reverse strand, counting down.
TACCACCAGTATCTTTCCAATACAGATTTTTATCAATGATGCAATACCTCAGGGATTTTAACTTCACAAACCTTGCCTTAGACTTTGTCAATTTAGCAGGAGCTCTATGATGATGTAAGACAAAGACAATGTCTTTGTACTAGTCAGAAAGGATGTACTTCTCTTCAATGGGAATCAACTCTTCGTCTTCATCTGAGAATTATGAAACTGCAATTAAATTCATTTCAAGACAATCAAAATTTGACTGTGCCATCAGCTTTTCCAACCCTTCACCTTTGAACAATTTTGTTGGTCTGATCTCTATATCATATTCCAACAAGTTAGCTGTCCATTTCCCTCTCTTACCATCAGGATCAACTTGAGTTAGGATGTCCTTCACAACAACATTAGGAACAAAATCTATGACATGAGAATGCAGAATGTAAATTCTAAAATCTTTGATGGCTTTGACCAAAGCATAGGCCTATTTCTATAGGATGTTGTACTTCAGCTTTGAATTAGATAAGGTCCTGCTAAAAAATGAAATAGGTTGCTCAATACCTTAATGTCCTTTTTGTAGCAAAACTCCAACAATTGTATTTTCTGATGAAAATGTAAAAACCATAACTTATTTTGAAAAATTCAGGTTGATCAATACTGGTGCTTGAGTGAGTGCCTTCTTTATCTCCTCAAATGAGTGCTTTGCTTCTACTGTCCACTTGATGTCAACTCCTTTATCATCTTAGTTATGTCTTTTACAATCTCAACAAAATTAGGAATGAATATCCTCACAAAATTCACCCTTCCAAGGAAAGATTGTATTTCCTTTCTGCTTCTAGCCAGATCCACTTTCTGAATGGAATTGACCCTGCTTGGATCAAACTTAATCCCATATTTAGAAATAATATGCCCAAGTAACTTTCCTGAAGTCAGAGCAAAAATTCTTTTAGTGGGATTGAGAGAAATTCCAAACCTTCTACACTTCAGCAGAATATTTTCGAGATGCTTCAAATGGTCTTCTTCTCTCCTTGAGAAAAATTTTATGTCATCCAGATAGACAACCACCAACTTATCCTTCTCCTCAGCAAATGTAATTTCCATTTCTCTTTGAAAGTTATATCCTCCATTCATCAGACCAAAGGGAATTTTGGCATACATGAATGTGTCGAATGGTGTGGTAAAGGTTGTTTTCTATTGATCTTATGGATGCACAAGTATTTTATTGTACCCTGAAAAACCATCCAACATAGACATCCTTTGGGAACCAACAATGTTCTGCAGAATTTGTTCCATCTTTGGGAGAGGGTAGTTGTCCTTCAAAGAGGATTCATTCAAGTTTCTGAAGTCAATGCAGATTCTGATTTCTCCACTCTTTTTCCTGACTGGAACCAAGTTGGCAAGCCACTTTAGAATCTGATTGGAACAATAATTTTGGCATCAAAGAGATTCTTGATTTCCTTCTCAATCAGAGGCATGAGAAGTGGATTAATCCTCCTCAAACTTTGTTTGAAAGGCTTTTCATTTTCTTTAATAGGAATGGTATGTTGAATGATAGTAGGATCATACTTCTTCAAATCAGCATAACTCCATGCAAAAACATCTATGAACCTTTTCATCATCTCAATATATTTTTGTTTCAAGTCAACTGAAAGAAACTTTGAAAGCTTGATCATTTTTGGCATTGCTATTGTACCAAGGTTACAAATCTCTACCTCTTCCTCATCAGCTTGTATCCTAGGAGATTCAAACACATCATTCTGGTCAAAAATATTTTCAAGTGCAATTAGACCTTTGGGTATAGAATTATTCTTTAGCTATAACACTTCAGAATTCCCCTTTGTTTAAGCAAGCATGTTTTGCTGGGACGTGGAATGTGTATGAATAATAGATAGATTTGCAGAGACAACTAGGGAGTCAACTACTGAGTTTTGGTCCCTAGTCTTCAAAATAAATGAATATTCTTGAAAATTCTCTAACATCTCCATGATCAAATTTCTGTAGGCTCTCATTCTTACATCCTTGGTTTGATATACACCCTCAACTTGCTTAATAACTAATTCAGAATCTCCATAAACAGAAATATTTTGGGCACCAATTATTTTCAAAATTTATAAACCCAAAAATAGAAATTCATACTCAACCATGTTATTTGTGCAATCAAAGTTTAGTTTGAAAGAAAAGAAATTAATTTCATCTTTTGGAGTTGTGATCCAAATTATTTCTCTAGCCCCCTCTCTTCCTGCTGATCCATCAAAGTGTAATAACTGCCAAACTTCTGCCTTCACTTCATTGATTTTCTGATTTTCTTCCCGTTGATTTTTTGTTTGCTAATTTTCTTCTTCCTTTTCATCTTCTGCTTCATCAGTCAATTCATTGAAAAGTATAGCAGATCCTAATTCATTATAAACAACATAGATTGGAAAATTACGAGGTTTATCCTTATTACTTACCATATAAGCCATCCTTTTTTCTCTATATAGTCTTCTTTTCTCACCAAAAACATAAATGGTGGCATAATTTAGGTCCATATGCATGGTGCCTTTGATATTTTTTGCCCATGATCTTGATAATAGCATGCCAAAATTAGGTGGAATGTCTGCCACCACAATGTCCATTACCACTGTCTTGGCAGGGACTAGTGTAAGACCAACAAAAACATATTTTATTAAACCAATGCACTGAAATATTTTTGAATCAAAAGAAAACAAATCCTTATATGGCCTAGTAATTTCCAATCCCATCCTTCCCATGATTACTTTAGGCATGAGGTTATGAGAAGCTCTTTAATCCAACATGTCATTGTGTAATGTCATGTCATGAATTCTAAGGCTGACATGGAAAGGAGGCACCTCTTTATTATTCTCATCTTCTAATCTTGGTCCCAATTATATGATTGGATGATCTTCTTGAATATTAAGGATGTCAGTAGCTCCTAGTTGGGAATTCAACATTCTTACAATCTTACTTATGTATTTATTCACCTTAATAATTTCTCCAAAAGGGACTGGGATTTTGATCTTGGATATCTCACTCTCCAAACTAAAAACAGAAGCAGATTTTTTAGTATCTTTGACAGGAGGAGGAGGTGGTGTATCTTTTCTAACCTCAACAGCTTTAGGGGCATCTTTCTTGAGTTGTGTTTTACTTGCAGTAATTGGAACATTTCTGTTTCTGAGGCTGTATTGTGTCTACATCTCAAAGATTGCATGTTGATATCCTTTAAGATAATCAGATGGTTCCTCACCCTTGTTAACATCATGATCTGACTCATCATGTTCTTCATTAGTCAAAAAATTTCCTGACATGTTTTCATCCAAGCAATGAATAGATTCTTCAGGTATTTTAGGATGATCTTCTTCATCCACTAAATTTTGCTTAAAAGGAGGCATTACTTGAGGGCCAGGCATATTTCTATTTTCCCTCGGTCTCTACTAGTTTTGAGGTCTTCTGAACTAAGGATTTCAAAACTAAGGTTCATGTTGTGCAGGAGGAGCAGAGGAATTCCTAAGGGAAAGCCTATCCATCAATTTTTCCATTGTCTTCATCATGGAGTCAAATTTATCATATGAGGTGTAAGGCTTATCTTCTTCTTTCATTTTTGTCTTTCCTGTCTTGGAATTTTTAGCTGCTATCATATTGACCTCCACTTTCACAGCATCATTTTTCATTTCAACTAGTGAAGGGGATTCTCTTTCTCTTAGAAGGATAGAAAATTCATAATCATAGGCCTTAGCATATCTCAGCTGAGCTGCTCCTGGAGGAGGCTTTAGATGGGCAGGGATGGAGTCATAAACTTTGTTAAATCTCTTGGAGAAATTTTGAATAGTTTCATAAAAAAATATTTTCAAACTATTATACTCAGTGAGGGATTGTACAGGGTTGGTTCTATTTCCCCACTTTCTTAAGAAGCTATCTTCAAATTCATTCCAATTATGTAGGCTTCTTGGTGTAAGGGCTTTGAACCACTTCCTAATATCACCATTAAATATTTGAGCAAATAATCTCATCTTGAAATCCTCATGGTCAACCTCCTCCCTGTCTATGAATTCATTGAACTAGTCTACATGCTCTTCAGCTGTAATTTCCTCATCACTTCCCCAAGTTTTGATTCTAGCAGAATATTTTCTAGGAAGGGAATTAAGGACAACTCGGAGAACAAGAGGGGCATACCTAGTAGGTGCAATAGAAGGTGGAGGTGGCACATTTCCTACCATAATGACAACTCTATGTAATTGTTTCAAACAAAATTTTGTCTGAAGTTTAGCCTCTTTAGTCTGATAGGGCTCTCTCAAAGGGGTTTATGATATTTGATAATTATAGTGATAGATGGCTAACTCTATAGAATTTTTATCTTGTTTTTATGATTGCAAGTTGAAAGAATGCAAGCTTGCTACCAACGGGATTATGGAGTCAACAATCAGTATTTTCAGTGGCAAGGTTTCTTGACATGGAAGCTAAGGCAGATAGGGGTCTTTAACAAAGGAAAATCACACATGAAACATAGAGCAACACGGTCATTTCATCACTAAAGGAAGTTAGAGCATAAACATATGAATTATGAGTAATAGGGATGAAATCCACTCCAAGTAGTAAACATAAAGATATGGATCAGAAAAACATTAAAAACCCCATGAGAATCTCAGGTCTGTCAAGAAGGAATTCCTCTGTATTACTGATAAAAGTCAAATACAATAAAGCAACAGTTTGGTGCAAAAAATCTCCAACCCTTTACCATTTCAATAATTTGACTTTAAATAGACATTCTTACAGCAAGGATGATATGCCTAATGGCTAGATTCATCGAATTCTTCCTATGAAACCTCATATAATAGAAAAACATGTCTTTTAACAAGAAAATGACAGCTACACCCTAAAGAAGATGTTTCCTATTTATTACATCATTCTACATTATCTTTGAAATAGTTACATCTCAGTTACAAATAAGCCTCACATGCTTGAATAGGCTATGACATAGTTCATCACTACTTTACATATTAAAAACTCTCCTAGACATGTGGAACAAAACCCTATTTTTTAGGAATGCATGACCTTTATCTTCAACGAAATATTTAGCTGATGAGTTGTTTCCACAACACTTTCTTCCAGTCATAAATGTTTGATGGTAAGGTCCCTTGACCTGTTGGATGAGTCCAACTATCTAAAAATACCACTAAGCTGCTCCAAAACCTTCAAAAATAGCTTGCTACAAAAACAGGACAGTTTCATAGTGAGCTTTAGTAGCGTCATAAAAATAGCTTTTGCACCCATAAATTTTGCTCTTTTGTTGTTCCATTATGTCAACCAAGACATGTAACCTCACCACGATTAAAATCATTCCTTATAAACTTCAAAAAGTGATTTTGGAAGAAAATAGGCTGCTACAGAAATTTTCATAGCGTTTTCCTGGCTTTAAGCCTAGGAAATGCTACGAAACTGTGAAAAACTGCAAAATTTCCAGATTTCAACACTGTCTTAAAAAGGTGACCTCTAGCTGTAAAAAATTGGTCTTCAAAATTCCATGAACCTTCTAAAACATAATCAATATCAATTTAATACCCCGGTGGTGTCTCCTCTTCATTAATGATCAGTTGAGCTATGGGTTCTTCAACCACAATCATCTTTAAGCCCTTCTTCTCCAGCTCTTCATGAATCAGTTCCAATTGTTCTTGTAGGTCTTTGACTTGGTCTTCTAGTGTCATGTTCTTAGATTGTAAGTTCAGGTTCATTTTTCTGATTTGTTTCACCTCTCCTCTCAATGGTTTTGTCCATTTGATCAATTTTTCTGTGTTGTCCAAGTTCTTAGAGACACTTGTGACTTGATCCTCCCAAATCTCTTTCATTTTCTCAAGTTGTACCTTCTGAACCTTGTGCTTCCTTGCCTCTTTCTTCAAGACTGATATTTCAGCATTTTCTAGTTTCAACTACTCCTTAAGGACTTCAATCTCTGTTTTTTCAACGATTTTCTCTTTTCCCTTCTTTTGCTTGATGACCAGATCTTCTTTTGCAGGTGATGATAGGTCAATGATGCTTGGTGGTGGCTGGACAATTTTATTGACCTTCTAAGCTTCTTTATTGCTTTCCAAGACTTTTCTGGCATGTCTTGTCATTGGTTTCCTAGCTTGAAACATGAATCCTGCATCTTCACCTTCAAACTCTAACTTCTTAGTTATTTTGGCATTCTTGAGCTTCTTTCCTCCCTCATGTATATCTTCATCTTGGACTATGGGAGTTTATTCAATATCAACAGCATGAAGAATGTCTTCTAAGTTACCCTTAGCCACTGTTTGGCTTCTTGTAACCCTCTTTCTGCCATGTTTGCTCACTGTTGCCTTTTGTTTTGTAGGTGTAACAACATGTGTATCAATTTTCTGCAATGGTTCTGTCTCCATGATCACTGGATCAATTTTCTCTGCCACTGAAGGTGATGGTATATATCTAGGTTTAGGAGTTCTTTTAGGAGTGATGACATCTACTTCAAAAACACTGAAAAACATAAAATATGACCATTCTATTCCTAATCTCTTTAATTCATCTACAACCACAAACTTTATTAAACCATGATGAAAGAGTGAGGTTTCATTTCCTTTAGATTTAGCTTGATCTTTGTCTGACATTTTAGCTAAGCTTTTGTATAAGTAAAAAGGTAAATCAAGAGACCTCTTACCAAAAAAATGTAGCAGAAGCCTGAGGTGGTAGGAATAAACCATATGATACCCCCCTTCACAAGTGAAGTACTTCTGAATGATTAGCAACAACTTTGAGAAGTTGTCTTTCATGTAGCTCATTGAGATGGAATTTGTGAGATCAATCTCACTATGCTCTGGCTTGATAAATTCCTTACATTCATGCATGGTGAAATTAAAACCTTTGAACCATTGTTCTCCTCCTCTAGGGATTCTTGTTGCTTCTGCAATGGTCTCTAGTGTTATAGTGAGGTTCAACATTCTTACCTTTGAAGCTGTCCCATTGAAATTGATGACAAACTCCTTAGAAACCTACACATGACACCCTTGCAATCTTTGGAAAAACTGCGAACACCCTGTTCTTCAGAAAACTTCTAAGGCAGTTGGATCTTCATTCAGAAAATTCATGTCTGATGGCTCATATCTGAGGTAGTGGCCTCCTTTGTTGGTCTTCCTATTTACAGCCATGGTGTTTTTATACCTTCTCTGCCTCGCTTGATTAGTGACACCTGCAAATTTTGAAAATGCCAGAAATTAGCTTGGCTTGGTGAAACAACTCTCCAGAGCTTAGTAGCATGCAAATATGGAGCGAAGAATTAAAAATGACTCAATTTGGTAATATTTTAAAGTTTTTATGACAACCCGTGGCTTAATCATGACTCATACATGCTAAAAACAATAATAATGACCTCAACCATGACCATTGTACCTTGATTTAACCCTAACTGACTTGAATTCCATCCACCATAAAAATTCCAATCATTGACTGACACCTGGCACTGAATTTTAAAAGACAGACAAAAAAACCTCTTTTCATAGCATAGTTAGTGTATTTTCTGGCAGTTTCACTATGAGAGTATTAGCAGTTTCGTAGCGAAAAAATGCCATTTTACTGTGTAATTCGCTACCATAACAAGAAATATTGGCTAAAGTGACCTTTTCGAATTCAAAATATTGGGAAATGGAATATGTCAACAAATGATGATTGATGGGACATGATATGACTCTCATGGGGGTGGGTTTGGACATTAGGATATGCTAATATGAAAAAATTTAAATTTTCCTAATGAACTTTATGACCATACCTTTGAAAAATGAATTTCTAAGACTATGTCAAATGATGTTTCACTTTTTTTGAATGATAACACTTACCTTAAACCCTTGTTTCTTCCTATAATATTTCACCTTTAGGGTTTAACTTCCTCTACCACTTCACAATTAGGGTTTTTCATTTTAAACATTTTAGATTTTATGTACTTACTATATATAGGGCATTTGACATGTAAAGTAGGGAAATGACTTATTGAATTAGATCCAAACCCTGTTAGCCCTGTCCATTTAAAAAAAATGGATATATGTTATGCAGTGCACCCTGTGTAATATAATGCACCGGTGTGCCTTGTGTAATACAACACACCATTATATTATAACACTATCAATTATGTCCAGTCTGTTTATCGTTGCTCCGGGTGTAATCTAATGCACCAAAGTGCCTCTTCCAAAAAACACTGTTAAATCATTGCAGTGCGTTTAACATTAAAATTTGCATCATCATAATTTAAAATTATTTAAAAATAATAAATTTCCTTGACAATTCCGAACAATAAAACACCTAGTGCGTTTAATGGGATAAACACACCGGTGTGTTTATCCAGATAAATGCACTAGTTACCAAAGCTCTTTTTGGCTAAAAATTATTTGATTTATTTATAAAATATATTTAATGACTTATTTATTGAATGATATAGGTTTTCTATTGATAAAATAATGTCTTGGAATGTGTCAAGTAGCAAAAATACTGATCGACACAATGATAACACATCGAAAAAATCAGAGAAGATAAGTTATTTGTAAATTCTTTACAAAATTAATATGTTTGAATTATATGTAAATTTAACTAATATGTATTGGTTATTATGTGTCATGTAGAGCCAAAAAATGAAGAAGGTTGATAAGATTATTTGTAATCTAAGTGCAAAAGAGCGTAAAAACCTGATAGAAAATTTGCAAAAGGATGAATTAGGTGAATGAAAAAATATGATTCAATATGAGTTTTTTTTTTAAATTTTAATTAATAATATACTTTATAATATTAGATAACATGTTTAAAAAAATATATTAATTCATATATGTTTAATGTTCTATAGGGAGCGAAAAACAAGGAAAATACCAATTTCGTTCTATGAAAAGAAAAATTATAGAACATGTAAATGATGATGAATTGGTCCTTAGCTCATCTGGAGTGTTGTTGGAGGTTAATGAAGGGGGATTTTTTTTACAAAAATATGAGGGATCTAGTGGAATGAACGCATATATGTACTTTTCACTTACAATACAAAAATCAATCCAATGATTCTAAGAACCAAATTATATCTAAAATACAGGAAGCATTTCCAGAGCAATGATCAATGAGACATGTCAAACTTGCAATAGAAAAAACATACAACAACACAAAAGAATCATTCAAAAGGTAATATTCCTAATTAAAATGATTTTCTAGAGCTATATGTATATATTACTACAAATCATTCATTTATTAAATCAATTTTTTTATATTTAGTTTCCATATATCAATATAAAAAAAGTTTATTAATTTTTCAGGAAGATTTCGATAATCCCAAATGATCAACGAGCTGATATGCGAAGCATGCCAGTAGGAATGTCGAAAAAATTGTACAAGAAGTTGGTTAAAGAAATGGAAATAGTTGCATAACAGGAGGAGCCATCTCAACAACAATATGCTTCAAATGTATGGAATCGTTATTGACTTTGTACAAATAAAAAATAATTTAGCATTAAATGTTAATTTTCAAGTATTTTCTTGCAGAAAATAAAATAAAAGGGAACTCATTCAACACATAAAACAAGATGACAAGGTGGGGTGGAAGGAGGGCGAGGGATTCTCATAAATCCCGAAGGAAACAATCAAACAAAGTCCTATGGGTTACTCCTAGGGATGAATTTGGCCCTCGAAAAAGGCATTAAGGAGATCCAAATCCTTGGATACTCCATGCTAATAATAAAACATATGAGGAATAATACCCCAGCTCAGAACACTATCCTTAATCAAGTCATCAAGAGAGCCCAAATAATGGACCCTCTCTTTAACAAAGTTACATTCTATCATATTCTCAGAGGAAACAACAAGGATGGAATTAAAGAATAAGAAACATTGGTGAATGACATTGAAGGCAACCTATGTATACCATAAGCATGACTAGAAAACCTAAAGTTGAGTTATTCCATGACCAAGGAGATTGGAATAAGACTAATGACATAGAATTTATTGGGGAGGAAGGATGTCTGTTTCCCCCTTACCCCCCTCACTCATCTGAACTATTGGACACCTAATCCTCAATGGGTAGGTGTGGAAGGCGAATGGACTAATGGAGTCCAAGAGAGCACTTGGAATGGGAATCCAAGGGTCACACCAATGTGATATAAATATACATCTATGGTGAATAATAATAACATAACACACTTATATCTTTTCTTATGTGTGTTTATTTTCCCTTTATGTGTGTTTCACCATGCATGTTTAACATGGTATCAGAGCATAAGCCAAGCCCTGGCATTTTAACATTTTGTCAGCTCCATTTTTAGCTATTCGCCTATTTTTGCAGAATTAACACCTCTGCACCTTGAATGTGTTTGAATGCATTTACCTTACTGTAGTTGCGCTTGAATGTGTTTGAATTATTTTGTCTGTTTGTGTGTTTCAATTCCCCTCGATGCATTCTCCGCCCCTCATTTTTATAACACTACCTCCTCATACCACAATCGACCTTGTGTTTTCACACCATTCATAATACCATCGGGATCACAGTGGGCCTCCCTCCTCATTCCATAGTTCGATAATATTCCTCGTTGATCCCCCGTTTCTCGTTATACATTCCTCATCGATGAAGTATTTTTGTTAATCTAGTTCCATCTGATATGTGGGTATTTATAGTTTTGATAGTAAAGTTTTAGGGTTATTTCAAGTGTTGTTTTTTGAGCATTTGCAAAGGCTTGGTCTGAAGAATAACATATATTCGGTGATTTAAACTTTTCTAAGCCATGTCTCACATGTCGGTTTAACCATGTCCTTAAGAGCTCCACTATAACGCTATCCATATATCGAACGTTGTTCATATAGTCATGCTTTCTTCCACATAACTACACCAACAAGTTCAGAATAAATGAATAGGATTTTCCATCCGCTCCGTGGAGATTTTGGTGAAATTGTGTGACAGTGGCATCCTAAAAACTCTGATCTTCATCGCGTTCATATGATGTAGATGTTCACATTACCTGTCCCACCATGGAGCACTCATAATCCTATAATTTTTGTGACAGCCACCAAAATTTTCATCTCACCTCCTTGAGCTGGTGTGGCTGTGTGGTGAAGAGTGAACAGCCCAAGCTGCCGTAGCCCAGGAGCTCTCATCTTCATTATATGCATCATTGCCTTCAACCACACGGTTATCTATTGCATAGTGAACCGTTCGAGCTTCCTTTGGCCATCGTACAAAGCTTGTAGTGATCGTGGCGGAAGAAAATTTGAATATATTAGGAATGATGAAGTGAAAGCAAGGCGGGTGATTTGAGAATTTACTAGGGCAGAGCTGGGATGGAATTTTATTGGTTGGTTTTGGCGAAGAGAATTAAAGGAGGCGGAAATCCAAGTGGAAGCCACGGCCATGCCTCTATACCTGCTACTTGATGGGCACTATGGCCTCCATTAACCTCTATGTCCTTAAAGGTGTAGTGATTGAAGAAGAAATTGAAGAAGCTTCACTTCGGGTTGTGGAAAAGTGGCTTCTCCTTCAACGCCTCTTTGGCACTGACACCATCGTTTCTGTTTGCTGGAAAATGCTAAGGTGGAGGAGGTGAAGGCAGCAATATAAAATGGAGTGCACAGTGTGACAGTCCCCAAACGACCTCATCCCAAACCAGAGGTTAAAGCAAAGAATATGCCTTCCTGAGATTCGTAATCGATATTTAACATTTTTCTGGATTACGATGTAAATTCCCAAGTATCGTGAAAGGGTATTGTTCATGAAAATTTGGCTAGAATTGAGTTTTTTTTTCATAAAGTTGAAGACATATAATAGGATATTCAAAGTGTTTAAGGGTCTGGATTTAAGTAGTACTAGTAAAATCGATGTAAATTTGTTCACTATGTTCTCAAGACAAGCACAAAGAAATAAATCGGCCTTGGATTGATATTTTTTCTAGTATAGAAGAGTATTTCCTGTTTTTACCTTCCTTGAGAACCTACAAGCTTAGTTGAAAATTTTTTAAGACAACCAAATTTTTTTTACATAGGGTTACAATTCAGTTTTGTTGGAGTTATACAAAGTGTAGATGACTGAGGCACATTTAATAGGCTATGAAGAATGACATGTTCTAGCTGGAATCAATAGATGATTCAAGAAATGTTTATGTCTGCATTATATATTCAACTATAGTTTGATAGAGAGTTGGTATTCTTAAGTTTTTTTGAAATCTTCAGAAGCTGGGGTTTGTGCATTAGGATTATTGAGAATATTCATCATAGTTGTGATCAGAAAATGGCTAAATTTCTTGAAGTATTTGAGTTATTAAATACTTTTATACTATGCTCTGCTAAAGACACAGTTAAATTCAACAAAGACACTCTCACATATATTCAAACCTATGTGCAAAATTCACAAGAACAGATTGATTTTTTGTAGCTTGAATCTCAATTCCAGCAAGAAGAATTACAATAGTGGAGTCATCATTCTGAACTTGTTTCTGTTCAGAACATTGAAAGAGACCCCCATAATAAGCAAGTCAATAATGTTGTGACTAATTCACATTCAGTGCCTAGTTCAAAAGAAGATTTGTATGTAGATGTAGAAGCTCAGGTTCTACCTCCCAAGCCCATCATCAGACCTTGGGAAGAGCTTGTCCACAAAAAGAAAAAAACAGGTCTTGGATATGAAAAGGAGTTGTCCTTTCATATTCCGGACTTCTCCAAGCCCGTCAAATTTTAGAGTGTTAGATTTCTTTATGACAATTCACCTTCAACTGTTCCAGGTCCTCCTCCTCTTCCACAACAGAAACAAAATATTGTGAAATGCCAACACTGTGATCAAGTTGGCCATATGAAAGATCACTATTTTGATCTTCACCCCTGCAAGAACTGTGGTCGACACACCCATTCTTCACACAGATGCTTCTAAAACAAGCCTCCTGCAAGAAAAAAGTTTCATCTTGGATGGAATGCTTCTTGGCAATGGGCATCAACAGCCAAGAAGATGTTTAAGACATATGTCAGAACTTGTTCTAGAATATTGAACAATCTTGCAGTTGAGTTTTCGCCATCATCTCACCTTGTACCTGACAGGGGGGGAAATGGTGGTCATCTATAAGCTTTGAAGCCACATCAAGCGAGCCTGAGCCACAATCTCTCATTCTAGATTCAAAGTTGTAGCCAGAGACACAGTAGTTCAAGCAAGCCTGAGCCACAATTCGTCATTCCATATTCAGAGTTGTATCTAGAGATACAGAAGCCCATGATCATTCCTTTGGTTGGTGGACAACCTTAAATCATCTATTTGAGGTTCATATTCTTCCTTTTCAAATAATTCGGGACACTTCCTCTAGCAGAAGACTTAAGGTTCTTGCCAGCTTTGGTAGAGTTTCGGGAAATGCATTAAGCATTCCAGAGTTGGTGGTCATCCTTAAACCATCACAGGTTGTATACCTCCCTTCTTCTAGGTTGAAGGTCTCCCTCTTCAAATATGAGGGACACTTCCTCTAGCATAAGCCCTCAGCTTCTTGCTAGATTTGGAAGAGTTCCGAGAACTGTAATAAGTGTTGTGTTCCAGTGTTGGTGGTCATCCTTAAACCACCTCTTCATGCCAAAATTTTAGGGAGCTGATTTAGCCTAAGTGCTACCATGCATACTTTTCAAATTTGTATTACAACTCTCTTCTTGGACTCACACATACCCCTTTGGATTAAGGGGGGAAATGTTGGACACCTAATCCTCAATGGGTAGGTGTGGAAGGTGAATGGACTAATGGAGTCCAAGAGACCTCTTGGAATGGGAATCCAAGGGTCACACTAATGTGATATAAATATACATCTATGGTGAATAATAATAAAATCACATGCTTATCTTTCTGTAATATCCCAAAATCAGGACTGCTCAGCAAGCATGAACTAAAAATGCATTTCTAGTAGTATATGCTATAAAATAATGTAATTAACTCTTGGATCCTCTAAAGAAGTCAATATAAAATCTAAATCCAAGAATAGATCTGAAAAAAATCAAACTAGGTGGGTTAAACAGACCTCCCACACCTAGGATTGCTAATAGAGGCTAAAACCCCAAACACTGCAACACAGAAATTAATGCATAAAAGGGAATGCATAGTCTAATTGAGGGTTTGTACACATAAGTAGCAGAGACAAGTAGATATGATATTATATTAAACAATATGCTAAGAAAAATGATATCTAGTCTCCTTGATACAAAAGCTAGAGAACCGGGAAGGGTTTCTAGGAATTCACCCTGAATACAACTGGTGATTTTCAGCAGTATGACCGAATAATCACTGCAAACTAAAACATAGGAGTGTATAAGGCTGTAAGAATAGAAATCTGATTTAGATCCGATCAAAGGTGATGCAGGGGCATTAGGCTAAAAGAAACTCCTTGTAATTTAATAAAACTTAGGGGTTTTATGTTTTTAGGAGAGTTGGATTTTTATGAGTGATTTGAGTGATTTTTAATTATTTTTAATTAAATATTGAGAGGAATTGTAAATGTTCTCGAACGTTTGAGAACATGAGATAATTTGGTTAGTTGAGAATGTAAAGGGATTGAGAGATTTTAAATTAGAATTAGTTTCATTATTTTTGGTGAAAGAGGATCCTTAGGGATTAAATAGGATTCATAGGGAATTGTTGAGAAAATATTGGAACTGAAACCAAAATTAGTTCCAAGGCTTTTTGCATAAAAAACAGAGTACAAATCTGAAGAGTAGGCAAGGTAGATTAGGAACAGGATTTTGATTGTAAGCCTTCGAGCAATTAGAGGAAAGGGCCACTGATTGAATATCAGGCCTGAAAGGAAATTTTCCATGTAAATATTGTTTTAATACAGAGGTTTAATTTCTGAGTTTGTAATCTATTTTTGAGTTTATGGTGCACTGGTGTGAGTTGTGTGAACTCTGTGCATTAATCACAGGAATGTGAGAATTGTATGCTTTGAGACATAAATTGGTTTGGGTGCATTCCAACATTGAAATCGTTATTGTATAATTTTTCAAGGAGGAGATTACACAACCTGTTATGTATCCACAACGAAATGAGATTCGGATTTCAAGTCACAATCTGAGACTTCATATTATAGAGGTTTCACATAAAGAGAGGAAGATGAAAATTTAGAGAATGAAAATGAAGTTTTGAAGAATACGTGAACAACATTACAGTTCACAAATGGGATGTTCGAACCTTGGAAGTTTGAAACTAAGTTAAAGGAAATCGAGATCGAGGCAAAGGCAGATCGAAGGAACAACGTGTGGAGGTTACGCAAGGGTCAAACCACAACGTTATGAGTTGAAAGTCTATGTTTTATTGTGAAGATATGATATTTCTGAAGGTCGAAATGAAACCTTGGGTCGAAGGTGTAGTGCTAAAAGCGAAAATTTGAAGAGAAAACGTATTGAAAAGAGTCACAGCCCAATGAAACAAGAGATGCCGGAATGCGAGATGCGTTGGAGGATGATAATTACAGTGATGCCGTAATGAAGAGTGAGAGCGAAACTATTTAATGGAGTAGTGTTTCTAATATAAGGTGGAACCGTGAACATGAAGATGGGTTTTTCGAAACCATAAACGGGTTTTGCGTGACCAAAACATGGTAAGTGGTTTTGTCATTTTGGAACGCGATAATATTCGGCGCTTGACATGTGGTTGATGGTGGTATTCAATTACCACCCATTTCGCATAAATTTTGGGTGATAAACTACGGGGGTCGAACAAATGCGATTTCCGTTGGATATGTTGATCAGATGATCGGACGGTGGTCGTATCATCAAGAGACGAAAGGATTAAAAAAGAGGTATGTCATATTTTCTATGGGGCCCGAGAGTTATAATACATGTTTGGTCTTTGGTTTTATCCAAAGTCGGGTTTGATATCAAATATTTATATTTGATATTTGAGTTTCAAAAAATGGAAATGCTATGAGGTGAAGTTTATTACTTTGTTTAATTGCATTATTCGAATGTTAATTCGAATATGCTTGGGATGGTCTTTATAATATGGGTTTTAACCATTGTTTAAATATAAGCTTCCACAATGAGAATTGAAATCTGGGTTGTTTAGTTTCATAACGATAGACTTGAGAAAAGGATAAGCTTCTGCATATAAAGTTGATTGTTGGGTCTTGATAGACATATGGTTTCATAACCATTGGTTGAAGTTAAGCTTCCACACATGTTAAAGATTTCCATATTTTGAATTTTATTGGAGCATAAATTTGAAATGCATTTTTATATGCATCTGAGAGTATTAAAGTGTGTTTGTAGCCCTCAGGCTGCTATCAAGTGGTATCAGAGTAGGAAGGTTCTGTTGAGGTAAAAGATTTTTTTTATTTAATCTGAAGGCAGGTGTGATCAAAGGAGAAAGAGATCAGATTTTAAAATCTGATATGCAGCAGATACACAAATGAAGTGAACAGATTTGTAGAAATGAATGGAGAACAAGATCTTACAGGGATCTTACAGGTGAGATAATTTTTAAATCTGATTTGAAAATTATGATTGTAGAATTATGGTTGTAGATGAAGACAAAGTTTTGATAACGATGGCAGTGAACCTGATATCTAGCTAAAGGTTGGATAGGGAGAACAATTATAGTGTTCTCAAGAGAAGGTGAGTTGAGGAGATAGCATAGAGCATAAGAGAGTGCTCAAGAGGTTCTAGAAACCAGTGCTTTCCAAAAGACCAAGTCCAGTGAAGGGATTGGTGAGGTAAGTCGCAACAAGAGAGCTTGATGTTGCAGAGGCTTAGTGAAACTCATGGTGAGTGAAGAGCTCATAGAGAAGATGATCATGGAGGATCAGAGAAGAGGTTCTAAAGAATGCCACAGAGGTAAGATGACTGATAAGGATAGAGAAAGATAAATTGCAGTAATGAAAGTACAATTGCAGGTACTATAGGAATGGCTGCAAGAAGAGGAAAACTAGAGAGGAGGATGGATATTTCCACTGAAGGGAAAGAGAGTAATTTGGAAATCATTGCAACTGAAGTGGAGGCAAAAGGAGATTTCCTTATGGAAAGAGGAACTCAGATTGTTTGATTCAAGATGGAATTTGAGGATTCCACATGCAAATCTGTTCAAGGAGAGATTATTGATAAAGCAAATGAGGATGAAAAGTCTTGTGTTTTTAAAACTAATGAGTTGTGTATGTTTGCAAGTACTTCACAGGATGCTGAACAAACTTTAGATTTTGTTAAGGAGGAAAAATTGAATCTGAAATCTGTTCAGATTAATGCTGGGATAGCAAGATCTCAGGAAGACATGAAGATAGAGAGGTCTAATGAGAATATTCAGCAGAATATTGAGGCAGAGAAAGAAGGGCCATCTGATGATTGCTCAAGAACAAGTGAAGGTATGGAAAGTCATGTGAAATTTCCAAATTCTACTCTAAATAAAATTGTTGAATTTTATAAAAAATTAGATCTTCAGAGAAGAGAATTGGAGAAAAAGAGGATCTATGCACAAGATAATTTGCTGAAGAGACAAGGCAGGAAAATTTTCATGAATGATAGTCATGAAGCAGATGATGAAATGAAGGAGAGACTAGTTGACAGAATGATAGTGGAATTAAGCCAGCAAATTGATGTGCTGACAAAGGATTTGGAATAACCCTCAAAGAAGCATACTGAAGTGTTGCTAGAGGAGGAAGAGATATTGAAAAATTGTATTTTTAATATTGATAATTCATGTTTTAATTATGCAGGCAAAGAAGGACAAAAAATGAAAAATGAAAGGGAAACAACAAATGAAAAATGAAAGGGAAACTATGTTAGCTGAAAACATAGTAGAGGATCATCATTCTAACATGGTGATTGGCACAATGGAAGCTAAGAAGAAAGACAGTGAAGATTTTCTGAGTCTTGAAAGAGACTTGGAACTGCAGAAAGAAGATTTGGTGAATGGATCATCAAATAAGGCCATTGGGTATTGTAATTTTGAAATTGAGAATTTGATTGTGTTTACAGGTATTGCAGAAGACAATCTGTCTTTTGGAGTTGTCTTGAAAGAAGAGGAACTATTGCAGAAGGAAGGTGAGACAGTCATGTCTCATATGCAGAAACTTGTTACTATTGGTGACAAGGAGGAGTTGGTTTGTTTGATTGATCAAGAGAATGTTGTAGGGAAGACTTTTAAAATTGCTACAATGATGGAAAATCAAAATTCTATTCTAATAGAAGATGAAGATACAGAATTTGAAGGACTTGATTTGATTACTAGAATCAATCAAGAAGGTGGAAGACAATTACTGAAGATTGTCAAAGAAGAGGAAGAGGGATATGCTGAAATGAATTTGCAGCATATTGATGATGTGTTTGAAATAAAATGAGTACAAATGAAATGGCTGAAATGTTTGCTGGAAACATTTAAACAGGAGAAATAAATTGCAGACACTAAAGTGAATATGCCTGAAGTTGTGAATGAAATACGAGCAGATACTAGTTTGTTAAATTTGGTTTTACTTACTAGTATACAAAGAGAAATAAATGAGTATGTTACTACAGGTAGAAAATTAAATGATAATTTATTTTCTAAAAGTAAATTTGCAAGTGATGAACAAAAGAAATTTGTTGCAGAGGGAGATATCTTAAGAGATATTCAGGAAGTTTGGGAGGCAACAACAATCGGTGAGGCAACATTGACAGCAATGTTTAAGACAACATTTCCAGCAACATGTGGGATAGCAAGAGCAGCAGCTGAAGCAACATCAATTTCGGCAGCAAGAAAGGCAGTAGCAACAGCAACAACAAAAGCAACAAAGGTAACATAAATTGAAAGTAGCAACAAAAGGCAAAATAATTTCCAGACAGAGGATAAACTGGACAGAGAGATTGAAAGCATCAGAATACTGATGATGAAGGTGTCTTAGAAGAAGAAAAAAACAGCAAGAAAGCAGAATAATTTCAGAAAAGGAAAGACAAGATCAGAATGTGAAAGCATAGCTGGAGGCAAGATGCAGAACAAGATATGGAAACCTGGAGAAGTGCAGCAGAAAAATAATGCAGCTTATGGACAACAGAAAAACAGAGTATGGGATCTAGGAGGTAGATATTAAAGGCACATGATCAGGAGATCATGACTAATTTTAACCTTGGGATTCTAATGCAGGGGCATTAGGCTAACATAAATTCCTTTTAATTTAATAAAACTTAGGGGTTTTATGTTTTTAGGGGATTTGGATTTTTATGAGTGATTTGAGTGTTTTTTAATTATTTTTAATTAAATATTGAGAGGAATTGTAAATGTTCTCAAATGTTTGAGAACATGAGAGAATTTGGTTAGTTGAGAATGTAAAGGGATTGAGAGATTTTAAATTAGAATTAGTTTCAATATTTTTGGTGAAAGAGGATCCTTAGGTATTAAATAGGATTCATCGGGAATTGTTGAGAAAATACTGGAACTGAAACCAAAATTAGTTCCAAGGCTTTTTGTATAAAAAACAAAGTACAGATCTGAAGAGTAGGCAGGGTACATTAGGAACAGGAATTTGATTGTAAGCCTTCAAGCAATTAGAGGAAAAGACCACTGATTGAATATCAGGCTTGAAGGAAATTTTCCATGTAAATACTATTTTAATACAGAGGTTTATTTTATGAGTTTGTACTCCATTTCTAAGTTTATGGTGAACTGGTGTGAGTTGTATGAACTCTGTGAATTAATCACAGGAATGTGAGAATTGTATGCTTTGAGACATAAATTGGTTTGGGCGCATTCCAACATTGAAATCGTTATTGTATAATTTTTCAAGGAGGAGTTTACACAACCTGTTGTGTATCCACAACGAAATGAGATTCAGATTTCAAGTCACAATTTGAGACTTCATCTTATAGAGGTTTCACATAAAGAGATGAAGATGATAATTTAGAGAATGAAAATGAAGTTTTAAAGAATATGTGAACAACATTACAGTTCACAAATGGGATGTTCGAAACTGAGTTAAAGGAAATCGAGATCAAGGCAAAGGCGGATCGAAGGAACAGCACGTAGAAGTTACACAAGGGTAAAACCACAACGTTATGAGTTGAAAGGCTACATTGCATTGTGAAGATATGATATTGCCGAAGGTCGAAATGAAACCTTGGGTAGAAGGCGTAGTGATGAAAGCGAAATTTTGAAAAAGAAAACGTATTGAACGGAGTCACAGCCCAATGAAACGAGAGATGCCGGAATGAGAGATGCATTGGGGCATGAGAATTACAGTGATGTTGTAACGAAGTGAGAGCGGAACTATTTAATGGAACAGTGTGTCTAATAGAAGGTGGAACCGTGAACGTGAAGATGGGTTTTATGAAACCATAAATGGGTTTCGCGTGACCAAAACATGGTAAGTGGTTTTTTCATTTTGGAATGCGATAATATTTGGCGCTTGACACATGGTTGATGGTGGTATTCAATTACCACCCATTTCACATAAATTTTGGGTGATAAACTACGAGGTCGAACAAATGTGAATTCCATTGGATGTGTCGATCAGATGATCAGACGATGGTCGCATCATCAAGCGACGAAAGGATTAACGAAGAGGTATGTCATATTTGTTGTGGGGCTCGAGAGTTATAATACATGTTTGGTCTTTGGTTTTATCCAAAGTTGGGTTTGATATCAAATCTTTATATTTGATATTTGGGTTTCAAAAAATGGAAATGCTATGAGGTGAAGTTTATTACTTTGGTTAATTGCATTATTCGAATGTTAATTCAAATATGCTTGGGATGGTATTTATAATATGGGTTTTAACCATTGTTTAAATATAATCTTATGCAATGATTGTTGAGAAAAGGATAAGCTTCCGCATATATAGTTGATTGTTGGGTCTTGATAGACATATGGTTTCATAACCATTGATTGAAGTTAAGCTTCCGCACATGTTAAAGATTTCCAGATTTTGAATTTTATTGGAGCATAAATTTGAAATTAATTTTTATATGCATTTGAGAGTGTTAAAATGGATTTGCAACCCTTAGGCTTCTATCAAAAGGCCTTCCCCCATGGAAGAAAAAAACTCTCCAATAACGGGAATACTCCCTGAAAGAGTCACAAGAGACCCTACTGAAACTGCCTTGCAGAAATAACACGATTACAGGATGGAATAACGCTATAGGTGATGGTAATGTGTTGGCCTACTACCAAAGGTCTGATATCAGCCCAAGAATGCTCCAAACTGATTCTCCAATGGAAGGAAACTTCCCTCCTGCACAAAACTAACTTAGAAAATGGGTTTCTCAACCCTCCCCTGCAACACCATGCAACTCAGCTCAACCTCTTGCAGAAAATGCGCTAAAAATGAAGACTAAAGGTTGGAACCAATGCCATATATGAGGAATGAAATATTAGATCTCTCCCAAGATCTCCTCAAAGGGAAGATAAGGGATTCCTCAACAGGAATACCTTAGAGCTGAACAACACCGGCAATCTTAGCTAAACAGCTAGGAAAGCAAAGTCTAAGAATACATGAAAATGTAATACATAAGCTAACCCCAAAATGGCTGCCATCCTCTTCCTTATAAACTAAGTGAGCCTTCTCACCTTGGGTCCCACTCAATAGGGTTTCCAACTTCACACAAAAAATCTCCCTCCAAAACTATGTTGTGCCTTCATTAGAGCCACTCCTCTAAACTGCGTTGTTTGATTTGGTCAAGGTTGACCACTTCAACTTGTTTTAGCCCTCTTCACACCTAAGGGTCTTCAATATAGCTCACATATAGCTATCTAGGCTGAACCACATTCACATTGAGCTCTTTTATTTGTTGATCCACTCCTCCTACATTTATGTTGTTGACTTGGTCAAAATTGGCCTTGTCCACATGCAAAATGTCCCTGTTCACACATGAGAGTGTAAAATCCAGCTGGCATTATGATCCCCTTACACAACATGAGGGATTTTATCCTTATTTCTGAAATTCATGGGTCTCCTTACCCTTTTATTCTTCTCCTAAGTGACATTAGCAAAATTTAATATTTCAATTTTCTGCATGCAAATTTTGGAATATTACAGTCCTCCCCTCCCAAATGTTGCTTGTCCTCAAGCAACTATGAGGATAGAACTGAAGAGCACCCTCTTCTTCCCCTATAGCAACCTCATAAGATAAAATCCTCCAAGGATCAAGGTGCTACCTCATAAATATGTCTCCAAGCTATCATCCATGCAAAATGAGTTGCCTCCCAACATGGCAACTCCTGAAAATCCTTCTTCACCTTGAGCTCCTGCAAAGTAGGTGGGCTAAAATGCTGAACATGGTAGACAAAGTGGCCTACCCCACGCTTTCCTCCTCTCCACTTAAGATAAGTCAGATAATTTTCTGATCTTTGGCTACAATAATGTTTCCCTCAAATGGCAAGAAGGAAACTAGATCTCCTAAGATCCCTTTCCCAACATTGTGAACCCAGCTGGTGCAAACCATTTCATACATGATGGATAAGAAATCACCACCATATGGAAACCCATCCATATCATGGCCCTCCTCATAAAGAAACAAATATTTTTCTGTAGTGGCCATATCTCTTCCCATACTCCCCTTAGAACATGTAATGTAGAAAGTGTGGGGATCCTCCTCCCCCAAGAACACATCCACCCAATGTGTTTCTCCCCCAATCATGCTCTCCATAAAGGCAAGAACAACATCAAAAAATGGGCTCATGATTAGCATCGAAATGAAAGAAAGATTGAAGTTTTCATGTGGTGTTGGAAGGTACCAACAGTCTCCCAAGTGGTGACAGTGCAGTCTTCCCCACTGCAGCTTCATAAAATAGCATGGCAAGTTGTTTCTTGACAAATGGCTTGTTGTGTAATTCATCACATCTACTAGAAAATAGTAAATGGCTGAATGTATCAACTGAGCATACAAGGAGTAACCAAACACTTGCCTAAGGTCATATAGTAGATGGTTGTATCCATCATAATAGCTAGCTAGAAATGGTCCAGGAGCCCAATGAAAAACTTGCCCCTTTGTAGAGCAATGCACTGTAAAGAAATGGTAAGAGCATGCAAATATTGTGTTGAGAAATCAATAAATGCAAAAATAGAATTCTTACCATGTAATGAGAGTAATATGGTGACAGGATCCATAAATGAGTCCTCCATAGTGGTATGACATACTCCTATGAAGAGGAATGAACCATATGCTGCATGAAGATCCCCCTTATCATGCTTAGGAGTCCAAGTCAAGAAGAAAATATCACAGTAATAGATGAATCCATCCACTACTCTATCATTCTCACCTCCTCCTTGTCCACCAAGTGCATCAAATGTGAAGTGATCCTGGGAACACTCCATCAACAAGTCCCTGCTCCAAAGTGACAACGCTGTTGGCCTATGAAAATAGGCTCCTTCCAACTCATAAATCCATTCTTTGACATGTTCAATGTCAAAGCCTCCTTCCATAATGTTTCGATCTCCTCCTCCTTCAACATCATGCAAAATGGGAGAGCAAATCTGTCCTTGCTCTCTCTCAATCCTCCAAAGCAACACAAGTCTTTGCTCCCTTCTCATACCTCCATCATACAACCCATGTGGTGAGAACATAATGATCATATCATCATAATGCATCCACACTCCTTTCTTCCCCATGATGCAAGTACCCTTCCATGTCCCTTCCATTCACATACCTTTGGAAAAAGGATATGTCCCATAATGGCCAAACTCCTTCAAGAGTAGCCAATGCAGCCAATGCAGCCAAGCCCGGTGTCATATATTAGCAACTTCTTGCTCTCCATCCACTCCCATTTCCCCCAATGTGAGTGCCTCCCATCATGATCAACCTTGGTACCCTTCCAAAGAAGACTACCCTCCTTCCAAATCAGATTTTTCTTCTTGCATTCCACGGGATGCTGAAATGCCACTCCTTGGAGATCTCCTAGAAAAGATCCCACACCAATGATCATCTTGAATCCATAAGTATCCAAGTGGGATGAAGGCAAAGCCTCCTTACTGCTATCTCTTGACAACATTTTAATTCTCCTCCATGGTGTTTTGGCTGTCTCATGTCTCAACTCAAGGATGAACATATGGTTTTGCATAAATTTGTTTGGGAAAAAGTTCATCCCATCCTCCAAGAATTCACACCCAAACCTCACATGTGGTGTGCATCCCATCAATAGCCCATTAGGATGATGTTTCATCCCTTCCTTGATCAAGTCAAGGTTTCACAGTGCAGTGCAATCATGTTGTTCCAAGTGAGAAGTATGCAATGGTATACACTCCTCCATATGATTTGCTGAAACAATAGGAGGTG
Organism: Pinus albicaulis; assembly: GCA_034641835.2. Classification (NCBI taxonomy): domain Eukaryota; kingdom Viridiplantae; phylum Streptophyta; class Pinopsida; order Pinales; family Pinaceae; genus Pinus; species Pinus albicaulis. The sequence goes on along the minus strand of CM076574.1, from coordinate 292,013,685 downwards.
AAAATTTTTGCATACATTGATGAAATTTGGAAGTATCTTGTATGGCTGTAAGGGATTCTCCCTCAAATATGTTGGCTCCTCCAACTGAAGATGTTGAGGACTTCTCCCCCATAGTTGTGACAACGCCGGTACAAGTTTCCTCCACTAGTGGTGAGGGCTTCTTCTCCTCTGATTTTCCTTCACCAAATTTTCCCATCAACCTTTGAGTAAATTCAGCAAAATTGATCACTCCTGCATGGCTCAAATAGCTGAACCACTAAATATTTGCTTCACCCACTAGGTGCAACGCTGCAATCTCCACAACCTTCCTTTCTACCACCGGATGTAGTAGGAAGAATGCATCAAGTTTCCTTACACAAACCCTTGTTGCAGATGATCCATTGAAAGTAGACAATAGAAACCTATTGCCCTTGATCCTTCCTTGGCCACAAGAAATTCTTTCTTCCTCAAAATGAATGAACTGAGGTAAAGCTAGAGTCTCCTTGAAGGCTCTAGGCTGGGATTTGTACCCAACAAGGTATTCACTCATAATCATGTGATCCAAGTGTCCTCCATATTCTGGAAATTTGTCATTCCTCTCGAAAGGAAAGGATATGTTCCAATGCTTTGGATATATCTTCAACATTGGTCCCCTCTCCTGATCATAGGAAGTGCATGGCTCTTCCTTCTCTTGAAACTCTCTAGGAGTTTCACTGCTCCTTTCCTCTCCTTCTTGTTAAACCTCCTCGGAGAGGTTCTTACTGGATCTGAAAAATGATGACAATAATCTCATCCTCTTAATAATTGTGGAATTTCTCTTTTCTTTATAGCACTTGGCTTGAAGTCCACAGGTTGAGCCAAAGATCTTGCTTTGATACCACTGTAATATCCCAAAATCAGGACTACTCAGCAAGCATGCACTAAAAACACATTTCCAATAGTATATGATATAAAATAATGTAATTAACTCTTGGATCCTATAAATAAGTCAATATACAATCTAAATCCAAGAATAGAGCTGAAACAAATCAAACTAGGCAGGTTAAACATACCTCCCACACCTAGGATTGCTAAAAGAGGCTAAAACCCCAAACACTGCAACACATAAATTACTGCATAAAAGGGACTGTGCAGTCTAATCGAGGGTTTGTACACATAAGTATTAGAGACAAGTAGATATTATATTATATTAAAAAATATGCTCAGAAAAATGAGATCTAGTCTCCTTGATACAAAAGCTAGAGAACCCGAGAAGGGTTTCTAGGAATTCACCCTGAATATAAATGGTGATTTTCAGAAGTATGATTGAATAATTACTGAAAACTAAAACATAGGAGTGTATAAGGATATAAGAATAGAAATATGATGCAGATCCAATCAAATTCATTCCCCCATGGAAGAAACAACTCTCCAATCACGGGAAAACTCCTTGAAAGAGCCACAAGAGACCCTGCTGAAATTACCTTGCAAAAATAATGCAATTCCAGGATGGAATAATGTTGTAGGTGATGGTAATGTGTTGGCCTATTTCCAAAGGTCTGATATAAGCCCAAGAATGCTCCAAACTAATTCTCCAATGGAAGGAAACTTCCTTCCTGTGCAAAACCAACTCAGAAAAATGGGTTTCTCAACCCTCCCCTATAACACCCTGCAACTTAGCTCAACCTCCTACAAAAACTGCACTGAAACTGAAGACTGAAGCTTGGCACCAATGCCAGATATGAGGAATGAAATATCAGATCTCTCCCAAGATCTCCTCAAAGGGAAGAGAAGGGATTCATGAACAAGAATACCTTAGTGCTAAACAGCACCGACAATCTTAGCTAAACAGCTAGGAAAGCAAAGTCTAAGAAGACATGAAAATCTAATACATAAGCTAACCCCCAAATGGATGCCATACTCTTCCTTATAAAATAAGTGAGCCTTATCACCTTCGATCCCACTCAATAGGGTTTCCACCTTCACACAAACAATCTCCCTCCAAAACTGCGTTGTGCCTTCATTAGAGCCACTCCTCTAAACTGAGCTGTTTGATTTGGTCAAGGTTGACCACTTCAACTTGTTTTAGCCCTTTTCACACCTAATGGTCTTCAATCTAGCTCACATATAGCTATCTAGGCTGAACCATATTCACATTGAGCTCTTTTATTTGCTGATCCACTCTTCCTACATTTATGCTGTTGACTTGGTCAAAATTGGCCTTGTCCACATGCAAAATGTCCCTGTTCACACATGAGAGTGTAAAATATAGCTGGAATTATGATCCCCTTACACAATATGAGGGATTTTATCCTTATTTCTGAAATTCATGGGTATCCTTAGCCTTTTATTCATCTCCTAAGTGACATTACCAAAATTTAATATTCCAATTTGCTGCATGCAAATTTTAGAATATTACACTTTCTGTTTGTGTGTTTAGTTTCCCTTTATGTGTGTTTCACCATGCATGTTTAACATGAACCCCCCCTTAGCTTTCCCTCCCTTCTCTGCTTCCCCCCTCTCTAGGTGGCTTGGTCCATTCCCCCCTCCCCTCATTGCTCACTTCATTGTTGGCTCCCCCTCTTCCCCCTTCCCCTTCCCTCGCTTCCTTACCCACCCTCTCCATTCCCCTCCCCCTCCATCCTCCTTTATCCTTCCCCTAATCCCTCCTGTTAGATTTCGCTGTCACTTATTCTCGACGTCCGCTATCCGGCCACATCTTAGCCAACCACCTGATACATTAATAAAATTATGTCTAATTAAATTTAATGGTGCAGCATGGTGACATGCACCATGATCTCCCTCCACCTGGTACCTGATGCTTCTTAGGCATGTGTACTCAGATACTTCACCTCGACTTCAGTTGCAGATGCTGAAAATTTTTTACTTGGCTCATGAGAATGGTGAATTTTTGGGGTTTTTATTTGCTCCCCAAGCTCTGAAAATTGCAATTTGAGCATGGGAAGGAACTTAAGAGGGATTTACGAGATGTTGTGAAGGGCAGAGGAATAATGAAACAACATTGGGATGAAACCATTTATGGTACTATGATGTCGATCTGTATAATTTTGTGTATAGAGGGTGTTTATATAAGGAATAATGGTCTACTCAGAAGCATGAAGCCTCTGGCTATCATGGCTAAGGAGTTCCCAGATCTGGTCCTATGGTTGTGGCTAGTGTTTAATCGTAGTGGCGAAACTCTATCTGTTTGGGTTGTTGGGGGGGGGGGGGGGTTCTACTATGCTCAAAGTGCTCTGGTGGGTCATGGTTTTTCTTGGTGGGATTTTTGGAAAGTCAGCTAGGACGAAGAATTGTGGAATTGGCATTGGAGGTCGAGGAAAATTTATATTTTCTAGGGTTGCTCTTACCTAGGAGGCTCTGGGTATTGGCCAGTGTGTTTGTTTGGTATGTTGCTGGTCTTGTGAGTATGTTCAACATCCTGGGATTTTCCTTCATCTTGTATCTGTTGATATACCCAAGGAAGAGTGTGTGTCTATCAACATGAGTGGGAAAGGTAGCTCGGTCGTGGAGAGCATTGGCTCAGGTTCCTGTGGCCTTCGTAGACCCAGGACGCGGAGTTCAAGTGCAAATTGGGTTCATGTGAGTGGTACCAATAAGAAAAATAGTGAATTATGTGCTTAGGAACATGGAGAATTCAGGAATTAGATCGCTATTTTATAGATGTGTGTGCGTCAACACCATAAAGATGCAATTGGCATGGAAGAGCAACAATTGGAAAAAAGAGAGAAAATACAAAGGCTGGAAGATGAGGTAGCTTCACTAAGATTGGAGATAGAAGGGCTAAAGCTCAAGCTAGATGAAAGTAGCAAGAACGAGGAAGAGGAGCTCAAATCCCTGGATCTCAAAAATTCGATCCCGATGGAGGAATAAGCATCATCTCAGTTTATGCCAATTTTTGTTTTTATGTTGAACCATAAATTTATATACCTATTACTTCAGTTTTCTAATATATTTAGCACTAGGGAGATAGTGGAAAATTTTTACTGTGGAATGGTAGCAAAAATAACTCAAAAACAAGTTGGCTTCAATGTATCACTTGTAGCCAGGGAAAGACATAATTTTTTTGTAAAATCCCGCATTTTGCATGCGAGCGAGCACGTTTTAATATATAAAAAATATACTCTTTATGGTTAAAAAAAAATGATGATAAGGAAGAAAGGGGTTGATTTCAAATTTTGTGAGTAATTGTTAATATTTCCTTATAACAACTGAAGGTTTCATTTTTTGTATATTTTAAGTTTTTTTACAGTAACCATCCTTGAATGTCTTCAAATAAGTGCTAACATACAAACAAGATCCATCAGAATAATTGATTGACATTGGATTAAATATGGGGTGTGAGTATATGTTGGCATATCAAAAATTAATTGTGGAATTTGTAAGTATCTATGTTGTTTTATTTTTATGATTTTATAAATAATAGAACAAAAACATCCTTTATATTAAATCTATGATTTATAATGGGGTCTGAAACACGTGGGAAACAAAGTAGGAAACTATCCCAACAAAAGACTTGTTACAACAAGGCATGAGTCTTGGTTTTGAAACCATGTGCACAATTTATGAGTCAATTCTTGCTATGGTACATTACTAGTCAATTTGCATTGAAGTATATTATTTATTTTGTTTTCATTATTCTCACCAATATAGATACACTCTTTACACTTTATTTTTATGTTTACATATGGAACAAGATCAAGAAGAGGAAAACAATTGATGCAAGCAATGAAGCATTCCTCCAAAATACCCAAGTCATCGAAGTAGCTCGAGCACTAACAACAATTCCAACGAAGAATGATGATCTATTTGGATATCAATGCAACTTGTTGTATTTTTTGAAATAATTGATTGTGAAAATCAAACATTTTATTTAATGTAATGGACATAGTGTCCCAATTGAAAGTCAAGGGGTTACCAATAACAATACCATTTTGTATGATAAATATCCTCTTATTGATATATAATAAAATACGTTTTAATTTATTCTATTGTGTATCCAATGTCACTGTGAAATGTTATACCACTAATTAAATATATGAATGATTAAATATTATAATGAAGAGATGCAAAATATGATAATATAAAAAATTAATCCAAACATCATATATGAATGCACTAAGCAAATTTTAATTTATATGAATACTCTTATAAGATATATGTTGATTTTTCAATGAATAATGAGTTTAAAAAATTTACAATAATTGCACTATCACAGTTCGATGTTTCCAAAAAGAGAAAATATCATACAAAAAACCAGTGCGTCTATAACATAAAAATGCATCAGTGCATTATGTTATATAAAAGCACCATGAAGGCATCTTTTTGCAGGACTAGTGACTTTTTGGAAAACAAAAACACTAGGTAATTTATTTCTTTAAGTATCAATATTGTTTGCAATTAACTCCTTGGTGTATTGTAACTCTTAACACACCAGTGCTTTCATAGAACTAACACCCCGGTCCTATAGAATAATTTTTCTTTTCCTAGTGCATTATGAAAACTAACAACATCGTTCCTTTTATATAACACATCAGTGTGTTTATACAATAAATATACATTGGCACTATAAGTTTAAACAAAAGCATCATGACTGCAATTATTTTATGTGTGCCCCAGTGTCGTTCCTTACAAGAACACCCCAGGGACTTTATTATGTATTAGCACCAACGCGGTAGATATTACGCACCAACGTTCTTTGCATTCAAAACCTTGGTGATTTTAATTTTGTATGCAACCCGAAGAATTTATATATGTAGTGCACCGGTGCTAGTTGTTTCATGAAGCCTACCGCAAAAAAAAAAAAAAAAAAAAAAAAAAAAAAAAAAAAAAAAAAAAAAAAAAAAAAAAAAAAAAAAAAAAAAAAAAAAAAAATCAATCTACTAAGACTTACGACCACCCAATTTTTTTTTTTGTGGTGAAGTTTCGTTATAATCTCTGCTAAAACATCTGCTATCACAAACAAATGTTGTAACAAATGTTTTTTTGACAATTTTTTCCAATTTTATAACACTAAAAACCTTCGTTATAACCTATGCTAGAAGGTCTTTTTCTTGTAGTGTAGGGAGGGATCCTCAAGTTGACAGAGTAAGCCCAAAAAAACCATCTAAAGATAGGGACGAGAGAGATCCCAACAATAGGCCAAGTTGAGCAGACGAGATTAGGGTGAAACTAGGAAAAATAAATTAATGACCAAAAACAGACCTGAAGAAGGTAAGAAACCAAAACATTAATAAAACAAAGTTGCATACAGAGGATAAAGGTAACTTTAAATTGAAAGGCCATAAAAAAAAAAAAAAAAATACCATTAAAATAATCTTGAGACCCACTCTTGGAGAAACCCTAAAGCCAAAGACAACTAGTCTGATGAAATATACCTTCCAAGTTACAGCCAAAATTGAGCTTGAGAGGATGAACTTGTTGCTCAAAGTCCTGCATCAAGCTAGATATCTAACTCTCGTAGACAACAAAAGCTTTGAGTAAAAGTAATATCCACAAAAACACCAATATAACCTAAGGGGGATTTCACTTAGAAAATTGTAGACTAAGGTAAATTGAATATCAACCTAGCACACATACGTAACCAACGAGCCAAAAAACAGATTAGATCACTGATATGCCACCCCATGTCATGATAAACCACCATCATCAAGGTATTCTCATTATTATGCTTGGAGTAGGCTTGAAGGTGGGTTTCACAACCGAATTTACTTCCCACTTCTACCACACATCTAAATCCACCATTCTAGCAACCTCCCATGATACAACTTCAAACTTCATTGATCGTCTGTGTACCTTCATGCATGCAACCTGCCAAATGGGGGTTGCACAACCACCCTTCATTAAACTATTAAAGCAAATCTCAAGACGGTGGTGTGGTTCTCATGGTTGGTAAACCTCTGTGGGGGTGAAATAATTTTTCTTTTTGTAGGCTAACACCCATGGGGAATTTGAATTAGTGACCTAAAACAAGGAGTGCCTTAATTGTGTACCCATTCACTATCAATCCAAATTCTTATGAGTTGTTTGAATTTAAATAGTTACTTTCAAATCTCTTTTCACATTTATGAAATTATTTATATAAGAAGTAAGAATGAAGTTTTGGTTTTAAGTTCTTGTGGTTATCAATTATTGAAGAGCTTCTAGTATTATCCATAGTATTAAGGAACATTTGTCGAAGTTTTGAATCCTAATTGAAATCCATCTTTAGGACATTTGAATGAAGTTAAAACTTCATTATGATGGTTTTCAATAAAAATATTGATGGAAAATGAAACTTTTGTCAACTGGAAAAGTTAATCTCATACTTTTTAAGAGAGAATTTGCATCTTTTCCATTTTTTAAAAATTTACCCTCTATCCCATCCTACAATTGTGAAGTTTATTCAAACAATGAATAATGAATCTCATGAACAAAAGTGGTAAACACAGTCTCCCATAATATTAAAATAAAATATTGGAACCAAATTCCCTACTAATGCACTTAATCCTTGTGCTATTAAGATAAAATTTATTTATAACATGAAAAATGGAATGAATGGCACTTTAAAGCTACATTAGGTTAGGTTTTCTTGCACACTCTTATTTGTTTTGAATGCTTGTAGGTTTTCTTATCCTTTGTAATGACATCCTATCTAGAGCATGGTAATGCATCAATAATTATAAATGGACACATTATCCTTTAATGGCACAATAATGAAAACACTAGTTCTCAACCAATTAACGAATGGAAAATATGGTGTAGGCAAGGAGACAATATGAGGATTGGAAAATACATCAGATGCATCTAATACCGATAAGATGGCCAATAGATCGCACAATGGTTTTTTTACCAAAGCAAAGGTAAATCCAAAATACAAGGTAACATATCCTGATGCGATTAATTGCATTCAACACGTGAAGGACCATGAAATCATTAGATAACTTATTAGGGTTTGACCCTTTAAGAAAAACCTCATAGGATGGGTTAATACTACATGAAAAATGAAAGGATACATTGGTTTGAAAGCGGGTTCTAAGGGTTTCTTTACTGAAACCTTCATGTACATGGAAGATACAACGCATTTTTGAAGAAGATATATGTCCTTTTAAATTTTTCTGGTCTCCATCTTCGATACTAGATGGAAATATCTAATCCTGACAAAAAGAAAAAAAAATTCAACAAAGCCCTAGTCTACTTTAGAATATATTTCCTTCCTCAAGAATTTGGGGAGCTAGTAACCGTTTAAGGGATTGGCAATAACATAGTTTATTTTTTCTAAATCTCAAAAGTCACTCGAATGGGCCACTACCCTTCATATGTACAAATTTGTGTGTACATGAATTTGGTCGGAACTCTTCCATAATCCATCAGTATATGTTATCAAACACAAAATGGGTTCTGACGTATATTACAGTCATATTTTATTTCAATAAAAAAATGTCATGAAAATGGTCGCTTGTTTCAGGATTTACCATTGAAAATGAAAAATAACTTTCAGAAGGGGAATGAAGGTGCATATCCAGAAGGATTCATCAAGGCATCGAAAAAATGAAAGGCCACTTAGAAAACCCACACCTTAAGACCACAAAATCAAGCAACGAATAGAAAAAACAAATATAATGTTTCAACCAATGAATATAAGGGTCATTCACAAAAAGGAAATCCCTCAAATTGTACTATACTAAATCCAAAATCATAAGCCACACTAGAAGAGGACCCCTACATGAAAAATAATACACAACACTCCCCATTAATAATCCATAAAAAATGAATATATTAGAGAAAAACATGGAAATGGAAGATCGAAACTTCAAGAGTCTAAGAACCACATTAAAAAAAAATAGATATGGAAATTTTGGAGATTGACATCCCATCACCCATGGTGGAGCATGGAGAATCCAAACTAGTGGATTTACAATTCCAATGATTACAACAATTGAAAAAATAAATTACTAGGAATAAATCTAAAGTTTCCAAGACATCCTCAAACCCCAAACAAATTCAAGGACTAGGCATTGGAACCTCCCTCAATGTTTAGAAGAAGATAAATGTAGAGGAGCTAAAAGGAGGCCACAAATATATGAAATATAAACTTGAATGAACTTAATTTCTCTTAATAGACTTGAGATAGGTCATTAGTTTGAAAGATAAGTACCTCTTCTCTTATCCTAAGTTATAAAATGATCGTTCTCTCATGGAATATAAGGGATCTTAACACACCTAGAAAACATTACATGCTAAAGAAAATAATCAATAAGGAAAAAAAAACTATGGTATTATTACAATAAACCAAATGTGATAAGGAAAAAATTCTCATTCATGCAAAGAAATGTTGGAGCTTTTGTGAAGTCCTAATAATACCATAGAATTGTGGTTTATAAATCCTCTAGGTTCATGACTTAAGTCATCTAGAAAATGTTATTGGATTAGTAAACTTTCTATAAATTGATTTTAGGATCAAGAACTATATAATTTGGGGTTACAATACCAATGTCTATGGACCTACTAATCCCACTCTCAAGGTACCATTTTTGGAGTCCCTTAAGGTGGTGGGGAAATCACTTTAGATAAAAAATGGCTACTAGGCGATGAATTTAACATGTTCATTGTTAGGCCTTATATAAACTCCATGTTAACCCAAAAACCCCTTAGTAAGCCTTAGATATTGAGTTATTACATTTCTACTGTTATTTTTTTATGTAGGCTAGAACCCCTCGTGGTTCCATTTTATTATAATTTCATCCTTTGTTTCCCACACACACACATATATACTAAGGAAACCTAGTCTTAATATCATCAAATATTGCTTTGTTCATTGTATTTATTGTATAAGGATGTTTCCCCCTCGAAGTGTACTATAATTAGTGGTTTCTCATCATTGTTAAGGTGAAAGGTCATAACGTTTGATATAATAGCTCTTAATCCTAGGGTTTTGTTGCTTCAAACAGGCCATTGTGAAATTTTTGCTATAACATTTTTTATAGGAGGTTTTAGATGGTGAAACATGGAGAAGATAAATAATACATCTTGAGAAATATCTGGTTCAAGTTTTAGACCTTGGTTCACTATATTTTCAGATATGGTCCAAGGAAGTTAGGATTTTTGAATGCTCCTAAATTCTATCTCAAATAGGGCAGTTTAGAATTTTTCTATATTTTTATTTATTTATTTATTTATTTTTTTTGTGAGGCTTTAGATCATGAAACTTCGACCACATTGAGGATAAATAATGGTGAACATTCTGTCCAAGTTTCAGATCTTTTTTCACTATAATTTTGGAGATATGCTCCAAGGAATTTAGAGTTTTTGTAAGCTCCAGAATTCAGTGTCAAACAAATCAGTTTGGCATTTTTACTATAACATTTTTTTGTAAGGTTTCATAAAATGAAACTTGGACCAAATTAATGAGAAATCTCAGGGAATATTGGGTTCCATTTTCATAATTTAGTTTTATACACTTTCATATTTATACCCTATGGAAGTTAGTTTGAAAATTTCTGAATACAGAAACCCTACTGCAATATATTGATTTACTTCTCCTAGTTTTATTTAATTAAAAAGTTATTTGACTGAAGTATTCAGAAAAACATGAAAGTAAACACAAATGTAGCTTACACATACATATAGATCATTTATTGAAACATAGCGCACAAATGACAAAGGACACACATGATTTTTCAGATAAGTGTCCTCGGAAAAACCTTATGCAGGAAAATTGGTGCAGCAACTCTTAGATGGTTTTATTATTAAGAAGAATATGAATACATCAAGGGTACCAGTAGTGGTTTTCCCAACAGAGAAGTTCATGGTAGAAGTACCTTATCACTCAATGAAATAAAATATGGATGATTCAAACCCTCGAGGGAATTACTGAATACGAGCCGTTTTTGGCCCACTCGAACCCCAACATTGTCCCTCCAACCTCTACATCAACCTCTCCTACCTAGCGTAGCCTCTGCGTAGCAGAGGATACCTCTGTGTCACCCTTCTGGGCTCAACGTTGCCTCTGCGTCACCCTGAAGGCCCTACGTTAGCCCCTACGCTGCCTCTACGTTAGCTTGGCTGGGCTGCGTCCGTCTTGCTGGGCCTTTGTGCTGCCTAGTACGAATCTGCCTCTCTGATTATGTATTATCAGCCTTAGATCAGTGTAATCCATCACCAATATTCCCCTCAGCATCACTACAACCTCACTCAAAAATTCTCAGCAAACCGTGCCCCAGAATTTATACTTAGCTCAAGTGCTACTGCAATGTGTGTCTCCTCCAACTAACCCCAAGCCTTCCTTTAATACTTTTCTCGTTGAGAAATCAACGATTGTGATCTAATCTCTAATCAATGAATCAGATTAGAAAATTCCTTATCCACATCACTTAGAACATTCTCACCCACATGTGTAAATTAACTCACTTTAATTTTTTAATTTCCCTAAGTTAAACTTAGGGTCCTAATTAGAAAAATTAATTATTTGAATAACTTTTAGACTGGGTGGAATTTCTCGAAACGATTTCTGGGTCTTGGAGATATCATGTGTCCTAGCCCCTCTAAAAATTTTCAGAGCTAGAGAACATCCGATGCTACCCAAAATATCAACAATTAAGGTTTGTGAGCAATCATGAAATAAATTTTATACAAGTCAGCTTGGTATTTTGGCTATATCTTAATGTCTAGAGAATTTCAGATTGTGAAATCTTAAGGAATTTTAGGAGACATATATAAGTACTTGATGATGGGTACCATTAAAAGGTATATGACAAGGCCATTTTCCACCCTCCATCCCATAAATTCTCCTTCTCTCACATTAATTAACATCTTTTTGGTCATAATGTGTTTAATAGGAATATTAAAGGATGTTTATCATGCTTCATGGCCTAATGTGGTTAATGTGCAGGAAAAAGAGCATTTTTTTAGTACGTTTATGATGCAGAGGTATGTTGGAGGCATCTAGAGGAAGTGAAAGAGGATTGTCCCATGCATTTACTCTCCTTTGACTCGAATCACTCATCTACACTCATCTACAACTCAAGGTGTAATGGAAGCTAATGAACTCAAGTGAATGCGAGGATATAAGGGAGCTAGATCCACTTTTTTCAAAGTTTTGGAGGGAGGAAATCCTCTTTTCAAGAATTCTACCCTTCAATCCTCTTTGTATAAATAAATAGACCTAAGGGCCCATTAGGATTCAAATTTTTAAGTAGTGGAGTACTATCAAGGGTTAGGAGCTTGAGTCAATCATTGTATGATGTATCTAAAATCTATTTTATGTTAATGAAAAGTCTATTGTTGCTTCACATTTGAGTGTTTTGTAGTGAGTTGAGTCCCCTTGGGTTAGGGCCCAACCCATAAGATACAATCCCTTTTTGTGTAACATATTTTTGCATTGTTTTAGTAGTAACATTCCATTCCGTGTTTGAGTAAAAGTTTTTTTGCTAGAAAATTGTGGTTGCAGGCCTCATTACCACCTCCCTTGTGGGAAATATGGTTGAGGATTATACAACAAAAAGCTAAAAATATGTAACTGTTTCACTTTGTAATTTACTAGGCTTTAGTTCTTATCCCTTGCATAATTTTTTTCCAGTAATCTAGTAGTTAAAATCACATTTTTCAAGTTTTCATGTATGTAGGTTAGATGCACGTTGTGAGATGAATTGGGTCTTAATGAAATAAAATCCTTCTTTGTTTAATTTCATAAAATTCAACTCATCCTTTCTTGATTAGGTTATTTTTCTGCAATTTGATTGTTATTTTGAGTACAAAAAGGGATTTTTTTTGGTCTACAGGTGCTATCAGTGGTTTGCAGGGTTAAAAAACTCATCCTACATTCCTCTTGTCATCATCAACCCCTTCCTTGTCATCCCACAATGCCCACAAAATTCTTCCACTAAGACCATATTTTTGGGTTGTTTGAGGGGTGCCATGTGCATTTATTTTTGTGCAAGATGGGTCCATGAGAGGCACTAGGCTTGAAAAAGGCCTCACACAACCCTCAGATACCCTTACCTACCCTTTCCTATGTTCAAACCACCTTTATCACCCTCAAGATGCCCACGAGATCAATCTTGTAACAAAATAGGGAAATATTGTAGCAATACTATAGTAGTCCCTAAACTTGACCAGATTTGTTATTTTTCCCTTAGGCTTGAATAATGACCCCTAGGCTCTGAATCCATGATTTAGGAAGAACCAACACCACTTTGAACCTTCCTTCTTCTCACTTCAAGCACAATTATGCAATTATGAATATGTGACATATTTCTAAATTGAATGATAATAATGATTTTCTCATGAAATGCATATGATTTTTGTTACTTTAGCCAAGTCTCTTTGAACACAGTGATTAAGAGGGATTTTTTCCCATATAAACTAGATTAGGCCTATTTCTTGAATTCATGCTCTTAGGATTTCAATTACAAAAGTGTTGTTCTTGCATAGGTTTAGTTTCTTTTCAAATCAGATTTTCACATCCTGAAATTATATTATTGATTCACATTGTTACAAGTAGCACAAGGTTTACATTCTGCAAATAGACAAGTAATTTTCATTCCTTCAATTAGCATAGCCTTTACATTCCTACAACTAGGGCCAAACTTTACATTTGATGAATGGCATATTCCATTTCTGCAAGTAGAGCAATTGTTTTCATTCCTGTAGTTAGAGTAGAAATTTATTTTTCATGCAATTCCCTTCCTTGATATAGCTAAAAGAGTGGTATTTGCATGCCTTGATTTGGTCAATTTCTTGAAGGTGGAATGATTATAACTTGACCTATTATGCATACAACACTGTCACCTCTTAATTTTGTACAAACCTTGGGTTAATAATTAAAGTTGATAGTCGTGGGAGTCTCAAAAATCTTGTTGTGATACTGGGGCTCATCACTTTTTGGTTCCATTTCCGGGGAGGTGTACAAGTAGGTGTTGTTTATACTTAGAGGTTACCTTTATTTGGTTTTCCATCATTTTTTCTACGCTAAAATTCTTGATTTTAAAAATACAAAAAAAAAAAATTAGCTCTTTCATGCCTCGTAGGAGTAGGCATAATCAAGGGAAATTTCCACAAAAAACCCCACTCCATCAAGAAGTCAACCATCCTTATTATTTGGTGACTGTGAGCTTCCCTCTCTTACTACAGGGGAGTTAGAAAATCCTCTAGGTGAGAAACCTAATTTTATTGAGGAACCCATAGGGGAGGAAGAACCCATATAACCTACCTATAACATGGCTGAAAATAGGAAAAATGAGTTCTTTCCTATCCAAGAGACTAATGGGGAGGCCATGATGAAGAATATAAGCCCTACCACCCTTCCACATTTCCATGGTTTATTCTACGAGGACCCTGACACATTTATGTTTGAGTTTGTTGTAGCTTGTAGGACCTATGACTATGTCTATGATGAACATAAGTTGAAGTTATTTCTCTCCACCCTCAAGTATTCACCCTTGCGTTGGTTTATGAGTTTACTGGGGGGAAATATCATCACTTGTGAAAAAATGCAACATGCCTTTAATGGGAAGTAAAAGGAATATTGTAGGTCTATGGAGAAAAATAGGAAATATTTAGAATAACCCTAGGGTTAGATGAGGCCTTAAAAGACTATGAGGAAAGGTTCCAACTCAATTATCAGAGGGCTAATTTTACCCTTGATCCTAAATAAATCAAGATTGTACTTCTCCAAGGGATTAGGGAGGATGTAATGGAGACCCTCAATACAATGTCTGGAAGGGATATTTACCAATTGTCTTATGATGACATCAAGACAATATTCAAGAATAATTCTAGGGCTACTGGGAAAAAAGGTAGGTCCAATCAAGTCTTGGTCAACTCTTCTCCCTCTACATCAACTATCAAACATGAGATAGGGATTATGTTGGAAGAATTTAAGAATGAAATATGGCATACCTTTTCCTTGTAGATGGATACTTTGTAGATCAGAAGGAAGAAAAAGGAACATGAAAGGTCACTAGCCATATTTTCCCTAGATGAACTAAGAGGCACCCCAGAAATGATTGCCCATTGAAAACCATATAGGTATTCTTTGTCGGTGAGGAGAACCATTCAACAAAAAAATTCCCCTTTCTTTCAGGCCTAAAGGTAGTGTACCAAGGGGATGAGAATGTCTTAGAGAAACTTTATTTTATTAACCAAAGGAGTCACCAATGTCCTCGTATTTATCAACAAGGCATGCCAAGTGCATAGTATCCTTCTTACAATTCAAACCAGAATGCACCTTTCCATCCTTGGTACCCTCCAACTCATCCATCTTAGTCCATGCCCTCTCCTTAGCTTTATGCTCCTCATTATCCCCTTCATCCTTTCAACCACCTTTCTATACATATCAATCTCATCCTCCTCAATGGGGAAACTCCTCACAAGGAGGAGGCCTCAGGAAGCCCAACCTCGTGCCTTAATGCCTCCTCCTCAACCTCAAAAAAAACTCCCTCACCACAACCCACCTAAGCAACCTCAAATGCTCGCCCAACCCAAAATGAACCCAAACAATAAGCAAACACAACAAGTTTACAGTGGGGAGACATCTTATCCTACTTATGCTGTGTAAATCCAAGAGGTAAACCTTCAATTTGGGAAGGTACTTCTAGATGCTCACCCACCTTCTCCACCTGAATATCTTAAGGAATATAATACCCCTCAACCCAATGCATCCCCTTATCTTGAAACGTTGGTCCAACCTAAACACCACACCCCAGAAGAGGATGAAATTTTGAGAAAATTGAAGAACTTGTATGTTAAAATTGTTGAAAATGTAGCAAGAATTTCCTAATTTAATTTTTCCTTTAATTAAATTAGGAGAAAATTGAAATTCCACCTCAATAGAGAACTAGATAACTGAGTTGTTATCACTCAGTTAGCTTAGTTAATTAAAGTTGGAGGTTGAACTTGAGTTATGTACAAATATTCCTACATTTTAGGAGCGTAGGTTGAGTTAATTTTAGTTGTAACAATTTAATTCAGTTAAATTGAGTTAAGGCCAGTTAAACTAGTTCCAAATATTGGAGGAACTAGTGGGAGGGATAGAAGTGGGGTGCATCTGTTGGAAATATTGTCATTGATGGCAAAGGAATTGGCAAAGGCATTGGCAACAATGTAACAGAGAAAAGAAAAGTTGCAGAGAACAAAGGTAAAGACAGGAGCAGCACCTAAACTATCAATTGGAAAAATAGACAGAGAACAGATTGTTGATGGGCCGCAGTCAAGTATTTCAGAGGAGAATTAATTTTTGTTATGGGTGAATTCTTTTTGCAGAAGGAATGAAGACATTCGTAGTTCTAGACTACGGAGGAGCAGAGTTTATTTAAAGACAGTTTATTAGTGAAAATCGCAAGATCGCAAGTTTTGAAGTTTAAATGTCTTGTTGATGTGGATATTTGCGATGTGCGATCGTTGCACCATCGTAACATCACATATTATAATCATCGCCCTCCGCCATCGCAAGTCCCGTTGATTTTTTGCGATGTGCGATTATCACGCCATCGCATATCGCACCATCGCATATTACAAAGTGTTCCGCCATATGTTTGATCGCCAATTTGTGATGCGATCCCATCGCAAATCGCAAATGTTAACTTTGCGCACTTTTGTTTGATCGTGCCATTGCATATCACACATCGCAAATGGCCGACTGCGATGTGGGCCCGGGATCAAGGATTGAATTCCGTGTTAAAATTTTATTGAAATATTAAACTATTTGAAAGCGTTGTATATTGTTTATAAAATCCGAAGGGTTAGACATAAGGGATTGAAACGTTGTAAATATATTTATTTATCAATTGATAAATAAATTAAAAAGAAATAAAAACCCCGAGGGCCAAACTAATGGAAATATTGTCAAAGGAATACCATTAGCAGTTAAATGGTTTTTGACTCATGGTTTTAATAAAGGCGAGAACTATATAAAGGAAAAATATTATTATTCGAGTTCAACAAGTGAGGGTTGAAGAAGAAGGAATTCCTCTAAGGAATATCTGTATGGACAAAAGACGTGCTTAATTGATGATTCTGAGTCCATGATGCACCCATCAAGATATTGATCTAAAGGTGATGAGTCTTGAGTTTATTCAACAGAAGAAACGATGAAGAGCTGGCGCATGTCTGTTGAAGAACACATATGAATCCGAGTAAGTTTTTTTTTTATAGATCTAGCCTTCTCTGCAAAACATATTATTACACATATATACAAGAAAATCACGTATATATATGTGGGTCATCTACATTGAAAGTGCATATGACAGTTGGGGTTTCTGAAGATTAATGTACACAAAAGGATACATGGGATGTTGAATGCATATATTCTCTGAAGTCTAGGTTATTCCTGATATTATGGTTACAGTGGTCTCACTGTTATGTTATGAAGTTTTGGGCAAAATATGTTTGTTGATAATTGAATAAAGGGTTGTGTTGCTACTGCTTGATCCAGTGTGAAAATTGATGAAACATGGTCTGCAGTGAGTCTGAGGGTTGAAGCCTTCAGTTTGGAAGTAGAAGCTTCCTGCCAGTAGAAACTGGTGTTATGTTCAGGGGGTTGAAGCTCCCTTCCAGGAGAGGCTAGTAAACGAGAGAAGGTTGCAGCCTTCTGCAGGTAGAAGCCTGCGTACTAGTATGAGTCTGCACTAGTACAATGTTGTAAAATGTTTTCTTAATAATAATTATTGAAGACAGAGACAACGACAGCGGTGGGTTTCTGCCGAATTGGGTTTCCACCTTAAATCCTGGTGTTCATGTGTCTTGCTCATGTGTGATGGTTTATTCTGTTATTACTACACTGGATTACTGCTTACTAATGAATGATGAAATGACCTAAGAAAAGAATTAAATTCATAATAAGATCTCTAGATGCACTCTCGAGTATAAAATAGCTGGTTTCTATAAAGTAGCCTAAGGGTTTCAGTGGAAGAAAAGAGAAAGGTTTTGGTTTGCTCTAAATACTGATTCACCGCCCCTTCTCAGTATTTTTCCAACAACATATTCAATGTTTAACCAGTGAACTAATCAATCAACCTAAATTAACTCATGCATGCATGAAATTCGAGTTACCTAGTTGAGATTGGAGTTAAAGGGAAGTGTACTATCACTTGTAGAATATTCCAAGTTTCACAGGTCATGCATGAAGTCAAAGGAAGGCATAAAGGAATTGCGTAATTATCATTGAGGAATTTCCTAATTAATAGGGGTTTAATTCCTTAAGAAAAAACACAAGGAAATAGGAGCTTGGAGGCTTTGAAAATTGGCTAAGTGTTGGTCGAATTCAGTTAGTCAGGAATATGATATAAAATACTTATGCAGGTTGAGCTCGTGGTTGAGCAGAGCATATTATATTCATCCAGATTCTTTGATTAATGCAATACATATAGCAAGGGGTTTTTGAGTAGTTGATTTCCCCTAGATATATCTCTGTGTATGCGTGTTGAATCTTGATGCATGTTAATTATTTGGGTTCTTGATCATGAATTTACTTCCATAGATTGGTAGAGTAGATTTGAGTCTTATGTTTTAGTACATTACATGAGAAATTTTGAATCTACATTAAAATTCTACAAAAATACCCCTTCTCTAGGCAATCAAAGATGGCCCCATTTACAACAATATTATCAAGGAAGAATGTTTCAAAGGGTATGGGAGAATAAGAAGGGATATCCCCACTATCAATGTTGTTGGGAAGTTGTCTAATCTAATGCTCAGGAGGGTGATCTCACCAAAGTACTTGGATCTTGGTAACCCAGTAGTGGATGTGCACATTAATATAATTGTGGTATCTAATAAATTGCTTGACCTTGGGGCTAAAATCAATGTTATGGCTAAAGATACCATGCTCAAGCTCAACCTCCGAGGAGATTTGAGGAAAACCACCACAATATTGTAGCGTGTAGACAGGTCCACAATATCCCCTTAAGGATTTATTTAGGATGTGATGGTCCCAATTGACTCATGGGAGTATCCCACAAATTTCCTTGTTGTACAACCCAAAACCAAGTTTAATGGCTACCCTCTCATCCTAGGGAGCCTTGGTTAGCCAATGCTGATGCCTAAATTATTTGCAGGGCTAGGAACATGACCATCAAGAATGGGAATATCTCAAAGCAGTTTGTACTGTATCCCACTCCTCAACCTTCTATTAAGCATGAATTACCATTGTGGATAGAGGGTGGGGAAGAAGAAGACTTTTATCATACATCCCTCCACATATTTTGTAGAGTAGATATTTAAGTAGGAGGTTGAGAACTTGATGAAGATGACCTTATTGACCATATCTTATAGAATCAAGCTCCCACTTCCATGCCAATTGATGAACTAGTGGAAAAATACTTGGAACAATCTAAGGGAAATCCATGGACTGATATGTGCTTTGTTGACCCTGATCTAGATCATGCCAAGGTTGTGGAAATTATCCCATCCAGAACTTTAAATATCAATTCCTCTCTATCAGTCCAACAAGAAGAGAAATTATGCACTTTTCTAAGGCAACATATTAATACTTTTTCTTGGGACTATAATGAAATGAAAGGTGTTCATCCCTCAATTTGTACTCATCATTTATACATCAAGGAATGATGCAACCCTGTGCGCCAACCACAGAGGAGGATGAATCCCACCCTTAAGGACATCATAAAAGAAGAGTTACAAAAGATGATCGATGCAAGGTTTATATACCCCATTTAGATAGTGAGTTGGTGTCCCCTATTGTCATAGCTCCCAAGAAGAAGGGGAAGTGGAGGATTTGTGTTGATTATAGAGAACTTAACAAGACTATAAAGAAGGACCATTTCCCTTTACTTTTCATTGACCAAGTCCTAGATGGCCTTGTAGGGAAGATATTATTTTCCTTTTGAGATGGTTTTAGTGGGTAACCAAATACATATCAACCATGAGGACCAAGACAATACCACATTCATATGTCCTTGGGGAACCTTTGCTTATAGATTCCTTCTAGTCTGTTTGTGTAATTCCCCTGCTACCTTCTAGATGGTAGTTCTAATTATCTTCTTTGACCTTTTTCACGACACTATTGAGATATACATGGATGAATTCACTCCTTATGGATGTGGCTTCGAGGAAGTTATTTTTAACCTATGTAAAGTCTGAAAGAAATGCATTGAGATGAATCTTTCATTAAATCATGAGAAATTTGATTTTTTGATGAATGTATGGATTGCCTTATGCCATTCCATATCCAAGGAAGGGATATAGGTTGACCCCAAAAAACGTTGTCATCATTAAAGGGGTCCCTACCCCTAAAAAACAAAGGGATGTAATAAAATTCCTTGGATTGGTTGGGTATTATAGAAGGTTCATCAAGGACTTTATTAAATTGGCTTCACACTTGTTTGGATTAGTGGCTAAAGATTCAAACTTTTTTTGGAAAGAAAAGTGTCAAGATGCCTTTGAAGTAATAAAGGAGAAGTTGACTACTACACCCATACTTAGGGGTCCCAATTGGGAATTGTCTTTCCATATCTACACTAATGCATTAGATAAATATGTATGAGAAACCTTAGGACAAGTGGGAGACAAAATTCTCTATGCTATATATTTCATCAGTAATAACCTTTCTGAGGCTGAAATTAACTGTACGGTCATTGAAAAACAAATCCTGGATATGGTGCACTATTTGAATAAGTTTAGGCACTATATCACTGGATATCAAAAAAAAATTCACACTGATCATGCAACCTTATTTTCACATTGATCTTGCATGATAAACATATTAGGGAGAGAGATTTTCAAGAGGGTGATTGGGCCCTCCTGTATGATTCAAGGTTCAAATATTTCAAAGGGAAGTTGATGACAAAGTGGTTGGGACCCTATATAGTGGAAAAATGTTATGAGAATGGATCTATCCAACTAAGAACAATTGATGAGGAAGGCATTCCCTTTCTGTTTAATGGTTACCAATTAAAGTTATACAAAAGGCCTCTCTCAAAAGAGTAGTTTACTAGTTCAATAAGCAAGGATTTGAATGTCATTGGGGGTCTCACAACCCTCTGTTCATCCATCCTCTAATCAGTAAAAGAAGAATAATAAAAAATAAATAAAATAAAGGGCCTAGGTGAAAACCTCCATGAGGCATCTAAGGCAAACTCTAGGGTTGAAAACCTCCATGAGGAATCCCAAGAGCTAAAAAAAAAAAGAGAATAAAAAAAATATATAAGAGGAAAATATCTTGAAGTGAAAACCTCCTCTGAGGCACCTGGTGCATGCCTGCAGATTGAAAACCTCTTCAGAGGAATATTGCATGTCTAAAAAAAAAGAGGAAACAAAATGAAACAAAAGGAGGAAGCACAGAGGGGTAAGGGAGCCCTTACACTAGTTCTGCTAACAATTTTATTTTGCAGGGTTCAAGCCAAAGTCAAGGGTACAAAAATCAAAGGAAATGCGTCCACATTCCATTTCTCCATCTCCCATACTAGTGTCCTGCATTTCCTCCATCATTCCACCCATATCCCTACATCCCTCCATCATCAAGCAAGAAACTACACTCAATTCTTCCTGAATCCTACAGTGCTACAGGATTTTCTTGAACTACTATAGGATTGAACATAATTTCTACAGGATTGAGATCAACCAAGGGAAAGGGGTAAAAACTCATGTTTTTCTTTGGGAAATGACAAGAGAGGTTCACCAGACATCCTTTACCTCTCACCCCACACCATTTAACCAATTTTCCTTCTGAAATTCCACCTTTGTTCTTAAAATACCCTGCTTTCACTCCTTTATCACAAGATTCCACCATCATCAGAGTTTTCAATCCATGTATATAAAATCACAATGAATTATCCAAGTCACTGGGCGAATTTCATGAAGGTAGTTGTGGTTTTGGAAGGGGTTGTGTGACTGATACAGGAAAGAAACCAATCCCGTAGCACTCTGCACAAACCCTACAAAACTAGAAGCAAATAATTTTTGCAGCTCTAGAATGAAGATTTGGCCATACTTAAGCATGAAGAGGCAACCTTTGAGATCTAAGGAAGCCGCACCATCCTTAAGAGGCAGCTGCAAGGTAACTAATCCACTCCAACATCAATAGATCAGGCACTGAAATAACCTGCATAACAAAATAATATTTCATTAGTCAAACACCTATCAGAAAATTTCACTAAAATGTTTTTCTTCGAATGAGGACCATCACATGCAACAAGAATATGGAAGATATCACCTCTAAAGACCAGTAGATCGATCACTAGCTCAACAACATTCATGCAACTACAACAACTCGACATCATAGGTAGGCTCAGGTATGGAACTCTTCACCTCTTCCTTTAAGCACATATTGGTACAAAGAAATTTTTTTAGTGAATGAGGAATGTGTTTTTATGGGCTGGAGGTGGCCAGTAAACTTGGCCACCCTTAAATAGTAAAAATACAGTTCACTCATCCTTTTGTATAATGTAAGAAAGTAATATTGGGAGGGTGATGACTATGAGGAATGGGGCCAATGGTTAAAAAATGAAATGCATGTAGGGGCCAAATCACTAAGCGCGTTGATCCCACTATCACAAAAGGAAATAAAAGGACAAGCGCGAATTTAGTTTCTCATTCCCAAAACCATTATAAAGGCCCACTAAGACATAGAAGGTCGAGCTAAATATGACGAGAGGTTACCTCGTGTGCTACATGGGAGATAAAAATATGATTTTCAGGTGCTACAAGATAGGGAGTAGGTTCTGCATGGTTAGACATAGTTGCTACATGATTACTAGAATTTCTATAGGATTGCAGAGGAGGTGCTACAGGATTTGTTCGAGAAGTGAAAGAGGGTCGAAATCAATGAGAATATTCACCCAAACCTCCACAACCATAAGGAAATAATTCAAGGAGGTGTAAGTAGCATATTTTCTCCTCACCCACCATACAATTATTAAGTGAAATTTTTCCTATATAGGCATCCTGTAGAAAACCCATGCATAATTTATTTCTTTTGAAAAAAAAAAATTTACATGAGGAAATCAAGGTAATAATAGAGGTAACCCATTGTGAAGCTTTGAAAATAATTCTTAGCTCTCTAACTAGAACAAAGGCACCAACATCCTCACCCTACCTTGAGATTCTAGGCTACTCAAAACACAATTATTCAAAAAACAACTCTTTGGAATAACTTGAGGAAGTAATAGTAGGAGCCATGGGGGGATGTTTCAATAGAATGGAACCCACAGAAACCAAAAAAATCCCCCTGTCAAATATATCTTCCTAAGCCACCAATGGATGGGGTTATTTGAAAATTTGAAAGGGTATGATGATGAGATAACCCAAGAATTTTCCATCACCCTTCACTCTCAGGGAGAAGATAGTGCAACCACTACTAGGAGGGGAATTTCCATCTGTTTGAATGATGATATCATTAGTAGAGTGACCACCATAAATATAGGAGTCAAATGGGGAAATTAATATAGAACAAAATCCATCACAACCAAGAGAAATTTCTTCCTCCCTAAAGAGAAACTTGTTGAATAAAAAAATGGAGTAAGAAGAGAGAGCCTGATCTCCCCTTGGGATGAAGTGGCCTATAAAATCCTCAAGTACATATCTTGTGAAGGGATTTTGAGTGTTTTATATGCCTATCAATTTAGGCTACTCTATGAGCTAAGATTCCAAATATAATTGCTCATTCCAAGTAGGCTCAATGTTCCACATTTCCTCCTTCAGTCCATGATCGAAATGAGCGAAAGCGTGAGGGAAGGGAAGCACCAATACATTGACCATCATGAACTAAAAATAATCATTGTTATGAATTCCTTAAGCCACCTCAGGAGCCCTGTGTTGTGGACTAACTTTATGGACATGGATAGGGAAGCCTTCATTGAGAAATAGGCCCAAAACTTGAAAACTTATGAAGAGACCACAAAATCTAGTGTTGGAGGCAAGTAGGAGGAAGAAGGAGAGGATGGAGAACAAGAGGAAGAGGCTAAAGATAAGGCAGAGGAGGTTGAAGGAGAAGCTAAAGAAGAGGATAAAGAAGGAGGGGAAAAAAAGCAACAAAATAGACCCTTGGAGAGCCCTATAGACCTCAAAATAAAGGAAAAAAGAGGCAAAAAATAAGCCTCTCAGAGGGGAATACA
The DNA here is from genome assembly GCA_034641835.2 of Pinus albicaulis. Lineage (NCBI taxonomy): Eukaryota > Viridiplantae > Streptophyta > Pinopsida > Pinales > Pinaceae > Pinus > Pinus albicaulis. Next base: position 291,989,665 of record CM076574.1, on the reverse strand, counting down.
AAACAAGAGGTGGCTGCTACTCTAGTAGCCCTTAACACACCTGTAAAACCTAATATAAGTGTTAGAAGTAAATTTGGGCTTCATTCCCCATGACCTAGTCAAACTGGACATCATCCCTAGGACCAATGAAATAGGGTCTATCATCCCCTATCATTTCAGTTGCTACATGCCCTAAGATAAGTAAAAATCATTCATGAATTATATTGTGATATTTCCAAGGTTTGAAGTATATGTTATATCACTTATGAGCTCACCGACACGGCCTCTCAAGGGAATAACGGTGTTGCATATGCAGCTCCCTCCATTCAAGGGTGCATTGTAATGCACTTCCTGACATTCAAGAGTGCGTTGGTCAAATGGGAGTGAAATTCTCATTGTTCTGGAATCTCCACATGGCTAGTGCCTTCTAGAAGAGTCCATATGTGTCAAAATTTGAATACAAGTGTCCATATAAAACCTCTGAGCTTGGGAACATGTATTTCCTATTATTAAAAAGTCATTGATTGAGAAAATACCTTCAGTTTCCCTATAAATTGAGCATAGATCCTAGTGCTAGGGAAGGAACAATTTGGGTAAAGAAATGCTATTGGATTCTCAATTGAGAGAGTGATAGAAGTGATATGTTGCTGGTGTTATGTTGATTGTGATGAGGCTAGGATGAAGCTAGAGATGGTGACATCAAATTGATAATTGGTTGTAACCTCCCCCTTCTATTATTTAATAAATATTGTTGTTCATTTTCTCATATATGTATCTGTTTATGTTTCTATTTATCATGTAATGGATTCTTGAATGATATATATGTTTCATGTTTAATTGATTTAAGTGACTAAGATAACTAGGCATCTTTATATTGCAAATATTTTTTTGTTCTCTATTTATACTTGCAGGAATCAATCTGGCGATTTAAGTTGGATTGGAAGCTACAAAAAAAGTGACAGAAGGAGAAAAGGAAGTGCTTTGTTCACAATTAGGTTATATATTTTTGTGTGTCTATTTACTCTTAGAGAAAGTGATTCGCTCCCATCTTTAGGATTATGAAGAAGATAATATTAGTGAACTATATCACCCGTCGATCAAAAAATTCTTTTCGAATTCTTTTCCAATTAATGCAATCAATTCCGAGTGAAATTTATCAAATATTGAAGAAACCATTTCTATCGATATTTCGACCAAACCCGACATTGTAGAAAATATTCATGTTGGAATGTCTTGTTCTCCATCAGAAATCGAAACATATCGCTCTCTCTTTCGTGAATTTCATGATGTATTTTCTTGGTCTTACGAAGAAATTCCAGGCATAGATACTAGTATCGTTGAACACACTATTAATATGTACCCTGAAGTCAAGCTAGTACGTCAATGCCTTCGTCCTGTTCATCCGAAGAAGGCTACTGCCATTAAAGTAGAAGTTGAAAATTTTTTGCATGCTAGTTTTATATACCCTACTCCGCTAACTGAGTGGGTTTCCAACATCGTTCCTATTATGAAAAAACAAGGAACCATTAGAGTGTGCATCGATTATTGGGATTTCAATATTGCTTGTCCAAAAGACAACTATCCTACTCCCTTTATCAACCATATTATTGACGATTGTGTTGGATGCAAAATATTTTCATTCATGAATGGATTTTATGGCTACAATAAAATAAATATCCACCCAAAGGATGAATATAATACAACATTCATCTGTCCCTGGGGCACATTCGCTTATTGGAAACTCCTGTTTGGTTTAAATAACGACGAAGAGACTTTTCAGAGAGAAATGGATTATGCTTTCAAAGACATCAAGCACATTCATCAACCCTATCTAGAAGATTTATACGTGAATTCATGAAACCATATTGATCACTTGATGCATCTGAGATCTATATTATTACGTTGCGAACACTACAAAATATGCCTCAATCCACATAAATGTGTGTTTTGTGTTGGTTCTGGTCATTTGATAAGATTGTTCGTCTCAAAAGAAGGAATTTGAATAGACCCACTGAAGGTCCAGGCTATTCTTGATTTGTCTACACCATAAAATCTTATTCATTTATAGAAAATTTAGGGAAAGGATAAATTCCTAAGGAGGTTCATACCCAACTACACCAAAATGGCTAAAGGATTTAATTGGCTCTTGAAAAACGGGATTCCCTTCCATTGGGACCATGTTGCACAAGCTTCTTTTGATGTTGTCAAGGAAACTCTTGTCTGGGCGTCATTAATGTATCCCCCCAATTATCAGAGTGATTATTTCTTATATATCTCCACGGTTAATACGACCATTGCTATGGTATTGGTCCAAGTATAAAATGGGATAGAACATCTGATCTATTATTTGAGTCGTAATCTCAATGATACGGAAGTAAAGTATTCATACATATAAAATCTTGCCTTGGCGACTATTCAAGCTGTCAAAATATTTCGCCACTATATCTTGATCTGGAAGACCATTTTCATTTCAGATTGCAACCCCGTGACTTATATCTTATCACGTCAATTTTTGGGGGGCAAGTATTCAAAATGGATTGTCATTTTGCAAGAATTTGATTTGGAATTCATCAAATCCAAGTGAAAGAAGTCTTTAGTTTTAGCTAAAATTCTCTGTGACCTTCACTCTGATAGTACTGCTACTAAGTTGGAACCATATATTCCCGACGAGTCTCTATTTCTAATCAGATTTTCTGATCCTTGGTATGGGGATTTTATCATTTATCTCCAGACCCAGACTTTTCGGCCTAATACTTCTCACTCTGACCAACGACATATTCGATACCAAGCCAAAGATTATCTGATCGTTAGCGATACACTTTATCGTCATGGTGTCGATACAATTTTAAGAAGGTGCCTCACTCATGAGGAGGTCGAAAAGGTTTTAAATGATTTTCATGCTGGGTCTTGTGGTGGAAATTTGTCTGGATATGCTACCGCGCAGAAAATACTCCGCGTCGGTTACTTTTGGCCTACCATATTTCGTAACTACATCCTCGCAGTCATAAGTTGTCATGTGTGGCCGATATTTGATCGTAAAATCTACAAGCCGCCAACACCAATGCATATTGTTATCTCTGTGGGACCATTTTTAAAATGGGTCATTGAATTCATGAACTGTAACCCTTATTTTTCTAGGGGGCATGGTTATATTATTTTTGCAATAGACTACTTCACCAATTGGGTCGAAGTGATGCCTACATTCAACAACACAGGACAAATAGTTGCATTGTTTTTCATTAATCATGTCATTTCACAATTTGGGGTCCCACAGGCTATAGTCACAGATCATGGTTCGCATTTTTGCAACCATATGATGAATGAGTTGACTACCAAATAAGGACTATCACATGATAGTTCTACTCCTTATTATCCACAATCAAATGGAAAAGTTGAGGCTATTAACAAGATTCTTAAACAAATACTTCAACGAATGATAGGATTTCATAAATTAAATTGGTATTTAATCCTATACTCGGCCTTGTGGGCGTACCTAACCTTGATGAGAAATGCAACCGGATTTACCCCCTTTAAATTGGTGTATGGTCTGGGAGCTATATTGCCAATCCAATGTGAAATACCATCGTTAAAACTCGCAATCGACTTGTTACCTAACACGTCTACTAAATAAGCGCGTCTTTTTAACCTCATCCATCTTGATGAAACACGTCGTGAAGCCCAATTTTCCAACGAAGCGCATAAGAGACGTATAAACGCACAATAAAACAAGCATGTCCAACCTCGCATTTTCTCATAGGGTGACCTAGTCCTTCTTTATGATCAAGAAGATGATCTAATAGGTACAAGGAAATTTGAGCCATTATGGCATGGCCCCTATATTGTCAAAAGAGTTCTTGCTATGGGTGCCTATGAGTTGGTAGATTACGATGAAATTTTGTTGGCACAGCCCCAAAATGGGTTGTATTTGAAACGTTACTATGATTAATCATGAGCATAGTAATTTTTTGTATTATATTGTATATATATATTTTTTATTTTCATTTACTGTCTTAGTTTGTTTTTAGAGTTTTCTTGACAATAGTAATCTACTTTACATTTCATTGCAAATGTCTAAATATTTGGAACCATTTTTTGGGTATACTGATGGTGCTAGTCATAGTACGCAGAATATATCCTCTATAGCGTGAGCCATTTTCACTCCGAACATCGAGTTAGTGAGTTTTCAAGGGATTTGTGTCAGTCAATCTACAAAAAATATCGATGAGTATAGCATGTTGATAGAACTTCTCTCTGATGCCATTTCATTTGGTATTAGTTGCATCATCATAAGGATAGACTCACAACTTGTGGTATTAAAAATTACTAGTGTTTATACTGTTGGAAATCCAACACTGCAACGTATGTTCCTATGTAATATTCCTAGATTAGCATGCAGCTAATAGGAATATTGATTTTTTAATTTTGCACCTAGTAGATGAATAAATGGGGAAAGAGGCCCATACTTCACTTGAATTAGCATAAAAACCCTCTTGGTATGAAAGGGGATCATTCTAGTAGCTAGATTTGACACCATCATGTGTGAACAAGGGAAATTGGATGTAGACAAAGTCTAGTTTGACCAAGTCAACAACATTCATGAAGAAGAGTGGATCATCAATGCAAATAGCTCAATATGAACAAGGATCAGTTTAAACAAACACAAGAGAGCTAGCTTGAAGACACTTGGGTGTGAAAGGGGGTGAAGTAGGTTGAAGAGGTCAAATTTGACCAAATCAAACAACGTGGTTAGGGAGGAGTGGCCTTGATGGAGATACAACGCAGTTTTGGAGGGATATTGATCATATGTTGTTGGAAACCCTAATGGGTGGGACCCAAGGTGAGGAGGCTCACATAGATTATAAGGGAGAGGACGAAAACCATTTGAGGTTAGCTTGATGATTATAGATTTTATGGTCTACATGAATATTTTACATCCTCTTGCTGTTTAGCAGAGTTGCAATTTTGTTTAGCACCAGGAATTCCTGCTTAGGAATTCTTTCTCCTACCTTGAGAGGCCTCTTGGTGGAGCATTATACTTTAGTTTTCCACATTCAGGCTTGAGGCCAATCATTCTCCTTCAGCTACAATTTTATTTCTATATATTATAACGTTGTGTTGAAGGGTGTTGTAGTGGAAGGTTCACAACACCACTTTCGGAGCTTGTTTTTCAGAGGAGGAAGCATTCCTCTCTTTGGGAGATCAGTGAGGGAGATTTCTGAGAATATTTTACATCTCAACACTTGGAGAAAGCATTCTACATCTTCTACAACACATTCCCTTGCAGGAAATGCGTCATTTCTCTCAGGATTACAGTAGCAGGGTCAAGACCCTTGATCTTGAGCTTGTTTCGTGGGATAAGGGCCAACCCTTCTCCTGGGAGGCTTGTATAAAAAATTATATTCTACTCTTTGTATTATTCGGCTATATATATATATATATATATATATATATATATATATATATATATATATATATATATATATATATATAGCCGCAATATCGCATTGTTTCATATTTTTCATATCTATATCTGCAGATCTAGTATTTTATACTTGTACTTTCATGAAGCCCTTGCCAGGTTATTCTTATATTGTATAAAAAGGAAGAGATCTCCATTTTTCTCAGCCATTGAATGATTGAAAACTCCAAATCTATTATTTTTTGTAAATTTCTCCATAAACCCTCCTTAAAATAATGTTTTCACATGCTCCAAGAATTCTGCATGTCATAAGTCATGGGGTTTGAGCATTTTTGAGTTGTATTGGCTTGGGGAGACCTGTTTAGCATGGCTAGAGAGATTTTTTTTTGCTCCCATTCTGTATGTGAGATTTATACAGTATGAGCTAAGGGATCCAAGTCCCATTTCTTACAATTATAGAGTCATTTTTTGTAAATAACATTTTTATGGTCCATATTGCTACATTTCCCCAACTTTTGGGATCATAAAAGGCATAATAAGTTGCTGCTGTAACAATAATTGATGGATATGTGTTTCTCAACACATTTTATGAGTTAATTTCTCACTTCTACTCCAATATTGTGTTTATGTATTGTTGTAGTCCCATTATGGGATATTATAGTGGTATCAGAGCATAATCTTGGCTTAGCCTGTAAGTTCCAGCTATTATGCTATCAAAAGAATAAGAAGACAAAGAGAAGGAGAAATATTAGAATGATGGAGAGGATGAGCCTTATATCATCACTTTTCAGATCTAGGAAGAACCTCTCCAAGGAGGTTAAGCAGATAAAGGAGAAGAGGTGCAATGAAACTCCTAGAGGGTTTCAAGAAAAGGAAGGACCATTGACTTCCTATTTTCATAGAGAAGAAGACAAGAAGCATGGAAGAAACTTGTATCATCAGATTCTAATTTAATACCTTGTTGAGTACAAATCTCAACCTAGAGCCTTCAAGGAGACTCTAGCTTTCCCACAGTTCATTCAACTGGAGGAAGAGAGGAGGCCCTGTAGCAAAAGGGGAATCAAGGGAAATAGGTTTCTGTTGTCTAATTTTGATGGTTCATCTACAACAAGAGCTTGGGCAAGGAAAATTGATGCATTTTTCCTACTACATCCAATGGTAGAAAGAGAGTCTGTAGAGATTGCAGCGCTGCACCTAGAGGGTGAAGCCAACATTTGGTGGTTCAGCCACTTGAGTCATGCAAGAGTGACTACTTTTGCAGAGTTCACTCAAATTTTGATTGGGAAATTTGACATGGAAAAATCAGAGAAGGAGGAGCTCTCACTCCCATTACAGGAGGCATGTACCAGTGCTGACATAGCTATAGAGGAGCAGGCATCTACATCAGTAGTTGGGGCAGCCATCACAATGGAGGGAGGAACTCTTGCAGTCATCCAAGATGTTCCAAATATTTGCCAAGGTATGCCTAAGTTTCCATTTCCTCTTGTTTCAACAAATATTATGGAGATTTGTATACCATTACATGTCCTTTGGGCAAAATACAATGCTAATTTAGAGCAACGGAATTGCACTGCACTGTCCAAGAGCAACAATGAAGAAAATAGGACCCATTCCTCATGGGAGCATTCAAATGGCAACTTCATTCAGGAAGAAATGGAGGAAGAAATGATAGAGGGTAGACATCTTGAGATGAGAAACACTTTCTCCTTTCTAGATGACACTTTCTCAATGAGCATGCCACAGCTCAAACAAAGACTTCTACCTGCAGCAGATCCAAAATCCCATTGGATTGGGAAGGCCATACATAAGAGGAAGGTCTCATTAAGAGATCTCATTGGAGGTGCACTTCAACATTTCATGAAGTGAAAATTTCTTCAAGGGTTTGAGGAGGTTGGTGTCCTACAATGGGATGATACCGAGTACTTGCAGAATGAGATCCATCACCCACATTGGGATGAGTGGATGATAGTATGGAGCAAGGGGTTTCCAAACCATTTGCATATCTATTACATAGGCTAGCAAGAAGCATGGATGTGCTAGCTGCTTTTGGATGAGTATGGTTACTACCCAAAGGTCCATATTTTCTTCTCTCATGCCTTATGTCTCAATGATAGAATGCATAAGAAAAAGGAATGGTTACTATGGTTGTTGAGAAGAGATTTTGGACATCACATGTCATATCTTATGTCATATTTACTCTTATTTGGGATATGTCTCATGTATTTACATATATTTCTATTTGGGATGTATCTCATGTATGTACTTGGGTTTGGAAGGAAGGATAACTCTCACATGATGTGGTATAAAGGAGCTTGCTTGTATTATTTTGATGAGACATCTCACATGTCCATTACTGTATTGTTGCTCCATGACTTGCATCATGATAATTCAAGGAGGCAACAAGAGTCCTTGTTGCTATGGTTACTATTGGGAGAGTATGGGCAGAAATTTCTCCATACTCATCATGATATTTCCGAAGGAATGTATGTCACATTCAAGGTGCAAAGAGGCTACCCTTCAACATTGAAGGATAAGGAGGAGCTTCCACATAGGAAGAATATTTCCCCACATAGAAACATGATAGTGGATGACTTTGACATGTGGAATGTCAAGGAAGGGATTCATGGAGTGACAAGAGCGTTATCACTAGGGCCAACAACGCTGTCACTTGGGATTATGTTTCTATTGATGGAGTGTTCCAAGGGGAGCATGCATCCTCTCTTGTTGCAGATTTTTATGAGAATATTCTCATGGGAGGACTCATCCATGGACCTCACTTTCAGCTTACTCAGTATGCATGGTAATAAATATATCTCTGTACTTATTGATTATTTCATTGATTATGTACACCTTCTCACCATGTATGTACAGTGCATTGCTCAACAAGAGGGAAAGATTATTTATGGGCTTCATGGTCATGCTAGAACTAAAATATATGATGGTGATAACCCTTCTCTACATGACTTTGGACAAGTGTGTTGTCATTCTCATTGTACTCAGCTGATATATAATGCCATTTACCACCTCATGGTAGATGTGAAAACATGCACAATTGCTATCTTGTTGAAAGTCCACTTGCCACATGATGATCTAAAGCAGTCGTTGGGAAGACTGCGCTCTATCCACTTGAGAAACCATTGGTATCATCCAAACTTACACATAACCTTCAACATTTTTCTGATTTGGAAGCCAAATGGTGATGATGTGCCATTCATTTTGAATGGGATGATTTTTGGCCAGCATGATTCATGACATGGGATAAAGGATCTTTGGAGATCTAATCTTCTTCTTGCCACTTGAGGGCAACCTTATTGCAGCCCAAGATCAGCATATGCTCTACACTTATCATAAGTGGAGAGGAAGACAACATGGGGTAGGCCATTATGTCTACCATGTTTAGTTATTGATCCCACCTACATTGCAGGAGCTAAAGGTGGAGGAGATTCTTTATGAGTTACCATTCTGGAGGGTGGCTCATTTTGTATGGATGATGGCTTGGGGGTGGAGGTTTTACATGGGAATGATAGTTCCGAATGCATTTCAGACTCCATGGCTTAAGAGGACCTCTAGACAACACATAGTTTCCTCCTTGAGTATTTCACCTTTTCATGATGATGGCTATTTGGGATGCTCACCAAATGTTAACTTGCATGCTTGGGAGGGGCACTATGGAGATTCATTGTTGAGACAACATCATATTCCTTGGAGGAGTTCATCATATGAGGATGCTGCAGGAGGAGGAGAGGAAACTCTTCAATTCTATCCTTACAATTTCTTGAGGACAAGCAACATTTGGGAGGGGAGGACTGTAATATTCCTACATTAGCATGTAGCTAATAGGAATATTGATTTTTTATTTTTGCACCTAGTAGATGAATAAATGGGGAAAGAGACCCATACTTAACTTGAATTAGCATAAAAACCCTCTTGGTATGAAAGAAGATCATTCTAGTAGCTAAATTTGACACCATCGTGTGTGAATAAGGGCAATTGGATGTGAAGAAAGTCTAGTTTAACCAAGTCAACAACATTCATGAAGAAGAGTGGATCATCAATGAAAATAGCTCAATATGAACAAGGATTAGTTTAAACAAACATAAGAGAGCTAGCTTGAAGACACTTGGGTGTGAAAGGGGGTGAAGCAGGTTGAAGAGGTCAAATTTGACCAAATCAAACAGCGTGGTTAGGGAGGAGTGGCCTTGATGGAGATACAACACAGTTTTGGAGGGAGATTGATCATATGATGTTGGAAACCCTTATGGGTGGGACCCAAGGTGAGGAGGCTCATATGGTTTATAAGGAAGAGGATGGAAGCTATTTGAGGTTAGCTTGATGATTATATATTTTATGGTTTGCATGACTATTTTACATCCTCTTGCTGTTTAGCAGAGTTTCAGTGTTGTTTAGCACAAGGCATTCCTGCTTAGGAATTCCTTCTCCTACCTTGAGAGGCCTCTTGGTGGAGATTTGTACTTCAGTTTTCCACATTCAAGCTTGATGCTAAGCATCCTCCTTCAGCTACAATGTTATTTCTGTAGAGTATAAAAAAAATTTGCAGGGTGTTGCAGTGGAAGGTTCACAACACCACTTCCGGAGCTTGTTTTTCAGAGGAGGAAGCATTCCTCTCTTTGGGAGATCAGTGAGGGAGATTTCTGAGAATATTTTACATATTAACACTTGGCGAAAGCATTTCCCATATTCTACAGCATAGTCCCTTCCAGGAACTATGTCATTTCTATCTGGATTGCAATAGCAGGGTCAAGACCCTTGATCTTGAGCTTGTTTCGTGGGATAAGGGCCAACCCTTCTCCCAGGAGGCTTGTATAAAGCATTCTATTCTACTCTTTGTATTATTCAGCTATATATATATATATATATATATATATATCTACAGTATAACTGTGTTTTTTCATATCTATATCTTTATATCTGGTATTTTATACTTGTACTTTCATGAAGCCCTTGCCAGGTTATTATTATATTGTATAAAAAGGAAGAGATCTCCATTTTTCTCAGCCATTGAATGATTGAAAACTATAGATCTATTATTTCTTGTAAATTTCTGCATAAACCCTCCTTAAAATAACGTTGTCACATGCTCCAGGAATTCTGCGTGTCATAAGTCATGGGGTTTGAGCATTTTTTAGTTGTATTGGCTTGGGGAGACCTGTTTAGCATGGCTAGAGAGATTTTTTTTTGCTCCCATTCTGTATGTGAGATTTATACAGTATGAGCTAAGGGATCCAAGTCCCATTTCTAATAGTTATAGAGTAATTTTCTGTAAATAACATTTTTATGGTCCATATTGCTGCAATTCCCCAACTTTTGGGATCATAAAAGGCATAATAAGTTGCTGCTGTAACACTAATTGATGGCTATGTGTTTCTCAAGACATTTATGAGTTAATTTCCCACTTCTAATCCAATATTGTGTTTACATATTGCTGCAGTCCCATTATGGGATATTACATCCTAAGAGTTCGACTTTTGGAAAGAAATTTTGATTTCATTCAATATCAACACATTTACAGAAATTTGAACACATTGAATAATTCTTTAGCTAATTATGTTATAAATAGACATTTTCAACACATGTAAATATGCATTCACATAATTGAATAGGATTGCGTAATAAACATAGGAAAACGTTGAAATCAAATAGATATATAGTTATAGGTTTTTACAAAATTTGTGATCTGACCTCAAAAATGTATGAAAAATGTCAAAAGTAAATTAGTGATGCTCATGATAACATGCTACTGATCTAGCTATCCTATGTAGTAACCACATCTAGTGGTTAGGAATGCCAATAGTGTGGCACTGCAGTCGCATGGGTAACTCTTCGATCTAGCAGTCTGGAATCCCGAAGGTCAATACTTGTATGTGCTACTGAAGCTCAGTAAGAGTCTTAGCCATATCTAAATCCTGAAGGAATACTCTCCTGACAACCCTCTTTGCTAGCTCATTCGCTCCATGCTCTGGTTCTCCCACTAGTTGAACTCAACCCACATTTGCATTACATTAAAAATTTACTTTAGTATTGGGAAAAAATAAAAATACAAAAACATGTATAAAACTTAGAAAAACAATAAAAAACATGGTCAAAACATTCTTACCAATTGCACCCCACTAAGCACCTTATGGGAAAGCTAAGTCTGGATCTCCTTGGAAATCGACGCCTGCATATGCATAGTCATCAATGGCGATAATATGTTGCCTGAACCAGGCAAAGAATGCAGTCAATAACACGATGGACGATTGGCCTACATGTCTAGCCATCAGTTCTACCCATCTCTACATCCTTGGATCTCTAGGGTTAGATACACCCAATGTCTCATGCTGAGGCTGCATCAGTTGAATCCACTTTAAGGAAAAATAAATGAGGATCGAACCATAGTTGAAATTTTCTTCCTTCCTCCCTTTTCCTTGCTCATTTTTTCTTTCATTTGAAAGAATACATGTCAAACCAGTTGAAAATTTTTGGTTCCATGCACTCTAGCACATACTGCATATAAGATCTATTCGCTACATGTAGTGTAGCGGTACCAGCAAACTTTGCAATTATGAATAAGATGGTTCTCAATGGCAAATCATGAACATCACAGATGTTTATTTTCACATCCTTGCTAGGCTCTGCCCCTGGATAGTCTCTCACCATCTCTCCTCCGAGAGTAGACCCTGAGAGAGAAATGGGTAGGCCTCTCCTCAACAAGCCTGTCAGAAAATAGATGTCCTCCACTAAAATTGGGACCAATTTGTTCCCAATATGAAATGCCTCAATTGCTGGATCCCATGCACGAAAAATGAACTCCAGCAGTTCCATTTGTTGCCTCATACATGATAGACGAAAGTACTGCAATAACCCACAATCTCTGAGGGCTCTTACAGTACTCGGATTATTAAGGGAATCATGTTTTGTTATTCATGCTCTCTTTCCCTCCAAGTAATTGTCATTTTAGTCTGATGAATCCCTGAAATACAACCATAATATTGATTAAGACCCTTTTCATGCAAAAAACTAGGCTAAATTTGGGTACAATGCAAGAATAAAAAATGTGAATTGCACCCAACGCAGCCTTGGAAAAGAGACAGTGCATTACATATGCACCTAGCCTTCATTTCAGGTGCATTCCAATGAAGGTTTTGACATCCAGGGGTGCATTTCCCTCTTTTGATAATATATTTACCCTAAGGGGCCCAAATCTGTAAAAAATTTCAATGGAATGAAACAAAAAGACCACTAAAAGAAAGAGGAGGTTTATGGAACCAACTTGGATCAAACGGCAAGGAAAACCATCCACAAAATCGATCACAATCAACAGTTGAATTTCAGGGGAAAAAATAGGTTCAGAGCTCCAAAATGCAAATGGTAACTTTCAAATGGTAAAAATGAATAGTAAAAACTCTTTTAATTAGTCATTTGATTATTTGAAAATCATATTTATTGCTGCGACTATGGTTTTATTCAATTTTTATCACGAAACAATTATTTTTAATCGATTTGATGTTGTTCTGAAAAGGTTTGCAATTGATAAGCATATTAGTCATGCACATTTATTTCAAGAATGATTTGACCACAAAGCATACTTTTATCCTTATTTTTCGAGCTTTGATAAAAACGAAAAAAGGACTTGAAGCGAACTTTTATCTCTTTTTCGAGCTTCGATAACAGTGAAAAAGGAACCCCTGGAGTCTTCTTTTAGCTCTTTTCAGACTTCGATAATGTGAAAAGATTGATGTGCACTTGTCTTTTTGAGCTCGTAAAAGTAAATGAATTGATATCTACTCAGTATAAGTTTAACCCTTTTCCGAACTGAGATAGATTATTTACGAAAAAGGAAAACCTTAGTCGAACATGGCTAGGAGGTTCTCTCAGATATTATTTTACACTTTTTCAGATCTGAGTGAAAACTTTACGAAAAATTACTCATGGAGTTTTATTTTGTCCTCTTTTTCAAACTCTCTAAATATGAAAAAGGACCGAGTTGTCACTATCGTTAGGCTCGTTAAAACATAAAATAGTGACGAGCTTGTCAATCATGGCAAGAATCGAGTTTTGTTCATTGCTAGATTCATTAAATTATTAATAGCGATACATTGTTTGCCTGAAGGGTTGAATTATAGATCAAGCATATGCTATAAAGAGGTATTGATTGACAAATGACCAAGGAAAATTTGGGAAAGTGAATAGAACTTTTACAGTAGCAGGTCACTCTTGAACATGAAACTTCACTCCATCATTGTGAATGTCTTCTTGTTGGTTCTTTCATACCTATGCTTCATCATACCTTCACTTCGGTTTTGGATCAATGCTACCAACTCATCTAAGTGTCACCGATATGTTCAAGAGAATTCATCCAATGAATACTCATGCTTCTGTAATACTCATAAGCCTTCATTCTCATGACAGTCATCCTTGAAAATTGCTATATCAAGTTAGATTTTGTCTCTGAAATCAACAACTCCTATTTTGAGATAAAGTGGCTTTTTGTTGACATCAAATCATTATCTAGGAAGTTGAATTAGAAACATCATCTTCCAGTACCATGAGGCTTGTTACAGCGTTAACAAGATCCTCTCTTCCAGACCTTTGACGGAAAGATTTTGTTTAGTGTTCTACATCAAATCATCTATTCACACCTTACGAAATGTACTACAGTACCTTGAGAGCCATTAACATCAATGGTGGTTCTCTTGAGTTTGTTAATAGCTCACATCATTGGCTGGTAATCAAACGATGTCTTACCATGTTTGACTACAAGTCATATATTCGTATGGCTAGAATTTTACCCGAACGATTGAGTGAACAAGATAAGAAAAACCTAGATCTAGTTTTAGTCATTCGGTCTGCAATTTTAGGATTGTTTTACACATCATCTATATAGTGACCTTACATACAGATCGTCATCCGAACATGGGGCTATATCTGTAGGCATGTCTATATTTGGAAACATTCCAATGTAGGCTACTTTATGCACTATGTACATGTTATTAGATAGATTATGTGCTAAGAATGGGAATGCCTCCCTCAGCAATTCATGATCAAGATGAAAATATCATCATAAAATGTACTGTAAGATTGATGTAGGTCACCACTCTGCTTCAGTTCTAGCCCATCACATTGTAAAGCATCTCATTCAAAGAATATTGTTATTATTCTGACTTCATGCTTTAGGGGGCAGCTGTTATAGGTAAATTTCGGCATCATTCCCCATGACCTATTCAAACTGGACATCATCCCCAAGACCAATAAAATAGGGTCTATCATCCCCTATCACTTCAGTTGCTACATGCCCTAAGAGAATAAAAAATCATTCATGACTTCTATTGTGATATTTCTAAGGTTTGAAGTATATTTTATATCACTTATGAGCTCAACAATTCTGCCTCTCAAGGGGATAACTGCGTTGCATATGCAACTCCCTCCATTCAAGGGTGCATTGCAATGCACTTCCCAACATTCAAGAGTGTGTTGGTCTAATCAGAGCGAAATTCTCATTGTTCTGGAATATCCACATGGCCAGTGCCTTCTAGAAGAGTTAATATGTGTCAAAATTCGAATCCAAGTGTCCATATAACACCTCTAAGCTTGGGAACATGTCTTTCCTATTATTAGAAATTCATTGATTGAGAAACTACCTTCAGTTGCCCTATAAATTGAGCATAGATCCTAGTGCTAGGGAAGGAAGAATTTTGGTAAATAAATGTTGTTGGATTCTCAATTGAGAGAGTGATAGAAGTGATATGTTGTTGGTGAGATTTTGATTGTGATGAGGCTGGGATGAAGCTGGAGCTGGTGACATCAAATTGATCATTGGTTGTAACCTCCCCCTTCTATTCTTTAATAAAGATTGTTGTTCATTTTCCCATATATGTATATTTTTATGTTTCTATTTCTAATGTAATGGATTCTTGAATGATATATATGTTTCATGTTTAATTTATTTAAGTGATTAAGATTACTAGGCATATGTATATTGCAAATATTTTGTTGTTATCTGTTTATAGTTGTAGGAATGAATCTGGCAATCTAAGTTGGATTGGAAGCTACAAAAAAAGCGACAGAAGGAGAATAGGGAGCTCTTGGATAACAAGTAGGTTCTTCTATCTTTTTGTGTGTCTATTTACTCTTAGAGAAAGTGATAGAAAATTCTTTGATCTGTTGTTATAAATGCATAGCACCACATTTAGGGAATTTGATTTATCCGTAGATCGTAATTCTGAATAACAATAAGGAAACCCATACAAGGTCCCTTATACTTTAAAAGAAGAAAGAGCACCATAATCAAACAAGGGATGCCTAAAACTCCCTCAACATTCCCAATCACAATTGATGGATTAGTTAACCACTGAGAAGAAGGATTAGGATGAGGAAAAAGGAAAATTAAAGCAGCCATCTCCCCTAAAGCTAAGGGAAAACAACCTTTGACACCCATGAGAAGGCCAACCACTATGGAAATCACAACAAAGCAACTCAATGATCTAGGTGGATATTGGTGGCCACTCACCTATTCCACTTGGACCCTAACATTATTTCTTTTAATTTTTAGTTTCCTTAATTGTAGCACAATTTATTATTTTTGGCAGTTTTTTGGGTCCTGAACTTCCAGAGTTGTTTTTAGGCCCTAAAAAACATTTTTTTTGGGAAATAACCTTCAACAATTGTGATTCTATCAATTGAAATTTGTTGTCATTAGTTGTGGTCCTCAGATAGATCTTTCTAATGAGCTATCATGTGCGTCAAACGAAGATCGTATGCCAAAGTTACAACCCCAGGAAATTGATGTACCAATTTACCCCAACTGGGCCCATAATTTGGCATTTCATATCCTAGGGTTAGGTTTTTGGATGTTTAGGGTTTTACATTATTTCTAAATAATAAATAGGCCTTAAAGCCTCATTTTAACACAGTTTAGAGGCCTGTAACTGCCACATCTCTTCTCAGAGATAAGCTACCAATGCCCTGGCTATTTTATTTCCATTTTGTCTCTAAGCATATTTAGTTATGTGAAATTAACGAAATGAAGTATTATTTTTTTTTGTATCTCTAAATTTATGTGTATTTCTGTATTTTATTGTGTTCTTGCATAAGTATATATCAGTGATATCAGAGCAGTTTTCTCTTTCTTGATCCTTATTTTCATGTCCCCAGCAAGGTTGGGGTATAAGGAGTTAGGGCTCGATCTGGTTGAACCTTTGCAAGATCAACCTCACAAACCTCGAAGGCCGCCCATGGGGGAAGAAAAGAACGATGAGGGAGTTGGATATCCTATCAAAATATTACTCGAGGAGGCCCTCAAGAAACAAAGGAATGCGATGATGGATAACTTTTCCCAGATCCTTCAATGGTTGAACCTTTGCAAGATCAACCTCACAAGCCCTGACAACTGCCCATGGGGGAAGAAAAGAAAGATGAGGGAGCTGGATATCCTATCAAAATATTGCTCGAGGAGGCCCTCGAGAAACAAAGGAATGCGATGATGGATAAATTTTCCTAGATCCTTCAACGACTACCACCATCGGCACATTTTCATCCAACAGCCACTCGTGAGGTGCAACTCCTTTTAAGATACAAGTAAACTTTGAAATTCCCATATTTGGGGGCCAAATAGATGCATACGTCGTAGATAGATGGTTGAATCTACAAGAATAGTATTTATCGGTTCATGAATTTTCCAACTGGGAAAATATTACTTTTTCACTCCTCAAAGCCGCTCCCCATGTTAAGGACTGGTGGGAAACCTACTATGAGAAAAATGATGACACAAAACCCTATTTTTTTTAGTTGCACCCACTTTGGATTCTTTCTGAGATGCCCTCAAGGAAAAATATTATCCTGTGGGGAGCTATGAGGACAAATACATATAATGTACTATGTTATGCCAACAAAGGGATCAAGATGTGCATGAGCTAACGAATCTGTTCCATACCTTATGCACGAAATTGGGTATCAAATATTCAAATAAACATCTGGTGTTGAAGTATTGAATTGTTTGCACAGATACATTTAGGAGGAAATGGAGTTATTCAACATATAATTGCTTAGTGAAGCATACCGGTATGCTTCCAATATTGAGAAGAAGTTCAAACAAAAGAAGTGAGACTTTGGATCTGTGAATTAGAAATAAGGGAAAGGTGGCCCCAAACCGTAAAACAAAGGACAAATCCAAGGTGGGGTGGCCCAGGAAAACCCGTAAAATCCGCAAGAAAAGAATTAAATTGAGAAGCCAAAGAAGGACACAAGAAAGTGGTGTTAGTTCCATAAGAGCTCCACTCACAACACAAGTGAGTGTCGAGCCAAACAATCACTAGTGGCCAAGCTGAAGGCTCCTGAATCATATGCATGCTACTACTTTGAATCATAACCCAGCAAGGGGAATGAAAAATGGAAGTAGTTTATCGATGCATATCCCAATGCCACCATTGCCACAATAGAGATCCTGAAGGAGGAACCAGAAGATCCAGAGGAGGGGGAGCACCTCTTCCATTCCCATATGTGGGTAAAGGGTTCCCCACTGTAATTCATTGTTGGCAGCGAGAGCCAAAAGAAGTGAATTTAAGTAAATTTCATGAAGTGGTTGAGCTTTCTGACCACATCACACCCACAGCCATACACCATTGGGTGGATTCACTAAGGATGGGATCTTCGTGTCAGCCAGCAGTGTCGCCTTCACTACAACATCAATTCCTTCACAGATGAGGTATTATGTGAAATTGCTCCTCTTGATGTTTGTGATGTATTATTAGGCCAACCTTACTTGTGGAAGCGACATGATGTGTATGAGTCCCAACCTCGTGCTGTTATTGTTACTTTGGGAAATAAGTTTTACAGGATACCAGAGGTAGCACCGCTTGCTACCATCTCTTTGGTTACTGCAAAAAAATTCAGTAAGCTCTACAAAACAAATAAATTTGTTTTCTTGATGATCCACCCTAAGGGAAAGAAGAAGATTGTGGCCATGACCTCCAGATAGGGCTCCTTTGCATGACAACAACAAATGGAAAAGGTAGTGGAGGAGTACGAGGACATATTCACCTCACCCGCAGGGGTGCCTCTGCACTGTCAGGTTAAACATCCCATTGGTCTAACCCCAAGTGTGCCACTAACCAACGAACCAATGTATTGGTGCTATGTTATGGAGAATGAAAAATCAAGAGGCATATTTAGGAGCTACTATAGAAAGGTCACATACGTCCGAGTTCATTGCCATTTGGGAGCTTGATCGTGTTGGTGCATAAGAAGGATGTGACTTGGAGACTCTATATTGACTATCAGACACTGAAAAAGATCACTGTCTGGAATAAGTACCTGATCCCATGGATTGATGACCTTATGGACCAACTCAAGTGGGAAAAATATTTCAACAAGATTGACTTGAAGTCCGGGTATCACCAGGTACTAATCGAACCCTCTGATGTATGGAAGACTACCTTCAAATCCAAGGAGGGAATTTTTGAATGGTTGGTCACACCTTTCGGGTTAACGAATGCTCCCGCAACCTCCATTGGGTTGATGGATGACATCTTGTGGCCATTCACCAACTCATTTGTAGTGGTGTACTTGGATGACATCCTGATCTTCAGCCAAACTTGGGAATAGCACCTCCACCACATCTGACAGGTCCTCCTAACATTGCGGCAACACAAGTTGTGTGCCAATTTGGAGAAGTGCACTTTTGGCATGACCCAGGTTTAGTATCTGGGATACATTATTGATGAGCGGGGGGTGCATTTGGATCCATGCAAGATCCAAGTCATTCGATATTGGATAACACTAACCAATCTAATAAAGCTCCACAACTTTCTAGGTATTGCTAAATTCTACTGCAAGTTCGTGTTGGGATTTTATCATATCACTTAGCCCTTGAGTCAAGTCACCAAGAGAGGAGCGAAATAAAAATTATTTTTGTCTAAATCTCAACACAAGCCATTCATAGATTTGAAACATGGCCTCTACTCTACCCTAGTGATCACATTATTCGACTTGCAAAAAACATTTGAGATCAAGACAGATGCCTCTGACTATGCTATTGGGGAAATTATTACTCAATAGGGAAATATAGTGGCATATCAAAGTGAGGCTATGTCTGGAAGTATCCCACTTTTGAAAAAGAGATTTATTTCATTGTGCAGACTTGCCAACAATGGAATAATTACATTTTGTGGAAGGAACGGTCATCCACATAGACCAACAACCCTTGCAGTTCTTACAAACACAAGGGAAATTGTAGAATGATCGCCATCAGAAGTGGTCCACATATTTGCAACTATTTCATTTGAACATCAAGTACAAGAAGGGCATAAAAAATAAATTTTCAAACTTCCTCAGTCGACCAACGATCATGGCACTAACCACCATGCTCAACTCTTATGGGCGCGAGACTTCTTATTGGCTACTTCTCTACAAGAGCGATCCAGAATTCAACCACACATACAAGTCACTCTTGGAGGGTATGAAAGTTCCAAATTTTCACCTCCAATATGCACTCCTATTTCACTTGGGAGACCTTTGTGTTCCTTCAAGTGAGCATGCCAATATGATTTGGGAAGCACACTATAGTCGGGTCACAGGGCATTTCGAGGTTGAGAACAAAATGGAAATACTACAAAAGAATTTCTATTGGCTGAACCTTCGACATGATGCCAGGAATTACATAATATCCTACACTACCTACACCATTTCCAAACCGACCATCAAGAATCAAGGCCTCTATCCTCCACTGCCTACCCCTCGTCGACCTTAGGAATCCATATCCATGGATTACATGTCAGGACTTCCTTCTACTAAGCATGGAAACGAGTGTGTTTTTTTGGTCATTGACAGATTCTTGAAGATGGCCATTATGGCGACCTGCAAGAAGAATATAACAACAGAAGCCATTGCTAAACACTTCTTTGAACAAGTGTGGGTACAATTTGGGATCCTAAAGTCTATCATCTCAGATCAGGACAACACTTTCCTTAGTACATTTTGGTCTAGCCTCTGGTCAATTCTGGACACCAAGCTCACCAAGTCCACAACTTTCCATCCCCAAACTGATGGCTAGACAAAGGTCGTCAACATGATGATCGTATACATTTTGTGCATGTACAAATCAAAGCATCCATGTACATGGGATGAGAGCCTCCCCTATGTAAAACACAACTATAACCGGGTTCTCCACATCTCAACCGACCATAATCCATTTCAGGTGGGCTTGGGATTCCAACCACTATGTCCTATTGATGTAGCCATGCCATTTGCGGCTACTCAGGCCGATTCAGCTCATGTCTAGTCTGAAGCTAACAAGGTGAAAAAATTCATTGAACACATTGAACACGTTCACCAATAGTTTCATGACATATTGGACAAAACAATGATAAGTACAAGAAATGACATGATTAACATAGGGTGCTACACAAATTCTAGGTGGGCGACAAAAGTGTGCGTACATTTGCAGAAGGATTGCCTCGCTGAACCCCACTGCAAGCTTCACTTACTTTGATATGGGCCATACACCATCACCAAGGTTATAGGGGATAATTCCTTTGAGTTCAGTATTCCACCATCCCTTGGTTTGCACCCATTTTTCAATTTGGACTGCCTTTGACCCTACTTTCCACCTCTATTGGACACATCTGACATGTCAGAACAACTCACACCAATAGATTTAAACACATATTGCATGGAAAAAGCCACATCTAATCAGATAATGGACACACAGATCAAGAAAAATCGCCAACAAAGGATCCAACTATATCATGTTGTCAAATCAGGCCAACTCCTTCACCAGGGGAAGTGGCTCACCAGGTACCAAGTTCAATAGAAGTTTCCTCATCTCATGGAGGAACTCAACGCTATGGGGACCATTGCTTCCTAAGGGGGGAGGAATGATCCAGGTGGATATTGGTGGCCACCTGCCTATTCCATTTGGACCCCCACCATTATTTCTTTCATTTTTTTCAGTTCCTTAATTGTAGCACATTTTACTATTTTTGGCAGTTTTTTGGGTTCTGAACTTCGAGAGCCGTTTTGAGGCCCTAAACGACATTTTTTGGAAAATAAATTCTAGCGAATGTGAGTCTTTCACTAAAAATTATTTGTCAATAGTTGTATTCCTTGGATATATATTTCTAACAAGGTATCATGTGCGTCAAACAAAGATCGTATGCCAAAGTTATGACCCTGGGAAATTGATGTACCAATTTACCCCAATGGGGCACATAATTTGGCATTTCATATCCTAGGGTTAGGTTTTTGGATGCTTAGGGTTTTTCATTGTTTATCAATAATAAATAGGCCTTAGAGCATCATTGTAAATCAGTTCAAAGACCTATATCCACCACATCTCTTCTCAGAGATTAGTTACCAATGCCCTAGCTAGTTTATTTCCATTATGTTTGTAAGCATATTTCGGTTATGTGAAATTAATGAAATGAATTCTTATTTCTATTGCATCTCATCGTTTATGTGTATTTCTATATTTTATTTCATTCCTACATAATTTGATATCACTCAAGGCACAAACAAATATTCTACAAGAGGAAATAAAGTTGCTACAGGAAGGAACATAACTGCTACCTGAAATAATAGAGTTGCTACAGGATAAATAAAAAGTGTTACAGGAAGGGAAAAAAACAAATAAAGAGGAGGTATAAGGTACAAAAGAACTCCAATATCCCACTCCACAACTTGACCTTGGATACTATTACAAATTTATTGAAGGAGGGAGAATTATGCCTGCAAAACTTACAATTCCCCTCCTGTTTGAGTTAGAAAAAGACAAAGGCAGAACCCACTGGTGGATGCAAATTGAAAAATCCAAGAAATTATAGTATGTGTGCCTCATGGAGGAAAATTTGAAAAAAATGGGTAAGGAATTGACTAACTTGAGGCTAAAGGAATCAATAATGAAGGAGAAGTTGCAGTTAGAAAAAAGAGGTTGAGAGAGAAACTACAAGAAAAGGAGGCAGAACTTGTCACCATGGAAAGTTTGTCCATGGAGGCCATCCAGTGTAGGAAACCATCTAAATCATATTCTGTTTTCCTCAAACAAAAATGGATTCAATTCCAAATAAAAACATTGGCACAATATGGCTCTCTATCATTTCAGAATTATAGGAGGTTCATTGACTTCTGCAAATAAGTGAGCATTAAGGATACAACCAAATTGGCTGAATTTTATATGCACAACATGATCCTCACAAACATGAAATTTTGGGACCCTAACTCAAGATTTTAATATGTACAACAGATGGCACTAACCTATTAGATGATCCATGAAGAAACAAGGGCTGAGGAAGTAAAGAAGGTTATGGCCAAATAAGAAAGTGAGCCCCTATACATCATAGAAGACTTAATAAGCCCCAATGTTGTCATTAGTAACCAAAACATCATCTCTTCTAATCCCTAATTGGCCCCTCTAGCAACAAAATAGAAATCCATCCTCCACTTCAAAGATACCTTTAGGGGAATGAGAGCTTATAGGCTTGCTAAAGAAGATGGCATGCTCTGCCCCAAAGTTTGTAAATCAGGGAATATCACTCCCTTGAAAGGTTGAGGAATGCCCTGAAAAGGACCACACTCTACAAAAGAAGTATTCAAAGGTTGAAAATAATTTGGATAGGTTTAAAACTCAGATATCCCTTGCTATTGGGCCTATAAGAGAGAAGAGACCAACCAGAGGAAGAAAGGGAGTGGGCAGCTATAGAGAAAATGTAGGATTATATCCACAAGAGGGCACACAATCTAAGATGCCTTGGGATGTGAGAGAGCCCACCCGAGCCATGCATGAAATACCTATTAGTGATTAAGTTGCTCAGAGGGCCAGCAAAAATTTCAACAGGGGGTGACGATGGGTGTTAGGGTCCTGTGATTTGGAAAATTGGCTAACCAAATGACAGGGTAACATCAAACCAGTCTTTGGTGTCCTAGGACCTAGCCTTCTTGGACTCAGAGAGGGCTCTCTCTATTGTGTGAAGGATGTGAGCTTGTTCGCTATGGATGATTGATTTTAGGCTAGTTGAAGTGTAGGTTTGTTTGTTTGTTTTGGGTTGGGGTAATATGATCAAGTAGGATAGGTGGAATGAGAGAATATCAAATCAATAGGGCTATGGGGTCAAATGAAGTCTAAGGTGTCTAAATGCTGAAGAAGAGTGTATTGTAGGGCTGATTTAGCAAGGTGAGTGGATCCTTAAAGTGATGATGAGGTGTCATGAACATTAAGTTTGGGAGGAAAATAACAGATCTTAAATGTATATAATCTGAAAGCAATGACTCATGAGGTAGGGAAAACCATTAATCTCTATGAACAATACTCAAACTGATAAACATACAAGATGAACAATCCAGTGACACATAGAAGCATTAGAATTCCTAACTTTAGAAATCCACCTTTAGTTTTTTTGAGAAAAACATATAAGATAAACAAAAAATTCAATATATGGAGAGGGAACTCCTAAACAAACTATATAAAACTATCAGGAACTGTGAAACAAGTTGATGAGCATGGGCAAAGGGAAAGATCAAAACAAGGCCTCTTTGCATTATCCTAATCAATCAGTATTCCATAGGAAAGCTTCACAATGAGTTTTTGAAAACTTTAAATAAACAGGGCATACCATGAATAATATTTATAAGCTAACATATTGATCATTTATCAAACAAATAACAAGTTTAGTAGGCCTAAGGAGCAACCAAGAATTCCTTAAGATGAACTAAAAGTAGAAAACATCAAAGCTATAGCATGCAGGAGGTTTGAGGTGCTTCCATGAGCATATCTCAACCTACACTTTTCTGATATATAGAAAATAAGAAGAATGAAACAAAATGAGGACAATAAAACACTAAAAAGTTAGAAAAACATCGCCATTCACCAAGCTATGGAATCCTGCAAGCAAGCTTCTCCAACATCAAGCCACACAAGTCATTCATTTACTTCATGAAACCAAATATCTTCTCCAAGCTCATAAACCATGTATTGCTCTATAAAACATCAAGTCCCAACTATTTACAATAAATCCTCATGCCTTATATAAAAAATAAGGAGAGGAGAGCCTACTAGAGCACCTATAAGCCTATTAGCTAAAGAGAAATATCCTAACTTGTCCTTGAGGCTTTGCAAAGCCCAAGGCACAAAAATATCTAACAAAATATATTTTCCGACTATGAATGGAAACAAAATTGAATTTTAGGCCTGACATGCCTAAGAAAACTTACCAAACGCACGTTCTGCTGAGTCACGCGTAGGAGTGCAGCACTCTGTCTCTAATTTTGAAAAATTTCCAGGAGCGCAGCACCAAAAAAGGTCTTTTTGCAGCTAGGTTTTGGAGGCCTTCCTGATGTCAAAAAAGGCTCCGAGATGGCCCATTGGAAATCTGTGGATGTCTAATTTACAAATATACCTTTTTTTTCCTCAATATGATCTCTGGAAGTTTCCCAAAAATTAGAAACAGTGAAGGTTCCCAGGAGCACAGCACCTGTTCAGAAAAGGAGGCAGAAAGGTGAAAAATTGAGTGTTTTTGGACCTTTTGAGGGACCAAAACAGCTCCAATTTGGATGAAATTTTGTAAGAATTCTCCTCTCATGCAAAGGAATCCAAAAAATTAAACTTAACCCTCTGAAAGTGCCCCAGGAAAAAGTGTATAACCTAGGGTGCTGCGCTCCTAGGCTTAAAAATTTGCAAAAAACTAAAAAGTGTTCAATATTGCTCAAAATTGGTGAGTGAGTCCCTCAAGGGTTCTTAGAGACATGTAGTGAATATTGAGCCAAAATTCCAAGCCTAGCTTGGTATTTTCCATAATTTGGCGCCGGGCCCTTCCTTTGGGTAGTTTTTAGCTTCTTCCTGGAAAACTGATTTCTGTTTTTGTAGTGCTCAATCATCTTTGTTTGTAAGCCTAGATCTTTTTTTGCCTTCTCTAATTTAGCCTCTAAATGTATATTTACCCTTTCAAGCCATCTTCTTTGTTATGTTTAATTTCCAAGGCAAGGATCTCGGTGAGTGGAAATTGTTGGGCTTGGGTTGCTTCTTCCTCTTTCTATTTTTCCAAGGCTCTCCTAAGACCCATAGTCTTAGGCCTCTTTCTAGCTTGCCATTCTTCCTCCTCATCTTCTTCATAGGCACCCATGTATTCTTCCAATTGTGCTTGTGAATTTTGAGTTTCTCTCTTGTATTTGAGCACCCGGGCTTCATGAATGGCTTGCTGGCCACTCATATGATTGTTTTGCACCTGTAGGAAATGAATAAGATCTTTTGATCTCTCTAGCTCAACCTCCAAGCCTCTGATTTGTGCATTCCATTCCTGTAAGAGGGAATTAACTATCCTTGTTTCATTTTCCTCATCACTATCTATGTGAATGAGCTCAAATTCCCTCTCTTCCTCATGATTTATTTCCTCTTCTTCCATTGTTTTCTTGCCTTTGTCCTTGATTGGCTTTTTACCCTTGTCTTTCATTTGCAGTTTACCCTTGCTCCTTAATGATTTGGTGACCTTTACCTTCATTGTTTGAGTGACCTTGTCCTTTACTGATTTTGAGGAGGAGTGCATGGCCCCTTGCCTTTTGGAGGCAGCAAACACATGCCTCCTACCTCTCTGATAAGGGATGGTGAAAGGTGTCACAAACTTAGCTTGCACAATTTGATCATATACAACCCTAGGACTGTCCTTTTCTTCAAGAATGTTTTTTGTGTGTATCTCATTGCTACTTTGATGTTGGAATTCCCTTTGATTATTAATTTCAACCTCTTTCATGCTCTCATCACTAGGAGGACCTTTAAAAATGCCATATTCTGTTTCTGCACTGTCAGAGGCACCTATGTTTGACACACTTTCACCTTTAGGACTATCCACCTCTTCACCTTTTTCACTGTTGTTTTCACTGCCAACATTCTTTGGATCTTTTCCATCATCTCCTTGTTTATTGAAAACAATTTTGAAATCTATCTCTGGGCTGCCCTTGTCATTTTTTCCATTGTCATGGATTTCTTTTGCTTTTTTGCCTCTATCTGCTGTAGTGTTCCTAGTGTCATTTTTTTCATCAGGAGATGCACTCTTTTGGCTTCTTTGACCATCATTTGTACCACTACTTTGACTGTTTTGTTCTTGGACATTTCTTCTTTCTTCTAGGCCATTTCCTCCTTCTTCATTTTCTTTTTCATATACATCATACTCTTCCCTATCTTCATCACACTCTTTCTCACTGTTTTGTTCATGATCAACATTGTTTTCCTCAAGGCCTTCATCATCTTTTCCCTCACTATTTTTATCATCTCCCTTATCTTCATTATTTTGGTCATCACTCCCTCCCTCATCTTCATTATTTTCTTCTTCATCTTCCTCATATTCTTCCTCATCTTCCTCACATTCTTCCTCATCTTCATCATCTTGACCATCACTATTTGGTTCATCTTGATTATCAATGTTTTCTTCAGGGCCTCTACTGCTTTATTCAAGGCCATTTCCTCCTTTATTTTCATTATTTTCTTCCTCATCTTCTTCACATTCTTCCTCATCTTCATCAAATTCTTCCTCATATTCCTCACATTCTTCCTCATCTTCATCACACTCTTCCTTATCTTCCTCACATTCTTCCTCACTTTCATCATCCTCTCTCTCACTGTTTTGTTCATTTTGATCATCACTGCTTTCTTCCTGATATCCTTTCTTAGGGGAAGGTGTATGAAGCAGGCTTGTTTGGTAGGGTGATTCATGTGAAGAAGGTGAACCAAGGTTAGTGGAGGGCGATGGAGGGGTATGTGGAGGACTTTGAGAAGATGATGGAAAACTTTGCAGAGGGATGGAGGGTGAAGTGGTGAAATCATCATGGGTGATAAAGACCTCCCAAGGAATGCCTTGTTGCCCTAATTTGTATGAGATAATCACCTTGATCAGAGAATGATGAAACAGACTTGAAATTTTTTGGGCTAGAGGCCTCTTTTTCATGATGGAGGACATTTTTTCAATGCTTTTGCAGAGATAGTAGGGCATGTTCATTATCTTAGTCCTGGTGAAATGCATGAGGAGTCTAATATGATAGGAATAGACTCTGGAGAACCTACCCTCACACATAAATTATTTCATGATGATATCATGAGGGGGGCATACCTGTCCAGTAGATGTGAGAAAGGAAAAATGGATTTACATTCAACTTGAAAACTAGGTTTTAAGAAGGGATGATAATAGGTTAAGTCAAGATTTTTCTGTTTAAACCACCTCTCTTGAATGGAAGGCATTCTAGTGGCTTCAGAGATAGCATTGGGGTTCAACTCAAACCTCACACCTGGTAGATGTATTTTATGTTGGTGAAGCCTTAGGGAAAATAACTTGGTCAACTAAGGATGGCTTTGGATTTCTTATACTTTGCTACAAAACTCAAAACACCCTAACTCTTGGACATAGGAAAGAATAAAAGGGGAGGTTTTTAGTTTTTCAGTGCTTATGGGTTCAAACTTGTTGGGCTTCCCTCCCTTCTTATGTTGTCTTCTTTGTCTTTGAGCTTCATTGTTTAGGTCAACACTCTCCTCTTCAGACATGGCGCTTACTTTACCCCTTCCTTCAATTCTTTTAAACAAAAAGGATTTTGGCTTATGAAAGGATGAAGAGAAGTGATAAATGAGATATTGAGGCCTTTAAACAAGATTAGGAGATTTGGAAATGTAGGTTCAGCTCCCTTTCAATCTTGCTCCAAGTTTTCTTTGACATGACTTTTGAGTTTACTAGGCACCTTTAACATTTGAAAAATCATGAAGAGATGGTATTTTTAGGAAAAATACCTTTGAAATGGTCTTCCAAAACAAAAAAATTCATTTTTTGAGCTGTTTTGGGAAAATTTGGCACTTTTGTAGGTTTCTGGGCGGTGCTGCGCTTTTATGCCAGGAGCGCAGCACCTCGGCAATGGGAGTAGTTGCAAATGAACAACATCGTCGGTGGGCGGGAGCTGCACGTTGGAGTCAGGCGATGGAGGCAGTGTCCAGCGCGCAGCGTCTATGGCCGGGGTGGGCTTTGCACGTTGAAGTCAAGTGATGGAGGTAGTGTCCAGCGCGCAGCATCTATGGCCTGAGCGGGCTTTGCATGTTGGAGTCGGGCGATGGAGGCAGTGTCCAGCATGCAGCGTCTATGGCCGGGGCGGGCTTTGTACGTTGGAGTCGAGCGTAGGGGGGTGGCCAATCCTGTATGCCGGGCAGGACTGGAAAAGTGTAGCGTCGCTTTGTAGGTGCGCAGCGTCCGGTAGAAAAATACACAGGGGATAGCTACAGGCACGCAGCTTCCACCTACAGGTGCACAGCACCTGTAAAAATTTGCTCGAGGATGCCTTCTGAAGCCGGAAAATTTGCACTTCATTTTTCCAAAGCTGGAATGAGGGGGAAAAAGCTATTGAATTTATTTGTACCATTATTTTGAAAGAATTAAACTCTAAAACCCCTTTTCCTAAAGTCTCATTTGCACTTTTTATTTGCCTCTCTTTGATTGTCTTTTCAGTATTTTAACCACTATCTTTTTGCAGCTTGGGTAGTTGGCTAGTTTTATGATGGCTTAAGCCTGCTATGCTTATGTAACACTATTTTTACCTCCATATCCTTTGAAACAAAATTTTGACTGTGATTTCTTATTTGTGAGAAAACTGAATTTGAAATGAGGCTCTGTTTTGTCAGTGAAAAGGTGTGTAACACCTTAAAATCCCTTCCTTTTGATCTTTTAAGAATTCAGAATTGATCCTTTTATTTGATGGAATTGATGCCTTTTTGTCTAACTGCTGAAAACAGTTGGGAATTCAGCTTTGAAAATATCTGTTGTTTGATGAATGAGATTCTTCCTGACACTTACCACGACCATCTTTGTACATTCTCCAATTTCTGAACCTTCAAGAAGTCTTTAGAAAAATAAACCCAGTTGCCCTCCAAGTCCTCAAAAAGAAAATGCTTTTGGACTTACTTCTTATGTCCAAAAAAGCTGCTATGCTTATTCGTAGAGTTGAGGAATCTTTCAACTTTTTGTAGTTCAAATACTTTTCCACTCATGGCACCTCTGATAGCTTTTTGTCTCTTTTTGCAAGAGTGTGGCAAAGGGCAGTTGTCCGTCTACCAGTTTTATGAATTGAGGCCAAAAACCGTTCCAATGATCTTTTTGCTAAAATGCACCAGGTTGCTCATCTGTTACTAACTTCCTAAGATTTGAAAAGACTTTTTGATGAGCAACATTTTACTTCTTTTTATGAGATCAAAATCTTCCCTGTAGCCTTCAGCTTGGTGTACCTTTTCATCAACTGTAAATGACTTTTTAAACTTTCTTAGATGTCCTTTTTCCATTTATATAATGAGCTATTGATTTTCCCTGTAGCATCCAAATCGTTGTACTTTTTTCGCAATTTCCAATGACTTCATGAACTCTCTTAGGTGTCCTTGTTTGGCTCTATTCTTCTTTAGACTAATCTTCAAGGCATTCCTACAGAAATGTTGGGATATGATAGTCTATTCTTTGCAGATTTTGTTGTTGGACCAGGAGGGCACCCTTTGGAGATTTCTTAAGTACTCTTTTAGAATATGACAAACCTCAACTATGTGTTCTCTTGAATTCACCTTTGATTTGCTGTGAAATGATGGTGTATGGGAATTATGATGGCACATGACCTATGGAAAACCTAATTGAATTATTGGTAAGGTCTTAGAAAAGGGTCTTTTTTACTGAAAGTTTGAAACAGGGTTTTGAATGAAGATATAAGGTTTTGACACTCTGCCTATGCACCATCATCATATACAACTAGACATCCTTAGTTTAATTTGAAGGGCTTTCTAGACATATTTTTGACACCGATAGTGCTTGAGGCATTTGTGAGTAGGAGATAAACTTGGTTTTAACTTGGCCAAAAAAATTGTGAGATAAGAGGGCTTAGGCATTATAGGTAGAGGGCTACAGAGAGAAGTAGCAATCCTGGATAGAGTAAGGGACATTGGTCCAGGATGGGGTTTCATAGGATAATAGATCGACCATAGCATACAAAATAGGGGGAATAGGGGAAAATTTATTTTTTGAGGAGATTTCTAGAAGACACAATGATTCTTGAATTTTGATTTCTAGAAATATGAGACAAAGCATTTATTCATCTAAAAAAGGTGAAAATTACTGATGACTAACAGTGGCTCCACTTGGGAAGGGCAACTCCTTTTCAGGAGGTGTCCAGAATTCTAGATCTCTGGCTTACGAAGACCAGTGCCTCATCCATTGGGTGGGTTCTTTCTTTTCTTTTGCTACTTTCTCTGAAATGGTGATTTGAAAATATGAAAGCATGATTAGCTCAACTTCACCTTTACCTACCCAATATACTTTTCCTAACATTTTTTCTTCTTCGGGTGTACTTGAACTGGCAAACCCATTGACATTTTATTTTGAAAGAGAAAACAAACTATCTACTTCCACACTTATACCTTCCGGGAGTTCAGATTAAGCTGATGAACTCCTTTGATTCTCTACCTATACTATTCAACTGTCAAGGTTAAGCTGTTTGACAGGATTTCATTCACTAGATTAAAAACATGAAATTGAAAACATGACCAAATCAGGGTTAGACAGTCTGATTTATCATGTGCTTGTAGCATAACAACAAGCTGCACACAAAAATTTATTTTTGTACAACATGAGATTTAAAAAATCAGGGCTAGGATACATAGTTTTCTATTCATCCCTATTTTCCTCTTTGGTTCTGTTTTGTGCATTTGGAACTAGTATCTTCTCTCCTAATCTTTTTTTTTTGACAAGTCAAGTTTGAATATTTTGATCAGCATTATTCACACTAACTTATCAATAGTAAATTTAAAGCATGTTCAGCTATGATTAGGCTGGATAACTAAACAATACATCATTTTGTACTAGTAGTGGCATTTAGACTTGCACACTTTCAGTATTGCTATTTTTTGGGTATGGGGATGTACCTTTCTTAGAATCTTCTCTCTTTTTCTACTTTTCTTATGTTTTTTTGTTATCTCTTTTTTTTGAATTTTTTCTTCAAACTATGGTATGTATAATGAGTAAAAATGAAAGCTAGGAATCTTTGCAGAAGTAGTGTTTTAGTGTCCTTCCATTGATAGGACCTCCAAATGTTTCAGTTCCATCAGGTTCTCATAAAAAGAAGGCATTGTTTCCTATGGCTGAACTGATAATAAATGGACCTTTCTACAAGTTTTCAAACTTACCATGTTTTCCTTTTTCTTCTCTCCTTGAGTCCCATTTCAACACTTTATCTCCAATCTGGAAATCATTGTCTTTGGTTCTTCTGTCAAATATTTTCTTTATATTTTCCTGCACTAACTATGTCTTTTTGTACACCTCGTCTCTTGTCTGTTGTAAATGGATAGTTTGGTTCAGCCTTCTTTGCATGTCATTTTCCTCTGATTTTACTTCTTGAAACAATTTCATTACTAGGACTCCTAAAGACGTCAGGAAAATGGCATCCATGCCATACATTAATTGATAGGGAGACATACCGATTGATTTCTTGGTGGTTAGTCTATCAGCCTATAGTGCATGCACTAGCTTTCCATGCCATGCCTTTTGATTTTGTTCCAGAAGTTTCTTAATGATACTGACTAGGATTTTATTGGAGGACTCGTCCAACCCATTACCTTGAGGGTAATAGGTTGTGGAATGTCCTAATGTGATGTGATATTTATAACAGAAGTCAACCATTCTTTTGGATGTAAAGGTGGCTACATTTTCCGTGACGATTTTCCTGGGGCAACCGAATCTAGAGAGAATGTTGGTCTCAAGAAATTTGATAATGACTGAATCGGTGGCATTCCTAGAGGGGATGGCTTCTATCCATTTGGTAAAGTAATCAGTAGTGGTGAAGATCCATTTGTGTTGGGTAGATGAAGAAGGGTGGATCTCTCCAATGAAGTCTAAACCCCACTGTTGAAATGGAGCTTCAACAATGATCGGATGCAAAGGCAAAGGTAAAAGCTTTCTCTTGCCATCAAATATTTGACATTTATGACAAGTCATGACTAGTTTGTGGGTGTCGGGAAAAAGGGTGGGCCAATAGTAACCTGCTCTAAGGACCTTGTTAGCTGTGGTTTTCCAATAAAGATGGCCCCCACATTCTCCCTCGTGCATTTCATGCATGATTTTTCCTGCATCATCCTCAAGCAAACATTTAAGCAGTATACCAATATGATTCTTCCAGTATAGAACTCCATCTAAAACGCAGAATTTTAAAGATTTTTATTTCAGGAATCTTGCTTTTGTTTTTTATAAGGTAGGGGGAGCATTAAGATAGAAAAGAACATAAAGAGTATCAGCATACCAAGGTGAATTTAAAAATACTTCTTCAACATGAGGAGCTGTGAATTCTTCTTGTTCTTCTAAAGATTCAACCAAATTCATATCTAATGCTTGTAGATTTGTTTCAGTCATGAGTTTTGCAAGTTCTTGTCCCTTAACTAGTTTAGTGGGTCTAATTTCTAAATCATATTCTAAAATAATAGTAGTCCACTTTCCCCTTTTACCATTGGGGTCCTGATTTAAGACATCTTTGACAGCTATGTGTAGAACAAAAGCAATAATATGAGAATGAAAAATATAAACTCTGAAGTCTTTCAGTGCTTTTATTAATTCAAAAGCCTATTTTTCCATGATGTTATATTTTAGGAGAGAATCCCTAAGGGCTTTGCTGAAGAAGGCTATGGGTTGTTCTTGTCCCATTCCGGTTTTTTGTAGTAACAATGTAGCCACAGTATGTTCAGATGCAAATAAGAAAATGTAGAAGTCTTTGGTGGAATCAGGACTTATCAGAACTGGTGTTTGGGTGAGTGCTTGTTTAACCAATTCGAAATATTTTTGGCTTCCAAAGTCCATTTAACTCCTACCTCTTTTTTTAGTATGTTTGTAATATTTCTCAAGAGCTCTGCAAGGTTAGGGAAAAATCTTCTTAAGAAGTTGATTTTCCCAATAAAGGATTGCAATTCCTTAATGTTTCTAGGATGGCTGATTTGCAATATGCCTTCAATTATTTTGGGGTCCATTTTGATTCCTTCTTCAGAGATGATGTGGCTGAGGATTTTTCCTTCCTCAAGACCAAACAATGTTTTCTTGGCATTCAAAGACAAGCCATATTTCCTACACTTTTTGAAAACTTTTCTAAGGTGGATCAAGTGCTCTTCATCGGTTTTAGAGTAAAAAGTGATGTCATCGAGGTAAATGACTATGAAGTAGCTTATGTCTTCTGAAAAGGCTATGTCCATGGATCTTTGGAAAGTGGCTCCCACATTCATCAACCCAAATGGAATTTTAACATACATGGATGTACCCCAAGGTGTGGTGAAGGCAATTTTGTGCTGACCACTTGGGAATACTACACTTGGTTATAACCAGAAAAACCATCAAGTAGTGAGATCCTCTTCGAGCCAACTACCCTTTGAAGTATGTGGTCCATTTTAGGCAAAGGATAATTATCTTTCAAGGAAGACCTGTTCAAATTTCTAAAGTCAATACAAAGCCCGATTTCTCCGGTTTTTTTCCTAACTGACACAAGGTTGGAAACCCATTCGGAGTATCTGAGAGGAGCTATTATCCCAGCATCATACATATTTTTGATCTCTTGTTCAACTAGAGGTAATAAGACAGGGTTTATTCTTATTAACATTTTTTTGAAAGGTTTCTGGTTCTCCTTGAGAGGGATTTTGTGTTGAATAATGCTTGTGTCATAAGACTTTAAATCTTGGTACCCCCATGCAAGCACATCTTTAAACTCTTTGAAGAGCTCAATGTATTTATATTTTATGTGAGGAGGAAGGGTCTTAGAAAGTTTGATCATTTTAGGTTCCCTAGTGTTCCCTATTTTGTATTCCTCTACATCGACCTCAGTAGACTCTATCTTTGGTTTCTTAGCTACATCATTAAAATCAAACAGCTCTTCCAGAGGTGCAAGGCCTCTTGGTAATGTATCATTCTTACAGTGTAAGACTTCAAGGTCTCTTTGGTCTAGGTCCTCATGCATCTCAGCTTTATAAGGATGTGTGATCAAATTTATTTCAGCAAAAGAGGGCAAATCTATTTCATGATTCTTATCTTCAGCAGGGTCATCTTTTCCATGTTCCAAGCTAGGTTTAGTCAATGTAAATTCATTCCCAGATTGTAGGAATCATCAATTTTTTCATCACCCTCGAATACCTGCCAATGATTAATTTTGTTGGGTACCATAGGGTGATTTTTTACTTTGATATGGTTTTGATTATTTGCAAGTGGTATTTTGAAATTACTGGCGGTAAAGGCGAGCTCGTTGGCAAGGCTATTTTGGGCTCTAGGAATGTAAGTGAGCTCATATTTCTCGAAAGTTTTGAGGAGGTCTAGGGCTGCATTTCTGTATTCTCTTAATCTTGGGTTCTTAGTTGAGTATTCACCTTTGATTTGTTTAATGAACAACTCTGAATCTCCCTGGGCTGATATTCTTTTAGCTCCTAAGTTTTCAAGTAAGTGTAAACTGAGGAAGAGAGCCTCATACTCTACAATGTTATTAGTACATTGAAATTCCAACTTATAAGAATGGCCCTTGTTTGTGTTATGTATCCAAATACCAGCCCTAGAACTGGCCTTGCCACATGAATTGTCAAATCTCATGTTCCAAAGTGTTTCTATTTCATGTTTATCGCTAAGTTGTTGTTCAGGGTTGATAGAGTTTTGGTTATCACTTTCCTCTTTTGAGGGAGAATATGAGTGCTCTGGTGGGCCTACTTCTTTTTCACTTCCTTTTACTTGTGCACTAATCTCATATTCATTATACAAGATAAAAGAATCCAAATCTGAATGTATGGAATAAATGGGGGTGTTCTTCGGCCTATCTAGGCTACTCACCATATATTTCATGTGGGTTTCTTAGTACAATCTCTTGGTTTGATTGAAAATGGGGATGTTTGCATAATACATGTCAATTTGGAGGTTTCCCAGAAGTTTGGCTCCCCAAGATCGAGACAAGAACATGCCATAGTTGGGGGGGAATGTCAGCCACGACTATATCCATGACCAGGCTCTTAGCAGGAATTTGTGCCAGATTGACACATAATTCCTTGATTAGTCCTAAGCATTTAACTCTGCTTGAATCAAATGAATACAAATCCTTGTAGGGCCTGGTTATTTCTAGGCCCAATATTTCCATCACTACCTTTGGCATGAGGTTGTGAGAGGCACCATAGTCTAGCATGGAATTATGGAGGATTTTTTTATGTATGTTTAGGCTAACATAGAATGGGGGAATGGTTCCTTCTTGGTATTTTCCATCTACTTCAGGTCCGAACAACAACTCTGGTTTATCATCTGTCAAATTCAAAGTGTTGGTATCATTTCCTATGTTTAAGACTTTCAAGACTTGGGAGCGGTACATATCCTGAGCTACCAGTTCGGTGAGAGGGATGGTTATTTTGATTTTCGCGATTTCTCCTTCAAAACTAAAAGGTACTTGAGTTTTAGACATATTTACATCAGTTTTATCAGCCATAAATTTTTCCACATTTTTAATTTGCTGATTTTGATTTGGGGCTTTGGTAACTAGAGTTTTCTCGGGGCCACTAGCAGAGGTTCTAGAGCAGCTTGCGCCAATACTTGATTGACTGGTTTTATCTGTGTTAGGATCAGCTTTCTTAGCCATGGTATTGTTATTGTCTGCTGTTCTTTTAAGAATGTTCTCGGGAGTTTTCTTACCAGCAGTGTCTGAATTATTTTTCTTGGAGTTGTCTTGGTTTTTCCTACTCCTAAGATCATATTGCCTATGGACTTCCATTATGGCATTTTCTAATCTCAATTCGTGATCATAGAAATATTCATAGATTCTTTCATCTTGGTTTGAGGAGAAAAAATCTTGTTCTTCTTCTGTGAGAAAAACCTCACTCTCACTATCAGAGCCTATTAAGTTTAGATGGTTCTCATCTGGTTGTTCAATATATCTTTCCCCTTCGTCAACATAGTTATCTTGGAAGGGTGGTTTGATTTTTTGATAATTTTCCCTTGGTCTATTTTGGGGCGGGTCTCTTCTAAAGTTTTGATTCTGGTTTTTGTTTTGGGGGTTTGTTTGGTTGTCCCTCGGGGGTGTTCTTTTTCTCATGCTTATTCTTTCCATGGTCCTAAGAAGGTTGTCGATCTTGGAATCAGATGAGGAGGTGGAGGGCATGGTGTCGTCTTTGTATGTTACCCTCTTCTATGATCTTAGCCTAGCCCTTTTTTCAATTAAGTTGGCCTCTACACTTATAGCTCCCTTTTGCATGTCTTCTAAAGTAAAGGGCTCTCTTTCTCTTAGTTGGTAGGCCATGTTGGGGTCAAAACCCTCCAGGAATTTAGCTAAGGCTAGGCCTAATGGGGGTTTCATGTTTGGAGGTAGCGCGTTGTAAACACTATTGAACCTTGTGAAATAGTAGTGGACACTTTCCCCCGTGTTTATTTTGAGGTTGCTATATTCCAATAGGATTTGAAGAGGTTTTTCTTTATTTCCCATTTGTTTATAAAAGTTTGTTAAAGGGAAGGGAGATCATGAATACTGTCGGGGGTTAGGCTTTTGAACCATTTCTTAGCTTCCCCTCCTACGATTTGGGAAAACATTCTAATTTTCATGGTTTCCTCTTATAACTCCATCTAATCAAAAGCATCATTCATTCTATCTACATGTTGTTGGGCAGTAGTGGATTCAGCCCGGGTGAAGTGTGGGATCCTAGATTGGTAATCATTTGGAAAAGGTACCAAAGGTTGTGGTAAAACAAGGGGCACATACCATGCTACCATGGTGGGAGCTAATGGTGGATTTACAAGTGGAGGATTTGTGCTATGAGATAGAGTGGTTTGCACAGTGGAGGTGTGAATGGGTGTGGCGGAAGTACTTGGAACAATAAAATGATTTTGAGCAGACTTGGGGTGGAAAGAGCCGAAGTGATGGAGAAGTTGTAGATAAAGTGGTGTGGAAGGAGAAGCTTCTCCGCTAGGACTCTACTGCAAGTCTATGGGCTCAACATCAATATGGTCGATTTTATTTTGTGACGTGGTTTTGAAAAGGTTTCTAGTATGGTGCAAGTCAAACTGGGGGTCTCGCAATGTTGTAAGATGTTCAGGTACAAAACTTGCTCTATGAATGGTCCTATAAGTAGCTAAGTTTCTAGTTTTATAAGTTTTCCACAAAATTATTTCCGGGTCATCAACTATAGTTGGAGGGTTTGGGTTTGGATGAGATCTGGTATTGATTCTTCACAGAGCCAGTTTTCAAATTCAAAATTTAGAGAGGCAGAAGTTTATGACTATTTTGGAAAGCTGACCTCTCTAGGTGTTTATCAAACTCGCACTGTGTGTGACTAAGGTTCTATATTTCCTGAGGTTGTTTTGATGCAGTACTACAAGAGTCTATAAATATTTTAACAAAATTTCGAAGGCCTACTGGAGGCTTGTGGAGTCACTAGGTGGATATTTTTAGTTGTTTTGAAGGTATGTTATCTATGGTCCACCACCAATACTGAAAAGATGCCAATCTAGAAATTTTTTGGGGTTATTCTGAGTTTTTTATGTGCAGCCCATAAGGTTTGTAAGAGTGTCCTATAGCCGAGTCATCATTTTTCTAGGATGGTGAAAAGCTAGATTCTAGTCTTAGGTTATCAGTTAAGTTTTCTATGATTTGACTGAGATTTGAGAGTTCCTAAGGGATACCTAGGATGTTTTTGACTCAAATTCCCACTGTGATCGCCATTATGTTAGTGAGTGGTGGGATAAATCCACAAGATAGTTTTCCTAAGGGCTGCTGAAATGTTTAGGGAAATCCAAGTTTGTTTCTTACTGAGAGTCCCATTGTGATCACCATTATGCTAGGGTCTTGTGATTTGGAAGATTGGCTAACCAAATGATAGGGTAACATCAAACCAGTCTTTGGAGTCCTAGGACCTAGCCTTCCTGGACTCAGAGAGGGCTCTCTCTATTTTCTAAAGGATGTGAGCTTATTCGCTATGGATGATTGATTTTAGGCTAGATGTTAAGTGTAGGTTTGTTTGTTTGTTTTGGGTTGGGGTAAGATGATCAAGTAGGATAGGTGGAATGATATAATATCAAATCAATAGGGCTATGGGGTTAGATGAAGTCTAAGGTGTCTAAATGTTGAAGCAAAGTGTATTGCAGGGTCGATTTAGCAAGGTGAGTGGATCCTTAAAGTGATGATGAGGTGTAATGAACATTAAGTTTGGGAACAAACTAAGAGATCTTAAATGTATATAATCTAAAATAAATGACTCATGAGGTAGGGAAAACCATTAATATCTATGAACAATACTCAAACTGATAAACATACAAGATGAACAATCCAGTGGTACATAGAAGCATTAGAACTCCTAACTTTAGAATTCCACCTTCAATTTTTTTGAGAAAAAACATATAAGATAAAAAAACAATTCCATATATGGAGAGGGAACTCCTAAACAACATATATCAAACTATCGGGAAATGTGAAACAAGTTGATGAGCATGGGAAAAGGGCAAGATCGAAACAAGGCCTCTTTGCATTATCCTAATCAATCAGTATTCCATAGGAAAGCTTCACAATGAGTTTTTGAAAACTTTAAATAAACAGGGAATACCATGAATCATATTTATAAGCTAACATATTGATTATTTATGAAAAAAAAAACAATTTTAGTAGGCCTAAGGAGCAGTCAATAATTCCTTAAGATGAACTAAAAGTAGAAAACATCAAAGCTATATCATGCAGGAGGATTGAGGTGCTTCCATGAGCATATATCAACCTATACTTTTCTGATCTATAGAAAATAAGTAGAATGAAAAAAAATGAGGACAATAAAACACTAAAAAGTTAGAAAAACATCACCATTAACCAAGCTATGGAATCCTGCAAGCAAGCTTCTCCAACATCAAGCCACACAAGTCATTCATTTACTTCACGAAACCAAATATCTTCTCCAAGCTCATAAACCATGTATTTCTCTATAACACATCAAGTCCCAACTGTTTACAATAAATCCTCATGCCTTATATAAAAAATAAGGAGAGGATAGCCTACTAGAGCACCTAGAAGCCTATTGGCCAAAGAGAAATATCCTAACTTGTTCTTGAGGCTTTGCAAAACCCAAGGCACAAAAATATCTAACAAAATATATTTTCCGACTATAAATGGAAATAAAATTGAATTTTAGGCCCGACATGCCTAATAAAACTTTCCAAATGCACATTCTTCCCAGTCACACACAAGAGCGCATCACTCTGTCTCTGATTTTGAAAAATTTCCAGGAGCACAACACCAAAAATGGTATTTTTGTAGCTAGGTTTTGGAGGCCTTCCTGATGTCGAAAAAGGCTTCGAGATGGCTCGTTGGAAAGATGTGGATGTAT
Source organism: Pinus albicaulis (assembly GCA_034641835.2). NCBI lineage: Eukaryota > Viridiplantae > Streptophyta > Pinopsida > Pinales > Pinaceae > Pinus > Pinus albicaulis. Next base: position 291,949,940 of record CM076574.1, on the reverse strand, counting down.
ACTTTCAAAATATACCTTTTTTTCCTAAATATGATCTCTATAACTTTCCCAAAAATTAGAAACAGTGAAGGTTCCCAGGAGCGCAACACCTGTTTAGAAAAGGAGGCAGAAAGGTGAAAAATTGAGTGTTTTCGGTCCTTTTGAGGGACCAAAACAACTCAAATTTGGCTGAAATTTTGTGAGAACGCTCCTCTAATGTCAAGGAATCAAAAAAAGTAAACTTCACCCTCTGAAAGTTCCCCAGGAAAAACCGCAGCACCCAGGGTGTTGCGCCCCTGGGCTTAAAAATTTGCAAAAAACTAAAATGTGTTCAATTTTTCTCAAAATTGGTGAGTGAGTCCCTCAAGGGTCCTTAGAGACCTGTAGTGAAGCTTGAGTGAAAATTCCAAGCCTAGCTTGGTAATTTCCATCATTTGGCCCTGGGCCCTCCCTTTGGGTAGTTTTTAGCTTCTTCCTGGTGAACTGATTTCTCTTTTTGTAGTGCTCAATCATCTTTCTTTGTAAGCCCAAATCTTTTTTTGCCTTCTCTAATTTAGCCTCTAAATGTATATTTTCACTTTCAAGCCATGCTTCTTTGTTATGTTTAATTTCCAAGGAAAGGAGCTCAGTGAGTGGAAATTGTTGGGCTTGGGCTGCTTCTTCCTCTTTCTGTTTTTCCAAAGCTCTCCTAAGACCCATAGTCCTAGGCCTCTTTCTAGCTTGCCCTTCTTCCTCATCATCTTCTTCATAGGCGCCCATGTATTCTGCCAACTGTGCTTTTGAATTTTGAGTTTCTCTCTTTTATTTGAGTGCCCGGGCTTCATGAATGGCTAGTTGGCCACTCATCTAATTGTTTTGCACCTGTAGGAAATGAAAAAGATCTTTTGATCTCTCTAGCTCAACCCCCAAGCCTCTGATTTGTGCATTCCGGTCCTGTAAGAGAGAATTAACTATCCTATTTTTCATTTTCCTCATCACTATCTATGTGAATGAGCTCAAATTCCCTCTCTTCCTCATGATTTCTTTCCTCTTCTTCCATGTTTTTCTTTCCTTTGTCCTTGATTGGATTTTTACCCTTGTCTTTCATTTGCAGTTTACCCTTGCTCTTCAATGATTTGGTGACCTTGACATTCACTGTTTGAGTGACCTTTTCCTTTATTGGTTTTGAGGAGGAGTGCATGACCCTTTGCCTTTTGGAGGTAGCAAACACATGCCTCCTACCTCTCTGATAAGGGCTAGTGAAAGGTGTCACAAACTTAGCTTGCACAATTTGATCATTTACAGCCCTAGGATTGTCCTTCTCTTCAAGAATGTTTTTTGTGTGTATCTGCTTGCTACTTTGCTATTGGAAGTACCTTTGACTATTAATTTCAACCTCTTTCATGCTCTCATCACTAGGAGGACCTTCAAAAATGCCATATTCTATTTCTGCACTATCAGAGGCGCCTATGTTTGACACACTTTCACCTTTAGGACTATCCACATCTTCACCTTTTTGAATGTTGTTTTCACTGCCAACATTATTTGGATATTTTCCATCATCTCCTTGTTTATTGAAAACAATTTTGAAATCTGTCTCTGGGCTGCCCTTGTCATCTTGGCCACTGTCATGGCTTTATTTTTCTTTTTCTCCTATGTATGTTGTAGTGTTACTAGTGTCATTTTCTTCATCAAGAGATGCACTGTTTTGGCTTCTTTGGCCATCATTTGTACCACTGCTCTGACTGTTTTTTTCCTGGCCTTTACTGCTTTCTTCTAGGCCATTTCCTCCTTCTTAATTTTCTTCTTCATCTACATCATAATCTTCCCTATCTTCATCACACTCTTTCTCACTGTTTTGTTCATGATCAACACTGTTTTCCTCAAGGCCTTCATCATATTTTCCCTCACTGTTTTTATCATCTCCCTTATCTTCATTATTTTCATCATCACTCCCTCCCTCATCTTCATTATTTTCTTCTTCATATTCCTCACATTCTTCCTCATCTTCCTCACATTCTTCCTCATCTTCATCATCTTGACCATCACTCTTTGATTCATCTTGATTATCACTATTTTCTTCAAGGCCTTCGCTGCTTTGTTCAAGGCCATTTCCTCCTTTATTTTCATTATTTTCTTCCTCATCTTCCTCACATTATTTCTCATCTTCCTCACATTCTTCCTCATCTTCATCACACTCTTCCTTATCTTCCTCACATTCTTCATCACTTTCATCATCCTCTCTCTCAATGTTTTGTTCATTTTGATCATCACTGCTTTCTTCCTGATCATCTTTCTTAGGGGAAGGTGTATGAAGAAGGCTTGTTTGGGAGGGTGATTCATGTGAAGAAGGTGAACCAAGGTCAGTGGAGGGCGATGGAGGGGTATGAGGAGGACTTTGAGAAGACGATGGAAAAGTTTGCAGAGGGATGGAGGGTGAAGTGGTGAAATCATCATGGGTGATAAAGACCTCCCTAGGAATGCCTTGCTGCCCTAATTTGTATGAGATAATCACCTTGATCAGAGAATGATGAAACAGGCTTGACATTTGCTGGGCTGGAGGCTTCTTTTTCATGATGGAGGACATTTTTTCAATGATTTTGCAGAGATAGTAGGGCATGTTCATTAGCTTAGTCTTGGTGAAATTCATGAGGAGTCTAATATGATAGGAATAGACTCTGGAGAACCTACCCTCACAGGTAAATAATTTCATGATGATCTTCATGAGGGGGGCATACCTGTCTAGTAGATGTGAGAAAGGAAAAATGGCTTTACATTCAGCTTGACAACTAGGCTTTAAGAATGGATGATAATATGTTAAGTCAAGATGTTTTTGTTTAAACCACCTCTCTTCGATGGAAGGAATTCTAGTGGCTTTAGAGATAGCACTGGGGGTCAACTCAAACCTCACCCCTGCTAGATGTATTTTATGCCGGTGAAGCCTTAGGGAAAATAACTTGGTCAACTGAGGATGGCCTTGGATTTCTTGTACTTTGTTATAGAACTCAAAAAAACCTAACTCTTGGAAATAGGAAAGAATAGAAGGGGAGGTTGTTAGTTCTGTAGTGCTTATGGGTTCAAACCTATTGGGCTTCCCTACCTTCTTATGTTGTCTTCTTGGTCTTTTAGCTTCATTATTTAGGTTAACACTCGCCTCTTCAGACATGGTGCATACTTTACCCCTTCCTTCAATTCTTTTAAACAAAAAGAATTTTGGCTTATGAAAGGATGAAGAGAAGTGCTAAATGAGATATTGAGGCCTTAAAACAGGATTAGGAGATTTGGCAAAGTAGGTTCAACTCCCTTTCCATCTTGCTTCAAGTTTTCTTTGACATACATTTAGAGTTTACTCGATACCTTTACCATTTGCAAAATCATGAAGAGATGATATTTTTAGGAAAAATACCTTTGAAATGGTCTTCCAAAAAAAAAAATGCAATTTGTGAGCTGTTCTAGGAAAATCGGACACTTTTGCATGTTTTTGGGCGGTGCTGCACTTTTACGCTAGGAACGCAGCACCTCGCTGATGGGAGTAGTTGCGAATGCGTAGCGTCGTCGGCAGGTGGGAGCTGCACATTGGAGTCGGGCAATGGAGGTAGTGTCTAGCGCGCAACGTCTATGGCCCGGGCAGGATTTGCACGTTGGAGTCAAGCGATGGAGGCAGTGTCAAGCATACAGTGTCTATGGCCCAGGCGGGCTTTACACGTTGGATTTGGGTGACGGAGGCAGTTTCCAGCGCACAACGTCTATGGCCCGGGTGGGCTTTGCACATTGGAATCGAGCGTCAGGGGGCAGCCAATCCTGCATGCCGGGCGGGATTGGAAAAGCGCAACGTCACTCTGCAGGTGCGCTACGTCCGGTAGAAAAAATACACAGGGGACAACTACAGGTGCACAACGTCCACTTATAGGTGCGCAACACTTGTAAAAATTTGTTGCCTTCTGAAGCCGGAAAATTTTCACTTCATTTTGCCAAAGTTAGAATGAGGAAAAATATGTTGAATTTATTTATACCATTCTTTTGAAAGAATTAAACTCTAAAACCCCTTTTCCTAAAGTCTCATTTGTACTTTGATTTGCCTCTCTTTGACTGTCTTTTCAGTCTTTTAACCACTATCTTTTTGCAACTTGGGTAGTTGGCTGGTTTTATGATGGCTTAAGCCTGCTATGCTTATGTGCAACACTATTTTTACCTCCATATCCTTTGAAACAAACTTTTGACTGTGATTGCTGATTTGTGAGAAAACAGAGTTTGAAATGAGGCTTTTTTTTGTCAATGAAAAGGTGTGTAACACCTTAAAATCCCTTCCTTTTGAACTTTTAAGAATTTAGAATTGATCCTTTTATTTAATGGAATTGATGCCTTTTTGTCTAACTACTGAAAACAGTTGGGAATTCGGCTTTGACAATCTCTGTTGTTTGAATGAGGTTTTCCCTGACACTTACCATGACCATCTTTGTACATTCTCCAATTTCTGAACCTTCATGAAGTCTTTAGAAAAATAAACCCAGTTGCCCTCCAAGTCTTCAAAAAGAAAATGCTTTTGTACTTACTTCTTGTGTACCAAAAAACTGCTATGCTTATTCGGAGAGTTGAGGAATATTTCAGCTTTTTGTAGTTCAAATACTTTTCCACTCATGGCACCTCTGATAGATTTTTTTCTATTTTTATAGCAGTGTGGCCAAGGGCAACTGTCCCTCTACCAATTTTATGCTTTGAGGCCAAAAACCTTTCCAATGATCTTTTTGCTGAAATGCGCCAGGTTGCTCATCTGTTACTGACTTCCTAAGATTTGCAAAGAATTTTTGATGAGCAGTATTTTACTTCTTTTTATGAGATCAAAAACTTCCCTATAGCCTTCAGCTTGGTGTACCTTTTCACCAACTGTAAATGACTTTTTAAACTTTCTTAGATGTCCTTTTTCCATTTATATAATGAGCTCTTGATTTTCCCTGTAGCATCTAGCTCATTGTACTTTTTAGCAATTTCCAATGACTTCATGAACTCTCTTAGGTGTCCTTGTTTGGATATGTTCTGCTTTAGACTAATCTTCAAGGCATTCCTGCAGAAATGTTGGGATATGATAGTCTATTCTTTGCAGATTTTGTTGTTGGACCAGGAGGGCACCCTTTGGAGATTTCTTAAGTGCTCTTTTAGAATATGACAAACCTCAGCTCTCTGTTCTCTTGAATTCACCTTTGATTTTCTGTGAAATGATGGTGTATGGGAATTATGATGGCACATGACCTATGGAAAACCTAATTGACTTATTGGCAAGGTCTTAGAAAAGGGTCTTTTTTACTGAAAGTTTGAAATAGGGTTTTGAATGAAGATATAAAGTTTTGACACTCTGCCTATGCACCATCATCCTATACAGCTAGACATCCTTGGTTTAATTTGGAGGGCTTTCTCGACAGATGTTTGACACCGATAGTGCTTGAGGCATTTGTGAGTAGAAGAAAAACTTAGTTTTAACTTGGCCAAACAAATTGTGAGATAAGAGGGCTTAGGCATCAGAGGTAGAGGGCTACAGACATAAGTAGAAATCCTGGATAGAGTAAGGGAAATTGGTCTAGGATGTGGTTTCATAGGATGATAGATCGACCATAGTAGACAAAATAGGGGGAATAGGGGAAAATTTATTTTTTGAGGAGATTTCTAGAAGACACAATGATTCTTGAATTTTGATTTCTAGAAATATGAGACAAAGAATGTAGCCATCTAAAACAAGTGAAAATTACTGATGAATAACAGTGGCTCCAGTTGGGGAAGGCAACTCTGTTTCAAGAGGTGTCAGAATTGCAGATCTCTGGCTTACGAAGACCACTGCCTCATCCATTGGGTGGATTATTTCTTTTCTTTTGCTGCTTTCCCTGAAATGGTGATTTGAAAATCTAAAAGCATGATTAGCTCAACTTCACCTTTACCTACCCAATCTACTTTTCTTAACATTTTTTCTTCTTCGGGTGTACTTGAACTAGCAAACCCATTGGCATTTTATTTTGAAAGAGAAAACAAACTATATAATTCCACACTTATACCTTCCAGGAGTTCAGATTAAGCTGATGAACTCCTTTGATTCTCTACCTATATTATTCAACTGTCAAGGTTAAGCTGTTTGACAGGAATTCATTCACTAGATTAAAAACATGAAATTGAAAACATGACCAAATCAGGATTAGACAGTCTGATTTATCATGTGCTTGTGGCATAACAACAAGCTGCACACAAAATTTTATTTTTGTACAACATGAGATTTAGAAAAATCAGGGCTAGGATACATAGTTTGCTATTCATCCCTATTTTCCTCTTTGGTTCTGTTTTGTGCATGTGGAACTAGTATCTTCTCTCCTAATCTATTTTCTTTGACAAGTCAAGTCTGAATATTTTGACCAACATTCTTCTCACTAACTTATCAACAATAAATTTAAAGCATGTTAAGCTATGATTAATCTAGATAGCTAAACAAGACATCATTTTATAGTAGTAATGGAATCTGGACTTGCACACTTTCAGTATTGCTATTTTTTAGGTATGGGGCTGTACCTTTCTTAGAATCTGCCCTCTTTTTCTACTTTTCTTATGTTTTTTTGTTATCTCTCTTTTTGAATTTTTTCTTCAAACTATGGTATGTACAATGAGTAAAAATTAAAGCTAGGAATCTTTGCAGAAGTAGTGTTTTAGTGTCCTGCCATTGACAGGACCTCCAAATGTTTCAGTTCCATCAGGTTCTCGTAAAAAGAAGGCATTATTTCCTATGGTTGAACTGATAATAAATGGACCTTTCCATAAGTTTTAAAACTTACCATGTTTACCTTTGTCTTCTCTCCTTGAGTCCCATTTCAACACTTTATCTCTAATCTGGAAATCATTGTCTTTGGCTCTTCTGTCAAAGATTTTCTTTATATTTTCCTACACTAAATGTGTATTTTTGTACACCTCATCTCTTTTCTGTTGTAAATGGATAGTTTGGTTCAACCTTATTTGCATGTATTTTTCCTCTGATTGTACTTCTTGTAAAATTTTCATTACTGTGACTCCTAAAGATGTCGGGAAAATGGCGTCCATGCCATATACTAATTGATAGGGAGACATACCGATTGATTTCTTGGTGGTTAGTCTATCAGCCCATAGTGCATGCACTAGCGTTCCATGCCATGCCTTTTGATTTTGTTCTAGAAGTTTCTTAATGATACTGACCAAGCTTTTATTGGAGGACTCGGCCAACCCATTACCTTGAGGGTAATAAGCTGTGGAATGTCCTAATGTGATGTGATATTTATAGAAAAATTCAACCATTCTTTTGGGTGTAAAGGCGGCTACATTGTCCATGATTATTTTCCTGGGGCAACCGAATCTAGACAGAATGTTGGTCTCAAGAAATTTGATAATGACTGAATCAGTGGCATTCCTAGAGGGGATGCATTCTATCCATTTGGTAAAGTAATAAGTAGCAGTGAGGATCCATTTGTGTTGGGAAGATGAAGAAGGGTGGATCTCTCCAATGAATTCTAAAACCCATTTTTGAAATGGAGCTTCAACAATGATCGAATGCAAAGGCAAAGGTAAAAGCTTTCTCTTGCCATCAAAGATTTGACATTTATGACAAATCATGACTAGTTTGTGGTTGTCGGGAAAAAGGGTGGGCCAATAGTAACCGGCTCTAAGGACATTGTTAGTTGTGGTTTTCCAATAAAGATAGCCCCCACATTCTCCCTCGTGCATTTCATGCATGATTTTTCCTTCATCACCGTCAAGAAAACATTTAAGCAGTATACCAATAGGATTCTTCCAGTATACAACGCCATCTAAAATGCATAATTTTAAAGATTTTTATTTCAGGAACCTTGCTTTTGTTTTTGATAAGGTAGGGAGAGCATTAAGATAAAAAAGCACATAAATAATATCAGCATACCAAGGTGAATTTAAAAATAATTCTTCAAAAGAGTCAAACAAATTCATATCTAACGCTTGTAGATTTGTTTCAACCATGAGTTTTGCAAGTCCTTGTCCCTTAACCATTTTAGTGGGTCTAATTTCTAAATCATATTCTAAAATAATAGCAATCCACTTTCCCCTTTTACCATTAGGGACCTGATTTAAGATATCTTTGACAGCTGTGTGCAGAACAAAAGCAATACTATGAGAATGAAAAATATGAACTCTGAAGTCTTTCAGTGTTTTTATTAATGTAAAGGCCTGTTTTTTCATGATGTTATATTTTAGGGGAGCATCCCTTAGGGCTTTGCTGAAGAAGGCTATGGGTTGTTCTTGTCCCATTGCGTTTTTTTGTAGTAACACTGCAGCCACAGTATGTTCATATGCAAAGAGTCTCCATCTAAAACTGCGCTGTCCCATAATAGTGCCACTCCTCCATGACAACAATGTTGATTTGGTCAAGGTTGACCCAGTCTATTTGTTCCATCCCCTTTTCACACCTAAGGGTGCTAAATTAAGCTGCCAATATGTCCTCCTTTCACATTGGCATTGATTTTATTCATATTAAGGTGATTTATGGATCTCCATATCCTCTTATTCATCAAACAAGAAAGAAAGAAAAAAATATTCCAACTAGCTCATGGCTAATTTGGAATATTACAGTCCTCCCCTCCCAAATGTTGCTTGTCCTCAAGGAATTGAAAAGGTGAGTGTTGAAACTCTTATCCTCCTCCATTGGTGAAACCTCGATGTGATAAGCTTCCCTCATAAGCCAAGTGTCTCCCAATCCATCCCTCCATGACATGCTCCTCCCAAGTTCTTATGAGATGTAAATGACTCATCCCACAAGGAAGAAACAGATCCAATGAAATAATCATGGTTTTCCAAATGTCCTACCTGAAACATGTAGCATAATGAACATGGATAATCTCTCTCACAAAGGGAACATTCAATCCTTCCATCCTCCCTCAAATCATTCCCATAAAAATAATAAGAACATCATCAATATATGGCATCAAAACAAAGTACATATAAATAGAAATATGCAAAAATGGAGGTGGGTCATATTCCCACATGTGGAACCAGCGCAATATATCTCCCGACTGCTTCAGATAATGATATGGTAAGTGGTTTCCCCACCACTTACTTACTACCATAGTTTTCTCACAAGTTTTGAAAAGGTGAGAAATTTTTGGTGCCTTTAGAGTGCACCATGAATGATACATCATCTCCCTATACCCTCGTAGGGAGTGGCCATGCTAAAAAATGTTTATGGCCCAAAGTTGGCCATGAATTTTATATGGAATAATTCTCCTAATTGGAGAAATAACCTACAAATATATGGTAAAGGAGTGAAAATAATCATCAAGTAAATCATTATGCATATAACAATGTTCCTTACCATAATCTCTGCTCATACAAATGGAGTGGCCCATAGATAGATCCCCTCACATTCCAAAAGAGGAAAGAGGTGCCTATGATAACTCCCCCATAGATTTATGTATCTCTCCCATCTCCACCGTGTCCATGCATCTATCCAAATGCTGATATATATCCCCTTCAAAGCCTTCCCAAGTATAACCCTCCATGATGTTGTTGTAGGCTCTCATGGAATAAGTATGGCTGAAGAGAAAATCTTCATGTGCTGCTTGTAGCAACTTCTCCTTGAGCTTGGAAGATCTAGATAAGAAGATCCTACCATGACAATAGATGAATTAATCTTGGACTGAATATCCCTCCTCTTGAAGTTGGTCATAAAGTATCATGCATGTAAAAAGATCCTTGGAATAATCCACCAACAACTGGGATTTCCAATATGGATCTACTCTCCAAAGTAATAGCGTTGATGATCTATCACATAAAACATATGTCATATGGTTTTCATCCTCTTTGACATCTCCCATGCCAAAGGTGCATATCGGGATGTTGTTATCCCTTTTCTGTTGCTCTCCTTGTAATTGCTCATGCTAAAGTAAAGGTTGAAGCTTTTGGAGGTTAGTCTTCCATGGGAAGCTATCACCTATCAAAAAATTCCTGATTTTGGCCAAAGCATGCATGAGTGGCCACCATATTATATATGTGGAAGAATTCTCCCCAAGTGAGAAAATTTTTTGAGCCTCTAAAGACAAGGAATAGTCTCCTTGCACCATGATAGTGCCATCCTCCAATCATGCAGCATCCTCTCTCAGCACAAAATGAGATGTGAGAGTGGGTAATGATGATAGTGGGATACTTTCTCCCTCATCCTTGAGTCTACGCAAGACTCTCTACACTGTATCATAACATCCAAATGTTCCCACTCCTCCTAGATCTATGAGGGTTGCAACATTTTGTGAGAGATCTCTAACCAACTCCAAATCAGGTGGCCTCCCAGGTGGTTTTCCACAAAAAAATGATATCTCATGGGCCAATCTCATATGCATAATATATGGGATTTCCCTGTCCTTTCTTCCACTGCAAAAATATAATTCTATTTTCTATGTGGAAGTCTCCTGATAATTGGGTACCACTCTCATTGATGCAAGAGTCCCTCTAATTGGAGAAATTGCTCCATCCTCACCTCCTGATGGTGGTCAATCATCTCTTATTGTGCCAACGCTGTGACCTCTTTCTGGTTCCTCTTCTTCTTCCTCATCATCATCTGAGAATACCTATATATAGTGTGCCTTTCCTGCTGCACATCTATGTTCGGGTGCCCATGATTCTTGGCATGTGAAGCAAATATTCCTTCTCCTCAAATCCCTTTGGACATCATCACTAAGAGGTACTTTATTTTGGCTCTCCTTTGAAAGAGGAGCCTTCTCATCTTTTAGCTTGGATGGAAAAGTGGGATTTTGCTGAAATGTTGCCTTTTCTTTTGGCAAGGCATCTTGTAGATCTCTAGCCCTTTCAATGGAATCTCGAACGATAGTGGGCTTGGTATACTTAACCAACTGATGAAGAGGTTCTACTAACTCATCAATGAACATATAGACCTCCTTGCTGTAGATAAATAAGGAACCATAGCAAAAAGTTTTAGAAATTCAGAAATATAAGTTTATGGATTACCTGATTGTTTGAGCTTTGCTAACCCCATGAATGGTGCCTTTGGGTCTCTTCTATCAAAACTCTCCACCAACCTCCTTGTGAACTACGAATATGTAGTCACATTGACATGACCCAATGTAGACAAGCCATGAAACCACCAATCATGTGCCTCACCCTCAAGGTGCAGTGATGCTATCTTGATGGCCTCCATCTCTGGTACTTTGTTCAGCTGGAAGTAGATGTCAAGCTTCTCTACCCATGATTTGGCAGTGCATTTATATGACCCATCAAAGTTGGGTCAGAAATATCTGCCCATAGTTTAGTGTAGATCATGATTTTGAATTAATCCTCCACCACTATTGTGATGCTTGGGTCTCCTATTATCCTTAATCTGAAAAAATTATTGAAAAATCAAGTGATCCTTGAATCTCTGAGATTGAGGCTCATACTCCATGAAATAGTCTTCAAGATTTTCTTGTTCTTGAAACCCTTCATTTACCACTGCTAAGAATGTAAGCATTGTAGAGCGTTGGGAAACTTGTTGTTGCTTCACTGGTTGATCAATCCAGTGATGAGAAATGTTAGAGCCTTCACCATGTAGAAATCCTTTAGGGGATTCATTGTATCTATCCATCCTCATCTCCTTTCTTTCTCTACCAATCTCTTGCATAGTTCTAAGAATTTGGGATACTCCTTCTTTTCATCTTCTCCTGATAAGGGGGTTTTACCCTTGTCTTATTTATCATCTGTATAGTCAAAATTTCAGTTTCTTCTTTTGAAATACCTCTTCTCTCTATCTGTGAGAGGATCTCATTCTTTTGATGACATATTGGCTTTCAAGATGCAAAGGCTAAGCCAAGATTATGCTATGATACCACTGTAATATTCCCAAATGGGAAAAGTAGGAATATAGAACAAAATGTTGGAATAGAAATATAAATCATCACATAAAAACATGAGACCAATATGGAGAATTTCCATTCATCATAACAACAGAAAATACATATAATATAATGGGCCACAAAGCATACAACAAGATATAACAAGCCTCCAATGAAGAAATCCCTCAATAAGAGGTGCTGCTACTATATCAAAAATGCTGGAAGACTGCTACAACGCAGTCATGGATGCACTACTACAAAAAATAAGTACAAAAAATATCGTTGGCTAATATATGCCTCAAAAGATACAACAAGTACATATTTAGTCTCTATATAACCTTCAATGAAGAACCCAAAAAGGGTTTCCAGAAATACACCACTATACAAGATGGGAATCAAAGCCCTAAGGCTAAAGATTCACTGCAACAAATGAACTGTAAATATGGGGCTGATATGATATGAAAAATAATGTAGCCTCCTCCAATAGATCCTCTAGATGAAAGGCTGATCCCTTCACTAGAAAACCTCCTCCCCAAATGGTGTACTGAAACCACCCTGCAAATCCTCCCTGAAAATAACGCAGTCCAAGACAGAAATTGAGTTGTAGGGGAAAATAAATAAGTGGCCTGATGCCAAATACTACAATAAGGCTCAAGGGCCTTCCTCACCAGCCTCCCAATGGAAGGAAACCTTCCTCCACTAAAAAAAAATAAGAAATCACCCGGATCTAGTCTCCATTGCTGCAACCTGCAACTTAGCACATCTCTCAACATGAACTGCATTGTACCACAAGACTGAAGCTTTGGATTGATGCCTAATTATGGAATGGTAGTGAAATATTCTTCTTATGAGGCCTATAAAGGATAGAGGTGGGATTCCTGATCAGGAACACCCTGTGCTAAACAACATTGCAATCTTAGCTAAACAGCTAAAGAAACCTATATGTCTAAACAAACCATATATTCAGAAATATAAAATACATCAACATAACATAATATGGCTGCCATCCTATATAAGTGATGAGCTTCCTAACCCTGAGCCCCATTCGTTTATGACACTACTTCCATGCAAAGAGTCTCCATATAAAACTGCGTTGTGTTGAACCCTTAGTTAAACTGAGAGGGGGGGGGTGAATCAGTTTAACACATTCATGAACTTTTAAAAATTTTCATTAAAACTTATTTACGCCTTCATTTCATGTCCAACTTAATATGTGAGTAATCTTAGAATGTGAGCAGCAAGTGTTAGTATAATATAACAATAGACTTAATATGAGAGCAGCAGTTATTAAGCAGAAGATATAAATCAGATCAACACATAAACATCATGCACAGAGACACCAGATATAAGTGGAAACCCATAAAGGGAGAAAACCACATCTTATTATTGTTGTGATGCAAAAGCAAGCTCCAACTCCCTCTCACCATTGTTTTTCTACAAGCACCAACCTACAGGAGGCTCCAATCCTCAATTCTGCAAGCTACAACTTGCAAGGAAGCACCAAATCCCTTCAATTTTCTGCAGGCACCAACCTACAGGAGGCTCCAATCCTGAATTCAGCTACAACTGACAGCTATCAAGCTGCAACTTGATAGGGAAGCTCCAACTTCCTCAATTTATCAAACTAAATGTTTTCTAATTTACCTCAGATATCAACTCTGTTCTGTAGCTTCTCTTTCTGATTTTCTTTTCTTAATCTTCTCTGCCTGTCTCTTCTATACTCTGCCTTCTCTATATTTACTCTTTCTCTCTAACCCCTTTTTTTTTCATATCAAGTTGATACAACATATATAGTTCCTCACATGACTGTTTGTATTTCACAGGAATTCGGAGTGAACACCCATGACTCTTTGGCTTCTGTCTTCTCATTCCTTTTATTCAACTCATTTTAAATTTATAACAATATGTACAAAATTTCATGCCACAGTGGGATTTTTCTTTTCCTTAGGATACTTTCCTTTGCATCACAAACAATGTAAACAAAAAATATTTACATTTTCAGTTACACATTTCAATACCATTCAGCTCCTTTTTTGAACCTTGGCTTTACTGGATTTGTCTCTTATGTTGTTGTTGAGTGACTATTCTATATATCTTGGTTCACTTCTGTGTCTATTTATCTGTTCACTGTACTTGTGTGCACCAGCTACATATATAACTACTTTTCAGGTTTCATTCTCAAATACATATGAATCTGGGCGATGTCTGTTCATTACCATCTCTGTTCTCAGGCTCCCTGTCTACATTCTCTGTTCATATATGAGTTTAAACATAATGGTTTGAAATTCACATTACAATTTCAATTGATCCTTTTTCCCTGTACCATTTTTCTACCATTGTCTCTAGCTCTTTCGTTCTTGCAGGCTCTTATAATAAACCCAATCTTTAGGCTCTTGTAATAAATCCAATCTTATGACTTTAGTATAGTATATAAATATATATCGTCATGTATGCATATTCCTGATTTAAACTATTAATAAACTGTGGCTTTTATTTAGCGCCCAACATATATATGGTCACGGTTTTATAATCTTTAAAACATAAAACTGTATTACATTCCCTGCTTAAATATATAATGCTTACTCGAACGTTCGGACCTTGGGAATTTTATATATATCTTGAGTTTTTAATTCAATTTAAACCACTTATAACGAACCTCTGGCTCCAGGCCCACATATATATATAAGCGATGGATCAATTAAGTACGTGCACCAAACCTTGGTTTATCCTTCGGGCTACTTCCGAAGGCGATCGCCATTCAATCAACCTTCCTCCAGATCGAAGGCCTGTATCAATATCGCACGGGGTCCTTGTTCGATCGTTAACGTGCGATGACATGCATTAAATGGTGGTTTTAGGGGTCCCGCCTATGCCACGCGTCGAATACTCTATGGAATTTCTCCCAAAATTAAAATACCGCTCAACTCGCAAAAGCGGTGTGATATGGGCAACTCAGGATTGCAAATCCACTCACGATTTTTGGAATAGGGTTTGACCACGGTTTAAGTCTGGTTTGCGCTATTCTTATATCCACTCAGTTCACTAACTCAGGGTTTTGTCTAATCCCTCAATGCATTGTTTCGCCGAACTCTGCCATCAACCATTCCATCGGTCGATCCAACTATACATTCATGCTCTGTCTTCTGCTGTAATGACCTCAAGGTTTTCATATGATTTCTGCACTGTTTATTCATATAAATATCTGCATTGTTACTGTGAACCATGTCTGTTGTTCTATTGGTATCTTCTGGCCGCTATAAACCTCAGACAGGTCCGCATCTTTTGGTCTCGAATAGAGTAAAAATCCTCTACTTTCTAAAATTCCTTAGTCATTTACGATCGATCCTTAGTATATATATAAATTCACACACTATACTCCACAGTATATCCATGTACATAGTTAAAATTCATACTTTCCAGCAGTCAGTTGCATGTACAGAGTTAAAATTCATGTACAAAACTCGAATGTTCCTTCATACAGAATTGAAATCAAAGCTCTTTCACATAGAATTCTTGTATAAAAAATATCCATATAATACTGAAACCAATCCTTCTTCATACACAACTTAATTTACTTACACAACTGCCTCTACTTCATGTCTGCTACTTTGCCTCATTGCTGGTTCAGGTACTCCTCCTTTGCCATCTGATTTGCCATCAATGACAACATTTCCAACAGTCTCCCCCTTTGGCATTGATGGCAATACTCTTCCTCTGATTTCCTTATAAAAGCCCCTTTTTTCTTTTCCTCCCCCTTTGACATCAATGGCAAAGGGTTGCTCATTTCCTAGTTTACTTTCTGCATTTCCTCTTTCTGAGATCTTCTGACTTTGTACCCTACTGCTCCAAAATTTGGATTAAATCTAAAATTCTGACCCTATAGCCTTTTCTTTAACTCTTTTATGTTGGGTGTATTCTCTCCATAATCCTTTGACCCTGAGGACTTGTTTCATGCTTTCCTTCCTGGCTGATCTCCCCCTAGAATGATATTTTTGTTTCTGTTCTCCCCCTGAAACTGTGCTTTCTCTTTATATCGGAGAGTAGCATCTACAGATACTACCCCTAGTCTATCTCTCAAATATTCAAATGGTTCTCTAGCAAGAGGTTTGGTAAATATACCTGATATTTGTTATTTTTTTCACACATACTCCATCTTTACTATCT
Organism: Pinus albicaulis; assembly: GCA_034641835.2. NCBI lineage: Eukaryota > Viridiplantae > Streptophyta > Pinopsida > Pinales > Pinaceae > Pinus > Pinus albicaulis. Next base: position 291,933,972 of record CM076574.1, on the reverse strand, counting down.
TCTGAGCCACTTTTTCTCGGAGAAAATGATACTTGATTGGGATATGCTTAGTTTTTGAGTGAAGCACGGGATTTTTAGATATACTTATAGCAATTGTATTATCACATTTGATTAAGATAGGTTCATCAATGCTTACCTTCATGTCTTGCTTCATCCACATGACTTGTGTACAACATGCTGTTGCTACTATATATTCTGCTTCTGCTGTAGACAGAGAGATAGATGTTTGTTTCTTGCTTAACCATGCCACCAGAATTTCTCCTAGATAGAATGCACCTCCACTTGTACTTTTCCTATCATCCACACAGCTGGCCCAATCTGCATCTGTGTAATTTGTCAAAGTGAAGCTTCTGCTTTTAGGATACCAAAGTCCATACTGTGTTGTTCCTTGTAGATATCTAAATATTCTTTTGATTGCCAGAAGATGGTTTTTTTTAGGTGTTTCTTTATATCTAGCCACTAATCCTACTGCTAGCATGATGTCTGGTCTTGATGCTGTCAGATACAATAGACTTCCTATCATGGATCTGTAGAGTTTTTGATCTATATCAACAGATCCATCATCAGCACACAACTTGCATCCCGTGATAATGGGAGTTGACACAGGCTTGCAGTCCTCCATTTTGAACTTTTTCAACATTTCTTTTAAGTACTTTTTCTGTGAGATGAACGTACCTGTGTTATTTTGCTGAATTCGAAGCCTAAGTAGAAACTGAGCTCTCCAATCATAGACATCTCAAACTCTGTTTTCATCTCATCAACAAACCCTTTTGCTAGTTCTTCTCTATTGCTTCCAAACATAATGTCATCAACATATACTACAACAATCAGGAGTTCATTTTCATGGGCTTTTATGTATAGATTGTTGTCTACTCCCCCTCTCTTAAAGCCTTTTTTTTGCAAATATTTATCCAGTCTTGAGTACCAAGCACGAGGAGCCTATTTTAGTCCATATAGAGCCTTCTTCAGTCTGCACACATAGTCTTCTTTGTCTGTCAATGAGAAGCCTTCTATTTGTTCCATGTAGACTTCTTCTTCTAAGTCTCCATTCAGAAATGTATATTTTACATCCATTTGATATACTTTGAAGTTTTGGTAGCATGCAAAGGCTAGAAACATTCTGATGGCTTCCATTCTGGCTACAGGAGCAAATGTTTCATCATAACCAAGTCCTTCAATTTGTGAATATCCTTTGCAAACTAGTCTGGCTTTATCCCTGATTACCTGTCCTTGCTCATTCATTTTATTCTTGAATACCCATTTTGAGCCAATGATATTTTTCTCAATTGGTCTAGGAACCAGTTCTCGGGTATTGTTCTTCTCAATTTGGTCCAATTCTTCATTCATTGCCTTCACCCAATACTTGTCCTTGCTGGCTTCTTCAAATCTCTTTGGCTCTATCTATGATAACATGGCTATGTATACCTCTTCAGTTTGTTCTGTTAGCTGCCTTCTTGTTTGGACCCCTACCTTCTTGTCTCCTATGATCTGATCTTCAGGATGGTTCTTCTGAGTATATCTTGAGGGATATTTAGAACTCAACTCTGTATCTTTTTTTGTCTTTCTTGTTTCCTCATCATCTTGGTTTTATTCTTCATGGTTTTCTGATGGACTACAATAGTTTGTATCTCTTTTATTGTTTGGAAGTTCTTCATCAAATCTCACATCTATACTTTCTAATATTTTTCAAAGAGTCTTGTTGTAGCACCTGTACCCTTTAATTTTGGAAGCATATCCTAGAAAAATCCTTTCATCTACTCTTGCATCAAATTTCCCAAGGTTTTCATCATTATTCTTTATGTAACACTTGCTTCCGAAGACTCTGAAATGTTTAATTGAAGTTGGCTTTCCATGCCATAGTTCATAGGGAGTCTTGTCACTACTTGGCCTTAAGTGAACTTTATTAAGGATATGCACTGCTGTGTGTACAGCTTCTGCCCAGAAGGTTTGAGGAATATTATTCTCTTGCATCATGGCTCTGGAAATTTGTTGAACAGATCTGTTTTGTCTCTCTGCTACTCCATTTTGCTGAGGTGTCCCTGCAATAGTAAATTGTTGTTTTATGCCATGCTCATTGCATAGGTCTGCAAAGTCATAATCAATGAATTCACCTCCTCTATCTAATCTGATGCATTTCAGCTTGCATCCTGTCTGATTTTCTGCTAATGCTTTGAATATTTTGAATTTGTCCAGAGCTTCCAATTTATTCTTGAGAAAAGCAACCCATGTCATTCTGGAGAAATCATCTATTATCGGCATGAAGTAGGATTTTCCACTTGGTGTTTTTGTTCTTGCATGTCCACACAGATCCATGTGCACAATCTGGAGTGGTCTTCTTGTTGATAACTCCTCTTTGGCCTTAAAGGATGTGTGGGTTTGTTTACCCAATTGACAAGATTTGCATATGGTATTAGAAGGCCTCTTTATTTCTGGCATGTCTCCTGATAGCCTTTCTTTCATGTGAACTGATGATGGGACTGTCAGATCTCCCAATCTCCTATGCCACAACCATGACTTCTCAAGTTTGCTAAGATGGCAGGCTTCATCTTCCTCTTTCACTATGTATACATTGTTCTCTGTTCGAACACCTTTGAGCAGAGTCTTTCCTGTTGTGCTTGACCTGACTACACAATCTTGTGCTCTAAAAAGAACTTCACAGCCTTTGTCACACATCTAACTGACACTCAGTAAATTTTCTTTCAAATTTCATCTACAAATAGTAATATTCAGCCTCCTTCTCCGCCATTATCTAAGCCGATTGAGCCCTTTTGATTTTTCCTGATTTATCATTGCCAAAAGTAACATTACCAGTTTTATTTTCATCAAAAGTTATAAATTTTCTCCTATCTCCAGTCATATGTTTTGAGCAGCCACTGTCCAGATACCATTGGCTTTTCAGATCTTGAGCAGTTAGAGCCAGGTCACATTTATTCACCTTATTTTTCCAGTGGAGGCATCCTTTTGTTTGGTTTCTTTTGTGAGATGATGAATCACATCCTTTCAGATGACATTTGGAAGGCATATGTCCAACTTGATTGCATATACAACATTTGATCATAGTTTTTGCAGAATTGTGACTATGAACAAAATTTCTTTGATTCATAAACCTCCTTGAGGTGTTGAACATCAATCTTTGTCCATAATTTCTACATTCAATAATTTTATGGCCAAATTAATTACAATAAAAATAGTAACCATAGAAACTATTTGCATACCTGATGTAAGGTTGTCTCTTCCATTTGTTTGCGTGAGGCCGTCTCTTCAATGTTTGCATCTTCTATTGGTTTGAAATATGCCTCCTTGCATGAAAATATGCAGCAATGTGTCCCAGCTTGTGACAAGCATAACAGGTAGCATTCTTCATAGGAGGGAAGAATCTCCTTTGATGATTTCCAAATTTTACATACTCAGGGGTCTTAGTATTTATTACATTCTTTGCTACTAGTGGTTTCTTCTGTTCTCTGTCTTCCTTATTACAGGTTTCTACTTTTGTAGGAATTGTTTGAGCTACTTCATCATTCTTCTTTTCTTTTACAAAAATAATCTCTCTGTCAACCTTTTCTTTTCCTTTACTTGATTCTCCTTCATATCCTATTCTAGTTTTTATCATAGGAGATCTTTGAGCACCAAGAATTTTGTTCAACTTACTAGAGCTTGTTGTTTGAGAAGAGTTTATAACAATTTTCTTTTGAGAATTTTCTAATTTATTCTTGAGACATACTACTTCTTCTTCCAACTTTTCTTGTTCCTGAGTTTTTTCTTTGATTTTCTTAAGTAACATGTCCTCTATCTTCTTGGCTTCTTCAAGCTCTATATTTAGCTGCATAAGGACTTCTGAATTATGTTCTTCTCGTACATACTTGAGGAGAATGTCCTTTTGTTTTCTGCATTTCAGCTTGAGTCTATCAATCTCCTCCAGAGCACTTCTTAGCTCCCCCTCAAGGTTGATTTCCCCTTCTTCTTCCTTATTTTCTATTTTAAAGGCTTCTTCCCTCGTACTTGGCTTCTTCTGTGGGAGCCTCATCTCATATGTTGTTAAATTTCCAAGTAGATGGTTCATGGTCAAGGTCTCCCAATCAGCTATTTCTTCTATTGAAGTTACCTTGGGATTAAACCTGGATGGAAGAGATCTTAGAATATTTTGCACAATTATACTTTCTAGCATGGTTTCTCCAAGAGCTTTCATATTGTTAACAATTTCTGCAACTTTTAGGAAGAAACTGGCAATGTCTTCATCATCATTCATTTTTAAGTTCTCAAACTGGGCTTTATAGACTTGAAGTTTGGCAGTCTTTACTTTCTTTTCCCCCTCATGGATGTTCTCCAGAGTATCCCACATTTCTTTGGCAGTGTCTTTTTACATTACTTTAATAAAATCTGCTTCACATAATCCATTCAAGATGGCATTCATGGCTTTTGCATTAGCCACAAAATCTTGTTTTGTTTCTTTCTCTATGTCAGTTGTCTTTGGGGCATATCCTAATTCCACAGTAGCCCAGACTTCTATTCCTAGAGACATGATGTATGTCCTCATTCTGATTTTCTAGAAAGCATAATTTTCACCAGTGAAAAAAGGGGCTTTATTGGTTGAGCATCCTTCTTTACTAGCCATCTTGGGAACCTAGGATCTCCTTTCAGTTGTTAGACTGGTACAAAGGAACCTGCTCTGATACCAATTGTTGAACCCTTAGTTAAACTGAGAGGGGGGAGGGGGGGGGGGGTGAATCAGTTTAACACATTCATGGAATTTTAAAACTTTTCATTAAATATTATTTACGCCTTCATTTCATGTCCAACTTAATATGTGAGTAATCTTAGAATGTGAGCAGCAAGTGTTAATATAATATAACAGTAGACTTAATATGAGAGTAGCAGGTATTAAGCAGAAGATATAAATTAGATCAACACATAAACATCATGCACAAAGACACCAGATATAAGTGGAAACCCATAAAAGGAGAAAACCACATCTTATTATTGTTGTGATGCAAAGGCAAGCTCCAACTCCCTCTCGCCACTGTTTTTCTGTAGGCACCAACCTACAGGAGGCTCCAATCCTCAATTCTGCAAGCTAAAACTTGCAAGGAAGCACCAACTCCCTTCAATTTTCTACAGGCACCAACCTACAGGAGGCTCCAATCCTCAATTCAGCTACAACTGACAACTATCAAACTGCAACTTGATAGGGAAGCTCCAACTTCCTCAATTTATCAAACTAAATGTTTGCTGATTTACCTCAGATATTAGCTCTATTCTGTAGCTTCTCTTTCTGCTTTTCTTTTCTTAATCTTCTCTGCCTATCTCTTCTATACTCTACCTTCTCTATATTTACTCTTTCTCTCTAACCCTTTTTTTCTTTCATATCAAGTTGATACAACATATATAGTTCCTCACATGACTGTTTGTATTTCACAGGAATTTGGAGTGAACACCCATGACTCTTTGGCTTCTATCTTCTCATTCCTTTTATTCAACTCATTTTAAATTTATAACAATATGTACAAATTTTCATGCCACAGTGGGATTTTTATTTTCCTTAGGATACTTTCCTTTGCATCAAAAACAATGTAAACAAAAAATATTTACATTTTCAGTTACACATTTCAATATCATTCAGCTCCTTTTCTGAACCTTGGCTTTACTGGATTTGTCTCTTCTGCTGCTGTTGAATGACTATTCTATATATCTTGGTTCACTTCTGTGTCTATTTATCTGTTCACTGTACTTGTGTGCACCAGCTACATATATAACTGCTTTTCAGGTTTTATTCTCAAATACCTATGAATCTGGGCGATGTCTATTCATTACCATCTTTGTTCTCGGGCTCCCTATCTACATTCTCTATTCATATATGAGTTTAAACATAATGGTTTGAAATTCACATTACAATTTCAATTGATCCTTTTTCCCTGTACCATTTTTCTGCCGCTGTCTCTAGCTCTTTCGTTCTTGTTCCTCAGAGAGGAAAAGGATAATCTTCCCGCATTTTTGGTTGGCTTCCTTAGAGGAACCATCATAATAACCCTAGGGAACTGATATGTGAGGGCTCTCCATTACGATTTAAATCATTTGAGATTTCATTCAGGGTTGAGGAAAGTGTGAAAGGATCATTAGAAAATACCTTTGACAACTAATTTCTTAGGAGGAATGTGTTTATTCTAAAAGATACCCTTGTTCCTAGGTAACGAGATGCACTAGGTGGCAATCAAAGGTAAGGATTTCACTTTTTCTATAGCTAGTTTTTGGTACCAGGACCTCCAACATTCTACCACATTCTGACCCTCCCAACTGCATGCTGGACCAAGAGAAGAAATTAATGCTTCCCACACATATTTGGAGAAGGGGAATTTAATAAAAAGATGATTGATCGATTATCCTACTAATTGACATAGGCTACACCACCCTGGACCTGTTTTTGGTCTCTTCTATATTACATCCTAGGTTGGTGCCCTCCCTGTTAATAAGAACCAAATGAATATCTTGGATTTCATCAGGAATTTCAGATTCCAAATGGATTTCCACCACCAAAACTGATCTATTGGCTAGCCCCCTATGAAAATATGGAATTAAAATGCTTTTGGAGTGTATTGTTTAGAGGATGAATAAGTCCAAATTATCTCATATTTTTCATCAATAAGTCTTACATTTGTTTCTTGTAGATCCATAACATATTTTGACCATTTTAATTGATGATGATCTATCAAACCTAGATTTCATGCTGATCTCAAAGTTTGCTGCTATAGAGTGGAATTATGAGGGTCAGAGACTTGTGATAATATGGTAAATCCCCTTCCTTAAGACACATAACCAATTTTTCTGAAATCCTGAATCTAGCCCCACTTCCCGCCCATGGGTCAATGCCTAAACGAATCCTATGTCCATCCTCAACTCTCAATACTAGGTCCTCACTGAAAATATCATAGGAATCTAGGAATGCTCTCCACATTATATAAATATTCATCCTGGGTTTTTCTGTCAAGCAGATCAAGTCTTCCAGAGATAGAGGAGCTATATATTTACCCATGACTACTTGTTTCCATAAGGTATCCTTAGTGATCAATCTCCATTCGCACTTTGTAGCTAATGCTGATGAGTAAGAAAATATGTTTTTGGGTCCTTGACCTCCTAGAACCTTCAACATTGTTGTCTTCTGCCATTTTACCCAAGGAGTTACAAAGTAGTGTTTTTTCCATGCCCATAGAAAAGTGAATCATATTTTCATAGATTTCTCCAACACCCCCTTAGGAATCCAGGAAAGGGACATCCAATAGACAAGTGTGGCCTCCAAAATGGATTTGATTAATACTTATCATCCTACCCATGACAACCATATGGAATTCAAACCTTTGAATCTCCTATCCATTTTTGCAAGAAGTAAGGCCTAGTTAGATTTTGAATAATTATTTGGTTTATGCTGAAAACCAAGATATTTTAGACCATCTTCAAACTCTTGCAATTCAAAGGAGAACTTGTGTGAAAGTTACCTTACTTCTTCGTTCTCCAAATTATAGATGATTTCTTAGCATTGATGAGCATGCCAATTTATTTCCCAAATATAGATAAGACCTCAAACAACTCTTCAACATCACAAAAAAAAATACATTGAAAAAAATTATGATATCATCTACAAACAATATATGTGAAATTATCATATCTAGAAATATTCTCAAACCTTGGAATTCGCCCCTAATTTTCTCCTTGTCCAATAGAAGGATCAGACCCTTAGAAACCAATAAGAATAATAAGGGAGCCAAAGGTCATCCTTGCCTTATACCACAGGAAGCATTGAAGAAAGGAGAAGTTGATCCGTTGATGAGGACAACAAAGGAGACAAATTGAATGTAGCCTATGATCCAGCTAATGAAAGGAGGAATGAAACCTTTATGAGTTATAATGAGTCTAATATAGACCCAACTTACTCTGTCATAAGGTTTCAATAGATCAATTTTGAAAAATGCTATATTGATTTTGAGGACTACCCCTTGTAAGTGATGGAACTTCATAATTTGAAGGCCTTCTTGGGCTACCATGATTGCTTCGTGAAAATTTTTCCCTTGAGGAATCCAAACTATTATTTTGATATGGTTGTTTACATGATTGGCTTGATCCTTCGAGTTATAGTTTTTGAAATAACTTTGTAAATGTTGTTGCACAAATATATTGGCTAGAATTCATCGAAGAAATGAGAAATGTATCCCTTTGGGATAAGAGAAATAAACATAAATTTGAAGTATTCCAAGACACTACCTTGTTCTTTTGACTCATTTAACACTGCCATAAAATATTTCCCTATCACTTCAAACAACACCAAGAAAGCTTCAACCGCCCATCCATCAAGCCCTGGGATGTTTTCATTTTGGAAGCTTTCCAACACCTCCTTCAACTATTCTAGAGTGAATTCTACTAGTGAATCTTCAATTTACTCTTCCCTGGTATAGCTAGGGAACAAGCAAGTAACTCATAATATATCCACAATGGATGTTTCTGGGTCTTCCTTAAAAAGTGATTGAAAGTGGAACTTTCCCATCGTTGTTAGGCCCTCAAAGGAAGCCACTTCCATATCTTCCTAGTTTCTCATGCTCCATATTGTGTTATGAGTCTTTCTCCCTTTTGCATATGCCTAGAAGAATTTGGTGTTTTTGTCTCCACATTCAAGCTAGACCGTCTCGCTCTTAAGGACCAAGATGCCTCTCTCACAACCGAGAAATGTCTCTTCTTATTTTATTTAGAAATAGAAGAGTTTATTTGTATTCTTCACTAGAGAAAACTTCCTCTCTTGTCTCCATTAGCTTCTTCAATTCTTGTTCCACCTTCAACATGTATGCCTCTTCTTTCTCATGCTTTTTATTGACCCATGAATTAATGTGGTATTTAATATTTTAGAGATTGAATGCAAACTTGTTTTTTGTTGATCTGTCCTCTCTTGGTTTAATATTGATCCAGTGAGTCTTCACTAGATTGATGAATTCATCCTCTTGAAGCCAAAAGGATTTCATATTGAAAGGGCTTCCTGGTTTCATACATCCTCCCTTGATTTCTAGAATAATCAGGGAATGATCAAATTATTCTCCTTCATCTATCCATTGTTTGAATAAGTTCAACCTGTCCAACAGATGTTCGGATAACAAAAAATTATCCAATTTTTTCGCTACTCTATCTGACCCTGCTTGTCGATTCCTCCATGTTGGATTTATCTTAACAATTTCAATGTAAATGATCTTATTTTCAATCAGATGATGAAGAAAATATCCTGGTAGAGGGTCCAATATGGCTTTGGGTCCCCATGACTCTCAATCACCCAGGGAGAAATTTATATCCCCTCGTATGAATAATATTTCCTTTTCTACAAATGAATTGGAAAAAAAATAATCCCAATAAGGGCTACACTCCCCATTTGGACCATACAAATTTACTAGAGTAAGATAAAGGCTCAATTCAAATGAAAAGAAATCTAGTCCCAGTCTAGATTTGATACTCCAGGAATTCAAAGGCTCGAAGCATTGAGAGTGCCATACCACACTAGACCACCAGAGTGGCCTTAAGCATCAATAACAACAAACTTACAATAAATAAGAGTGGATTCAAGAAAATTGACTACATCCTCCCCATTGTCGCTTGCTGCCTACACCTACCTACAAGTCAATGAGAAAATCCTTTAACCCCATAAGATGTGGTTGGTGGAAAGGAACTAAGAGGAGGGGTTGCCACACTAATCCCAACTCTCTTCATTTATCTCCTAGGTTAGCTATGGGGGGTGGTCCCGTCCCTAAAGGAAAACTGAGTTAAGATGTGAGGTTCTAGGAGAATGTTATAGTGAAACTAAGGGAAAATTTTAAGAATGGAATTTTATCTTAAATTTTAGAAACCTTGGAGAATCTTACTAGTCCCTAATATCCAAATTTTAAAATGTTTGATGATAATTTTGTAAAAATGTTTAGATTTATAATTATTTTATATTAGAAAATATATAATATTGGTGATTATTAAGGTAAAATAATATTATACTATAAAATTTGGGCGAATTCATTTTTAATAAATTGGAAAATGGCGAATCTGTTTCTTGGAAAAAGCATGGAATATTAGCCCACTTGTGAATATTAGCCCCTAAAATTTTACCTAGTGAAACTGGATTAATTTTAAGTATTTATAAGAAAATATGATGTGAGAAACTTGAAATGTAACGTGAGAAGACCATAAAACCAGTGCCTTATAAATAATTTTCTCAAAGTAAAATGTAATGCTCTCAAAAAAGTGAAAACAAAGTAACCCTCAAATTCAAACAAAATATTGTTATCACAAGATATTGCAAGATACAAAAAACGCCTATGAGATAATCAAATTTAGGAATCAAAACATTGAAACATATCTTTCCAAAACTCCACAATTAGTATTTAACTTGGAAAATGTGTAAAAGGAAATGCTAAATGCCAAATTAAGATATAAATATGAAATTAGATCTGAAACATGGAAAGAAAGCACTTGTTATGAGAATTTCAATACTTTCTTTTGGAATAAACTTTACATATGAAAACTCAAGCCATAAAGAAACAAGTAAAGTAAATGTGATGGAATAGTGCTCTTAGTTAATTTTATTAGTTACCTCTACCACAAGATTTCAAATGAATTCTTCAATCCTCAGGCTCCACCCTCGCCCAAAGATGTGGATCTCACAATGAGGAGTCAATAGAGGAGTAGAGGGTCCCTAAAATGTATATTCAACCAAATTATGTTGGAGGTAAAATTTTAGTGAGGCTTGGGGCCTTTATATGCAAGTTGTGTAGATTTTCCCAATTAAATTTCTACATGCAATGCGTCAAAAGAAATAGAAATGAGAAAAATCTCATTGCAATAACAAATTAAACTTGATAAACGAGAATGGAAATAAGATCATATGTGTTGCACCAATAAAATGAAAGTAGGCAAGTTAAATGAAATAGATTTCCTTTAAGATACAATTATTTCAAATGAGAGATAATGCTCCAATAGTTACCAAAATATGTAGCATAAATGGACCAAATATTAAAGCATGTGCATAAATAACCATGAAACAATTAAAACTTGCCAATAATATAAATCTTTCACACATAAAAGAGATTTGCTCAAGTTTGTAAATTTTGGAACTTATGCTTGTTAGATTTTGTTATGAAACTAGCTCCAAAAATAGAAGAAAAGAGAAATCGACGCCTTAGAAATCAGCCACTTCGAGGGGGAAACCTCCAATACATTACATAAATGAATAATTCTTGGATGATATAAATGACCAAAACCTCCTTCTATATATAGGAGTCCATGCAGCCACAATATAATCCTAGCCGACCTAACAATAATAATGTAAGGGCACAATAATAACAATATTGGGGTTACAGGGGTACAACAATAACAATAAGGAGGCCACACTAATAACAATAGGGGACTAAACTAGTAATATAGGGACCTAACATGCCCCTCTCCTTCAAAAAAGTGTTGTCCTCAACGCTTGATTAGCTCTGGGTACTTCTATATAAAATTCTTATCCTCCCATGTAGAATCTTCAGTGGGTAAGTTCTTCCACTTGATGAGATACTTTGAAATTGATCGATTTCGTAGCTTTCGAGTTCTTGTTTCCATGACCGCTTCAGGTTCCAATACGATTTTTCCTTCCTCATCAATTTCTAGCAATATTGTTTGAACTGGAAGTTTTTCATCTATAACCTTATTTAAGCATGAAACATGGAAAACTGGATGCTCTTGCAAAGAAGCATGAAGCTCCAATGTGTATGCCATAGTACCAATATTTTGCAACCCCTTGTAAGGACTGTTGTACCTTAAGAGACAATCCCTTAGCTATGATAAGGAATCCATGCTTAAGACATTTATATAATTATGTCACATAAATATTGGTCTTTGTTTAATCACTTTCAAATATTTAACATTAAACCCTCAAAGATCAAGTACAATGAATGTCCCACAATGCTATTATCTGTTGATATGGAATGAAATGATTAGAAGAACATGAAAGAAAGAAGCCAAAACTAATATGATGTTGTACAAAATATATCACCTCAAACTCCAGAAGAATTATGAGAAAAGAAACAGTTAAAATGAAGGAGCGCCTATTAAGGATTTTAACTCTTATTCACACAAGTAAAAAGAGACCTGTAGCTTCATTACTTCATTTTATTCAGAGATAGAAAGTACACAATGTAAACTGGAAGACACATCGACAACAAAAAATTCCAGAATCTTGCTTTTCATTCATTAATCATTTGAAATCTGAGTACAAAAATTGCAGTCTGAAGGTTCAAAACTTGGAACCCTTCTCTTTCTTGTCTATCTAATTAAATACAATAGAAAGAAATTTGTAACTATTGTAACTGATCCTAACTACTTCAAATACTTAGGACTTCGTCAACTATCTATTACATGTCCTCAAAATGTCTTATTACAATTACATTCTCTTTAAAAGAGGAAAATATCATGAAATTAAAATCCTAATATATATGTTGAATGTGAATTGATGACGATGATGCTACATTTCCTTGACTGGCTGGTTTATCCTTCTTTGAAGTCAAGGGGTCCTTTGGTAAATCTGTCATCTAGGCTCTACATTTCTTTTTGCGGGAAGTCTCAAGGTACGAAGAACTCATCGGGCTTATGCCACTGTAGTGAATCTCGACCGTTGATCTGGATTTCCTCCGCAGTCAACAGGGTCAACTGTGGAGGCACCCTCCTCATTAACCCGTGCACTGAAAGTGCCCGCGGGTTGATACTTTTATACCCTGTCTATCAAATCGTTAGATCCTGCTCCACAAGATGCTTTCTTTTTAATCTGTGCATTGGGGCCCACTTCCACAAAGGTTTAAAGCATTAACTTTAAACTTAATATAACGAATATTACATTTATATGCTAAAGTATATGAACCTTTACACTTTAACATACATTTTGATAATTTTCTATTTTTTTGTATTTTTGAAAATTAAAAATAAAGGATATTGCAAATGAGCCACAGCATCTGGCTCCACCTGGGGATAATGTTTTTTTTGCCACAAAACACTAAGAAATGCAGATTAGTGCCTTCACTTCAGGCATGGAGTCAAATTTTCTTTGATGAAAAATGTACAATGAAAGAAACCGAATATGTACAATGGTGAACCATAAAAATTTAATGCTGGAAGTAATGTTTTAGATACTACCCGTTCACAGAAAGCTCTATCATTTCTCCATCAATATTTTCCAGCATGAAATTGTTATTCGATCTTGCTTCAGTAATCCTGAATGGGCCATACCAGAGAGGATCAAACTTACCATGCTTTCCTTTTTCTTCTTTTCTGGTATCCCATCTTAATACCAAATCTCCAGTTTGAAAAGGAATCTCCTTTACCTTCCTGTCAGAAATGGACTTCATATTTTCTTGATAGGTGACCAAGTTTTCCGTAAATTTATTCCTGCTCTCACTCAATTCTATCACCTTATTTAGTCTTCTTATCAATGCATTAGGTTATTCTTGTGCTTCTTGAAGAAAAGAAATTACTGGTCTAGCTACCTGAGTGGGAAACAAAGCTTGAGTACCATAAACCAATTCATAAGGGGACTTACCAGTAGATCTTCTAGTAGTCATCCTTACTACCCAGAGAGAAAATATTAACTTTGAATCCTAGTTCTTCTGATTCTCATTAATTGTTTTCTTCGAAATCTTAACCAATGTCTTGTTGGAAGATTCAGCTAGCCCATTCCCTTGAGGATGATATGTTATAGAATGAGACAAAATGACATTATATGTTTGACAAAAATTAATGAATCAAACTAAATTGAATACCCGAGCATTGTCTGTTACAATCTTCACTGGACATCCAAACGTGCTGAAGATGTTCTCTTCCAGAAACTTCATTACTACCAGATCATTTGATTTTCTGGTAGGTATTGCCTCCACCCACTTAGTAAAATAATCAGTGGTAGTCAGAATCCACTTGAACTGCCCACTTGATGGTGGATTAATTTCTCTGATGAAATCTAACCCCCATTGTCTGAAGGGTTCTTCAAAAAATACAGGGAGAAGAGGTAGAGGAGCTAACCTTTACTTTTCTACAAACAATTTACATTTCTGGCAACTTCTAACCACTCTATATACATCAGCAAACAAGGAAGGCCAGTAAAAACCTGATTTGAGGATTTTATGGGTAGTAGCTTTCCAGTTATAATGGCCCCCACTCATACATTCATGGTACTCTTTGATAACTTCCATTGACTCTCTTTATGTCAAACACAAGAACAAAACGCCAGCAAGATCCTCCCAATATAATTTAGGATCAATTATAACATAAGCTTGAGCTTTGAGTTTAAGAGAAAGAAACAAAACAATGTTTCTTTCTTTTTTTTCTTTTATATATATATATTATTAAAAAAATAATCTCTCAGTGTGGCCACACACACATATATATCTTTCTTTATCATATAAACACACACACTGTGTGTATATATGGGACTACTCGTTTTTTCACACTGTTCTACTTTTAACTATAGTGAAACAAAATGCCCGGTGAATTAATCTACACACAGGAAACTTTGCCTGTGAGGCTTTATCTCGTCTTTTAATGGTATTTTCTGATAAATAATATCTAAATCATATGTCTTTAAATATTCATAGGACCATGCAAACAAATCCATATACTTCTTGAAAAGATCAACATACCTTTCTTTATAATCCTTAGGAACTCCTTTGAACAAATTAACCATCTTGGGCTCCTGTTGAGTTCCTATATTACAGTCTTCCATTTCGCCCTCCTGAGATACTTTTTTCTGGTTCACTACTACATCATTTGCATCGAACAGTCTTTGAAGAGGAACCAAACCTCTGGGAAATGTACTATCTTTCAACTAAATTATATTCTGATCACCTATTGACTGCTTCAGGTTTTTCAAGACATCATTCTGTTCATTTTGTTCACTTTCTTGATATATTTTACTGTCTTAAAAATTTCCATTCATCGTTAGGAAATGATTGATCTGCTCATCATCTTAAAAAACCTTCCAATGCTTTACATTATCAGGAATTGAAGTTCTATGCCTCAAATAAATCTCATATCTCAGTCTTGGATTATTGGGTGGCTTAAATGTACTCGCTGCAACTACCAGTGAATCTTCCATTCTTTTTTATTCTCTTGGAAAAAACTGAATATTCAAGGCTTCAAAATAATTTTCAATCAGGTCCCACACTTCATTTCTATAAGATCTCAATCTGGGATGTTTGGTTTGACACAAATTCTTAATCTGTCTTATAATCAATTGAGAATCACCAAAAATGGAAATACATTGAATTCCCATTTTTTTTACCACTTTGAAGACTCAAAATCAATGCTTCATACTCAGCTACATTATTGGTTGATTCAAATTCAAGATTAAAATAAAAAGGTAAAAGATTACCTTCTAGAGATATGAATAAAAACCCAGCTCTTGTGCCATCCTTTGATTAGGCACCATCAAAATAACACTTCCAGATTTTATTTGAAACTAACTCCTTATGTACAATTGCTGAAGAGAGTTGCTTCTGTGAGTCTTCAGCAAATTCTGCATCTTCATGCAGCATAAAACAAGAGAGATCCTCCTTTTCTTGGCCATATATAGGGGAATTTCCTGCATCCTTCTTTGTGGTAGTCTTAATAAATATGGTTTCTTTGTATAACCTTCTTTCTTCCCCATTGAACACAAGAATGATTGCATATGTAAAGTCTAGTTTTAAGACACCTCCAAGATTTTTTCCCCAAGATCTGGACAACAGCATACCAAATATGGCTGGAATATCTGCAACTAATACATTCATCATGATACTCTTGGCTGGAATTTGAGCCAGAGATACCACCATGTCTTTGATAAGCCCAACACACTTCACCCCTTTTGAATAAAACGAATAAAGGTCTCTATAGGGCTTAGTGATTTGTAAATTTAATTCTTTCATAACAGATAATGGCATAATATTATGTGATGCACCAGTATCTAACATACAATTATGCAGAATGAAATTATGAAGAAGCACTGATATATAAAATGGAGGAAAAAAATAATCTACCTCTTCAACATGTGGACCAAAAGTGACCACTCGTTTTTCTTCTTGAAAATTCACAGTATCACCAATATCATCAGACTGAGAAAGATTAATAAATTTTGCAATTTCCTTCTTATAACTAGGTGTTTTAGCAAATTCAAGCAAAGGTACTTGAATTTTGATCTTTTCTAATTCTTTAGAAAGACTGAAAGTTTGATTTTGTTTATTAATATTCTTAGGTTCTTCTTGATTTTTGTTAGGATTAACATTATGCTCAGGTACAGTGACAATCTTCTCCAAAATATTAGAATCAATAGAATTATTCTGGGAAGCCTCATCCTATTGTTTTTCATTTCCACTCACTGAATTTATAGGTTGTTTCCCCTTGCCTGATTTTTTTATTGAGTTCTTTGGTTGTGGAGTCACCATTGGAGAAGGGACTGACTCTAGCTATTTTTCCTCATCATCTTAAGTTCTCAATCTCTTTTTTGATCTTAATTCATACTTCTTATGCAAATTTGTTTGCATAAAATCAGTGAATTGCTTACAATAATCATCCATCTCTTCTTGATCAAATGATACATTAGGTTTTGTGTGCATTCTTCTTCACATTTCTCTTCTTCCTCATCATTTTCCATATAAACAGAAGATATTTGATCTTCAATATCTTTCTGATCATCCTCAACAGACTGTGAAGGTGTTGCTTCTAGATATAAGGGTGCTTGGACTTGATCCTAGTCTCTTCTTTCCCTCTGTAAAATCTGCAAGGGCTGCTTTCTGAACTGTGGATTGAAAACCCCTCTGTTTTTATGTGCATGCTTCTTATTGTCTAATTCCATCTTCACTAATTTATTTGACAAGTTTTTGATGACCTTAGTCATGTCATCAATCCTGTGATCTTGTGATGAACCTTCTTTAGCCTTACCTTTATCTTGAACTATCTGATTTTCATGTGCTTTTCCAGCAGCAATCATGTTTCTTCAATCTCTACAGCATCTCTTTGGATTTTTTCAAGAGTATCAGATCTTCTCTCTCTCAAAGTGAAACTAAAATCTGATACAAATGCTCCAACAAAAAAAAACTTGCTCCAATAGGAGGGGGTTTCATTTCTGCAGGAAAACTATTATACAATTTGTTAAATATTTTAATGAAATCATTCATGCTTTCATCAGACTTTTTCTTAATAACATTAAACTCTGCCAATGAATAACCATGATCTCTCTTTTCACCCCATCTTTGGATGAATTTTCTTTCTAATTCATCCCAATCATTAATTGAGCCATTTGGTAATACTTTAAACCATTTTCTTGCCTTGCCATTCAGAGACTGTACAAAAAGTCTCATTACTACATCAATATGTTCAACATTTAAATTTTCAGCAAAAGTGACAAACAAAGGCAAGTGTTGTTCTGCAGTTATTTCATCTTCACCAGTAAATCTAGGAACCAATTTAAGGTATTCCCGAGGAATTACAATCATTGGTTGTGGAAGATTTAATGGTGCATATCTATTCATCAAGAAAGCAAGGATAGGGGTTGCCATGTTTATGCCTTGATTAACTGCTCCTTGAGTAGGTGGGGCTTGTATACCAGTTGTAGATGTGGATGGATGAGGTGAAACAACTGATATGGGAAGGGGTTGATGAAAAATAGCATAAGAAATGGCAAATATATTAGGCTGAGTTTATGTGAATGTGAATGAAACAGACTCAAAATATCGTTCTTCTAACTTTGGTTCTTGGAAATGAATAGGTGAGGAGAAGGATTCTTGTTCTGAGAAAATTAGTTTCCGGGAAATATCCTTGGATGAAAGGGTATGGGAACTGCTGCCTGGTGCAGGCAGTGTAGCATCAGGTGTAGAAAGTGTTCTTGATTTTTGGCCTTTTTTAGAAACCATCTTTTCAGCATCTGAAAGAATAAGAGATTTCTGCTGAGAGGTATCTGACCTCGTATGTGGCCTTTTATACACCAGAATTCTGAAATAAAAACACAACCTGATATTCCCTCCTCTCTAAGCAACCAGAGGAAATATGAAAAAAACCCAAGGAAAAACTTCACTTCTTTGTCCCCGACAACGATGCCAAAAAATGTTGTACCTTAAGAGACAATCCCTTAGCTATAATAAGGAATCCGTGCTTAAGACATTTATATAATTATGTCACAGAAATATTAGTCTTTGTTTAATCAACTTCAAATATTTAACATTAAACCCTCAAAGATCAAGTGCAATGAATGTCCCACAATGCTATTATATGTTGATATAGAATGAAATGATCAGAAGAACATGAAAGAAAGAAGCCCAAACTGATATGTTGTTGTACATAATATATCACCTCAAACTCCAGAAGAATTATAAGAAAAGAAACAGTTAAAATGATGGAATGCCTATTGAAGATTTTAACTCTTATTCACACAAGTAAAAAGAGACCTGCAACTTCATTACTTCATTTTTTTCAGAGATGGAAAGCACACAATGTAAACTGGAAGACACATCAACATCAAAAAATTCCAAAATCTTGCTTTTCATTCATTAATAATTTGAAATCTGAGTACAAAAATTGCAGTTTAAAGGTCCAAAACTCGGAACCCTTCTCTTTCTTTTCTATCTCATTAAATACAATATAAATCAGTTTGTAACTACTGTAACTGATCCTAGCTACTTCAACTACTTAGGACTTCGTCAAATATCTATTACATGTTCTCAAAATGTCTTATTACAATTACATTCTCTTTAAAAGAGGAAAATAACATGAAATTAGAATCCTAATCTATATGTTGAATGTGAATTGATGACGATGTTGCTACATTTCCTTGACTGGCTGGTTTATCCTTCTTTGAAGTCAAGGGGTCCTTTGGTAAATCTATCATCTAGGTTCTGCATTTCTTATTGCGGGAGGTATCGAGGTATGGAGAACTCATCGGGCTTATGCCCCCACAGTGAATCTTGACTATTGATTTGGATTTCCCCCACAGTAAATAGGGTCAACTACAGAGGCACCCTCCTCGTTAACCCACGTGTTGAAAGTGCCCGCGGGTTGAGACTTTTATACCCTGTCTATCAAATCGTTAGATCCCGCTCCATGAGATGCTTGATTTTTAATCTGTGCATTGGAGGCTGCTTCCACAAAGGTTTAAAGAATTAACTTTAAACTTAATATAACGAATATTACATTTTTATGCTAAATTATATGAACCTTTACACTTTAACATACATTTTGATAATTTTCCATTTTTTTGTATTTTTAAAAATTAAAAATAAAGGATATTGCAAATGAGCCACAAAAAGGACCATAGTACTTTGGTGATAATTTATTATCCTTCTTAGCTTTCTTGAGGGACATTTGTTTTTATGGTTGTAGCCGTAAAAATACCGAGTCTCCTACATCAAAACTTCTCTCACTGCGATGTTGATCTACCTGTTGTTTCATTCGATTTTGTGCCAAATTTAGGTTATCCTTTAAGAGTTGGAGAACTTCTTGTTGATGCTCGATGTGATCTTCCACTACTTTAACCTTATAATTTTCTCCTAAAGATGATGTGATGGACGGTGGATGATATCCATAAAGTGCCATAAATGGGGTCATTTTTACTGCAGTATGGAAGGAAGTGTTATACCACCATTCAGCTAGAGGTAACCACTTGACCCATTTTGTTTGTGTATCGGATACAATACAACAAATATATCATTCCAAACATTTATTCACTATCTTAGATTGACCCTCATATTGAGGATGATAAGATGAGCTATGAGTTAATTGAGTACCCAAACAATAAAATAACTTCGTCCAAAAATTTCCAGTAAAAATGGGATCTCTGTCGCTCACAATAATCTTTGGGTTTCCATGTAGCCTTTGAATTGTGTCCATAAATGTAGCAACTGTACTTGCTTTAAATGGATGAGATAATGCACAAAAGTGTGCATAATTGGTAATTCTATCAACTACCACCATGATGACACTCTTTCCTTCGGACTTAGGTAAACCTATGATAAAATCCATTTAAATCTCCTCCCAACGTTGACATGGAATGGATAAAGGTTGTAGAAGACTTGGGGTCTTAATTGTCTCAATTTTATTTTGTTGGCACACCAAACATTCCGCTAGAAACTTTTGAATATCAGATTTAAGGCCATCCCAAAAAAATTCTTTCTTCACCCTGTGGTAAGTTTTTAAAAATCCTGAGTGTCCTCCTAAAGGAGGAGTGTGCAATTCCAAAATAATATTTTGTTTTAGTTGGGAATTCTTACAAATATATAAGCGATATTTATACCATAAGAAATCATTTTTCTAACTAAATGTATCATATGTACTAGGATATTGTTGCAAATTTTGAATGACTGTCCACACTTCTTCGTCCTTCCTCCATTCATCCCTTGCTTTGGTTATCCAATCTGGTTGGATAATAGAAATGGAACAAAGCAATGCTTCAACCTCTTCATTATTTTTTGAGAGTGCATCTACAACAACATTTAACTTCCCTTTTTTGTAGATTATTTCAAAGTCATAACCCAACATCTTTGCAACCCATTTTTGCTGCTCTTCTGAAGATAATCTTTGTTCCAAAAAGTGTTTAAGACTATCATGATCAATTTTTACCTTGAAGTGTCTTCCCATTAGGTAAGGTCGCCATTTCTTTAGTGCATGTAGTATTGCTAACATTTCCTTCTCATAAATAGCTTTATGTAAATACTTTCCTTTGATTGGATGACTTTAAAAAACAATGGGTCTTCCTTCTTTCATTAAAACAACACCAATTCCATTTCCTGGGGCATCACATTCCACAATAAAGGTTTTTGTGAATTCTAGTGTAGCTAAGACCGGTGCTAGGCACATTCCCTCTTTAAGATGTTCAAAAGTGTCAGTTGCTTCAGGAGTCCATGAAAATGCATCTTTCTTCAATAATTTTGTTAAAGGTGCTGCTATTCTCCCATAATTCTTAACAAACTTGCGATAATACCCTATTAACCTGAGAAATCCTCACAACTACTTTATGGTTGTGGGGACTTTCCATTCCTTAATGGTGTTACACCATTTTTTGGTCATCTAACTTGTTACTATTAGATGGACCTAAGTACGCCATGTAAGACCAATTTTACACTAAGTAAAATTTCTTTCACTATGAAAAATAACTTAGTAAACCACCTTTATTAAGTTGTTTATGCTCTAAACAGGAAACCCCATGAGGAAATATTAAATAAATCCACATTTGTTTGATTTTCCTCAAGGAATAATTATTTAAACAATAGTTTAATCAATATTTCTGGTCACATTTAACCCAAAACAAGAAAACTAATTAGATAAATTATTATTTATCTCATTATTTTCTAGGAATAATTATTTAAACTGTATTTAAATAATATTCCTTGTTAAATTTGACTAAATTACTCATAAATAGTTAAATAAATCATTATTTATTTAATTATTACTCAACCACATCCTTAAAATGATAAATAAATCATTTATTTATTTATTATTTACAAATAAAGGGATTTGACCCAAGTCAAATTCCTTTTCCCTTCAATAAAAATAATAAAATATTCCATAAAAATTGGATCTTGATTTGGTTAATAATATTTTAATTATGCACCAATATCTAGACTAACTCAATATTTTGTTATAAATAGAAGGGTTTTTCCATTCATTCATCACCTTTTGTTGCCTAAAGATCACTCTGGATCTATACTTTTGGTCTGAATTTGATCCACCATCTTTGTCATATTTTTCTATCTTTTTGCTTGTGAGATCCCTTTGAGTTCCATTTTTTGTCCGGGTTTTCTACACCATCAAGAGAGAGGAATTTTATATCTGAAGTGTTGAGGAGTTACAAGAACCAATCCCATTGAGGAGAACTGGTAACATCCTTATATGTTTTCCTCCTAGGTTCCCTTAATATAAAATTCATTCAACATATCCTTGTCCTTTCTATTGGATACATGGAATAAATCTCGTTTTTATTTATTGCTTAATGTCTTTTGATGCATAGATCTAGATTTTTTCAACATTTATCTTGATCAAATAATTGCAGGTCTGAAGATATTGGCAGCCATATTTGTTGTTAGGGTTGTTTTTTATACACAGCTAAAGTGGTCTTTTTTTGTACGCTTGCGATTAAGTTTCATACTAACAACTGGCGACTCCACTAGGGATTACGATTACGACCGCTGTCGTTTTTCTGATCCCTGTATATCCAAATGCTTATTTTTGCCTCTTCAGCCTCTATTTTTTTCTTTTCTTGATGTTTTTTTTAACCTATAAAACCCTAACACATTAAAAATTCTAACTTCCATGTGTTTTCGGACCTATTGTGCAGGTGATAGACATCAGTCGCAGCTGAGACGACACATTTTGCTTAAATCTGCCACCAAGAGTGCCGGAAGTGTAGGTCACACTTTTTGGCCCTAAAATTGCAACCTAGAGCTTCAGGACACACTTTTCAGCCAAAAAACTACGGCCTCTATAGAAACAGGTCAGAAACTGCGACCTGGAATTTTTGCAGGAGTTTTTCTGAAAGTTTTCTGGGTTTGTCTGGGCCTCTATTCAGGGTTGTCTGACCTCCGTCTCTGCCTGCTTTGGACCTATACTTTTTCTGTTTTACTCAACTAAGTGGGAACCTAGCCCCCTAGGGCTTCAATACCCTCCACTTTTGGTGGAAGAGTTTTAGCTGTTACAGGTTGTCTGAAACTTCAGAGTCTTCAGCCATTTTTCAGATCTAATCCCTCATCTTCAGATCCACTTGAGATTGGATTTTTACCCATCCAAAACACCTCATTTAGTTTTTTTTTAGTCTTCCTCTAGGGTCGCCTCTACTTACCTCCAGGATATAGCCTTTCCCCGCCTCATTTACAACAATCTTTCCTCTGATTTGTTGTTGTTTTTTGCACCACTTTCCAGTAGATTTGACCTTTAGATCCCTGTACCTCCCAACCTTAGATCTATTGGATATTTCAATGTGTTTTGATTAGTTTTTGCCTAGCTACAGACTATTTTTTGATAGGCTCACCTCCTTGGGTTTATATTATTGCATTATTAGCTGTTTATTTTCTGTTATTTCAGTTCCATATACTATTATCTGCAAGTTTATTTACAACTACACAACACACTTTTTATTTTTCTCTACAAACGTCTGGGTTTAAAAATTAAAATTTACACACTTTGCACACACACCCTAAGCGAAAAAGAGCTTGGTTAACACCGCCAAGAAAATACTCTAAAACATGGAAATCAATTGATCTTGCACCTATTTGCCCTTGTTTCGACATTGTAATCAGTTGATCCTACACCTCCTTGCCCTTGTTGGTCTCTTTTTCCATTTTTTCCATGTTTGTGTCATCATCATTGCGCCACAAAGGCGTTTATCCTGGAGACTTCTTGTGTAATATTCCTTTTCAAGAATTTCTGCAATATGTTCAATGGAGACATTGTATAAGGAAAACCGTGCAACAGAAACGTAGAAAAAGACATGGATCTCTTTATATATGTTGTATATAGCTTAAATATTAAATGGCATCATAAAAAAATCATTCTAGCTACATTAAACAGATCTCCCCAGCTCAAATGTGCTCAAAAGCATTCCAATCCCATGACTTCACACAATAGAATTTCTGGAGACTGCAATAGCATAATTTTAATTAGGATTTCTATAGAAAAATATGATTCAATATATATCTATAGATTTCATTAGTCATAGAATAAAAAATGGGAGGTTTGACCTCTTTTACATGGACATTAGAACACCCTGGCAGGGGTTTTCAGCAAAATACCAATGTAAAATGCAGTACTATAGAAAATAACGCAGTCCACTACAACTCTATATTAAATAAGACTAAATATTATATGAAATAGATGATAAATACAGAAAATTTCCAAAGGCCCTCCTTAAAAGACTTCCCGGAGAGAAATAGACACCTCCTCCTGCAATACAAGCACAAAATCAAGGGGTTTAACCCTGCTACTGCTGCTCTTGTAGAAAAGATGCAGTTACTAGAAGTGACTGCACTGTAGATGTTTATGGTTGAATGACCCCAATTCATTTGATGGAAAATTAGCTAAGGACCTTCCTTTTTGATCTCTTAAACAAGATAAACCAAAGGTGAAGATGGAATTCCCGCATGAGAATCCTTTGCACTAAACAATGCTGCAACTACAGCTAAATAGCTAAAGCTTGCAAGCAGTCAAAAGACCAAACATAGATGAATATTGAATTCCTTCCTTTATTCTATCTCCTTCTTATTATCCTTGGTGAGCCTGCTCACCCCGGACCCCACTCATTGTTAAAGTGACTTTGTAGAAAAGATTCCTCTTTTAAAACTGCGTTGTCCTTGTTGGTTTTCCTCCTCTTGTAGAAGCGTTGTTGACTTGGTAAAATAGATCTAGTTCACTTGCATTGTCCCTCTTTCACACCAAGGTGGCTTTATTTTCCCTCCTAATCTAATCCCTTTTCACACTGGGATTTGTTTTATTGTCCTTTTACTCTTCTACTGCAAAAATGGAGTGATTATAATATTTCAATTAGCAGTGGCTAATTGGGAATATTACAGTCCTCCCTGCTCAAAATTTTCTTTCCCACAAGCAACAGTAAAGAAGGATACTACAAGATCTTCTCTCCCTCCCAAGTGGCATTCTCATCTAGTAGATTCCTCCATCGAATTAGATATTCCTTGATGACTCTGTTTCTTAGCTGCCTCTCCCTTGTGTCTAAGATTCCTTCTGGATACAAAATTAGGTGGCCCTCATCATCAATGGGGGGGAGATCCATGTTGGCAACTACATTCCTCCCAATGGCCTTTTTGAGGCAAGAGACATGGAAAATATTGTGGATCTTTCTTCCCTTAGGAATCTAGCTCATATGCTACCTTACCAACACACTGATCACCTTGTATGGCCCATAGAAACGTGGTTTGAGCTTCTCAGCTCCCTTCTCCTTGAGTGTGGACTATTTATAAGGCTGAAGACACAGATAGAATAGATCTCCCACCTCAAACTGTCTCTCTATCCAACCACGGTCTTCATATATCTTCTATTGGTTCTGAGTAGTAGCAATGTTGTCTTTGAGTGCTCTGAGTATGTCCTGATTCTCCTGAATCCATTCCTTTTCTCTTTGAGCCTTACTTTCCCCAAACATAACATCAACAAATGAGAGTGCCTCATACCCATATAAGGCCTGGAATGGAGTCATGCCAATAGACATATGGTGAGGAGTGTTGTAACAATACTCTCCCAAGTGGAGCCAACGTATCCAAGCCTTAGGCTGCCTTGGTACATAGTTCCTCAAGTAGCCTTCCAGTTACTTGTTCACTATCTCAGTATTTCCATTGATTTGTGGGTGATAGCTAGTGCTTGGAGTCAAATATGTCCCCACTAACCGAAAAATTTCTTGCCAAAATCCACCCATGAAGCCACTGTCCCGATCACTCACTATGGTCCTTGGGAGACCATGGAGTCTAAATACATCTTTGAAGAAGAGCTCAGCTACCTGTGAAGCAGTATAATGTGCAGAAATGGAAAATAAATGAGAGTACTTTGTTAGTCTATCAACAACTACAAAGATACAATCCTTACCCTGTATTGTGGGTAGGCCGGTGATGAAGTCCATAGAGATGCTTTCCCACTTCCCATCTAGAATAGGTAGTGGTTGCAATAACCCAACAAGGTGGGTGTGTTCTCCCTTGTTCTGATAACAAATTGTGCACCCTTTGACATGTTGGAGCACATCCTCTTTGAGACCCTTCCATGAGAATCTCTCTCTTATGGCCCTATAAGTCTTTGTGAAACCTTGATGCCCTACAAGTGGGGAATCATGTGATGCTAGTAATATCTTCTCCTTGAGCTTGGAATTCTTAGCCAAGAAGATCTGATACCAGTAATAGATGATCTCATCCATCACCCTATACCTCTCATCTGATACCACCCCATCAAGTATCTCACATGCAAAGTCATCTTTGGAATACTCAACTAAAAGTTGAGCCTTCCAATCTGCATCCATGCCCCTCAAAGACAGCGTTGTAGGCCTCCTAGATAGAGCATCAACTACCACATTGCTCTTCCCCTTGACATAATTTATGTCAAATTCATATGCTTGGAATTTTCTGACCCACTTCTTTTTTCTCTCCTGGAGTTGCTTCTATTCAAGGAAGAATGTAAGACTGTTTATGGTCAGTCTTCACCTTGAACTTATTCCCCACCAAGTATTTCCAGAATTTGGATAATGCATGAATGATAGCCAACATTTATTTATCATAGATGGGGCATAACCTTTCATGAGGAAGCAACTTCCTACTCTCAAAGGATATAGGATGCCCTCCTTGCATCAAGACTTCTCCAATCCCTTCACCTGATGCATCACATTCTAGAACAAAAGGTTGAGAAAAATCAGGCAAAACCAAAACAGGACAACTACTCATTAGCTCTTTGAGCTTATCAAAATCCCTCTGTGTTGTAGGTTTCCAATGGAAATCTCCCTTCTTTTTTAAGTCTGTCAGTGGTGCTGCTAGTTGTGAAAACCCTTTCACAAACTTCCGGTAATAAGTGAATATGCCCACAAACCCCCGGAGTTCTGTGACATTTCTAGGCTCAGGCCAATCTCTGATAGCCTGGATCTTTTCCTCATGTACCCTCACTCCATACAATCCTATGTTGTGCCCCAAATACAACATCTATGTGAGGCTAAATTCACACTTGGAGAGCTTGGCATAGAATTGCTGCTCTTTGAGGATATGTAAAACTATCTCAATATGCTGCAGGTGCTCCTCCCAAGTGCGGTTGTAGATAAGAATATCATCAAAGAAGACCAATACAAACTTTCTCAAATGACCACGGAATATGTGGTTCATGCAAGATTGGAAATTTTCTGGGGCATTGGTCAATCCAAAGGGCATCACTAGAAACTCAAAATGCCCATAGTGACATCTGAACACTGTCTTGGGGATATCTTGCTCCCTTACCTTGATTTGATGATACCCGGATCTAAAATCAATCTTGGAGAAGTATTTAGAACCCCTCAACTCATCCATGAGTTCATTGATCCTGGGTATAGGTTACCTGTTCTTCATGGTCTTCTTGTTCAAGGCTCTATAATCAATGCACATCCTCAATGTGCCATCCTTCTTCTTTACCAAGAACACTGAAGAAGCAAAAGGACTAGTACTAGGCCAGATGTGTCCTAGAGCTAGCAGCTCTTGGATTTCCCTCTCAGTCTCATCCCTATAAGCCTTGGGGTGCCTATAAGGAGTGGTGATTACTGCTTGGATCCCTTGCTCCAACTCAATAGTGTGTTCAAACCCTCGATCAAGAGGTCTCCCTGGTGGGATATCTCCAAATACAGTAGAATACCAATCCAAAAGAGACTGAACATCAGGATGCACTGGTGAATCCTTGTCCCCTACTTCTGATATATGCAGCTCCACTGCCCATTCTACATCTCCTTTGTGAAGATCTGCCTCCATCTCGCGTGCTGAAACAACCTAAGGGGGGTATGTGTTTATACCCTTGATATTTTGATAATGACCATTCTCCCCTTCTGTCCATTCCATCTCCAAAGTTTTCCAATTAGTGGTAACTCTCCCAAGAGTGATCAACCATTGGACTCCCAATATGAAATTGGTAACTGGAATATCTACCACAAAGAATTGGTTTGTCAAGGTGTAGGTCCCCATGGTAATGGTTAGTGCCGGAACATACTTAGCACACTGCAGGGTCATAGCTCCTGGGACCAAGACCGAGAATCCCTCAAACTTATCCATGTGGATCCCTCTCCTTTGTACCAGCTATGCATCAATAAAATTATGAGTTGCTCCACTATCTATCAACACAAATACTCTCTGCCCCATAATAGTACCTCTTACCCTCAAGGTCAGATATTTTGGGACCCCTCTTAACGCTGCAATAGCTCCCCCTCTTGGAGAAAAGTCTTCTATGGATGGTACAACACTAGCCTCCTTCTTGGAGAAGGTCTTGACATAATGTGTCCCTCTTGCAACACATTCTTCCTCCAAATCACAAACAAGGATTGTCTTCTTTGGCCTTGAAGAGGTCTCCTGCTGCAATAATGTTCTTGCCCTGGGCAAGGTGTGTTGTAAGTCCCTAGCTTTCTCCATAGCTTCAAGGAGAGTGGTTGGTTTAGTGGATTTGACCAGCCCCTGCAATGGTTAAGACACCCCATCGATAAACATTCATACCTTCCTGTTCATAGTGAGGTTGGATACCATCATTGAAAGCTGCAAATATTCAGCAATATAGTCTTCAATATCTCCCTCCTTTTTGAGCTTGGTTAACTTGACAAAATGGGCTTCCGGATCTCTCGGATCAAATATTTCCACTAGCATCGTGGTGAAAACTGAGTATGAAATGATGTCCAAGTGTGGTCATTCCATGAAACCACCATTCATGAGCCTCCCCCTCTAGGTCCAGTGCAGCTATCTTGATGGCTTCTATTTCAGAAACCTTGTTGAGCTTAAAGTAAGTGTCTAGCTTCTCCACCCCAGCCTTGGCTGTACACTTAGGTGTTCCATCATATGTGGGCAAGAATAAACTTCCCATACTTTGTTGTAGGTCTGATCCTTGCATCAAGCTCTCCTCCTTTTGATGAGGATTAACCCTCCTTCCATCCTTGAGGTCCCTTGAAATTTTCTGTAGGGTCTGAAGTAGGAGATTTGAAATATATTCCTCCTCCATGCTGAATATAGATTATCCCCACAACCTAAGCCAAGAGAAGAGCTTTGATACCATTGTAATATTCCTTTTCAATAATTTCTGCAATATGCTCAATGGAGACGATGTATAAGAAAAACCATGCAACAGAAATGAAGAACAGGACTTGGATATCCTTATATATGCTGTACGTAGCTTAAATATGAAATGGCATCAGAAAAAAATCATTCTAGCTACATTAAACAGATCTCCCCAACTCAAATGTGCTCAAAAGCATTCCAATCCCATGACTTCACACAATAGAATTTCTGGAGATTGCAATAGCATAATTTTCATTAGTATTTCTATAGAAAAATATGATTCAATACATATCTGGAGCTTTCATTAATCATATAATAAAAAATTGGAGGTTTGACCTCTTTTACATGGACATTAGAACACCCCAACAAGGGTTTCCAGCAAAATACCAATGTAAAATGCAGTACTACAGAAAATAACGCAGTCCACTGCAACTCTATATTAAATAAGACTTAATATTATATGAAATAGATGATCAATATAGAAAATGGCCAAAGGCCCTCCTTAATAGACTTCCCGGAGAGGCACCCTGGCCAAAGGGGTTTAACCTTGCTACTGCTGCTCCTGCAGAAAAGACATAGTTACTGGAAGTGACTGCACTGTAGATGTTGATGGCTAAATGACCTCAAGTCAGATGATGGAAAATTAGCTTAAGACCTTCCCTTTTGATCTATTAAACAAGTTGAACCGAAGGTTACGATGGAATTCTCACATGAGAATCCTTTGCACTAAACAGTGTTGCAACTATAGCTAAATAGCTGAAGCTTGCAATTAGTCAAAAGACCAAACATAGATGAATAATAAATGCCTTCCTTGATTCTATCTCCTTCTTCTTATCCTTGGTGAGCCTCCTTACCTCGGACCTCACTCATTGTGTAGGTGACTTACTAGAAAAGATTCCTCTTTCAAAACTGCACTGTCCTTGTTGGTTTCCCTCCTCTTGTAGTAGCATTGTTGACTTGGTCAACTGGATCTAGTTCACTTGCATTGTCCCTCTTTCACACCAAGGTGGCTTTATTTTCCCTCCTAATCTAATCCCTTTTCACACGAGGATTTTTTTTATTTTCCTTTTACTCTTCTACTTCAAAAATGGAGCAATTATAATATTCCAATTAGCAGTGGCTAATTGGGAATATTACATCTTGGCCTTCATCCTCAGTTTCCGGTAGGAAGACTTACTCCTCCACGTAGGATTCGAGTTATTCCTCCACCGAGTCCACACTCTAACTCTTCTTTTGGTTCATTGGGTTCTCCTTCTAATTCCGTCCCCAGTTCTCCTCCTGTCACCTTCACCATGTCTGGTTCAGAACCTAACGCTGGGAATACTACTAGTGGGACCGCAACAGGAACTATCCCGGCTGCTCCCCTGTATGGCAGGCCTCAGTCTTCCCAATTTTGAATAGTTGATAAATGACCCTATACACCATAATGTTGGTTGGCCTGCAATTCCAACCAAGCTCCCTTATGACATTCTCAAGTTTGAAGGTCTTGCTGGCGAAGATCCTACAAATCATGTTCGATATTTCCACATGTGGTGTTTGTCTAACTTCATTACCGATGGCTCTATCCATCTTCGGTTGTTCCAACGTACACTTACAGGTGAAGCTTCTAAGTGGTATGTTGATCAAGCCCCATCCTCTCATACCACTTTGCAACTCTTGCTCGGGCTTTCTTGTCTTATTTCCAGCGTCCCCTTCATTACAACACTGGCACTGAAATTTTGACTTCTTTCCATCAATCGTTTGCGACCTGCCTATTCGATCATGTCTAGGAATGGTAGAGAAGAAAGAGCCTATGTCGAGCCCCTACCTTCAAAGACCATGTCTACAAAGATTGGTTCCTTAGATCTCTCTTGCCTGCTATCGGCAAAGATGTCGCATCGAATTTCCCTCAAACCGAAGAAGTCGCTCTCCAAATTGCATTAAAATATGACCTGATCTATGCTCAATCGGGTTATGTTTATACTGTTCTACCTGATCTTCCTAGACTTGGTGGTGCCAATGCATCGGGGGCATCTCATGCCATGGATGGTATCGTTGGAGCTTTCTCTCATCCATACGCTCAACCTCCCATGGGCTATGGTTTTCCTCAGGGGGGGGCGAAACACCTCCTACACTTTTCCCCCTCTCGATAGCATGTATCCAGGATACAACATGCCTCCTTGTTTTTCCCAACCTCCTTATTATCTGTATCCACAGCCTAGTACTCCAGCTCCTCCAACATTAGCACCTCCTCCTCCATTGCCTTCTGAACCCCTGCAACAGCAGTCACTAACCCCTCAAGGGCAGGTGTATGCACAACAGGGCATGAATAATCCTCCTCCCTCAAAGAAGAAGAGGAAAGGCACCCAAAATCAATCTGCTCCTGGTAATCCTAGACCTAATCCGCAAAATAATTCCCCTAACACTGCTGACCAGCAATAGGGCACTCAGCCCAAGCAGGACAGGCATGTTCGCACGAAAAAGCCTTTTTCTTGTTGTGGTGTTTATGGTCATTACACGCATGATTATCCTCTTTTACCATAGATGAAGCAGATGTGGGAGTCTCAAGAAACATTGCGAGGACAACAAGCCTCCCCTTTTGTCCCTCCCAGTGCTGCACCTAGTCAGCCAACTGTGTTTACTAATCCTTTCCCTCAGCAAGTATTTGTGGCTACCCAACCACCTAAAGGTCAGGTAGCTACTCAAACTCTTCCATATGGTACCTCCGATTACCAGATTATCATGATGAATTCTGATCAACCTCTAACCGTAGACATCAATCTTCAGACTCGGTCTCGTCAGTACAACAAGCCTCCTGCTACGTCTGTCCTCGAGCCACCTCCTTCGGTCTCTATATAGCCTCTTTCGACACCTAATGGTACTTTTCAGATCCCTCAGCCTAAGGCATAGGTTCATACCAAGATCCCTAAGGGAACACTACACCGAAATGCAGCTTCTAGCAAAGCTGCCCATTCGTATAGTATAGTAGATGATTTGGCGCAATCTCCTGTTGCTATTTCAACGATGGAAATCCTCCAGTCGTGCCCTTCACAATGAAAAGCTCTATTATATACCATGGGAATTATATATCCTTCCGATGATCGATTGATTGTCTTTGATGTTGACCGGTCAGAACATCCTCCTCTCCCTACTTCCATTGCCTTCCAAATCGCAGTTAAGATCTAGAATGCCAACATTTCCCGGTGCATTAATGATGAGGAGGCATCCACCTCTGTAATGTTCGCTTTGGTTTGGAAGCAACTTAGATCACCTGAGTTGGCTCCTTCCACGATCACTCTCTGAGCGTGGGATGGCCATGCCTCCCAGCCCATTGGCTTATTCCGCATTTTTCCTATTACTCTTACAGGAAAGACTGTTTGCATTGATGTCGAAGTCATAGATGCCCCCTTATATTACAACATTCTATTGGGTTGTAGCTACACTTATGAAATGTCTGGTGTCCCATCTGTGGTTCACCACAATATTTCCTTCCCTCATAACGGAAAGATAGTCACCATTGACCAGTTGACATATTACGAACCAAAGTCTCAGACCTCCCCTGAGTCCATCATCTCTTTGGTATCCAATAAGCAAACCATCGATCCTTTGACTAGTGTCTCACCCGGATTCTACAAAGACACCTCATTGCTTGGTACATTCCCTGGTCTTCTTCCTCCTATCTCTGATCCCAACTCATCGAATTTTTTCATGATGAAATCATCTCGGGCTGCCCTCAAGCAGCCCACTTCGCCTAGTCAGCAGCCTCCTCGCCCTCTGCAGCCTACTCCTAGCCCTTCAATTCAGCCTTTTGGACCTCCTCCTCCTGGCCCTTAACCTACAGCTGGTATCTATGAGCCTCTTTACCCTTCTGGAATGGTTCCTCTAGGCCTTAACTATCTTGGAGTCATCCTGCCTAGCCATTACCCCTCTGGTCAAATACCGTTCCTAGCTCCCCCCCCAAAGAGTTTACACGGTACCTGTCATGGCTACCCTCTCTCTCCCTAACTTGACCCTTGGGATTCTCGTCTGGTACCTTGACCCTCCAGCCACTACCCCACCTGGTCAACCCAAACCTTATCTTGCTTTGACCCTGGTTCAACCGATCCCCATGACTTCTCCCATTGTTATAGTGCCTCAGCCACCTCAACAAGAACCACCTCCTGTTGCGACTGCTTTGGGTAAGAAGGGCAAAGCTTGACAAAGGGCATCAAAAGATAAGGCTGCCCTGACTAACCCTGCTCCTCCTCCGCCTCCAAATCCTTGTGATTTGTGTGATGTCATCGGCCATGCCACCCATAACTGTCCTGAACTGCCTTGTATCAATCCCATGCTTAATGTTGTGTTCCTTGAGCCTATGGTCCCTGAAGCCTTTGTTTCTTCCTCGACCGCAACCAACAACCCTGAAACTATTCACACTAATCAGCCTTGTTCTTTGTGTGATCTACATGGCTATTATTCCCACCATTGTCCCCACCTTATGCATTACCGCGCCTCTTTGGAGGTAGTTTGGGAGTACGAGGTTGAAGAAAACCAATCTGCCTCTCCCGTCCTTGCATAGTATGATGCGGGCCAGCTTGAGGATTTACTCGCTCCCATTGACATTCCCCCTCCAAATGTCGAGATGACGGAGCCTACGGCAACCATCCTCTACCTATCATCATCCATGAGACCCTTGGTGGAATTTCCCTCTACATCTTCCCCTTTTGTTTCACTTGACCTCCCTTTAGTGATCACCATAGGCTCAACATCAGTAGATCACTTATCTGCTTGTTTTTTCGTCATCCCCCGTGACAATGCGCATGTGAACCTTTCTTCTCATGATGATGAGTCAAGTAGCTTCGTCCTATCATGTGGTCTCCCTTCCTCCAGTCACTCCATCTTCTATTGTGATGATGACATCATGGAAGCATTGTCCACCCCTAACTTCAACTTTCCCGCCCATAAGTGAGATGGCACCATCTGTGTCTATGGTGACTTTTGCGGCCTGAACACAAACTACACCTCCTGTAGCTCCCACACTCCACCTCACCATTGACGTGTGAGTAGTAGATATCCTACCCAGATCACTCCCTCTCACAGCATGCATTTGATTTCTACTTTGCGCTTAGGTTGCTATCATTTTTCATCATTCTCCCATTTATTGTCTTGTGGCACCTTCCAGATGGACCTCTCGTCTACATCTTATATCAGTTATGCTGATGAGGCAAGTCACTATTCCCGAAATCTAGCCTCGGTAGGTTGGGCCATATTTTCCCCCTTACATTCGGTTGTTCTCTCGAACGGTGTATGCATTGGTACTGCTACTAATAATCAGGCCGAATATGATGCAATGTGAGGTTTATTAGCCGATGCCCTTTCACATCGCATCCTCCACCTTCATGTTTTTTTAGATTCCCTGCTTCTTGTCATGCAATTGAATGGTGTATATCATGTGCATAATCTTATCCTTTTTAGAAGATATTTACAAGCAAAGCTTTTTATATGTGAATTTGAAATCATTACATTCAGTCATGTACCTAGAGCACAAAATCACTATGTAGATAGCATTGCAAACAATATTCTAGATTGGCATTTAGCACACGCATTTAACACAAGGAAATAACATAAAACCATCAAAACGATGCATATCCATAATATGTTTCATATACAAATGTTTTAGAGTCCATCAACTCTGATACATATGACATGCCCATAACATGTTACAAAAACTCAAAATTGGGGGCACCACCTACCCTTACACATTAATAACTATCTGGAGGATCCCGAGCCAATGGCTCTACTCTCGTAGCTCGTAGATCACACATTCCCTGTCCAGCCATTGCTATGCGCCGCATGACCCCTCGCCACTCCGAGGGTAGACCAATACATGGCTCTATGTACTGGTCCTCTAAGTCTTGCCAGCCACACTCTGAAACACCGGTCAGAAGCCTCTCACATCTATGACAGACGTCCTCCAAGAGAGTTGTTGCATCCTCATTTTCCAGTGCCCTCGATCCACTAGGTCTTGCAGCTCCTGATACTGCAGGCTATCCCATATGCCTGGCCAGTTTTACCAGTGCTGTATCTGCATACCAAAAGTGAAAGAATCAGTACCATATACAATATTCTAAAACTTTACAATGCACATAAAAATATTAGCAATTTTTCACTTACCATCGGGCCCCTATACTTGACCAAGAGGTAGTGGCAAATCTGGGTCCCCATGATAACTCATCCCACTATAGGGATAATCTTCTATGTATAATGGCATTTGATCCCAATGTGCAAAAAAATTAGGTCGGAACACCCGTCTATCTGCCCCACCTCCTCCTCTACACAGTAGTCACCCCCACCGGTGCATCCTAGGCTCTCTCGGGCCCCCATCCTAGAGCTATATGCGAGGTCGAAGTGTTGGGATCTTCTCAAAGAAGAGCAAGAAAAAAAATGTACCATATGTACAGTCACGGTTCACTTGCCGCTTGCATAGCAACAACTTTTGTTTCAATGACGACAACATCATCTGGTCCCACCCATAGTAGGTCCCACTCAACACACTCTCCACAAGCATCATCTTCCCTCCAGTGATGTGATGGAGTGCTTGGTTGCCTAGGATCCGCAACACCGCTGTGGCCACAACAAGGTTCTCTAACCTCTCTAGATCCTCGACGGGTATCCATGTCCCTTTGACATGGAGACCCAGACAAAAATGGCGCTCTAAAAACTCCATGATGTTCCGCCCTCATGGTAATACTGGCTGAGTATTCCCTACCATCCCAAATGGTGGGAGACCAGTTAGGAAATATATATCCTAGACCATCAACTCAATCTAGTGCCCCTGCACTATAAATACCTCATGGTCCGGGTCCCAATAGCTAACAATCTGGGCCAATCAGGGCTCTCCATCTCTCATCAAATGGTTCTCCACAAACTTTAGAACCCCAAACCTGGCCAATGCACTGCGGACACCCTGGTCCTCCTGGATCTCTAATCGTAATGTGCCCAGGTCTCTCTCTCTCCATTTGATCCGTAATTATGCCATATCTGCACAAAACCATCATATTTTTCAGTGTACAGATAGGAAATATTGTATCCAAACACAAAAACCTAGTTCTTAGCCAAAAAACAACACAAAAAAATCCCTCCCTATCAAGTCGCACTTTTCAGGCCCAAACCTGGAACAAGTCACAGTTTTCTGCCCAAAACCTACTACCTAGGTCACAGTTTTTGCCCCAAAAAGTATGACCCAGCTGTGAAGAGGAGAAGAGGTCTCTTCCTGAGCTGTGGGGACCTAAACTGAACTTTCAATCCACTGAAATGAAAGAGTAGGGTTAGGCATCTTACCTGCAACTAACGGATCTCAATTCCAATGGTTGGTTTGTCCGCTATGATCGCTGCAAGCTTTAGGGCCTTCTCTCCTCTCTACATTAACCACAACTCCACATGAAAATGAGTGAATTTGGAGGGAAAATGCCTTATTAAAAGAGAAACCCCTAATTTTTCTTTCGCCTGCTACGACCAAACTGTAGCTCGATTTGACAAACCGTCTGCACCATTGGAAAGCTCTCACCTAGTCTTCAAGTGGGTATTTTTTAGTTTTTTGTGATTTGATACTTCACCAAGACACATTTTTTCCATGAAGCGTCAATTCACCACTCCCCAAAATTGAATTTCCTCACTTGCAACACTTGTACTTAGGGTACCACTTTGCCTTCATACTTGTCCATGCTCGTGTCAATTTTTGTTGTGAGTAACCATCATGTACTCATGTTTTTATGGTCCCTAATGGACCTTTTCTATGTGGCAACATCATCGAGTCGCCCTTGTTTAGAGCATCCGAGTTGAGTCATCATTGCATCCATGGAGTCTATCTTGAGTCCCTTTATATCCCGCTATAGTTCTCTATCCTTCATTGCTGGGTTCCTCTCTCGTGTTGCACATTATGGCCTTCAGTCCCACTGTCCCCTATCCCTCATGATATTGTGTCAGTCGCTACTAGGTCATCCATGCCCTTTATGCTCTAACAAGGGAAGTCGTCCATCCGCTACTCAGTACCCCCCATTTCATCACCAATTCTGGTGTTAGTCTGTCAGTCGCTCTACTATTTTCTCTCGTGCCTTAGTTAAGGATCCCTTATTGCCTCACCTATGGTGGACCTCCTTCTGTAGACATCATATCATTCATTCCAGAAGACAGGTCTAGAGGGTGGTGTACCTTGGTTCCAGTTTCCACTCTTTTTCGGTGCCTCAGATCAGGAAAAGGGACTCCTTATTTTCCTTTGATTTGATTGTTTCTCAGCTCCAGCTCCTTTCATCATGATTGAGATCTGTATACTTGATGGTTTAGTGATGCAACAGATGATACTGGTGATTCATGGGTATGTGTGAGATGTCTCAGCCCTCATGAGGGGGTGGCCCTATAGGTAGCCCCCCACATGCCTGGATGACCTCTTCATTACAGCCTTTGATGCAGCTCCATATATTTGATGATGTCATCCTCAGCCGCTTGCAGCGCCTTTTTGTTTGCATGTATCAGTCAGATTTTCAGAGCCTTTTCCTATTTACAGGGGAATTTGCATTGCATTTGTATCTCATGTACTCAAATATTATTGTATAAGTCCTGGCTGTTATCCCAGGCACACTATGTATGTGGGATTCGTTATCATGTTTTTACCTGGCTCATGTTTATGCCAGCATGTACTATATTGTTTAGTCCCTTGTTTATTGGATGCACTATTCTTTGTACTTTGTCTCGGCGGTCATAGGTATACCTCCCCCGTGGCCTATAACATAGTTACTCATTCATAAAAGAGACTTCTCACACCTGTAAGTCTCGCCTCCTCAGGGTCTAGTCCTCTAGTGCTTTGGTCTACCTTATATTTCTCTCTCTTTGACTTCTCCTTCGGTGTCTAGTGATTGAGTTCTTACAACGTACTTCAGTCATACGATTAGCTCCTAACGCTCGCACGCTGGGGGAAATCTGTTACACCATTTTTTGGTCATCTAACCTGTTACTATTAGATGGACCTAAGTACACCATGTAACACCAATTTTACCCTAAGTAAAATTTCTTTCACTATGAAAAATAACTTAGTAAACCACCTTTATTAAGTTGTTTATGGTCTAAATAGGAAACCGCATGAGGAAATATTAAATAAATCCACATTTGTTTGATTTTCCTCAAGGAATAATTAGTTAAAAAATAGTTTAATTAATATTCCTGGTCATATTTAACCCAAAACAGAAAAATTAATTAGATAAATTATTATTTATCTCATTATTTTCTAGGAATAATTATTTAAACCGTATTTAAATAATATTCCTTGTTAAATTTGACTAAATCACTCATAAATAGTTAAATAAATCATTATTTATTTAATTATTACTCAACCGCATCCTTAAAATGATAAATAAATCATTTATTTATTTATTGTTTACAAATAAAGGGATTTGACCCAAGTCAAATTCCTTTTCCCTCCAACAAAAATAATAAAATATTCCATAAAAATTGGATCTTGATTTGGTTAATAATATTTTAATTATGCACCAATATCTAGAATAACTCAATATTTTGTTATAAATAGAAGGGTTTTTCCATTCATTCATCACCTTTTGTTGCCTAAAGGTCACTCTGGATCTATACTTTTGGTCTGACTTTGATCCACCATCATTGTCATATTTTTCTATCTTTTTGCTTGTGAGCTCCCTTTGAGTTCCATTTTTTGTCTGGGTTTTCTACACCATCAAGAGAGAGTAATTTTAGATCTAACGTGCTGAGGACTTACAAGAACCCATCCCATTGAGGAGAACTAGTAACATCCTTCTACTTTTTCCTCCTAGGTGCCCTTAATATAAAATTCATTCAACATATTATTGTCTTATCTATTGGATGCATGGAGTAAATCTCATTTTTATTTACTGCTTAATGTCTTTTGATGCATAGATCTACATTTTTGCAACATTTATCTTGATCAACTAATTTCATATCTGAAGATATTCGCAACCATATTTGTTGTTAGGGTTGTGTGTTATGCACAAGTAAAGCGGTCTTTTTTCGTACACTTGCGATTAATATTCATACTAACAAATGGCTTTAATTTTGTTAGGTTCCACCTTAACACACTCGTGAGATACAATATGAACCAGATATTCCTCCTCTTGTACTCCAAAGAAACATTTGGATGTTTTGGCATATAATTGAATCTCGTACAATAGTTTGAACACACTGTCAACATGTTGAACATGATCCTTCCAAGACATACTGTAGATTAGTGTATCATCAAAAAATACTAGCACAAATATTCTAAGGAAGGGTTTGAAAATGGAATTAATCAACCCTTGAAATGTATAAGGTGCATTGGTAAGGCCAAAAGGCATGACCAAAAACTCATAAGGACCCTCATGGGTTCGAAATGTTGTTTTTGGAATATCTTCAGTCTTCATTCTAATTTGATGATATCCTGAATGAAGATACAACTTGGTAAAATAATTTGTTCAATGTAATTCATCAAATAATTCATCAATCATAGGAATGGGAAATTTGTCTTTAATAGTGATCTTATTGAGCTCCCTATAATCCAGACACATGCGCCATGATCCATCCTTCTTGTACACCAATACTACTAGAGTAGAGAAATAACTTTGACTAGGTTGAATTATACCAGCCTATAAAATTTTTGCAATCATACATTCAATTTCGATCTTTTGGACATAAGGATATCTATAAGGCCTGATGTTTGGAGGAACACTTCCTGGAATAAAATAAATAGCATGATCATGATCACGAATAGGTGGGAGTCCTTTGGGAGTTTCAAACACCTTGGAATGATTGTCCAAGACTTTTTGGAGATCTGCAGAAATAGATGATTTTGATGTTGGAATGTCCAGTGAGCATAATTGTGCAATTACGCCTCAT
Organism: Pinus albicaulis; assembly: GCA_034641835.2. NCBI lineage: Eukaryota > Viridiplantae > Streptophyta > Pinopsida > Pinales > Pinaceae > Pinus > Pinus albicaulis. Next base: position 291,894,361 of record CM076574.1, on the reverse strand, counting down.
TGTTCTTTCTTCAGAAGCTTTGTCATGAAATTATATATTATTATATTTCCTGGCTTCCCTGTGATACCCCGTAATTCGACTTCCTTTCCTTCTAAAAAAAATTCAAGAAAAGTTATTTAAAATTGAAAGCTACCATCCCCAAAGATTGTAACCATTGTACTCCTAGTACAACATCAACACATCACATTGGAATGGAAAACATTGGACTATTCAATACATATTCCCCCATGGTTAGCTTGATATTATGGAATTTTTCAGAGTAATTTATAGTTCCTCCATTTGAGACCATCACTTGACATTCTGGTGTTGTGTATAGGAAACAATTCAATTCCTTGGCTACCTTACAATGAATAAAATTATGGGTACAACCCGAATCAATCAACACTAATACCTTTTTCTTCTTGATATTTTCTTCTATCTTGAGAGTTTGATGAGTGGTAATTCCTGCCAATGCATTACATGATATGGTCAGACTCATTTCTTCCTCTTCTAGCGTTGGTTCCTGGTATATATCCTCTTCTTTTTAAGATTCTTGTTCATTTTCTTCTTCCTCTGGACAATATATGTAAAATAATTTCTTCTCAGGGAATTTATGACCTTTAGTGTATTTTATATCACAACTATAGCAGAGCCCTTTTCTTGTTTTTTCTTCCAATTGTTGTGGTGTCAACCTTGTAGGTTGTGGAAGTCTAGGAGTATCAACACTTCCATCTTTATATATGTTAGTGGTAGGCTGCTTGTCGCCATAATTTTGCATTCAATTTTTCTTGCCAACCTGAATGATTTTTCCAATGAATTAGGTTCCAAAATGTAAACTTCATGTTGGATGTTATCCTTTAAATTCCCTATAAAGACATCAATTATGTATTCCTCTCAAATATCAGTTACCCTTATATTCAATTTTGGAAGTCCTCAATGTGATCCACCACTGAACCCTTTTGTTTGAGATTTAGCAATTGGCTAAAGAAGGTGTTGCTTTTTGTATCCTCATGATGTGCTATCATTTCCTCTGTAAAAATTGACCAAGCAACAATTTTTTTACAGGAGAAAATCCATCGATACCATACAAATGTATTTTGTTCTAAATGTAAAGTTGCAATGCGTACCTTTTGTGTGTTTTTCACATTATTGAGATCAAAATATTGCTCCATCTGTAGTATCCATGTTACGGGATCCTTGCCATCAAACTTCCTCATATCCTTCTTTGGAATATGGTGGTTTTTCCATCCAACATTGGATTTTATGAAATTTCAATTAACATTTATTTTGTTCTCATCATGAGTTTCCTCTACTATATTTTCGCCATTAGGAAACATTTCTTGTATCAATGTTTTCAAACCTTCTATGTCTGCTTTTAGATCATTCTTCATGTTTTCCATGTTGCCTTTCATTTTTTTCATCGACATTAGCTTCCATGTCACCATATTAGCTTCCATGCTAGCTTCCATGCCATCCATCTTGGCTTCCATGCCTTTCTTCAAAACTTCCATTTCATTTTTTGTTACTCTTTGCGAGAGCGAAATTTGGTGCACTTGCTCTTGTAATTTTGATATATCATATTGTCATTCTTCATCTTCATGAGTCATAGTAGAGACTTCGAAAGGCTTAATGGGTGTTGAATTATTTTTAGGAGGCATTTTTAGAACCCAATACTGATATATATTCTACAATATGCCCTTGGAATCAATTCAAACTAAATTTTCACACAATATTTATGCAATTCGAAAAAAAATACACACCTTTTTCTTACTTTTGAAGAGCTCGATATTGAAACTGAATTATCTTCGTGATTTCAGATCTTCAATATCTGAAATTTGGCCTTGTATTAGCCCTTTGAAGCTTATTTAAAATGCCATAGGTCTGACCTGCTTTGGTTTCTTCAAGTCAAAGTTATGCCCAATATCCCACAATGACCTAATTATGGACTGGTTTAGTAGAGCGAACTTTTATGGCGTGCCATGTGTCATTGTTTCCTACTTCGGATCTTAAATTGATACACAGGAAACTAAAATTTGTGTACTTGTGACCAATTTTTATATAATTTCAATCCAATGCTCAGAGAGAGAGTTATGACGATTTTTGCACGGTCACCTCTTTGAGATGAAATTAGGGAGTCTGAAACAACCCTAGCTTCCACAGATCATATCTCCGAAAATATTGTGAATCAAGCTCTGAAATATTTCCATGAAATTCCTCAGGATTTCGGCTTCCCTTTGTAATAATTTTAGCTTCTGATCCCTCGTAGAAAAAAAATTATAGCGAAAATACCACGATGACTTGTTTAGGTTAAATTTAGGAGCCTACAAAAAGCCCTAACTTCCACAAATAATATCTCCGAAAATATTGAGAACCAAGATCTGGAATTTTTCCACAACTTTCCTCAGGATTGCAGCTTTGCGCTGTAAACATTTCAGCTTCTGAACCTTCATAGAAAAAAAATTATAGTGAAAATTCCACGATGACCTATTTGGAGTAGCAAAATCGTAGAATCTTAAGTTCTGATACCAAATGTTATGAAACCAGCTCCAAAAATAGAAGAAAAGAGGGATCAACGCCTTAGAAATCAGCCAATTCCATGGGGAAACCTCCAATATATTACATAAATGAACAATTCTTGGATGGTACAAATGACCAAAACTTCCTTCTATATATAGGAGTGCATGGGGCCACAATATAATCCTAGTCGACCTAACAATAATAATGTAAGGGCACAATAATAACAATATTGGGGTTACAGGGGTACAACAATAACAATAAGGGGGCTATACTAATAACAATAAGGGACTAAACTAGTAATATAGGGACCTAACAGATTTTTTGGACACAAGATTTAGTGAATGGAATGTGGAGTGAATATGTTGTTAATTTTAAGCATGTACGCAATGGAAATAAGCATAAAAGAAACCAGAAACAAATTCAATCCACCCACAAAAGGTCCTTCCTCTTCAAATGAGGAAGGGGGATGCCATGGGAAAATTCCCAAGCTCCTTCAAACAATTTTTTTTTTTATTAGTGGTTACATGAGTAGAAAAGAAGCCTCGAATAAGGCTTCCCAAGAAATGAAAGGAAATATTTACAAAGATAAGAGCTTGGAAAATATAGAATCTGCCCTTTGAGTAAGAAAATAAAAGAAAATGGAAAAAACTCTATAAATCAGAAAGTTTGCAATCCTCAAAGGCCCACGACCTAGATAACTCAATGTTGTCCATATAGAGCTCTTGACCCCCCTGCAAAATTTGTCCTTGAGTACGTGGAAGGTCTGGCATGCAGGATGATCAGTAGTTTCCCGACACCTCTTCTTCAAAATATTTGTTATCCAATTCTCAGACCTATGGGTTGCCCAAAAAAAATCAATTATTAGTGTAAAAAGAGAGAAAAATAAAACAAGATTATTTTACAACTAATATACAAAATACTAGCTCAAGTAATGGGAGTGAACCCCCATACTTTCCTAGCTTAGAAATTTCTCTTGAAATAACTTGTGTAAATTTGAAAGCTCTAAAAGGAGTATTTTAAATTTTAAATGAAACAGATGATCAAGTAGCTATAATACAAGAAAAATCTCTCTTGGTCTTCATTGGATGAAATACTTGGGGTGGAAAATAGCCGAGTCTTGGATCACTTTGAATCTAGGGGTGATTTGATCTACGTGAGACTTCTCCCATTCCTAGATGGATTCCTCCACAAAATACAAATAGATCTTCCCTACACACTTGAACAAGTATTAGTTTTCAAAAGTATTAGAGCATCATAATGAATAAGATAAACCAAACATTCCTTTGAAAATGACTTGGCAAGCTTATTTCTAGAATACTACTCTAAATCAATGATATGTGCCAGATATATTGCACACATCAATCCAAGCTATATGGAAAATATAAAATAATACTGATCAAACATGTAAATAAATTCAAACATAGTTTATGGAAATAAATCACTTCATAATTCCAAGAGAACACCAGCCAAATAGCCCCAAAGTCTTGATTATATTAGCCAATATGCAAGTACGAAATGAAAGAGTTTCCTCAATCCCAATATCTCATAACATGATCAATATAAGAGCCCATGGCTATATTATAGAGATTTTTGGGAGAAAATACCAGGGAAGAATGCATGTGAGAACTGAACTTGGAGAAAATCCCAAGGAAAGATAGGCCAAGTTCGATGTGAAGAATACAGAGACACAAGAGAAAAATCAAATTCCATATGTGCACCTCAAAGGAAATAAAATTCCATATATGGCCAAGTAAACTCATCCATGAGTGAATCAAAGTACCGTGCTACCTTCAGTCAACCCATTCAAACTCGAACTAAGTGTTTCCCCATATGTAGATGATCTCAAGGTAACTCTGCATAGGCCCTTAGGAACTATGTGATTCCTCTAGTGAAACTTGTAGTCTGGACAAAGGAAAGTATTAAATCCTCTAAGTGAAGCGATACATGTTGAATCACTCAAGAGAACTATGAGAAGATGCCCCACATGACCTTCAGTCCAAATATTACATAGAATATTCCTTCAGTGCATGAGATTTTTGAATAAATTCGATTTTCAACATGTGCAGCTATTGCTTTATCTCTGGGAAATTCGATTTTATGAAATAATGGTGTATTAATGATGCAGCATGCTCAGTCATATGTAGAAACTATAAAAACATGTGTATATTAATGGATTCAATCTGATCTAACAATGTACTAAAGCCAGATACTGAATCACTTCTACAAATCAATTGCAGAAATTAAAAGTGATCACCAATCACATGAAGAAAAGAAAGAATCAAATCAAACCACAACACAAATAATTTCCTAGGGAAGGCTTGCTGCTCAAAACCCCTCTATATTATATTGTATATTAACCATGGAATCATGAAACAATTACAATGCACTCTTCTCATAAGAGTCTCCTGCACCCTGCTAATTGTCTCACACTGTCCTAGACAAAACTGGCCAACACTTAGCCAATTATTAGCCTCTAAATATCCTGCCTTGCTTGTGCAATTCCTGATGAAATTAATCCCTATTCCTTATGAATTTTTGCCTTCCTAAACTATGCAAGGATCATGGGCACTCCAATGGATGTCTAGTTTGCATGCAAGCAACCTACTAATCACAGAGTTGATAGTTAACCTCCCTTTAACCTTTATCTCAACTGGGTATCCACTGGAACTAATATGCATGTAACTATTAATAGTAAATTATTAGTTTCATGGAAAATCCCTGATTGTGAATTAAATTATATTTAATTCACTTGATCTATCACTAGTGCAAAAAACAGTTACAACTAGTTCAATTGACTCTAACTCACCTAACTGAGATAAATGATTAATCATGCATTAAACTAATGCACCAACTACAATTCGAACTCCATAAATAAGAGAATTACTCTGCATGCCTCACCAACCACCCTCAACTCGAAATACATGAGCTAACTGAATTTATCACACTCAGTTAACTGTTACAAGTGATCATGATATAAGATTACATTTTATTGTTTGATTTAATCAAGAGAAAATTAAATTAGACACTGCACCAAATTTAGCCCACACTAATGTAGGTGCTTCTAGGACCTATTGGTCCCACACTAGTGTGTGTGCTACAATTTCTTGTTGGACTTCAACACTCCCTCTCAACAAGAAAGGGATTATCTGCCACCCTAATCCTACCTCTATGGTATTTGAATTTACTCATGGTGAGCACCTTCATTAGAATATCTACATCCTGATCTTCTGTGGGAATGTACTGAAGTAACATTATGCACCTTTGAACACAATCCCTGAGATGGTGGTACCTGATGTATGTGCTTGGACCTATCATGAAACACTAGATTAACCAAGAGTTTAATGCCACTCTAGTTATCACAATGTATCACTGTTGGATCCATTTGAGAACCAAACAAACCAACCAGGATATTTCTCATCCAGATGGCCTCATATATAGCTTGACTTGCTACCATGTACTCTCCCTCGGCTGAACTGAGTGCCATAGATAGCTACTTCCTTTTGTACCAAGAAACTGCTATTGATCCTATGCTGAATATCCCTCCTGATGTGCTCTTTCTGTCTAAAGGATTTCCTACCCAATCTGCATCTATGAAGCCTTGAAGCTTCACTCCCTCTGTCCTTCCGTACCATAATCCATACTCTGCAGTGTGCCTGAGATATCTCAAGATATGCTTCCCCTCCTTCCAAAAGAGCTTGGTTGGCTTAACCATAGCTTGAATCAGCTAGTAAACTGTGTAGAAAATGTATGGTCTAGTGTTCACCAAGTACATGAGTGACCCTACTAATTGTCTGTAGACATTAGCATCCACTACTTCTCCTAAAGTAGCATCCTCTTTCCTCCAATTTCCTGGAAGAGGAGTATGCATGGGTTTATAGCTCTCCATGTGAAACTTACCCAATATCTCTTTGGAATACTTGCCTTGAGAAACAAAAATTTCACCATCTCGCTGCCATATTTTCAAACCAAGGAAATAGTGAAGGAGTCCCATGTCCATTTCGAACTCCCTTGCAAGATCCTCCTTGCATGAGTTTATCAGCTACTCATCACCTGTAAAAATTATACCATCAACCTAAAGTACGATAATCAAGAGCTTACCATCAACCACAAACCTAGTGAAGCCCAACCCGATGAAATAGCTGTCAATCTAAGTGTGCCAAGCACGAGGTGCTTTCTTCAGCCCATACAGTGCTCTCGATTCGGCACACATGCAACTCACTATTAAAGATCTCGAAACATTTTGGCTGCTCTATGCACACTTCCTCCTCAATAAATCCATTGAGAAACACAATTTTAACATCCATCTATTGAATGCGCCACCCCATCTGCGCTGAGAGTGCAAGGATAGATCTAATGGAAGAGTACAATGTGACTAGTGCGAAATTATATTCATAGTCAATCCCCTCAACTTGTGAGAATCCCCAGACCATGAATCTAACCTTTACTTTGTTGTGAAACCAACTCCAAAAATAGATGAAAAGAGATATCAATGCCTTAGAAATAAGCCACTTCGAGGGGGCAACCTCCAATAGATTACATGAATGAACAATTTTTGGATCATACAAATTAAAAAACTTCCTTTCTATATATAGGAGTCCATGGGGCCACAATGTAATCCTAGCCGACCTAACAATAATAACTTAAGGGCACAATAATAACAATACAGGAGTACAATAATAACAATAAGGGGGTTACACTAACAATAATAAGGGACTATACTAGTAATATAGGGACCTAACATGCCCCTCCCCTTAAAAAAGTGTTGTCCTCAACACTTGAGTAGCTCTGGGTGCTTCTGTATAAAATTCTCATCCTCCCATGTAGAATCTTCAGTGGGTAAGTTCTTCCACTTGATGAGATACTCTGAAATTGATCGATTCCATAGCTGTCGAGTTCTTGTTTCCGTGACTGCTTCAGGTTCCAATATGATTTTTCCTTCCTCATCAAGTTCTGGCAATATTGTTTGAACTGGAAGATTTTCACCTATAACCTTCTTTAAGCATGAAACATGGAAAACTTGATGCACTCGTGAAGAAGAAGGAAGCTCCAATTTGTATGCCATAGTACCAATCTTTTGCAACACCTTGTAAGGACCATAGTACTTTGGCGATAATTTATTATCCTTCTTAGCTTGCTTGAGAGACATTTGTTTGTATGGTTGTAGCCGTAAAAATACCCAATCTCCTACATCAAAACTTCTCTCGCTGCGATGTTGATCTGCCTGTTGTTTCATTCGATTTTGTGCCAAATTAAAGTTATCCTTTAAGAGTTGGAGAACTTCTTGCTGATGCTCGATGTGATCTTCCACTGCTTGAACCTTCGAATTTTCCCTTAAAGATGATGTGATGGATGGTGGATGATATCCATAAATTGCCATAAATGGGGTCATTTTTGCTGCAGTATGGAAGGAAGTGTTATACCACCATTCAGCGAGAGGTAACCATTTGACCTATTGTGTTTTTTTATCAGATACAAAACAAAGAAGATATCCTTCCAAACATTTATTTACTATCTCAGTTTGACCATCGGATTGAGGATGATAAGATGAGCTATGAGCTAATTGAGTACCCAAACAAGAAAATAACTCCGTCCAAAAATTTCCAGTAAAAATGGGATCTCTATCGATCATAATAACCTTTGGGTTTCCATGTAGCTTTTGAATTGTTTCCATAAATGTAGTAGCAATTGTACTAGCTTTAAATGGATGAGATAATGCACAAAAGTGTGCATACTTGGAAAGTCTATCAACTACCACCATGATGACACTCTTTCCTTCGGACTTAGGTAAACCTATGATAAAATCCATTGAAATCTCCTCCCAACGTTGGCTTGGAATTGATAAAGGTTGTAGAAGACCCAGGGTCTTAATTGTCTCAACTTTATTCTGCTAGAAAACCAAACATTCCACCACAAAATTTTGAATATCAGATTTAAGGCCATCCCAAAAAAATTCTTTCTTCACCCTGTGGTAAGTTTTTAAAAATCCTGAGTGTCCTCCTAAAGGAGAAGTGTGCAATTCCAAAAGAATCTTTTGTTTTAGTTGGGAATTCATACAAAGATATAAGTGATATTTGTACCATAACGAATCATTTTTCCAACTAAATGTATCATATGTACTAGGATCTTATTGCAAATTTTGAATGAGTGTCCACACTTCTTCTTCCTTCTTCCATTCATCCCTTGCTTCGGTTATCCAATCTAGTTGGATAATAGAAATGGCATAAAGCAATGCTTCCACCTCTTCATTCTTTCTTGAGAGTGCATCTGCAACAACATTTAGCTTCCCTTTTTTGTAGATTATTTCAAAGTCATAACCCAACATCTTTGTGACCCATTTTTGCTACTCTTCTGAATATAGTCTTTGTTCCAAAAAGTGTTTAAGACTATCATGATCAGATTTTACCTTGAAATGTCTTCCCATTAGGTAAGTTCTCCATTTCTTTAGTGCATGCAGTATTGCTAACATTTCCTTCTAATAAATAGGTTTCTGTAAATACTTTCCTTTGATTGGACGACTTTCAAAAGCAATGGGTCTTCCTTCCTGCATTAAAACAACACCAATTCCATTTCCTGAGGCATCACATTCCACAATAAAGGTTTTTGTGAAGTCTGGCGTAGCTAAGACCGCTGCTAGGCACATTGCCTCTTTAAGATGTTCAAAGGCCTTAGTTGCTTCAGGAGTCCATGAAAATGCATCTTTCTTCAATAATGTTGTTAGAGGTGCTGCTATTCTCCCATAATTTTTAACAAACTTGCGATAATACCCTATTAACCCGAGAAATCCTCGCAACTGCTTAATGGTTGTGGGGACTTTCCATTCCTTAATGGCTTTAATTTTGTTAGGGTCTACCTTAACACCCTCGTGAGATACAATATGAACTAGATATTCCACCTCTTGTACTCCAAATAAACATTTGGATGTTTTTGCATACAATTGTTTCTCCTGCAATAGTTTGAGAACCCTGTCAACATGTTGAACATGATCCTTCCAAGACCTGTTGTAGAATAGTATATCATCAAAAAATACTAGCACAAATTTTCTAAGGAAGGGTTTGAAAATGGAATTAATCAATCCTTGAAATGTAGAAGGTGCATTGGTAAGGCCAAAAGGCATGGCCAAAAATTCATAATGACCCTCATGAGTTCGAAATGCCATTTTCAGAATATCTTCAGTCTTCATTCTAAATTGATGATATCCTGAATGAAGATCCAACTTGGTAAAATAAATTTCTCCATGTAATTCATCCAATAATTCATCAATCACAGGAAATGGGAAATTTATCTTTAATGGTGAGCTTATTGAGCTCCCTATAATCTGGAAACATGTGCCATGATCCATCCTTCTTGTGTACCAATACTCTAGGAGCAAAGAAAGAACTTTGACTAGGTTGAATTATACCAACCTCTAACATTTTTGCAATCATACGTTCAATTTCGCTCTTTTGGACATAAGGATATCTATAAGGCCTGATGTTTGGAGGATCACTTCCAGGAATCAAATGAATAGCATGATCATGATCACGAATAGGTGGGAGTCCTTTGGGAGTTTCAAACACCTTGCAATGATTTTCCAAGACTTGTTGGAGATCTGCAGAAATAGATGATTTTGATGTTGGAACTTCTAGTAAGCATAATTGTGAAATTACACCTCGTTGTTCTTTCTTTAGAAGCTTTGGTATGACATTAGAGCTTATTATCCTTCTCTGCTTCCCTTCAATACCTCATAATTCGACTTCCTTTCCTTCTAAAAAAAATTTCAAGAAAATTTCTTGAAAATTAAAAGCTACCATCCCCAAAGATTGTAACCATTGTACTCCTAGTACCACATCAACACCTCCCATAGGAATCGAAAGCATTGGACTATTCAATACATATTCCCCCATGGTTAGCTTGATATTATGGAATTTTCCAGAGCAATTTATAGTTCCTCCATTTGCAACCATCACTTGAAATTTTGGTGCTGGGTATAGGAAACAATTCAATTCTTTGGCTACCTTACAATGAATAAAATTATGGGTACTACATGAATCAATCAACACTATTACCTTTTTCTTCTTGATATTTCATTCTATCTTGAGAGTTTGAGGAGTGGTCGTAATTCCTGCGAATACATTACACGATATGGTCGGACTCATTTCTTCCTCTTCTAGGGTTGGTTCCTAGTGTATATCCTCTTCTTGTTCATTTTCTTCTTCCTCTTCACAATCTATGTAAAATAATTTCTTCTCAAGACACTTATGACCTTTAGTGTATTTTCTATCACAACTGTAGCAAAGCCCTTTTGCTCTTTTTTCTTCCAATTTTTGTGGTGTCAACCTTGTAGGTTGTGGAAATCTAGGTGTAGCAACACTTCCTTCTTTATAGAATTGAATGGTAGGCTTCCTTGTCGCCATAATTTTACATTCAACTTTTCTTGCCAACCTGAATGCCTTCTCCAATGAATCAGGTTCCAAAACACGAACTTCATGTTGGATGTTATCCTTTAAAGTACCTATGAAGAGATCAATCCTGTGTTCCTCTGAAATATCAGTTACCCTTATATTCAATTTTTGGATGTCCTCAATGTGCTCCCCCACTTAACACTTTTATTTGCGATTTATCAATTGGCTAAAGAAGGTGTTGCTCTTTGTATCCTCAGAATGTGCTATCATTTCCTCCGTAAAATTAACCAAGTGACAATTTTTTTACGGGAGCAAATCCATCGATACCATACAAATGTATTTTTTTCTAAATGTAAAGTTGTGATGCCTACCTTTTGTGTGTTTTTCACATTATTGAGATCAAAATATTGCTCCATATGTAGTATCCATGTTACAGGATCCTTTCCATCAAATTTCCTCATATCCATTTTTGGAATATGGTGGTTCTTACCTCCAACAGTAGAGTTTATGAAATCATGATTAACATTTATTTTGTTCTCATCATGAGTTTCCTCTACTATATTTTCACCATTAGGAAAAAATTCTTGTATCAACTTTTCCAAACCTTTGATGTCTACTTTTATATCCTTCTTCATGTTTTCCATGTTGTCTTTCATTTTTTCATCGATCTTAGCTTCCATGTCATCCATCTTAGCTTCCATTCCCACTTCCATGCCATCCATATTAGCTTTCAAACCATTCATCTTAGCTTCCATGCCTTTCTTCAAACCATCCATATTAGTTTCCACGCCTTTCTTCAAAACTTCCATTTCATTTTTTGTTGTTCTTTGCGAGAGCGAAATTTTTTCCACTTGCTCTTGTAATTTTCATATGTCATGTTGCTATTCTTCGTATTCATGAGTCATAGTAGAGCCTTATAAAGGCTTAATGGGTGTTGAATTATTTTTAGGAGCCATTTTAGAATCCAATACTGATATCTATTCTACAATATGCCCTTGGAATCAATTCAACTTTATTCTTCAAACAAGACTTATGCAATTCAGAAAAAAAAAATACACACCTTTTACTTGCTTTTGAGGAGCTCGATATTGAAATTGAATTATATCTATAATTTCAAATCCTCAATATCCGAAATTCAGCCCTATAGTATCCCTATGAAGCCTCTTTCAACTTCTAGAGGTCTGATCTGATTTTTATTCTTGAAGGCAAAGTTATGTCCAATCTCCCACAATGACCCAATTTTGGACCGGTTCAGTAGAGAAAACTTGTACGACTTTCCACATGTTACTGTTTCCTCGTTTGGCTCTGAAATTGATAGAATGAAAACTACAGTCTGTGTACTTGCAGGCACTTTTTATGGCATTCCAATCCAATGCTTAGAGAGAGAGCTATGAAGATTTTCCCACGATCACCTCTTTGAGATGAAATTCAGAAGCCTCAAAAAGCCCTAACTTCCACAGATCATATCTCCGAAAATGTTGCGAAAAAATATCTGAAAATTTTGCGAAAATGTTCCTCGGGATTTTAGCTTCACACTCTAAAAAAATTTTCTTCTGAACCTTCATATAAAAAAATTTATTACGAAAATACCATGATGACCTATTTAGGTTAAATTTAGGAGCCTGCAAAATGACCTAACTTGCACAAATCATATCTCCAAAAATATTGTGAACCAAGCTCTGAAATTTTGTGACGATGTTCCTCAGGATTTTGGCTTCACACTCTTAAAATTTCAAATTCTGAACCTTCGTAGAAAAAAATTTATAGTGAAAATTTCACGCTGACCTGTTTGGAGCAACGAAACCCTAGAATCTCAAACCTCTGATACCAAATGTTGTGAAACCAGCTCCAAAAATAGATGAAAAGAGATATCAATGCCTTAGAAATAAGCCACTTTGAGGGGGAAACCTCCAATAAATTACATGAATGAACAATTCTTGGATGATACAAATTACAAAACCTCCTTTCTATATATAGGAGTCCTTGGGGCCACAATGTAATCCTAGCTGACCTAACAATAATAATTTAAGGGCACAATAATAACAATACAAGGGTACAATAATAACAATAAGGGGGTTACACTAACAATAATAAGGGACTATACTAGTAATATAGGGACCTAAAATACTTCTCCACACTCCCATCAGCATCTTGCTTCACCTTATAGATCCAACCACTAATTTTCTGACCGGTCTTGGGACAATCTCCCATGCACTGTTCGTGACGATGGAGTCATACTCCTCTACCATAGCATCAACCCAAATTGGTTGTTGCACTGCTTCCTGAAAGGAAGATGTTTCTATCACAATACACTTGCTCATAAGAGCCATGTATCCAGTAAACATGTCTGGAGACTGTCTCTATCTGTGCAGTGAAGTAGGGGATCCTACATTCTCTGTTGCATCAAGTCTCAATCTATCAACTTCCGTGGTGTGCCCTCTACCATTTTTGGTGGATGGATTTGCATGAGTGTTTTATGCCACTCCATGATCCTCGACATGTGGCTTCTCCAAATCTTGAGGTTCATTCTTTGGAACCAAGAGTTACTCCTCTACATGCAAATCCAAATCCCTCTCAAGTGACAATCGCATGGCTTTCTCCTCATCAAATTTTATATCTCGTAGCACAAAAGTCATTCTGTTGTTTTGAAAACACACCCGATAGTTGCAGGGAGTTTCAGTGTAACCCACAAATATCCCAATCTCAGATGTTGGTTCCAGCTTCTTCCTGGCATCTTTAGTCACATGCACATAAATAGATGAGCCAAAAATATTAAAATGTGAAACATCGAGTTTCTTACCACTAAAAGCCTCTTCTAGTGTAGTCATGCCAAGTATCCGAAGAGGAAAATGGTTTTTCACAAATAACGATGTGTTGCATGCTGTTGAGCAGTGGAAAAGGTATGAAATCACTGTGTGTTTTCTCATTCTTTTACTTTAGACATAATCCTTTTTACCTTAGAAAGATGATTTATTACAAGAATTATGGTAGAATTGGAAAGATTTATGTTTATTGTATAAAGATGACTAAAGATTGTTTTTTGTTGATAAAAACAGGAATTAGGTGAAGTGAATAGCTATACCAAAGGCGAGGCTGAGATAAATGCAACTGTTTTTCCTCCAGAGTTAGACCAAATCTTGCCAAAGACAAGGAAATTTGAACGCATCGCTAAGAAAAGGCAAGGGACAGCTCGGCTTCGATCAAAGTAAATCATGTGATAACTAAAAGAAGGGAAGCGAATCAGCCTCATCTTATTCCTTGTCTTATCCGTCAGAGTCTGATATATAAGGCAACACCTTTAGTGATTAAGGGGATGGAGATTCTCGATTCAAAACATTCTTTTGTAATATTGTGTTTTATTGACTCTCGGCTTTAGAGAGTTTTCTTTGTAATACTTTATGCTCGATTAATATAAAATACGTGTTTCATTTCATCTCTCAAGTTCTAAAGTAACCCAGTAGTGTTTCACTGGTGCTAAGGGCCCGACCCTGGTGGAATTACCCTGCTGTTTGTATTTCTATCCTTTTCTTACTGTTTTGCGATAGTTGTGTTTAAATTCATTACGATTATGGAGTTGATTGATTGTCATTGGATTGAATTCGGATTCGAGTGTTAACGAATTGCATTGCTATTATATCATTTGCAAGAATCGTATTTGTTTTTTTATTTATCTTGCTATCTTTATAAATCTTTTCTGTTCTATACTTAATTCTATTTGTTTTTCTATTGGTTTATGATTCTTTCTGATTGAATATTTCGTAGTGTTGGTTGTCAACAGATTGGAGTATCAAGATTAGTTCCCTGCTTGTGTTAAGTTTAGAATTGCTGTTCAATTCATGTTTGTTGTTCCATTCTTTTTTATTGTTCCTTTCTGATTCATAGATTCAGATTAGCAGATAGATTGTTTACAGTTGCTGTGCACACATAGGGATTACAAGCTGTTGTTCCTTTCCAACTTCTGTCATTAGAGGAAGTTCCTTTCAGTTATTTTCATCAACAAGTAGTTTGAGTTTGATTTCATTTTGATTGCTTCAAGAACAAGACCACCAACTGTAGAGGACATTGGTTACTGCTTCCAAGTTCCCAGATTGGTTATCTTGTCTCAGTGTGATTTCAGTTGCATCGATTTCTAAGGGAATGAGTTATTGCTACTGTATCCCTCATTGATGTTTTGCAGATTGACGTAGTTAAGATTTCAGAGCATTTCCATTTATGTTACTGTAATTATATTTATTTACAAGCATCTGTTTACTCTTGTATCTAGAATTATGTACTACATCTTCATAGCATTACTCTTAGTTAATTGCAGCCTCAAACAGAGTACACTCTTGAAATAAAAAGTCACTCTCGGATTGATAATTAATGTAGGCTAATTAGGTGTTTAAAAGATACCTTTTTATGCTCCAACATTTTGGCACCGTTGCTGGGGAGAGTGTATGCCATTTCGAAGGAGTGATGCGCAATTGATTTTATTCTGCTTGCGAAGAATTGGGTATTAAAGACGAAAGGTAAGAACTTGCGCACCAAGAAAGAAACACACTTGCTCATAGCTCGCTTCACAACAGAATAAGGTAAGCTTCTTTCTTTAGGTATGAATGAAGGCTTGTTTTCTTGAATGAATAAACTAACTAAGCAAAACAAAATTCCTCCTAAAATTAAAAACCCTAAGGGACCGGTGACCCTTGGGCGGAAAATTTTTATTGACGAAATCCTTAAAAGGACAGAATCTCAACCATCAGTAGGACCTAGGAAATTTATCTCTAGATAACCTACTAGTTCCCTTTAGGCCACAGAGTCACCATCTGAAGCCTTTGCTGAGATACATAGTCAAACAGTGGGAATTGAGAAAGATTCCCAAGAAATTGAGATTCCCTGCATAATTTCCCCTCAAGAAGGGAACTCCAGTAATCTTCGTGAAGGAGAAGGGGAAACAGGAGAAGAAAAAGAACCAAAATCTCCTATTGAAATAGTCCAAACAGTAAGCAGTCCATATAAGGGAAGTGTTGTTAAACTTGTGCAAAACCAAGGTCCTAAATCACCTCAAACAGTAGGTCAACAAGGAATACTTATTGTTCCAGACGAGGGAAGTGCTGTCAAGGCCATTACTACCCCTTCTAGTCAGCCTAGGAATTCCCTTGAGATCCCAAAAGGATATTGGCACATCTTTGACCAAATGGCCTAGAACCAAAACCAGAACCAGCAGACACCCTTGCAAACCTCTACACTACAATATCCTATAGTAGATACTGCAGTAAATGCACCTATGAAAGCCATTCCCCTTCAACATATTCCCACATTTCATGGCCTAAAATCAGAAGATCCAGATGCATTTTTGTTTGAATTCGATGTGTTATGCAGGGGGTATGATTATACCACCAATCCCAAAAATTAAAACTATTTCCTTCCACATTAAAGGGAGTAGCCTTACGATGGTTTATGGGGTTAGGTGGGGGTGTCATAACTGATTGGGATTATATGAAAGCTGCATTTTTAAATAAATATCAAGATTATTGTAGGTCTCGGGAACTGAAAGATGAAATATTCCAAATGACAGCAAAACCAAATGAAACCCTGGAAGAATATGTGGAACGGTTTCAATACAATCTTCAGAGATCTCCTTATGCATCCTTACCCTTACCTAATAATGTGCTGAAAACTATATTAATTAGGGGAATGAAAGATCAATGGGTTGAAACATTGAATATTATGGTAAAAGGTGATATATATTAGGAAAGCTATGCCAACATCATTGATTTGTGTACCAGGAGTTTGAGGGGCAATACAAGGCTAAAATCAGCAGAACGTGATATGATTACAAGAGACAACAAGACCTCTAATGAAGGTGTAACTCGTGCAGAGATTGGAAACCTGCTAGAAGATTTTAAGGCAGATATAATTGGGACTCTATCAACGCAGTTCAACATTATGCAAGCCAAACAAAAGCAAGCAGAAGCAGAGCAAAATTTGGCGATATTCTGTCCTAGATGCAGGAATAAACACAGCCATAAAGAGTGCCCACTAGATGTAATCAAAGTTTGCACCATTTGCATGAAAGATCACCCTAAAGAAGGATGTCCCTCGCTTCCTGGCCTAAAATAAGTTTATAAGGAGGTAGAATAAGAATCAGAAGTGGTATGTCTACTTAATCAGCGCCGACAATGGCAGCCACGACAATCAGGTATGCCAACTAATCCATTCAGCCTCCTCAATACAATGCTCAGCAATATAGTGGAATGTGGAAAAATCAACCACCTTTCCCCAATTGGTCATAACATCCATTCCCTACATCATCATGGCCGAACCAAACAAATCAAACTTATTGGCCTAGTTTTCCTTTCTGCCCACCGTTTTGGAAAAATAATAACTATCCAACACAATGGTCCCCCTCTACTTCGCAGAGTCAGGCCTGGCAGTCAAACTGGAAAAGACCTACAAATCATCCAGCTGGAACAATACCTCTCTCTCAACCTACACTGCCAGCTCCCTATACAAACCCCCAGACCAACTTAAGACCACGACTCCTAGCCCAGCCCAACCCAAACCCAAAAAATAGGCCAGTTTAGTCTATCCAAATAATGGAACCCCCAGAATTAGAAACTGAACTGAGGGAGTGTAATGACCTTCAATTAAGGTCTGGGTGCATAATAGAAACAGAGAGAAACAAGAATGTTCATATTGAAGATCTGTTACCTATAGAACAAACATTACAAAAAGAGAAGGAGGTTCAACAACAAAATCAACAACAAGCAACAACTTCCTCTCCACCGTTCCCAGAATGATTAATCATACCACGCCCATTAGAACATCTCGATTTTGATCTTCTGGGAGAATTAAAAAATTTGTGTATAAAAATCCCTCTCCTCCAAGATATCCAAGACATCCCTATATATGCAAAAACCATTAAGGAATTATGCATAAATAATCCAAAGAGGAGAACAACCACCAATCCAACTGTCCAAATATTCGGTACTTTATCTAACTTATTATCAGGAATGGAAACACCTATAAAATATGAAGACCCAGAAAATCCCATAGTGACAGTAAAAATCCATGGGAAATTGTTTCCAAATGATTTAGTTGATTTGGGAGCAGCAATCAATATCCTAACAACTACCACCTGTCAAAAACTTGGCATTACATCGCTAGAACCAACAACAACCTTATTGGAATTGGCTGACCGATCGGTATTCAAACCAGAGGGTACATTACAAGATGTAATGGTATCTGTAGATTCCTGGGAATACCCTGCTAACTTCCTGGTTATCAATCCAAAGAACAGGCTAGATGGACACCCGTTGATCTTAGGTAGACCTTGGTTGGCAACTACCGATGCTTATATTGGATGCCGACAAGGCAACATGACAATAGCAAGGGGAAACTATATCAAGAATTTAGCTTTATATCCCCCAACCCAGCCAAGCCTATCAATAATCAAAACAAGAAAACAACCTGTATCATATCTTATGGAAAATATGAGATCACCTCTAACTATAGAAGATTCTCTTGATTTTAAAGATTAAACAAAGGATGATATCATCAATAGTTTTATTAATAAACCACAAATCAGATCCCATCTACAATGTCACATGATCAAGGCAGAATTTGATAATAAGGAAGAAGAAGATCCTCTAAAAGGCATTCCTGATCAAGTAATACCTACTAATTCTGTGTACAATAGTAAGATTGTAGAAATTGAGTCGGGAAAAACTCTAAACATTAACAAAAATCTGACTGCTGAACAAGAAGAGAATTTGGTCCAATTATTACGGAAATACAAAGCAAACTTTGCATGGGATTACCCAGAAATGAAGGGAATTGACCCCCAATTGTGTACACACCACATATATATTGAAAAAGATGCGAGACCCATTCGCCAACCCCAAAGAAGACTAAACCCTCACCTAAAAGATATTGTGAAAGCTGAATTAAAAAAGCTATTGGATGTTAATTTCATCTACCCAATATCTGATAGCAAGTGGGTCTCTCCATTAGTAGTGGTACCAAAGAAGAATGGAAAGTGGATAATATGTGTAGATTACCGTGAACTTAACAAGGAAACCTAGAAAGACCACTTTCCCCTTCCTTTCATTGACCAGGTATTAGACACATTGGTAGGAAAGAAATTCTTTTCCTTCCTTGATGGCTTCAGTGGGTACAATCAAATCCAGATTGCCCCTGAAGACCAAAACAAAACTACTTTTACCTGTCCATGGGGGACATTTTCCTACCGAGTCTTACCCTTTGGCCTATGCAATGCCCCTGCTACATTCCAAAGGGCCATTCTCAGCATCTTTTCAGATTTAATAAATGAAGGGCTTGAAGTATATATGGATGACTTCACGAGCCAGAATTGGAAAATTTAGAAAAAGTGTTGCAAAGATGTATTGGCACTAGGCTTTGTTTAAGCCATGAAAAGTGTCATATGATGATGACCGAAGGAGTTATCTTAGTGCACTATATTTCAGCAGCTGGAATTCAGGTGGACCCAACTAAAATTCAGATAATTTTGTTAATACCCACACCCACCACACAAACAGAGGTACGTAGCTTTCTTGGATTTTCTGGTTATTATAGGAGATTTATAGAACATTATTCTCAAATAGCTGCACCTTTATATGCACTAACTGGAAATTTTGATTTTATTTGGACAAATAAATGTGACAATGCCTTCAACGATTTGAAAAAGCTTGTTTCAACAGCCCCAGTGCTGAGGAGCCCAAATTGGAATTTTCCATTCCAAATTTCATTCGATGCCTCAGACATAGCAATTGGAGCAGTGCTTGGGTAGGAGGAAGACAAGAAACCATATGCAATATATTATATTAGCAAACATCTATCCCCTTTTGAATTAAATTATACTGTGACTGAGAAGGAATTTTTAGCTGTAGTACATGCTGTAAATAAGTTTAGACATTATGTAACTGGGTATCCTGAAATACTATATACTGATCACTCTGCCATTAAATTTTTAGCAAATAAACCTATTACAAATGGAAGAGTGACAAGATGGTTTATTTTATTGCAAGAATTCGACATTACAATCAAAGATCGACCTGGAAAAGAGAACCCTATAGCTGATTTTCTGTCAAGAATGCCAAAGCCAAAAGATACAGAAGCAGTTGAAGACCACTTCCCAAATGAAAATTTGTTCGTTGTTACTGTCAGAACCCCATGGTATGTTGATATAGAAAATTATTTGGTAATAGGTAAACTACCTAAACATCTATCCCTTAATGAACGAAAGAAAATAATATAGCGTAGTACCCGATTCTCTTGGATTGGGGGCTATCTATTTCATACAGGGGTAGATATGAAAATAAGGAGATCCGTCCGGGAGGACGAGATATTTGATATTTTGAAAGCATGCCATGATGGGCCATGCGGCAGGCATTTTTCAGATCGTAGAACTGCCCATAAGGTTTTACGAACAGGATATTATTGGCCTACCATCTTTAAAGATGCCAAAAATTTATGCAGGCCTGTGATAGCTGCCAAAGGGCAGGTCGCCCTGGGCAGTCTGGTGAAATGCCTTTGAACCCTCAACTAGTAATTGAACCATTTGAACACTGGGCGCTCGATTTTGTGGCCCTATTATCCCCCCATCAAACCAAAAAACATACATCCTAGTTGCAACCGAGTATGTCACTAAATGGATTGAAGTAGAGGCACTTTCAAAAGCTATAGAGGACTCTGTAATACAATTTATTTTCCAAATATTTGTGCGATATGGCCTCCCAAGAAACATAATCACGGATGGAGGACCACAGTTTGTAGGTAATAAACTAGCTGAAACACTGCAAAATTACCACATTCAACACAAGATTACAACCCCATACCACCCAAAGGCAAATGGCCAAGTAGAAAGCACGAACAAAGTGATTGAATCTATATTAACAAAAATTGTTGCCTCACACAGACGTGATTGGGCCTACAGATTTCCAGAAGCATTGTGGGCATACTGAACAACATGGAGACCCACTACGGGATATTCACCATATCAATTGGTATTTGGAAAAGAGCCCATATTTCCAATAGAGTTTGAAATTCAGACATTAAGAACAACCCAAAAGGTGGGTCTAGATTTAAATGAAGCCCAAGCTAAAAGACTACAACAAATTAATGATTTAGATTAAATTAGGCTCTCTTCTCTTCAGCACACAATGTTAATTCAACAACAGAGAGAAAAATGGCATGAAGCCATTATCAAAGAAAAGATCTTCCACGAAGGAGACTGGGCACTCCTATATGATTCTAGGTTTCAGGATTTTATAGGGAAACTCCAGACACGATGGCTCAGACCTTATGAAATACAAAAGGTGCATGAAAATGACACTATTACGTTAACCACCATTGATGGATCTGGACATTCCTTCAAAGTAAACGGTCATCGAGTACAACTGTATCATAAACCGCTTACTCAAGAATCCTTCTACCAACAATTACGGGAATATTCTACCATGAAAATTCTGGTTGAAGGGGATAACTCCTCCTCGGCACCCATTTATTAAATCATTTCTTTTTTAAAATTTTGTACATAAGGATTGTACATTTATTTTTATTGTTTGTTTCATGGAATTCATTTTTTTCAAAACTCTATTTGTTTCGTTTATTTTGAGTTTTTCCTGTTCCTTTCTAAAGGAACAACACTTTTGTTGTTCCTTTAAAAAGGAACAACAGTTTCACATATTTTTGTTGTTCCTTTCAGAAGGAACAACATTTCCGCAGATTTCTTCTGCTGTTCTTTTTAAAGGAACAACACCTTTTGAGTGGATTATTTTTTGTTTTAGATCAGCATTTTGAGGATTTCTGATGACTCTTATAAATGAAAACATACTATTTATATACAATCATACAAATTAAAGCTTACTGCAATCAACAAAAAAAAAACAAATCATCATTCTTAAGAATTTTTTTTGGTAATGATAAGAACAAGGGAAAAGGGACATAATCAATAACATGACTTTGTTGTCTTACTATCACTAGAATTAATATGATCGATTATCCTTATCATGTTGGTTCTTTCCCATGTTTTATAACTTTATTTGATTTTTACTTATGGAGTAAGAATAAGGGCATATTCTTTTCTATTGAGATGTTCAGACTTCTTCCACCATCCCTACTCTTAAGGAGTGTTGAGCCATCCTTTATATATAAGTAGGAAAGTGCTCTATGAAAAAGAAAAATATTTACATATTTCACTAATAATTTTATGATTTGGCAGATGGAGGATAGGGGGTCTTATCAAGAGCCAGCCTACCATGATCATAAGGAAGTAAGTGAAGTGGCATTCCCATCATGGCCACCACACTAGGGATATGGTCCAATGAACAATTGAAAAAAAATTAAGAAGTCCTTGGAACAGGAGGTCTCATCACAAGCTGGCCTACCACTTTTCACTTCTTCCCGGTGAATGGCATTGTGATTTATCTGATTACCAAGCCAGCATAATGGCCTCCGTTATGACATTTAAACAAGCACTTCCTCAGCATAAATAAAGGACAATGGTTCCAAGGGTGAGAAAGCAACTTTGTCAAGGTTATGGACACCTGTGGGCAACAGAGCTTTGCTGATGGTATTGGAGTCACATTTATACACATCAATAGTAATATTAAACCCTTTTTCCTATATCTCTATTTAAATATCAAATGAAAGTATGAATCCCTAACCTTTGATTTCGAACCTATTATACATGAAAATCATCATAAATTGATCAAATTAGTTTGAATGGGTAATAAACGCATATGTACTTATGTTTATCTTAAGCTGTCCCTTCTCCTTTTCTTTGACTCATTACAAAATGCTTCTATATCTATTTACGATTTATCACACGCATTGATTTCAGTAAATGCTATAATTTGATTGATTGTATCATAATTATGCCTAATTTTTTTCCTGTTCTACAACTGTTGCGCAACACTTGCCTCTCTTAATTGACGGTTGAGGACGACCTATCATCCTTTAGGGGGGCGCGGATTTCTGCATGCAGATCAAATCCCAATATTTTTTACCTATATGCGAACCAAATCCCTACATTCTAGGGAATAACAAAAACTTAACGATATTATTCCAATTCACTGTGCTATGTTGTTCCATTACAATCACTGTGTTTGGAAAGAAGTAATAGTGTGTAGAGATGATGGGAGGATGACCACTTCATAGTGAGCCGCAAGTGCTAGTTGTTTCTGATGCTGCACGAGAGATTTTGGAAAAATTGGGATGGATTACATATTTCACGAGGATGCAACAACCCCATGAAACAGTGGCCACCGAGTTTTTATAGAACTTGCAGGAAGGATAATCCATGGTCAGAGGAAGATAGATAGTTGTAACCGATGAAATAATTGTAGAGGTCTCTGGTATACCAGCGCAAGGAAATATATGGAATTAGAAGAAGGTCAGGCTTCAAGAATCCATGAAGATTTTTCAGGATGATAGACAGACATTGGTCGTCAAAGGCAAAGGAGTTCAGCCAGCATCATTGGGAGAACCATGGATGAAATTGGCCAAGATAGTGCAAGCCTATATAACATGCGATGGAAGGAAAGACGTGGTAAGACCTCACCACCTTAAGTTATTGGCAGTATTAAAGAAAAAATGCACTGTAAATTTTCCTGCATTTTTAAATTCCTTACTGCATGATATTGCCCGTAGTATAGGAAAAGCTTAGCACGCAGACATGGTGGTAAGCCACCATTGTCTAATCAGATTAATAGTGAGTCGTAGTCTCGCCCAACAACAGACCAGCTGGGAAGAGTTGATATTCTCCATTGATGGAGGGTTAGCTTTACCTACCCCAAAATGGAAGAGAATGGCTAGCTTAACAGCTGAGCCATCAATTTGCAGACAGTCCCTCCGTTCAAAACAAAGTAGGGGAATGATAGAAGGACTTCCAGGTAGCAGTTGCCAGCCCTTAGAATTTCCCAGCTTGGAGGATGAATAGCCTCCACAATTGGAAGGAGGAAGTCCTCGTACTGATGAAGAAGAGGAAATTGAGGGAGAAATTTGCTACTCAAATGAAGAGGAAATGAGCCACCACACCAGTGGTGAGAAAAAAACAAGTGCAGAAGAAGGAAATAATGAAGAAGAGGAAATTGAGTGAGAAAGTCGATATTCAGATGAGGAATAAGGTAGCTACCATACCTATGAGGAGGATGAAGATAATCACAGCAGTGAAAGAGAAGGAATAGAGCCTCCCGAAAATACTAATACAAGTTCACCATGAAGCCCTTTACGGGAAGACCAATTGGCCCAAATTCTGGCCAGTATGAGTGAATATGTGCAGCCTCATAGCCCTTTGGACCTTAACATTGATATCAATTAGTTACCGAAGCACTCTGCCGTCAACAAAGAAACAGCTGAAGAAATTATGGATGAAACAACTAACCCTAACGAAGTGAGAGAGTCAGCTAGGGTTGCTTCCCCTGAAAAGCACGAACAAGAAAAGGAGAATACTGAAGCAATATCCCAACCTGAAAATTCTCAGGGGATTGCAGAGTCAGTTGAGGGTATAACTCCCGAAGAATTGAGCCAAGGGCATATGAATATTGAAGAAGAACCCCAAGAAGAAAAT
This sequence comes from Pinus albicaulis, assembly GCA_034641835.2. NCBI lineage: Eukaryota > Viridiplantae > Streptophyta > Pinopsida > Pinales > Pinaceae > Pinus > Pinus albicaulis. The sequence goes on along the minus strand of CM076574.1, from coordinate 291,869,914 downwards.
ATAGAAGAGATTCCAACTGAAGGCACAACTACTGAGGACCAAAACCCTGTTGAGCAAATAGGTCCAGAAAAAGGAACAGTCGTTCCATTAAGAAAAAGGAAGAAAGTAACTAAGATTGAAAAGATTTGGAGGGAACGAATGAAGCTTCAGAGACTTGTGGAAAAACTCACGCAAACCATTAGGGTTATTGGAATGAAAAAAATGCCCAAGCGAGCCCCGTAGAGAAGAAGTATAGCCACCAAGTGAGCTTTGAAAAAAATAAAAGTGGCGGCTAAGATGAACCCCCAAGTTGCAGAAGCTATGGCTGAGCCTAATTATGGAGATACAGAACAACAAGCAGTTTTTCCAGCACAAGTTGTTCCAGAGGGACTCACTTCAAGTGAAAACATTCAAGCTATTAGTCAGAATACTTTTAGTGACCCTACATTAGCCAAACTCCAAGAGGAGTTGGCACGGGCTTGATTGGAAAGGGAAAAGTTGGAAGAAGACACTGTCCCTAGGAGGAGATATCAGGAGTTGCAGCAGCAGATGAAGACCATCCATGAAGCAGAGGCTGAAGCCCACGAGAAGTGTCAAAAATCAGAGGAGAAGGTTGAAAAGGTAATGAATCAATTAAAATTAGCCTATACTCGAATGGACACTCTCTGCTCATTGTACACCGATGTCTTAGCTTGTAGATGCCCTGTCAAGAACTATGCTTTATTTTTATTAGAAATATATTTACAGCTAAAGATTAAGGCAGTTAGGGCAGGAAAATATATAGAGCTAAAAACTATAGATGATTTTGTAACATGCTGCAAACTCTATGGAGTAAAGGTACAACGCCTCTTGTGTGAGTTTTATTTGCATAATCTAATATTGGAAAGTGATAGTGAGACAAATCCTAGCCCTTTTATGGGTGATATCCAATACCAGGTGTTTATTTCCTTTGATGTTAATCAGTTAAAATGCCTTAAAGCCTATAATTTTTTTCAAAGGCATGAAAATGAATTAGATTTGTGGGTTAGGAGTGAACCTCAGGACCCATTTCAACTATGGGCTAGGCAGAAGAATTTGATGACAAAGGAAGGTGTCATCCAAGCATTGGAGCCTTTCCATAAATCGATTATCTTGAATGGGATAGATTATTTCCTATCTATTAGAAACTAGGCTTACATAGCAGCTAAGGTCTGATGGGGAATTTCCAATCAAAATGTGAAAAATAGATAACCATGTAACTATAAAAAATTTGGGCTAGCTGCAGACCGCTTGGTTTCCTATAGTAATCTCATTTTGAAAGAAGGACCATTCTGGCTAGGGTGTAGGTTTTGAAGCCCCATTGCATGGTATCTTGCTACAGACTACAAAGCCATTTATGAACTACCCGAAGGACAGACAGAGCATGTCTTCGAAGCATTAGCTGCAATGCAAGGTTTTAGGCCTTTTGATGAAAAACCTTATCCGACTTATTCTTTAACTGCTCTGCATGTGAACTATAGTTTTCATGAGGACATGAAAAAGGGTAAGCAGGGGGTATGTTGAGCAGTGGAATAGGTATGAAATCACTGTGTGTTTTCTCATTCTTTTACTTTAGACATAATCCTTTTTACCTTAGAAAGATGATTTATTACAATAATTATGGTAGAATTGGAAAGATTTATGTTTATTGTAAAAAGATGACTAAATATTTCTTTTTGTTGATAAAAACAAGAATTAGGCGAAGTGAACATCTATACCAAAGGCGAGGCTGAGATAAATGCAACTGTTTTTCCTCCAGAGTTAGACCAAATCCTGCCAAAGACAAGGAAATCCGAACGCATCGCTAAGAAAAGGCAGGGGACAGCTCGGCTTCGATCAAAGTAAATCATGTGATAACTAAAAGAACCTCATCTTATTCCTCATCTTGTCCATCAGAGTCTGATATATAAGGCAACGCCTTTAGTGATTAAGGGGAGGGAGATTCTCGATTCAAAACATTCTTTTGTAATATTGTGTTTTATTTACTCTCGGCTTTAGAGAGCGGTCTTTGTAATACTTTATGCTCGATTAATATAAAAGACGTGTTTCATTTCATCTCTCAAGTTCTGAAGTAACCCAGCAGTGTTTCACTGGTGCTAAGGGCCTGGCCCTGGTGGAATTACCCTGCTGTTTGTATTTCTATCCTTTTCTTATTGTTTTGTGAAAGTTGTGTTTAAATTCATTACTATTACAAAGTTGATTGATTGCTATTGGATTGAATTCGGATTCGAGCATTAACGAATTGCATTGATATTCTATCATTTGCAAGAATCGTATTTGTTGTTTTAGTTACCTTGCTATCTTTATAAAGCTTTGCTGTTCTATACTTAATTCTAGTTGTTGTTCTATTGGTTTATGATTCTTTCTGATTGACTATTTCGTAGTGTTGGCTGTCGACAGATTGGAGTATCAAGATTAGTTCCCTGATTGCGTTAAGTTTAGAATTGTTGTTCAATTCATGTTTGTTGTTCCATTCCTGTTTATTGTTCCTTTCTGATTCATAGATTCAGATTAGCAGATAGATTGTTTACAGTTGTTGTGCACACATAGGGATTACAAGTTGTTGTTCCTTTCCAACTTCTGTCATTAGAGGAAGTTCCTTTCAGTTATTTTCATCAACAAGTAGTTTGAGTTTGATTTAATTTTGATTGTTTCAAGAACAGGACCACCAACTGTAGAGGAAATTGGTTACTGCTTCCAAGTTCCCAGATTTGTTATCTTGTCTCAGTGTGATTTCAGTTGCGTCGATTTCTAAGGGAATGAGTTATTGCTATTGTATCCCTGATTGATGTTTTGCAGATTGATGTAGTTAATATTTCAAAGCATTTCCATTTATGTTACTGTAATTATATTTCTTTACAAGCATCCGTTTACTCTTGTATCTAAAATTTTGTACTACATCTTGATAGCATTACTCTTAGTTAATTGTAGCCTCAAACAAAGTACACTCTTGAAATAAAAAGTCACTCCCAGATTGATCATTAATGTAGGCTAATTAGGTGTTTAAAAGATACCTTTTATGCTCCAACACATGCCTCCGCCCACAAATGCAACAGTAGGCCCTGATCATGCAAAATTTCTGCTGTAGCACCTACAATTGTTTTTTTCTTTATTTCTATGACCCCATTCTGCTATGGGTTATGAGGCACAATCAACTCTCTCCAAATTCCTTCTTTGCTGCAAAATTTCTTGAATTCATTGGAGATGTACTCACCACTATTGTTGCTCCTAAGAGCCTTCAAATGCTTCCCCGTGTCTTTCTCCACCAGTGCTTTGAACTCAATAAATTTTGAGAACATATGATCTTTCTTCTACATGAATTAGATCCAACACTTTCGAGAAAATTCATCAAAAAATATCACATAATACTTATGCTTTGTTTTCGAAGCAGTAGAGAATGGTCCACACACGTTTGAGTGAACTCTCTCAAGGATCTCTAAGGCTCAGTTCTCCTTCTCATGAAAAGTGGCCCTTTCATACTTCCCCATGATACATCCCTTACCTGTGTTTGACTGCACAAGTGTACCCTTGCAAAGACCCGTAGAAATCTACTGCATGACCTTCAAGGCTTCGTTGTGAAGATGGCCCAATCTCCTATGCCATAACTCACCCTCATCCTGGCTCACCATTTTTTCTGCCTTGCCCATAAATTTTGCGCAACCATCTACATAATTTTTATAGAGATTCTTAACTCGAATTCCAATATTATTGGCTTGTCCTATTGTTATGTGTCGCAGGAAAGCTTTTCCTTCATTGAAAACAACATCATAGCCTCTATCCTCCAATATTGCAACTAAGACTAAATTTTTCTTCAAGACTGGTACATGCATTACATATTTTAATTGAAAGGGTTTGCCTAACTATCTCTGGAAGGTAATAGTACAAATCCTGGTAGAACTGTACTGCCCATCATCACCCATTTTGATATGCATCTGGAGGTCCTTCTCCTCCAAGCTACTGAAAAGTTGTTTGTCTCCCATCATGTGAAAGGATGCACCACTATCCAAGTACCACACCGATCCCATTGCACTTGATACCATGCATGTAATGAGTGAGAAGTCGAGCTCAAATTGTGGGCCCAAAGCCTCACCAACTGCAGATCCTTAAGCCTTATTGTTCTTCTTCTTTTGTGGAAAATTAGTGGCATAATGTCCATGCTCGTGATAGTGAAAACACTTCACTCTGGATATGCCGTGCTTCTTTCCATATTTACTGGACTCAGATTTGGAATGGAATTTCTTTCATTTCCCCTTCTTTTCCTTGGCAGCCAAAGAAAAATCTTCTTCATCTTCATTCTTAGATGAAGATCCATCTCTGGTATTCCACCTGAATTCTTCTTGCACCAAATCCGACCAAAGTCATTCCCAATCTGGAAGCTTTTCCCTTCCATTGACAGAGTCCTGATAACTATGCCAACTCCTGGGAAGCCATAGAAGAGCTAGGCTCACCAAATCATCATCAGCGATAGCAATGATGAAGCTCCCAATCTCAACCCGACATTGGACAAACTTTCTTAAATATTTCGACATGGTTTCACCTTTCTCCATTTTGATCTTCCTGAGTTTATCCTTCAGTGCCAATTTTCTATGATCACTGCTGCTCTAAAATAGATCTGTCAAAGCTTTCCACATTGCATATGGTGTCACTTTTCCATGGATACTTGAGACAATGTGGTCTTCTACTCCCTCCAATAATATCCTCCTTGCCTTTGAAACCTTATTTTTCCAAACATCAATATTTGTAGCATCTGTTACAACAGCCTTGGGAACATCATTGTTAATGAATTCTTTCAACCCATTGTCCTCTAGTACTGCCTCCATACTATCTTTCCAATAAATATAGTTAGAGTATCCCTCGAGTGCATACTCCAATCTCAAGCAATTGAAAGCCATTTCGATCCTGAATCACCTATAGCACGAAGAATGTCTTCTGCAAATTCGAATTCTATTTAGTCACAAACTCAACTTCTCCTCCACTATAGTGATTTCATGTGCTCCGATAACATGTAGAAATAATAAAAGCATGTGTATATCAATGGATTCAATCTTATCTAACTTGTACTAAGCTAGATATTGAATCACTTCTATAAATCAATTGCGTAAATTAAACACAATCTCTAATCACATGAAGCAAAGAAAGAATCAAATCAAACCACAACATAGATAATTTCTTGGGGAAATATTGCTGCTCAAAACCCCTCTATATTCTATTGTATATTAACCATGGAATCATGAAAAAATTACAATGCACTCTTCTCACAAGAGTCTCCTACACTCTACTAACTATCTCACACTGTCTTGGACACAATTGGCCAACACTTAGCCAATTCTCAGCCTCTAAACAACCTTCCTTGCTTGAGCATTTCCTGATGAATGAAATCCCTATTCCTTAGGAATTTTGGCCTTCCTAAACTGCGCAAGGATCATGGGCACTCCAATGGATGTCTGGTTTCATGCAAGCAACCTACTAATCACACAACTGATAGTTAACCTCCATTTAACCTTTGCCTCAACTAGGTCTCCACTGGAACTAACATGCATGCATCTATTAATAGTAAATCATCAGCTGCATGGAAAATTAATGATTGTGAATTAAATAATATTTGATTCACTTGATCTCTCACTAGTGCAACAAACAGTTACAACTTGTTCAGCTGACTCTAACTCACATAACTGAGTTAACTAATTACTCATGCATTAAACTAATTCACCAACTGCAATTCGAACTCCATAACTAATAGAATTACTCTGCATGCCTCACCAACCACCCTCAACTCGAAATACATGAGCTAACTAAGTTTATCACACATATTTAACTGTCACAAGTGATCATGAGATACGATTACATTCTATTGTCCAATTTAATTAAGGGAAAATTAAATTAGACATTGCAGCAAATTTAGCCCACACTAGTGTAGGTGTTGCTAGAACCTATTGGTCCCACACTAGTGTGTGTGCTACAATTTCTTGTTGGACTTCAAAATCATCCTCCACATGTCTTTTGACCAAAATATTTGACTTAGGATCATTTCCAAGTCATTTCCACGTCATTCTGTCACATGGAATAATTTATTTCTCTCTATTTTATTTAATTCTAGCCTAATTAATTGCCACAATTTCCACTAAACTTAGGAAATGTGGGTTTTGAGAGTCCATAACACATTATTAACTACTAAAAATGTGTCATAGTAGAACGTTGAGGATGAGAGGTGTAATTTTTATTACTCATACCCCATACAAATTCTCTAAACAACACCTATTAAAATTTAATTACAATTTTTATTGCAATTTTTGACCTGCGGGAAATCTAAAAAATTAAAAAATGACTACGTAGACCTAAAAAAATTCCACGAATTTTTTTGTGTGATCTAGTATGGTAATATAAATTGACTCTAGAAACTAGGACTCACCCAAGGCCTCACCATCAAGTTGTACTCCGACGTAGGGGTATATTTAGAAGAACAAACTCAATTAATTATTAACTCCTGGTATGAGATGATAATTAACCAAGTGAAAAAAACCTCCCAGAGTAATACTCACTTGTTGGCAAGGTCCTAGGCTAACTAGGCCTATTAAAAACTCAATACTGATTCAAAATCATCATTACGAGCATCACTTATTACAATTCCCCGTAGGGCATGGAATTTGAGTACAGGAGAAAATGATGAGAAGTAGAAGTAAAGTTTAGAAACTCTGGTGATCTGATGATATCTGATGGTACAAGTGTCCTTTGATTCATAATTGGGCATGGAGTCTTCATATAATCATTCTAGTGGTCAACACTCCCCAACCCCTATGGTTTCCTAAAGAAGAAGGATGTCAATATTGTGGTTTGAAATTAAAAGTTTAAGGGCAAGTCTCATGGAGGAACTTTCAAGTCCTCTACAACTAAAAGAAAGGGATTTCATCATTCCACCCCAACCTAGGTGGCCACTTCTCTAAGTGACCCATATATTGTGAGTTGTTTTCCTACAACCAGTTCAAAATGTGCCCTTTATTTTTCTTTGGACATGTTGGATTTTATACCCCTACCCCTTTTTCCACCATAAGGGTGTTCAACCTTCCCCAACCTTCCCATCAGATCTCTAAGGTGAGATACAATATATTTATTTCAAAAATTGTGAAGGATAAAACTATTAGCTGACTAAGAATTAGACATAGCCCAAGAGGCATGTACCAAAGGAGAAGGGGGACCAGGGGAGACCATAGGTAGATCATAGGAAACAAAAGGAAAGGATAGGGATGTGACCAGTGAATCATAGGAAAAAAAATACATATTTTTTGAAACCAAACCCCATTATTTACCCAAAATAGAAAAATATTCAATGAGAGAGGTAACAAGAGGCTTTGACACTAACATACTAGTAGAGGAGACCATCAGACGTCCAGTAGGTGTCAATTGTGCATGATCACCTCCTATCAGTGTCTAAGCCCAATCCTTTGCTGGTTCCACAACTTGTTGAGGTTGGGTCTTTGTATATCCTATCCTAATGTATGGAGGATCTTGCATAGTCTCATGTCTTAGAGATTTATTTCCAACATTTTTTATGGATACTTTGATTACCTCCTTCATCTGTGGTTCCTTCTTCGATTTTTTTTCTTGTTGAATGAAAATTTGCAAAATTTGAGTGTGTGGCCATATTCATGGAATATTCGACATGTAAATTGGAAACCTTCATAATTCAACAACTATAAGGTGCATCTACCATCTCCCATGTCCAACGATTCTAATAAGCCTTTCCTTAAGTATACGTTCACCATAATTTTTGCCAAAGTCTTATCTTTAGTCCGTAAAAAAGAGTAGTCAGCCATTAAGAAAATCACCAAACCATTCCCAACATCCCTGAATATCTCTCCCTTCCATAGATCTTGTGGCCATCGCAAGAGCCGAACCTAACTGGTGAGACATCAAATATTTATTTGTTAGCATCAAAAATAAGTTTCCAGAATTTTAAGATGGCCTAAGTCAAATCGATATTCCACACCCTTTGAGAAATGGTGAGGGCTTCCTCATGGGTTTTAAAATCTAGTTTAATCCATCCTTTTGTTACCAGATAAACATCAAGAGGATTTTGGATAGTTGGAATTAATTTCGCTATAACCAAATCCTATAGGGTTTTGATGTTGAATTTGTGACCCTTCATTTGACCAACAAGTTTTCTATCTTCCATCGCTTCCACTTCCTACACTCAGACATCCAATCCCAAAATTAGGTTAAATTTTGTGTGGATCTTCTTCTTTTCTATGACCTTATTAAGCTCTTCCTTAATTGTTTGGTTTGAGGCCCCTAATTTTGGATGGGTTTGGCCCTCACCTATATTAACCTCCCTTTCTCCTCCCTGAGTTTCGTTGCCCCCAATTTCATGGCCAGCGGGAGAAGTAGCGTTATGCTAGGAGCTTGCTAAAGTCGAAATGAGACCTCTAGTCATAACCAACACTAAGGGGATTTGAAAAATACCAGAATGAAATAATCAAATCAAATCCTCCAAATAACCCTTACTTCTATCCCCTTTAGTTCCTAAAGAACATGGAGGGAAAGAAACATTTACCTCTATGACTTTCTACGTCAACAAAACTACACGTGTGGGTATAAAACACAGATAGGGGTGTGAGAGCCAAGTTTCTTCCCCAAATCTCATCTAGTAGTAATTTTTTCCTAGGATGAACTAAGTGAATGAACATATCTTTCCCTACACTATAAAATTTTCCCAGATGATTTCCCTTTCGATCGCGTACAATTATCCAAAATACCGATGAGTCTTGATTCATGGGCATAATTGATTTGGAGGTGCATCTTGTAAAAACTAGTTCCCTTGCATTTCTAAAAATTGAACTTTCATCACATTCCACCCTTTTGTAATCAATTATATCCTTCATACCCATTTTGGAAACTGTTAACATGGATGCCAGGTTGGAGAACTATCAGACCCACCAAAACCTCGATACATGTTGGACATAACCGCTCTTAGTTTCTTTATATGCTCAGTAACCAATGCAATTCACAAAAATAGCCTCCATTGAATCCTCTCCTTAGTTTTTGAAACGACATCTACAAGGTGAGAGGAACAAGGATTTTTACTATAGGGGGAAGGGAATTCCCCCCTCATTAAAACTACTCACCCTAGTCGTACACCATTCTTCGTGAACCTCCTTTTCTCAATCCCTCCTCCCTAAATCTTATAAATGAAGATGAATGAAAATAAGGAAAAAATACAAAAATCTATGGCTTCCATGGAAAATTTTCTCTTGGGGAGGCTTCCTAAAATGGATTTAAAGATCCAAAGTAATTGTGAACATAAGGAGAATCATGTTGTTAAAAATCAATCTCATATGCGGGAGTATGCTAACACAATTGGAGAGCACAAATTATGAATTGTAGGACCATAATAATTTATTTTAGATCCAAGATCCACATCATTAAGGCTTCAAGTCAACACCAAGGTGTAACAACCTTGGGTTAAAAGTTTATGTAATAAATTTAATAAAGGAAAAAAGAAGACCAAGGTCATGGGACATGTATTCCAACCTGAATGTTGGGAAAAACATCCTAGTGAGTGTTATTTCAATTTATTATGGATAAGGAAATTTACAAAGACATTGACAGAGGCTTTGGAAAGGAAAAAAGGCACTTATTAGCATTTATTTATGAAAACAAAGGAGAATAGGAGAAAATGGATATGAAATGTCATAGGGTTTCATTAGAGGAAAGTTGAATGAAAAATAGAGGAAAATGAAGAAAATAGAGGCCTTAATGATAAAAAGGATTATAGGCATCAGTTCATAGTTTTTGTCAGTTTGGATTTGGAATTGGTTTCAGAAAGAGAAGAGCTCCAAGATGATAAAGCAAACAAAGGAAAGTAAAGGAAGGACAAGGAAAACAAAGGACAAGCAAGGAAAATTTGGATCAAGCAGCTTCAATGGGAATACTTGCAGGTAACAGGTTGCATGTGTGATTTCCTAGCTGGTTTGTGAATGCATGGTACATGAATTTGTGTATTTGGCTCTTTTGTTGTCATTAGCATGGGTTTTTCCTGGTGTGGCAATGGTTTTAGACTTTCCATTCCATTTCTAGATAGCCATGGTGTGATGGGGTTCTTTTATTTGGTTGATATTTGTATGGCCAGTAGATTTTGGAACCGAGTGAGGTGGTCTCAGGAAAATTCCCAAGGGTTGGGGGTGGAGGTGGTTTAATCTACGGGAAGCCCTTGACAGGTTGGTGAAGACATGAAAATTCCTTAAGTTATTGGTGAAGAAACTTTGAGGCATCCAAGTTTTTTTTGGGCTTAGTGATCTCTTGAACGGTTTTTGCGGGATCACAGTAGCCTAAGGGTGTAGGTGGTTTGATATCTGGGAAGCCTCAGTTGTTTATCTTTTGGTTTGGTTATGTGATCTCTTGACCAATGTTGGAGATATCACGAGAGCATGATGGTGGATGTGGTTTGATCTCTGAGAATCCCTAGTTGTTTATGTCTTTAGATCCCACATTCATGCTTGGAATATGGCACGACGGTGATCAGATGAAAGAAATATTTGGCTTAGCCCAATCTATTGTCGGGTAGTACATGGAAGTCCCTAACTTGGTTTGCTTTTGCATGTGTTAAAAATAAATCATTTCCTATTGTATTCTATGAGTACTTGTGTTTGTTATTATGTTGCTTTGATGGGTGTTCTATCATGGTTATTATTTTGGTTATATGCTGGTTATGAGCATGGTTCCATAATAGGTTCTATCTATGGATATTGATATTTTTTTATTATTTGATGAATGGTTAATGAATGAAAGGGTTAAAAATATTTTTTGCGGCTATTATGAGAGGGAGTTATACCTTCTTGGTGATTCTCAAATAATTTTTAGACCCATATGTTTAGATATTCATTCATGACCGGTAGATTATGTGTTCACCATATGTTTGACGAAATGAATGTCATGGTTAGGCCTAGTTAGGTCAAGTCCTTGATCAAGTTTTTATGAATGAATTTGTCTTGATGTTATTTATCATTATGGAAAGTCTCATTGAGTTATCGACAGTGGTCTGGAAGCTAGCCTGAAATGGTGGCTCAGAATCCGGGACCTCACCCTCTAAACTGGAATTTTTGGGATATAATCACACCCTTACAGGCTTATGCATGCGGTTGGAGGCCTATAAATGCATGGCAGAATTTTCATACATGTGATTGTAGGCCCAAGTCACTAAAAATAAATCCAACTTAGGGTTTGGGCACTTGGAGCAGTTATTTATCTCTTGGGTGTCCTATAGCTCATAAGGAAGGCCAATAAAGTTCCAGTTTATCGATTCGATTTCCTTAACTGTACTTAGGAGGTTGGGTCATGTCATAGTAGCCCTCATCTCATGTTTACCCTGACAGACCAGTTAAAGTGGGTAAATGTGGGAGGGGTGGGTTACAGATTGGTATCAAAGCATGGTTAAAACACGTGGAATGGATCGGCTAGATGCATGTGATTATGCATGCATTGGCATGGTTATGATTATCGTACTTGAGGTCATTGTATGAAGTTAGTATTATCATGTATGATGTCAGTATATTGATATGATTATGTATATACATGTATTGTGCTAAGTTGGATTGATTTTATAGACGAGATAACCTCCCCTGAACTTCACTGAGGTATGTTGATTATGTTTATATTTGTTTTATCTAACATGGTATGTTTGTAGGAAGAAGAGGATCAAATATGACTAAAAAAATAGTGGATTACAGTTCATGAGACTCTCCTTATAAATAAAAGGAACAACCAACATAGGGGTACTCTCCTAACATAGAAGACACCTTGAGAATTTTGAAGGCATAAATTATAATTTGTAAGGAAGATAGTCACAGGATCATTCAGTCACAGGAAAGACTTTCCAGGGCATAGGAAAAAAAGGTAGAGATCAATGCAATTATCCTTTATAGTTTTTCGGACTTGTAGAGATAGGGATAACCACATATAATTAATGGATAGGAAGACATGACTAATGGGGCATATGGTAGCAGGTCTCATGGTGGGCACATGTTTGACAAAGATGATACAATCATAGATGGCAGGTTCTTGGATACACCTGACAGGAGATGTGATTTCTACGATTTCTATTCTAGTTCTAGTTCAGAGAGGTATCATGGTCATCATTTCTATCATCCTTATAGCAGGAGTGAGAGGGGATATTTTCTAAATGAGTTCAAGAAATCCAAGCCACCTACATTTGGTGGAGATTTGAATAAATGGAAGGATGCAGAGGCATGGTTACTTGGGATGAAGAATTTCTTGGAGCTGCATGACTATACAGAGAACATGAAGTCCATGATAGCTATTTTCAATCTCAAAGGGAAAGAAAACATTTGGTGGGAAGATGTGAAGTGTGTTAGAGACATCGGGACAAAGAAGTTGAGTTGGCATGAATTCAAGAGACTCTTTAGGAAGAAGTATTTGTCAGAGAGGTACTATGATGGAAAGGCCAATGAGCTCAATGAGATGAATATGGGATCTATGATAGAAGAGGAGTACATGGATAAGTTCCTGGAGTTGTTGAGGTATGTGCTGGCATATCTTAAGGATGAGAATATGAAAGTTCAGTGATTTATCAATGGACTGCCATTATCATTTACGTATCGAATGGGAATTTGAAGCACTTTTATGATAAATCAAAGTGTAGGACCTATTATAAGCAGGGTTGGAAAGAAAACGACAATATTAAAGGAAAGTGGCCACCGAAGTGAATAATACCTTGAGATACAGGTGAGAAATAGAATGTTGTTCCTTAGAAGAAGTTTAATGTTGTTGATAAGGGACATGGAACTAAACCCAGAGAGAAACAAAACAAAGGTAGTGGGCCTTTGAAGTGTTGGATATGTGGCAATGATCATCACAAGAAGTATTTTCTGTTGTATCAGGGTGGAAAACCTTAGATCTATAGTGCTCAAAAGACACAGGAAGTTGGGGATGTTGGATAGAGCATTCCTCGGATCTATGCAGAATTTGATAACAAGCAGATATATCACCAGGAATCAATTATTCAGATGGAAGGCAAGATCTGTGATCGAGTTGTTTCTATTTTGATTGAAACCGTATTTAATTATAATTATGTTAATATGAACCTAGTGGATAAGTGTGGTTTGAGAAAAGAAGTGGATTCAAAGTGTTGGTTGGTGCAGTTGGCTACAAGTACTAAGAAAATAGTTCATAATTGGGTAAGAGCTTGTGCATTTGAGCTGAATGATATGTCTACATCAACACATCTAAATGTGCTTCCATTGGGATCATACAATATGATTTTGGATATGTATTGGTTGTACCTTCAAAGGACTAATGTGGATTGTTATGAGAAGGATATCAATTTCTTGGATGATGATGGAGAGAAGAGAATATTGCAGGGTAAGAATAAATCTACATTAGTAAGAATGGTTACAATTATGTAGGCAAAGCGTAGTTGCAGGAAAGGGTTTACACTGTTCGCAGTGCATGTTTATAGTGATAAAGGTAAGGATGTTGAGGATGTAGAAGTCTTAAATAGGTATCCAGTTTTACAACAGTTTTAGGATGGATTTCCAGTGGAGATTTCAAAATTGCCTCCTCACAAATAAGTGGACTTTTCTATTGATTTGATACCGGGAGTAGCACAAACATAAAAGGAACCTTACAAGATGAGTACTCCAGAGCTAGTGGAATTGAAGTTACAGTTGAAGAAAATGCTTGACAAGGGATACCTTAGGCCAAGTGTGTCACCTTTGGGTGCACCATTTTTGTTTATGAAGAAGAAGTATGGTACTCTTAGCTTGTGTATTGATTACAAGTAGTTGAACAAGGTGATGATTAAGAACAGGTACACATTACCACATATTGATGACTTATTTGATCAGTTGAACGGAGAAATAGTGTTCTCGAAGATTGATTTGAGATCAAGATATTGTAATATTCCAAATTTAGCTTTTAGCTAATTAGAATATTAAATTTTGTCTTCCTCAATTTAGAGATGAATAAGAGCGTAGAGGGACCCATAAATCCATTTAGTAGGAATAAAAACCACTTCTAATGTGAATGCGGAACATTATATCAGCTAAATAAAGCACACATGGGTGTTAATAGGGGTTAAAGCATGTGGATGGGGTAAAGGTTAACCAAATCAATAGCGTTGTCATGGAGGGAGTGGAGATAGTGGAGGACATTGCAGTTATGATGGAGGAGTGTATGCATGAGAGTAGCATATTTAATGAGTGGAACCAAGGGTGAGGAAGCTCAAAAACCATATAAGGAAGGGGATGATAGCCATAGAAGGATTTTTATTATTTTTTATGTTTTGTCTTTTATGAATTTCTACATGCTTCAACTATTTAGTGGAGTCTGTTGTGTTGTTTAGCACAAGGGTGTTTCCGAGTGGAAATCCCACCCTCATCCTCGTGGGAATTCGAGTGCTCACTTAGGAGAGGTTCATTTGAGCTTCATTCCACAATCTAGTATTAGGCCAAGCTTTAACCATCTACCACATCACAGTCTCCTTCATAAATTGTGTTATTTTGTAGGGCAGTTGCAGTGGAGGGTAGAAAAACCTAGTTTGTGAGCTAATTTCCTAGTGGAGGGAGAAACCTTTCATCCAGAGAGATAGAAGGGAGGAGTATCAGCTATTTTATTATCATATCAGTAATCTCCCTCCAGTTATTGAGTTTTAGAGTTTTATTTAGCCCTACGGTTGCATTTTTCAAATATTGTATTTCTAGAAACCCTTTCTGGGTTGTCCCATAATTGTGCTAGAGAGCCTAGACCTCTGATCCTGAAATTTTCTGAGCACTATATCATCAGATCTTTGTATTTCTATTCTCCAGCTGCAGTTATTCTCACTTGGACTACGCAGTCATGGCATTCCGACATTTTTTGTGTTAGCAGTATTTCATATTGTGATTTATTGGATCATGGGAGTCTTTTTTGCCTAACTTGAGTGACTTTTTCCTCAAGACATTGTACTTATTTTCTGCTATTATACATAATGGAATGACTCTATGTTTTTCTCATGTTTTGATGTATTGATATTTACTGCAATTTCCAGTTTTATGTTCAATATTCATGTTTTTCATGTTTTGGAATATTACAATGGTACCAAAGCATAATATTGGCTCAGCTTGTGGAACAACCAGTCTATGACATCTGAAGATATAGAATACATTACAGACCAGACAAGTAGATACAAAAACTAAGAACGCAAAAATATGCTGAAATAAAAAGTGAATTTTTTGCGTTAGATGTTTCGGGAAAATGAAGATGAATCTCGAAAATATGAGAGATGGGTTTTGTGCAGAACAGACCAATTTTTAGTTTTTATGAGAAATTTTTCCAAATGCAGTCTGGATTGAGAGAAACAGAAAGTTCTCTAAGAGATACAAAAACAGAAAACAAAAAAATTTGTTGGGATAAAAAGCGATGGTTTTGCATTAGATGTTTCGGGAAAATGAATGAAAATATAAAAAATGTGAGACATGGGTTTTGTGCATAATGGACCAATTCTATTTCCAAATAAGTAGTTTTTCCAAATTCATTCCGAATTGAGAGAAACGAAAGATGATTTTCTCAAATTTGTTGTGGTGGCCATTTTTCAAATTCTTCCAATTGCAATACCAGATTCAACTTGTTTCAGAGTTCACATCCGCCAAAGAAAACTGTGTTCTAGTGGAGGAGGATAAAGTGAGTCTCCAATGGCAGAAGAAGGTTATGGGAAGGAGTTTTACAATCTCCTCCTTAGAACTATGTAGGAAATCACCAAGTAGATCAAGGAGATGAGAGTAGAGAGACAAAGGGAAACCCCAAGAGGGTTTCAAAATGGAGAATTTTCTGGTACTTCACATAATTGGTATGAGCAACCGACACTACAGAAAGCTTCACAATGCTCCATTATTCCTACCTTCCTAGCAGTAGGAAATGGGGTTGGAGGACCACAAGAGTAGGAGGCTCTCAATGATTATTTTCTAGAATATGAATCTCAGTCTCAAAAATTCAAAGAACATTTGACTTTCTAGGAATTTTTCTAGATTAAGGAAAACGAAGACCTCACAGTTACAACAGAGGAAGATGATACATGCAGGGCAATGAAATACAGCATACTGTGGGTAGAATTTTTCTACCTACTTTTGATGGGTCATCAAAGAATACGACAAAGACTTGGGAGGAGACAAATGAGCATACACTCATTGATGAGACACCACCAATTGTTGAGGTATCCATTGATGGGGTATCTGGGGTTGTGACTGAGTTCTCTGATGTTAACAGTGCATCATAGGTTGATGAGGTGTTGAAAGACAAATCCACCATTTTTAAGGAGCTAATAGGTACAAAGGCCTCTAGGTTTATGGCAGAATTATCATATGGCAATCACATGCAGCTGAATAGTGAGCATGTCTTGCATATTGGAGTATCTATGGAGGAGTGTGTGAATCCATCCTTTGGGCTAGCCCTTAAGGAGGTGCTAGGAGATACAAAGGTATTGGATAATGGTCGCACACAACAGTGCCATCAGCTTCGGGTCGACATTCTAGCTTTGAAGGCGAAGGCCACATCAGTACGAGAGGCTATCCTACGACAGAATGAGGAGCTAGAGGGCATGATAGTGGTTTGTGCAAAGCTAGCAACAAAGTTGGTCCACATAGGGGAATGGTTGGATTCCCCAATGGTGCATTTAGAGGGCACATTGGAGTGTCATAGCACCCCCCTTCATGCATACATCAACAGGGTGTAGCACTCGCATGATGGAGGGACTAGATTATGCATTTGATTATTTTCTTGAGGTTGGATGGTGAGAGGTACTGAGTTGGTACCCCATGGAGTAGGCTAGGTAGCTGGATACATCCATGACCACATTTTATCAGAGTCCATGGATTACCATAGGGACACGAGGCCCAAATTACTGTTGGGATCCAGGTGGGATTTACCATCACATGATAGAGTCAATAGATAGTAGTCATTGTGCGATGGGTCTGATGTTTGGGCACACACACATTTTTAGATATCTATCAAAACCCCAGAAATTCCTAGTGATAGGATGGTTCGACAGGAGGATACAAATTTTTATGGATTTATCTCAGCATAACAACCATGCATGGGGTCACAGGGTGATTAGCCTACGTTGGCAGGAGCTGATCGAAGGAGGAGGCATCAACAAGCCACCAGAGATGGCAGTGTGTAGATACGGTGCTATCTCATCGGTATATGGTATGCTTGAGCTATAGAGGATATGAGAAGTGGTTTCATTGTCATTGGCATATGAGGAGTCGGGCTGCTCTGATCCTTTAGAGTAGATGGGGAAATGTAGCCCACCTCATGGAGGGTTTACTAGCAGCGTGGTGGATCTTTTGACCCATGCAAGATACATGATGGTACATGATGGAATATCTGTAATTTATGATATCCGGTGGTGTACAGGGGCAGTTCACAGCATAAAGTGGCATGATGAGGAGAGAAAAGACACTTGGTGGTATGTAGTGACCCATGATACGACGCAACAGGCACTTGGAGTGTTACCTCCAAGGGGACTTATGGGCAAGGGCATTAGGTGTACCCTGGGATGCAGCTTACCTAGGATTGATGACGATAGCATTGAGAATCTGGAGACACCACGTTTAGCAGAGACAGGGCTATGGGGGTGTTATCAGTAGATCCAAGGCAGAGGGAGGCCTAATTACTCATGCTTGAGTGATGCAGATGATGTGGCAAAGGTAGAGCAGGGGGAAATTCCTTCTGTATGACAGGACAAGGACTCTTCTTCAGATGAGTCCGTAGGGTCAAATGAGGATTCTTCTGGGGAGCATGAGCAGTGATATGAAGTTGATGAAAGTAGGCTAGATTTATCTTCCATCATGCAGGGTGAGCAGTCAGAGGACTCGATGAGAGATATTCAGGATGATGAGTCACTTGTGATGACTCAACTTAAGCAACATATCGTGGACCATGGGGCAGCTGAGGAGGATGCTATGCACATCATGCATGAGAGTCCTTTGGGGGAGAGCCATATGGTGTCTCACAGTGAGCCAGTGCTAGATATGTGGCTAACCTTGGGGTTAGCCATGGAGGAGGAGCTGTTGGAGATGGTGGTGCATCCATATTTGGGCCAACCTATTGATGAGGCGCTAGTAGATGCATATAAATTTAGCAAGACTGCAGTAATTTTAGGGAGCAACGGTCTCTAGGAGTACATCGGTGAGGCTTACAGTACACCTTGCCCACTTGAGCCTATGATGGAGAGAGGGGCCTTCCCTTTGAGGCAGTTCTCGTTCACAAGCGGGACAGAGCAACATGAGTTGAGTGTGAGTTGGCGACCACACTCCAAACATGTTCCATATGCAGATATCACCATATTTGATTCTTCGATCAGGATAGGCTTGCGGGAGATCATGAGTTGGTTTCCTATGGATGGTATTATCTTCTTAGTCAAGTTCATAGCAGAGCAGGTACACATAGACATGATAGGTACTACGGTTTACAGTTCGCAGTGGGGCACATGTCAGAAAAAATTTAGCATTCCATCCCAACTTTGGGAGAGGAGAATCAAAATTGGATTGAGTCGGGGGAGAGAGGTGATGAGTTGGTATGCAGTTGGTGGGGCAGCTTATACTATCAGATCTACGGCACAACAGGGGCCATGGAGCATTGATGCATGTTAGCGGTCTTTAACTCATGAGGTAGTACCTATATCTAGATGCAATGTGTAGTCCGAGCTAGGGGAATTGGGTAATGATTGGCCATGCAATCATTGGGATCCAAGAGGATTTATTGATGACAGGTATGGTGAGAGATCCATTTCGGATCCTAGCATTGAGGGTCTATTCTAGGTAGCCTGACACAGGGGCATAGCCGCATTAAGGGGTTTGTATGGGATTTGGGCATTGGTCTCAGTTGCATTAGGTCAATAGGGTGGCACACATATTTTCAGTTCCTTGAGGACAAGAAACGCTTTGGAGAGGAGGACTATAATATTCCTAATTTAGTTTTTAGCTAATCAGAATATTAAATTGTGTCTTCCTTAATTAATAGATGAATAAAAGGTTAGAGGGACCCATAAATCCCTTTAGTAGGAATAAAAGCCACTTCTAATGTGAATTTGGAACATTATATCAGCTGAATAAAGAACTCTTGGGTGTGAATAGGGGTTAAATCATGTGGATGGGGTCAAGGTTGACCAAATCAACAATGATGTCATGGAGGGAGTGGAGATAGTGGAGGACATCGCAGTTATGATGGAGGAGTGTATGCATGAGAGTTTCATCTTTAATGAGTGGGACCAAGGGTGATAAATCTCAAAAAGAATATAAGGAAGGGGATGGTAGCCATAGAAGGATTCTGATGATTTTTTATGTTTTTTCTTTTATGAATTTCTGCACGCTTCAGCTGTTTAGCGGAGT
The DNA here is from genome assembly GCA_034641835.2 of Pinus albicaulis. Taxonomy (NCBI): domain Eukaryota; kingdom Viridiplantae; phylum Streptophyta; class Pinopsida; order Pinales; family Pinaceae; genus Pinus; species Pinus albicaulis. The sequence goes on along the minus strand of CM076574.1, from coordinate 291,850,541 downwards.
TTGTTGTGCTATTTAGCACAAGGGTGTTTCTGGGTGGAAATCCCACCCTCATCCTCAGGGGACTTCGAGTGCACACTCAAGAGAGGTTAATTTGAGCTTCATTCCACCTTCTAGCATCAGGCCAATATTCATCCATCTACCACATCATAGTCTCCTTCAGAAACTACAATATTTTGTAGGGAAGTTGTAGTGGAGGGTTGAAAAACCCAGTTTGTGAGCTAGTTTCCTAGTGGAAGGAGAAACCCTTCATCCAAAGAGCTAGAAGGGAGGAGTATCAACTATTTTCTTGTCATATCAATCATTTCCTTGCAGTTATTGAGTTTCATAGCATTATTCAGCCCTAGGGCTGCATTTTTCACAAAGTGTATTTCCGAAAACCCTTTCTGGGTTGTCTTGGAATTTTGCTAGAGATCCTAGATCTTTGATCCTGAGATTTTTTTAGCACTATATCATCAAATATTTATATTTCTATTCTCCAGTTGAATTTATTATCACTTGGACTGTGCAGTCGTGGCATTTCGACATTTTTTGTATTAGTAGTATTTCACATTTTGGTGTATTGGATCATGGGAGGCTTGTTTGCCTAGCTTGAGTGACTTTTTCCTCAAGACATTGTACTTATTTTTTTCTATTATACATAATGGTATCACTCTATGATTTTCTCATGTTTTGATGTATTTATATTTACTGCAATTTCCAGTTTTATGTTCAACATTCTTGTTTTTCCTGTTTTGGAATATTACATATATCATCAGGTATGCATCAAAGAAGAGGACATTTACAAGTATTATTTCCAGACCATATATGGGAATTATGAGTTTGTTGCGGTTCCTGTTGGTTTGACTAATGCTCCAACTACTTTCATGTGTTTTATGAATAGTGTGTTGCGTACTTATTTGACAAGTTTGTGATAGTATTCATTGATCATATATTGATATATTCTAAGAATGAGGAAGATCATCTTCTACAGTTAGCAATAGTATTGAGATTTAAAATAGAGAATAAATTGTACGCAAATCTTAGTAAATACAATTTCTTTGAGACAAAATTTCATTACTTGGGGCATGTGGTTTCCAAGGAAGGTATAACAGTGGATCTGAAAAATATCAGAGCTATCACGGAATGGGAAGCTCCTAGGAATGTGGATGAGGTCAGATTATTCATGGGGTTAGCAAGTTATTACCAGAGTTTCATAAGGATATTATCATATATTTCCTATCCTTACAAAGGAAATGAAATAAATTTGAATGGAGAGAGGAATGTGCAACTAGTTTTGAGCAGTTGAAACAATTGCTTACAAATTCTCCTGTTCTAAAGATTTACATATCTAGATAAAGAGTTCGTGGTGTGTACAAATGCTTGCAAGAGTGGAATTGGTGGAGTCACAATGTAGGAGTGACACGTGGTATGCTACGAGTCAAGGAAATTGAATGAGCACAAGAAAAACTACGTGACACATGATCTTGAGTTGGAAGCCATCGTTCATGCATTGAAGATGTGGATGCACTATCTTCTTGGCAGGATATTTGTTTTTATGAGTGATCACAGTGGGATGAGATAATTATTTGACCAGCCTAATATGAATGCCTAGAAATCTAGGTGGTTTTCCACCCTCAGTAAGTTTGACTTTGAGATCAGGTACATTAAGGGTAAGGAGAAAAAATTTGTAGATGTTCTTAGAAGAAGAGTGCACATAAATCAAATAGCAGCTATGAGTTCATAAGAGATAGATTTATAGGATTAGATGTTATAGGTAGGGAAATAGGATGACAAGTACCAATGACTTAAGCATAGGTCATCACGATGTGGCTTATCATTTCATGATAGAGGGTTTGGTAAGATTTTGGGACAATATCTATGTTCTAGACAACAATGAACTCATGGATATTATCTTGAGGGAATTTCATGTTAAGTCATATTTAGGTCACTTGGGATATCAAAATACTCTAGAAGTTGTGAAGAAGTTTTAATATTGGCCAAATATGAATAAATAGGCAACTAAGTTCGTCACAAGGTGTTTGGATTGTCAATAGCTAAAATTAGAGTGTAAGCATCTAGGTAGTTTATTGCAACCAATTCCGATTCCAGAGTGGAAATGGGAGGTCATTTATATGGATTTCATTACAAGTTTATCGAGAACATCTAGAAAACATGATTCCATCATGGTTGTGGTTGACAGGTTGACCAAGGTATCTCATTTCATTCTAGTGAAGTCTACTAATTCATCTAGCGAGTTAGCTCAGGTCTTCATCAGGGAGATAATGAGATTGCATGGTATTCCTAGGAAGATTATATCTGATAGAGATTCCAAGTTCACTTCCAGGTGTTGAAATGAGCTATTTTCAAGTTTAGGTACAAAGTTTTCTTTCAACACAACTTATTATCCACAGACAAATGCATAGAAATAGAGGGTCAACAGGCTTCTAGAGGACATGTTGAGAATGTATGTTATGCACCAACAGAGGAGCTGGGAGGAGTATCTTCCACTAGTTGAGTTTGCATACAATAATGGGTATTAGGAGTAACTGAGGATGAGTTTGTTTGAGGCACTTTACTGGTGGAGTTGTAATACTCAAAACAACTAGAGTGATCCAGTGAACAAGGTATTGATAGGACCAGACATGTTTGTAGAGACATGACAAGAAATTTAGGTTATAAACTAGAATATAAAGGAAACATAGGATAGACATAAGAGTTATGCAGTCCAACATATAGAATTTAAGGAGTTTCACGTTGGGGAGCATGTGTACTAGTGAATCAAGCCCAATACGAGCTCCTTGAGGATTGGTTCATGTGCTAAGTTGACACCTCGGTATTGTGGGCCTTTCGAGATCCTTGAGAGGATTGGACCAGCGACCTACAAACTTGCACTGCCTCCAACAATGAAAGTCCATGATATTTTCCATGTTTCATTTCTTAAAAGATATGTGAAGGATGTCGATCATGTGATTGACTGGTCTGTATTGAAAGTGGATCTAAAAGGATAATTTCAATTGGAACCTCAATGCATATTTTCTCAGAAACAACTCATGCTCCAAAATCGAGTGATCGAGCAAGTTAAAGTGTAGTGGAAGCACTTTGGGCCCAATGAAGCTACATGGGAGATGGATGATCAGATGTGGGCTATTTATCCTTCATTTTTATTTGGTTGAGGAAAATACATTTTCGTATATGTACATATTTATGTATGATTATTATAGTAAATACCACAATGAGATGCGTTATAAAGCTTCAATAAGTGGCATGATTGTCATGTTGGTTTTGCATGTTAGCAAGTTGTTCATTATAAATACTGTATCGAGCTAAGTTACAAATCTCCATGGGTAGTATGATTTGGTTCTTAGGGGTATTTATGGCTATAGGTGTCATAAAACACTAAGGACGATTTTCCCCTAAGGGGGAGGGTTTTGTAACAAACCTTGGGTTAAAAGTTCATGTAATAAATTTAATAAAGGAAAAAATAAGACCAAAGTCATGGGACATGTATTCCAAGTAGAATTCTGGGAAAAACATCCAAATGGGTGTCATTTTGGTTTGATATGGCCAAGGAAATTGGCAAAGACATCGATAAAGGCTTTGGAAAGGAAAAAAGGCATTTATTTATGAAAATAAAGGAAAATATGAGAAAAGGTAGATGAAAGGTCACAAGTTCACATGAGAGGAAAATTAGAGGAAAATGAATAAAATAGAGGCCTCAATGATAAAAAGGCTTATGAGGATCAATTCACAACCTTTGTCATTTTAGCTTTGGAATCAGTTTTAGAAAGAGAAGAGCTCCAGGAGGAGAAAGTAGGAAAAGGAAGGTAAAGGAAGCATAAGGAAAGAAAAGGACAAGCAAGGAAAATTTGGATCAAGTAGCTTCAACAGGAAGAATTGCAGGTAATAGGATGCATGTGTTATTTCCTAGCTAGTTTGTGAATTCATGGTACATTCATTTGTGTATTTGGTTCTTTTACTGTCATTGGCATGGTTTTTTCTTGGTGTGAAAGTTGTTTTAGCCTTCCCTTGCCATTTATGGATAACCAGGGTGTGATGGGGTTCTTTTATTTGGTTGAGCTTTGGATTGTCAAAATATTTTGCAATCGGGTGAGTTGATCTTAGGAAAATTCCCAAGAGTTGAGGGTGGAGGTGCTTTAATCTCTTGGAAGCCCTTGACAGGTGGGTGGAGATAGCTAAATTCCTCAAGGTGTTGGTGAAGAAACTCTGAGGCATCCAAGCTTGTTTTAGGATTAGTGATCCTTGACCGGTTTTGGTGGGATCATAGTAGCTTGAGGGTGGAGGTGGTTTAATCTCCGGGAAGCCTTTATGTTTTGGTTTTCTTATGTGATCTCTTGACTGATTTTTGTGAGATAATGAGAGCATGATGGTGGAGGTGGTTTAATATTTATGAAGCCCTGTTTTTTTATGCCTTTATATCCCACATTCATGCTTGGAATATGGCATGAGGGTGATTGGATGAAATAAATATTTGGTTCAACCCAATCTATGGTCGGGTGGTACATGGAAGTCACTAACTTGGTTGGATTTCACATATGTTAATAAGAGCTCTTTTCCTATTGTATTCTATGAGTACTTGTACTTTTTATTATGTGGATTTTATGGGTGTTCTATCATGGTTATTATTATGGTTATATGTTGATTATGAGCATGGTTCCATAATAGGTTCTAGTTATGGCTCTTGATATGCTCTTCTTAGTTGATGAATGGTTAATGAATGCATGCGGTAAAAAAATTTATTGCAGCTATTATGAGAGGGACTTATACCTTCTTGTTAATTCTTAGATAAGTTTTAGACCCCTATATTCAAATATGCATTCATGATCTATATATTTCATGTGCACCATATCTTTGACGAAATGAATGTCATGGTTAGGCTTGGTTAGGTCAACTCCTTGATAATTTTTTGTATGAATGGATTTTTCCTAATTTTATTTATCATTCTGGAAAGTATCATTGAGTTTTGTGCAGTGGTCTGGAGGCTAGCTTGAAATGGTGGCTCAAAATATGGAATCACACCCTCTGAACTGGAAGTTTTGGGCTATAACCGTACCCTTACAGGATTATGCATGCGGTTGGAGGCCTATAATTGCATGGAGGCATTGTCATGCATGTGGCTGTGGGCTAATTTCACTAAAAAGTCATCCAACTTAGTGTTTGGGCACTTTAAGTGATTTTTTAGCTCTTGGGTGCAATCCTGTAGCTCCAGAGGAAGGTTAGTACAGTTCCAATTTTTTGGCTCCACTTCCTTAACTATACTTAGGAGGTTGGGTCATGTCGTAGTATCCCTTAGCTCATGTTTACCTTGACAGGCCAATTAAAGTGGGTAAATGTGGGAGGGATGGGTTACAAAAGGAACTACTACATTCTAAAGATTGATATGAGGAAATTTGATGGTAATGATCCTATAACATGGATATTGATTTAGATGTAGCAATAATTTTATCTACACCAAGTGGCATCCTTAGAAAAGGTAAATATTACATCCATGTATTTATAACAATAATAACATGTATGGTATCAATTGATTTATGAAATAAAAAAAGGATTCTATTATATCTTGGTCCATTTTTACATAGAAATTGATAGCACAGAATGGGGATATTAAGAGTAACACATTCTCTAGTCAATTGTTAATATTCAACAAAATATCCTGTGACATAGCACATTCAATAGTTCCAAAATTCGAGTGCCAAAGTAGATAATATTTAAAAGGATAACTTGTTAGACTTATTTATGGTTACATTAAAGGAAATAATCCAAAATGAGGTGCATATTTTTGAACCTAAATCTTGAGAGCATGATTTCAGTGTAGCAAGGAAAGTCAAAAGTAAAAATATGGCTGCTAGAAAAATGGTCACTAATAAATATATAGAAAATCATGCTCCCTTTCCTCAACCTACAAGGTTAAATCCTCAATGAATGGATGAAATAAGAGCAAAGGGACTATGTTTCAACTGTGACAAAAAGTATAATAAGGGGAATAAATGCAGTGAGAATAAATTATTCTACATAGACCGTGAAGATGAAGAAGATCCAAAAGTGGAAACTTAATAAGATCTAGAGCTAGAATAAACCACTCTAACGATATCTTGTCATAGATTGGTTGGCATTAGTACTCCACAAAACCCTCAATATAGAAGGATATATCAAAAGGTAAATGGTAACAATATTGGTTGATTCAAGTAGTACCTATAAATTCATCAATTACAAAATAGCAAAACTTTTTAATTGATTTGTATATTTAGCACCAAAATTTCAAGTAATGATTGCAAAGGGAGGTACCATAAATTGTTCAAGGAAGTGAAATAATATTAAGTTGAATATGGGGTAGTATTTATTGGTTAGTCCCATGATTGCAAAACAAATCGGTGGTTTGATGTTGTATTAAGGGTCCAATGGTTACAATCATTGGGAACAATGGCCCTTAATTTCCATGTTCTTTTCATAAGATTTTTCTTAGAAGGAAAGGAAATTGAGCTTAGAGGTATCCAAGGGATACCTAGTAAAGTGATAACCTCTAATAGCATGAAAAATTTTCTAAGAAAGGGCACCAAGGTGAAGTTACACAATTGTGTTCATTAAGTGTTCAAACATATCTATCCTTTGTGCTAGTGGATCTTTAAAAAATTATCAACAACCTTGCATTTGGGGAAATTCCTAAGGGTCTTTCACCTATCTGAGAACATTACCATGCTATTCATTTGCAACTAAGAAGTGTAACACCTAACGTTAGGCCTTACAAATATCCACATGCACAAAAGAGTGATATTGAGTGTATGGTTGAAGAAATGTTAGAGGTTGTCATCATTCAGCCTAGCCAGAGAGATTTCTCTTCACCAACAACAATGATTATAAAAAGGGATGGTTCGTGGCATGTGTCCAGATTACAAACAACTCAAAAAAATGACAATAAAAGATAAATTTAATATTCATATCATTTATGGATTCTTAGATGAATTGCATGGAAAAAATTTCTTTACGAAGTTGGATCTTCGTTCTGGATATCATCAAATTAGAATGAGGCAAGAAGACATTCTGAAATGAGCCTTTAGAACACTTGAAGGTCATTATGAGTTTTTGTTTATGCCATTTTGACTTATGAATGCACCTTCAACATTTCAAAGCTTTATGAGTTCTATTTTCAAACCCTTCCTTAGAAAAATTGTACTAGTATTTATTGATGTCATACTAATTTAAAACAAATGTTGGGAAGAGCATGTACAACATGTTGACAAGGTGTTGACTCTATTGTAAGAGAAAAAACTATATGGAAATCCTTCCAAGCATTCCTTTGGGGTTCAAGAAGTGGAATATTTAGGTTGTATTGTATCACACAATGGTGTTAAGGTGGATCCTAACCAAAACAAAGCCATGAGGGAATGACCAATCCAAAATACCTTGAAGAAAATCAGAGGATTCTTAGGATTGATAGAATATTATTGCAAATTTGTTAAGAATTATGGTCAAATATAAACACCTCTAACAAAATTACTGAAGAATGAATACTTTCCTTGGACTAAAGAAGCAACCAAAGCATTTTAAGTACTTAAAGAGGATAAGTGTACAACACCTCACTTGGCAACGTATAACTTCAAAAAACTATTTATTGTGGAGCATAATGCCTCAGGCCATGGAATTTATGTAGTTTTGATGCATAAAGGATGACCCCTTACCTTTGAAAGTAGAAAACGTAAAGGAAAAATAAATGTTTCCCATACTACATGTGATTAAGAAATGGCATTCATACCTAATAGGAATGCAATTAAAAGTTTAAAAAAATCATGATAGTCTGAAGTACTTCTTGGAGTAAAGAAGTATGTCAACAAAATAAATGAGTGACTATCAATATCCCAGGGCTCCTTCGACCATTAGCCATACCAAGCCAACAATGGGAAGAATTTTCAATGGATTTTATTACAGGTTTACCCAATTCTTAAGGAAATAGTGTCATTATGGTAGTGCTAGATCAAATGAAAAAGTATGCTCACTTTTGATCTCTTTCTCATCCTCTTAAAACAAGAACTATGGTAGAAGTAATCATGGAAATAGTTCAAAATTTACATGGAATACCAAAGATTATTGTAAGGGGTAGAGATCCAAATTTCAATGGAAAATATTGGACTGAATTATTTTCTTATTTGGGTACTCAATTATATCACAAACCATCTTACCATCCTCAATATATTGGGAAAACTAAGATTGTGAATAAATGTTTAGAAGTATATCTATGTTGTTTCGCAAAATGGGTCAAATGGTTTCCCTTCGCAGAATTCTTGTACAACAAATCCTTCCATAATTCATAAAAAAATGTCACCATTTATGGAAATTTATGGATATCACCCTCCATCCATCACATCACCCTTGAAAGTGACTATAAAGGCGCAAGAAGTAGAGGGCCAAATACAACACCAACAAGAGGTCCTCAAACTATTGAAGGAAAACTTGGTTGTGGCATAAAATAGGATGAAACAACAAGCATATCAACATCGTTGTGAAAGGGAATTTGATGTGGGGAATTGTGTATTTGTGAGACTAAAACCATATAAAAATATGTCCCTTAAGAAACAAAATAATGAGAACAAATTAGCTCCAAGGTATTATGGCCCTTATATGGCCTACAAATTGGAGTTACCTCCATCTTCACATGTACATCTAGTCATCCATGTTTCTTTTTTAAAGAAGGTCATTGGTGATAAGATACTAGTGCAACCTCTTCTACCAAATATTAATGAAGAAGGGAAAATAATACTAGAACCAGAAACAATCTTGGAAACAAGGACTAAGCATATGAGAAATCAAGAAATTAATGAGTACCTCATTAAATTGAAGAACCAACCAATGGAAGAAGCGACATGGGAACATTATGGGAATATGAGTGTTTCATACATAAACACCCACAAATAGTGAAGTGTTGAGGACACCACTTCTTTGAAGGGTGGGGGAATGTTAAGCTTTATATAAGCCCCATGTTAACCAAAAAACCCCTTATTAAGCCCTATATATTGAGTGATTACATTTCCATTGAACCCCTCATGGTCCCATTTTATTATAATTGTATCCTTTGTATCCCATATACTGTTATGAAACCAACTCAAAAAATAAAGAAAATATAGATCAACGACTTAGAGATCAAACTCTTCGAGGGGGAAACCTCCTTTACATTACATAAATGAACAATTCTTGGATGATAAAAATGACAAAACCTCCTTTCTATACATAGGAGTTCATGGGGTCACAATATAATCCTATTTGAACTAACAATAATAATGTAAGGGCGCAATAATAAAAATAGTGGGTTTTATGGGGCAAAATAATAACAATATGGGGACTAAAAGTGTATAAAAATAACAATAAGGTGGCTACACTAACAACAATAAGGGACTACACTAGTAATATAGAGACCTAACATGCCCCTCTCCTTCAAAAAAGTGTTTTCCTCAATGCTTGAGTAGCTCTAGATGCTTCTGTATAAAATTCTCATCCTCCCATGTGGAATCTTCAGTGGGTAAGTTCTTCAACTTGATGAGATACTCTGAAATTGATCAATTTGGAAACTGTCAAGTTATTGTTTTCATGATTGATTCAGGTTCCAATATTATTTTTCCTTCCACATCAAGTTCTGGAAATATCGTTTGAACTAGAATTTTTTCACCTATAACCTTCTTTAATCATGAAACATGGAAAAATGGGTGCACTCGAGAAGAAGCACGAAGATCCAATTTGTATGCCATAGTACCAATATTTTTCAACATCTTGCAAGGACCATTATACTTTGGTGATAATTTATCATCCTTATTAGCTTGCTTGAGGGACATTTGTTTATATGGTTATATCCGTAAAAATAATCAGTCTTCTACATCAAAACTTCTCTCGTTGTGATGTTGATTTGCCTCTTGTTTCATTCGATTTTGTGTCAAATTTTATTTATCCTTTAAGAGTTGGAGAACTTGTTGTTGATTCTCAATGTGATCTTCCACGGCTTGAACCGTAGAATTTTATCTTAAATATGATGTGATGGATGATGGATGATATCAATAAAGTGCCATAAATGGGGTCATTTTTGCTACAGTATGGAAGGAAGTGTTATACCACCATTCAGCCAGAGGTAACCACTTGATGCATTGTGTTTTTTTATCAGATACAAAACAACAAAGATATCCTTCCAAAAAAAAAATCACTATCTCAGTTTTCCCATCGGATTGAGGATGATAAGATGAGCTATGAGGTAGTTGAGTACCCAAACAAGAAAATAATTCCACCCAAAAATTTCTAGTGAAAATGAGATCTCTTTCGCTTACAATAATCTTTGGGTTTCGATGTAGCTTTTTAATAGTTTCCATAAATGCAGTATCAAATGTACTTGATTTAAATGGATGAGATAATGCACAAAAGTGTGCATACTTGGTAAGTCTATAAACCACCACCATGATGACACTCTTTCCTTCGGACTTAGGTAAACCTGTGATAAAATCCATTGAAACATCCTCCCAACGTTGACTTGGAATGGATAAAGGCTGTAGCAGACCCGGGGTCTTAATTGTCTCAACTTTATTTTGTTGGAAAAACAAACATTTTGCCACAAAATTTTGAATATAAGATTTAAGGTCATCTCAAAAAAAAAAATTCTTCACCCTGTGGTAATTTTTTAAAAATCTCGAGTGTCCTCCTAAGGGAGAGGTGTGCAATTCTAAAGATATATTTTGTTTTAGTTGGGAATTATTACAAAGATATAAGTGATCTTTGTACCATAAGGAATCATTTTTCCAAATAAATGTATCAGATGTACTAGGATCTTACTGCAACTTTTGAATCAATGTCCATACTTATTCATAATTCTTCCATTCCTCCTTTGCTTCAGTTATCCAATATGGTTGGATAATAGAAATGGCACAAAGCAATGCTTCCATCTCCTCATCCTTTATTGAGAGTGCATTTGCAACAACATTTAGATTCCCTTTTTTGTAGATGATTTCAGATTCATAACCCAACATCTTTGTGACCCATTTTTGTTTCTATTCTGAAGATAGTCTTTGTTCTAAAAATTATTTAAGACTATCATGATCAGTTTTTACCTTAAAGTGTCTTACCACTAGGTAAGGTCTCCATTTATTTAGTGCATGTATCATTGCCAACATTTCCTTCTCATAAATAGCTTTATGTAAATACTTTCCTTTGATTGGATGACTTTTAAAAGCAATGGGTCTTCATTCTTGCATTAAAACAACACCAATTCCATTTCCTGAGGCATCACATTCCACAATAAAGGCTTTTGTGAAGTCTGTTGTAGCTAAGACTGGTGCTAGGTACATTGTCTCTTTAATATGTTCAAAGGCCTTAGTTTCTTCAGGAGTCCATGAAAATTCATCTTTCTTCAATAATGTTGTTAGAGGTGCCACTATTCTCCCATAATTATTAACAAACTTGTGATAATACCCTATTAACCCAAGAAATCCTTACAACTAATTTATGGTTGTGGGGACTTTCCATTCCTTAATGGATTTAATTCTGTTAGGATCTACCTTAATACCCTCTTGAGATACAATACGACCCAAATATTCCACCTCTTGTACTCCAAAGAAACATTTGGAGGTTTTTTCATATAATTGTTTCTCCTCCAATAGTTTTAGCACCTTCTCAACATGTTGAACATGATCCTTCCAAGACCTACTGTAGATTAGTATATCATAAACAATTACTAACACAATTTTTCTAAGGAAGGGTTTGAAAATGGAATTCATCAACCCTTGAAATGTAGAAGGTACATTTGTAAGGCCAAAAGGCATGACCAAAAATTCATAATGACCCTCATGAGTTCGAATTGTTTTTTTTGAAATATCTTTAGTCTTCATTCTAATTTGATGATATCTTGAATGGAGATCCAACTTGATAAAATAAATTTCTCCATGTAATTCTTCCAATAATTCATCAATCACAAGAATGGGAAATTTATATTTATTAGTGAGCTTATTGAGATCCCTATAATATGAACACATGCGCCATGATCCATTATTCTTATGCACCAATACTACTAGAGCAGAGAAAGAACTTTGACTAGGTTGAATTATACTAGCCTCTCATTTCTGCAATCATACATTCAATTTCGCTCTTTTGGACATAAGGATATCTATAAGGCCTTATGTTTGGAGGAACACTTCCAAGAATAAAATGAATATCATGATCATGATCATAATAGGTGGGAGTCCTTTGGGAGTTTCAAACACCTTGGAATGATTGTCCAAGACTTTTTGGAGATCTGGAGAAATAGATGATTTTGATGTTGGAACTTCTAGTGAGCATAATTGTGAAATTACGCCTTGGTGTTATTTCTTCAGAATTTTGTCATGAAATTGTATATTTTTATCTTTCTCGGCTTCCCTGTGATACCTCATAATTCAAATTTCTTTCCTTCCGAATTTTTTTTTAAGAAAAGTTCTTGAAAGTTAAAAGCTACCATCCCCAAATATTGTAACCATTGTACTCCTAGTACAACATCAACACCTCCCATGGGAATGGAAAGCATTGGACTATTCAATACATATTCCCCCATGGTTAGCTTGATATTATGGCATTTTACAAAGCAATTTATAGTTCCTCCATTTTCAACCATCACTTTACACTCTGGTACTGGCTATAGGAAGCAATTAAATTCCTTGGCTACCTTACAATGCATAAAATTATGGGTACTACCCGAATCAATCAACACTATTATACTTTTCTTCTTGATATGTATTTCTATCTTGAGAGTTTGAGGAGTGGTAATACCTGCCAATGCATTACAGGATATGGTCAAACTCATTTCTTCTTTCTCTAGGGTTGGTTATTGGTGTATATCCTCTTCTTTTGAATTTTCTTTTTCATTTTCTTCCTCCTCTTCACAATCTATGTAAAATAATTTCTTCTCATCACACTTATGACCTTTAGTGTATTTTCTATCACAACTGTAGTAAATCCCTTTTGCTATTTTTTCTTCCAATTTTTGTGGTGTCAACCTTGTAGGTTGCGGAAGTCTAGGAGTAACAACACTTCCATATTTATAGATGTGAGTGGTAGGCTTCCTTGTCGCCATAATTTTACTTTCAATTTTTCTTGCCAACCTGAATGCCTTCTCCAATGAATCAGGTTCCCAAAGGCGAACCTCATGTTGGATGTTATAATTTAAATTCCCTATGAAGACATCAATCTTGTGTTCCTCTGGAATATTAGTTACCCTTATATTCAATTTTTGGAAGTCCTCAATGTTCTCCACCATTAAACCGTTTTGTTTGAGAATTATCAATTGGCTAAATAAGGTGTTTCTCTTTTTATCCTCATAATGTGCTATCATTTCCTCTGTAAAAATTGACCAAGTGACAATTTTTTTACGAGAGAAAAGCCATCGATACCATAAAAATTTATTTTTTTCTAAGTATAAAGTTGCAATGCATACCTTTTGTGTGTTTTTCACATTATGGAGATAGAAATATTTATCCATCTATAGTATCCATGTTATAAGATACTTTCCATCAAACTTCCTCATAATGATCTTTGGAATATGGTGGGTCTTCAATCCAACATTAGAGTTTATGAAATCACAATTTATTTTGGTCTCATCATGAGTTTCCTCTACTAAATTTTCACCATTATGAATCATTTCTTGTATCAACTTTGTCAAACCTTCCATATCTGCTTTTAGATCATTCTTCATGTCTTCCATGTTGACTTTCATTTTTTCATCAATATTAGCTTCCATGTCATCCATATTAGCTTCCATTCCATTATTCAAACCATCCATCTTAGCTTCCACACCTTTCTTCAAACCATCCATCTTAACTTCCACTCCTTTCTTCAAAACTTCCATTTCATTTTTTGTTACTCTTTGCGAGAGCGAAATTTGTTGCACATGGTCTTGTAATTTTGATATATCATGTTGCACTTCTTCCCCTTAATGAGTCATAGTAGAGCCTTATGAGGGCTTAATGGATGTTTAATTATTTTTAGGGGGAATTTTAGAACCCAATACTGATATCTATGCTTCAATATTCCCTTGGAATCACTTCAAATTGATTTTTCAAGCAAGACTTATGCAAATTGAAAAAAAAATACACACCTTTTTTTTTTCTTTTGAGGAGATTGATATTGAAACTGATGTATATCTATAATTTTGGATCCACGAGATTTTATATTTGTTCATTTAGTATCCCTCTGAGTCTTATTTCCAATGCCATAGGTCTGACTTGATTTGGATTCTTCAAAACAAAGTTATGCCCAATCTCCCGTAATGACCTAATTATGGACTACTTTAGTAGAGAAAAATTGTACGGTGTGTCACGTGTCACTGTTTCCTTCTTCGGATCTGAAATCGATATACAAGAAACTAAAGTCCATGTACTTCAAATTTTTTTTATAGAATTCCAATCTGATGTTTAGAGAGATAATTGTGAAAATTTTGCCATGGTCGCCTCTTTAGATGAAATTCGGGAGCCTGCAAAAACCCTAACTTCCACAGATCATATCTCCGAGAATATTTCGAACCAAGATTTGAAATTTTTAGATGAAGTTCCTCAATATTTCTTCGCAAATGGGTTTTTTTTAGTACTAAACCTTCGTAGAAAAAAAATTATATAGAAAATTCCACGATGACCTGTTTGAAGCAGCGAAACCCTATGATCCAAAGCTCTAATAACAAATGTTATGAAATTGGCTCACAAAATAGAAGAAAAGATAGATCAACGACTTAGATATCAACCTCTTCGAGGGGGAAACCTCCTTTACATTACATAAATGAACAATTCTTGGATGATACAAATGAAAAAACCTCCTTTCTATATATAGGAGTGGTGACAATATAATCCTATCCGACCTAACAATAATAATGTAAGGGCATAAAAATAAAAATAGTGGGATTTTATGGGGCACAATAATAACAATATGGGGGCTACAGGGGTACAAAAATAAAAATAATGGGGCTACACTAATAACAATAAGGGACTGCACTAGTAATATAGGGACCTAACATATATATACTAAGGAGACCTAGACTTAGGATCATCAAATATTGTCCCGTTCATTTTATTTATTGTATAAGGAGTTTCCCTCATGTGGGGACCCAACCAAGGGTCTTCTAACAAAACTAAATATATCACAAAATTATACAACAAATAAAATGATTTATTTGCAATCTAGTAATTAAATTTTTTTAACCATAACATATATAAAATAATTGATTTGTTGAATGACATATTTTATTTACAACCATTCATATGAATGAAATCACATTAAAATACATACCTAGTTATCATACAGTGGCTTGGTTGTGGTACTCTTATTGTGACCACCTGACTGAATATGCCACCTTTCCAACTAGGAATGCCTATTTGACTTCTTAGCTCAGGGAATATCCACAAGTTCCCTAGCCCTCCAAGCCCAATTCCAACTACCATTGTATTATGTTCAAGTTAGATCCAATACCCTCAATCAACAATCCATTTGAGTTCTCTCTCCTTCGCTTCCTCCCTATTATCTCCTTCTCATTTTCCACTTCACAAACCAAAGCCCCCCCAAAAAAAACAAAATACAATCAACCCCTTCCATTCTCCCTTCCTCACCTTATGCCTCCCTTCCTCAACCATCCCAACTACCTCTCATTAATTTCCCCCATTCTTCAAGGTCAATGCCTTGAATGCCTCCCCATATTTTTGAATTTCACCCCATGACACCTCCTTGAGCCACCCCTCCTTATCACTCCACCTACCCCTTGTCCCTTAATTAGCACATGCATGGTTCATTCCCCAATCACCCCTTATTAATTCAATAATTTTGACACCTAATCCTTAGGAATTGAGAAAATATTTTAAATATTGTAAATAAAAAAATGAGAAGATGAAGAGACATTGGAATATTAATTCTAAGGGTCTCCCTCTGTAATGTATGTTAATGACTCTTCATAATAACAAATCCAACTATTTGTGGATTTACCAATCCTAGCTTGACATGGTATCAAAGTGCAGGTCCATAGGTCCCAAATTTTCCTTGTAACTCTAGTATTCCTTACTCCAATATGATTTACACTAGTCCGACCTCCTCATTGCATCATTTGCATGCTAGCCCAACCTGGTTCATTGTCATCTCCTCACAGGAGAATTCTCGTCACCTCTGATAAGACTTACCTCATCGTCTATACATGTTTTTGTTTGATAAGATTCTAGGCTTCAATAAGCAGTGGATCACGCAGTGCCTTAACTATCCACTGAGCCTTCATGTATTTGAAGCAAGTTAAAATTAAAAATATTGTTGAGAAATGTAGGAAATCCGTGAAATATTTATGAAAAATATGTGAAGTCGAAGAAGTGGAGGGAATGCTAAGAAATGGGTGAAGTCAAAGTCGTGGAGGAATGCTGAGAAATGCGTTGAAAGAATAAGTTATTTACTTTGAACAAGTTGAATGCATTGTATTGGTCATGAATTTAATGTATTGAATGTCGTGAAGATATCCATTCAAGTCTGTGTTGAATAGTAATGTGTGTTGGTTTCAATGAAGTTTACATGTGTGCATTGAACGGTAAAGTTTATATGTGTGTTTGGTGTATTTTATATGTGCATTTAATATTATTTGAAATATATGGTTGAAATTTGAACTATATGGTTGCATCGACATTTCTTATGGAGTTTTCATATAAAATCGAGCTATCTTTGTGAATAAAATAGTGCTATTGTTGGTTGCGGTGAAATATATTTCTGTTGGTGTATTCTTTGCACTTTATATTCTCTGCTCTCTATGCATATAAAAGAAATATTTTGTGGTTATGGTTACATGGTTGTGGAATTGTATTTAATTTTGTGCACATGAGGAGAGAAGTCATTTGTTTTTTCTTCCTTAAAGAGATATTTAACACTGGTTGTTGATTGAAATATCGGTGCATGTTTACAAAGATTATTATTGCAGTATTTATTTATTTGAACTATATTTAATAATGCATTCACTCATCTCCATAGTTGGAGTAGTTATCATTGGAAAATATAACTACCATGAATGATCTAGAAATATAAAGCATACCCTCATTTTCAATGAACTATAGAAATATGTTTGTGAAGGAGAAGTTGGGAATCCACCTGAAAAGACCACATCTGAAAAAGAGCTCAACATATGGGAGAACCAAAACAACAAGGCCTATGCCTTGATTGTTGCACTAGTAAATGAAGAGGTGATTCATCGAATTACACCATTTACAAATGCATTTAGTGCTTTAAAGAAGATGAAATACTTATATGAATCACACTCAGAGCTTGAAGTAGTCCAATTAATGATCAAACTCATTAATCTATAATTGAAAGATGATGATCTCATTTCCCTAGCCTATGAAATCAGAGCTATAATGCATGATTTAGAATCCACCAATGTTAAAATGGATTTTACTCTCATATCTTTTGTTAAATCATTATATACCACATATTCCCACTACCTTGAATCATTACAAGGTAGTGCCCAACCTAAAGAGATTACCTTTGACTCTCTTGTGGAGAAGTTTGCAGAAAGAGAGAAATATTTTGAAAATAGGAACATAAATGCTCATTATTCTAAATAATTTGTGTTCCTTGCAGAAAAAGAGGATAATCAGGCATAAGATTATTCTAGAGGAAGAGATGGTAGAAGAGGACATGGAAATATGAATAGATGAGGCAAAGGGGAAAACTTTACCAAGGAGGAAGACCTAATATTCATTGTATATGTTGAAATAGAAATGGACATAATGCTTCCACATGCAATCTCTCTTGGGACAAAATCAAACAAGAAATAAAGGAGGAGAAAGGCAAATCACCAGATCCAGGATAAGGTAAAGCACATGAATCTTCTCATTATATTGTGGCACATTGGAATATTGGAGTAATTGAAGACTTGTTTAATGCTTCACATGATTTGTGGAAAAATGCATGGTTTTTTATTCAGGATCATCTTGCCACATGGCATTTCATAAGGACTTATTTGAATATTTCAGTGAAAATGTAGATGGAGTAGTGTACTTTGCAGAAAAATCAAAACTCAAGCCATTTTGACTTGGCATCATCAGGCTTAAATTTCCTGGACTCCCTAACTTTCTTACGTATGATGTTTTATACCTCCTAGAGTTGTGGAGAAAATTTATATCCTTGTTTCACATCCACCCACAATGATACTCCATTCACATGCTTTATGGCAAATATGAGGTGAGAAAATCATCATAAAATCACTTGTCATGACTGGGGTAGAAGAAAAAAGACTCTTGAAGTTACAACTTCTACTCATGCACAAAAATATGCATACAGTTCTCAATATGATGACAGTACACTGCCATCTAGTCTCTCATGGCATGCTATATTTGGACATAGGAACTATGACGTTCTTCGTTTATTGAAGATAATTGGTGTTGTTGGTTTGTCGACCATTCCTAGGAAACTAAAGAAATGTGATGTATGTATCTTAGGAAAACATAGAAAACAATTATTTCATGATTCTCTTTCTATAGAACATAGAAAACTTGAACTAAATAATTTTCAATTGTGTGGCCCTATGCATGTTCCTTATGCAAATGGAAGTAAATACATGGTGACTTTTATTGATGACTACACTAGAATGTGTTGGGTATATCTGTTAAAGAAAAATTATGAAGCTTTTGAATCTTTCAAAATCTTCCATGCATGGATTAAAAACAATACACTCTCATTTTGGCTCTATTCATATTGATAATAGAAAATAATATACTTCAAATGAATTTTAAAACTATCTTCGCTAGGATGGGATTCAACATCAAAAAATTGTGCCTTATAATCCTCAATAGAATGGTGTAGCTAAAATAATGAACATGACAATATTAAACGTGGTACCTTCAATGATGTTTTCAAAAATGTTATGCTGATGTTTTCTGCTGATGCAATTCTATGTGCAGTTTATATTAAAAATAAATTTCCATCTCATGATCTCAAAATAAAGACTCCCTATGAAATTTGGTGTGGCCACATTCCTTTGGTGAGGCATCTCAGGTTTTTTTGTTCCACCTATTATTCCTTGATTCCTAAAGAACAAAGAAACAAACTTGGTGCAAGGAGTTGAAAGTTTATCTTCTTGGGGTACTCAGATACCTCCAAACAATATCATCTCTATGATGAAGTAAATAAAAAGTTTAAAATGCCTACAAATGTGGTTTTTCTTGAATCTTCCAAGACTAAAAATGTTGTTGAGCAACAACATGATCACTTGGGCATATTCAATAATGAAAAATATTTTTAGGAATTTGATAATGAGATTCCAAATCTTGAAGGGGGGTTCTCTATCCTAGATCAATATGCATAATCTTCTTCTAAATCACTCTCCCCCCCCTCATGAAGCTCTAGCTAATGATCAAGAAGACACTTTTATTGATGTGATTGAGATAATTGGAAGGCTAAATATTGATTCATCCCCATCTCAATCAAATGAAAAACTTGGGCCATCTTAGAAAGGTCCTCCAAAATGGATAACTAACACACTTGAAAGTTCTCATCCTAATGAGGTTGGAAAGATGGGAATGAGAAGTTCTACTAGACAGAATGGAGGCGATGTAGACATTTCTAATTCAACTTTTGATATGGATGTTTCTTATGATTTTGAATTTAATTTTTCTACATATTTTGAACCAAATTCCTTTAAAAAAGTTGCTTCTCGTGATGAATGGGAAGAAGCAATGCAAAAAGAGTATGATGCTCTGATAAAGAATGGAACTTGGAAGTTGGTGGACCCTCCATTCAGAAAAAAACCATTTGTTTGCAAGTAGGTCTTCAAGAACAAGTATAAATCATATGGTTCACTTGACAAGCACAATGCAAGGCTCATGGAAAAAGGTTTTGCACAGAAAGAAAGGGTTAATTATGAGGATAATTTTCCCCCACAAAAAAATGAGCTACCATCCAGAATCTCTTTGCTTTGGTGGCTCTAAATGGATAGAAAGTTCATCAAATGGATGTAAAAAATTATGTCTTCAATGGAGATATGAAATAATTTTTTTTTTATGTCACAACTAGAAGGATTTGTTGTTAGTTAATAGATTAATATTGTTCATGAAATGTTACTCAAACTTGAAGGATATTATTAATTTAATAATTAAATGAATCATGTTTAAAATATAATCATTAATTATAAATAATATTTTAAGGTTAATTAATCAATAATCATGATTAGACACTAAACAATATTACAACTAACCATAATCTTGATCATTAATCAAGCTTAACCATTAATTAATTCTTTAACAAATTAAGCTTTAGAATACTAGCATATTCATGCGAGGTGTGGGTATGTATCTAGCATACACATACCTCAGATGTATAGTAATAATCAAGAAAAAAAATTAATAACTTATTAGGTGGGCTAAGAATGTAAGGTAATAAGATCAGGTAGGGAATTACATACACCCCTCCTTCAGAAAAATTTTTCCCAAAGTTAAATTCAAAAGGATACAAAAAATTAGGATGTAATGTGACAGTAAAGCATTAAAAAATGAGGGAGAAAGATACGTTATTCAAATTAGGTAATTCAAGAAAGGATTTCACTTCCCATCTAGAGTCTTTAGATAACATATAACCTCCTATCATTCTTAACATACTTATTCTCCCATCCTATCCATTCTTTGGTGCAATATAGTATGGAATTTACTATATTGATCTAACCACTGAAAGAACCAATATGGTGGAAGCATTGACTATGTTAAGACTAACTTCCACAACATGCAACTAGAAATCATCATCACACATCTAGGGGATTGTTCCCATCACTTTCCTCCCACGATTCCAAACCTAGAGGTTACACGGTGGGAAATGCCTCCACCCTCCTTAAAGAACTAGGGTCAACACTTGTCATTGAATAATCTAGTTGGGAAGTCATGTCACCTGTAATATGCACCTTACCCCATGTCATAATGTTCCATATCAATTATATAGGAAATATAATAGAATAATTTACATCATACCATTCCTCGTTGGATATCTCAACATCCCCCAACCACTAGCATGGATCTTGGCTATCACATAGTCCCTTCCAAAAAGCAAGTTAGTTCTCATCCAAGCATATACATAACAACTATATATTCTTGGATAAGAATTATATATATATATATATATATATATATATATATATATATATATATATATATAAGTAGACTATATACATGATATTAAAGTTTAAAACCATAAACTCAATTTTTTCAATTAATATCAGTATACGGGAAGTAGATCTTACATCAGATAAGTCATACATCAAATACTTTAATCAACAAAACATATCCCATCAAGTGTTTCATATAAGTTCATCTTTCCAATTGAAATGCATCGATATTTCATAGCTCTAATAAATAAAACGACATGAAAATACAAATAAGGCCTTAGCATAAGTAGCTATATAGGTTAAACTGGGCATCACAAATGGTAAAAAAGTGAGGGGTATTCGTTATGTATAGTCGTTGCATCCTCCCAGTTAGTATATCCTAGGCTATACTTGTCCCACTGGACCTTAATTTGCTCCATCAAGCAAAGCATGAGTGGTTGAAACTTAATGTCCAATACTGATAACGATTCGACCATTACAGTTCCCATGTATGAGAACTTCAATTACCTCCAATCGAGTTTGTGAGATTAATCAGAAACATATTGTCGTAGAAAAAATACATGAAAAACATCAAGAGTTTTATGAAAATGGGGTGGCAGTACAAGATGATAGGTAGTTGGTCCAATTTTCTCTTTGGTTCTAAAATTTCCTATAGATATAGGTGAGAACTTCATCCCTTTCCCAAAATGAATAGTTCTTTTGTTAGGTCAGATACTAATAAAAAATTGGTGTCTCACTTCATAACTTTGATTAGTCCTATGTGTATCAACATAACTCTTCTATCTATCTTGTGCTTCCTTTAACCTTTGTCGAATCTACCTTACCTGTTCCTCCATTTCTTGAACCAATCCTGACCTAGTTATTACTCTTTCCTCCAACCTTTCCAAACTCAATGTCATCCTCCTTGGCCTCCCCTATAGAGCTTGATAAGGAATAATCCAATCTGAACTGTGGTAACTCTTATTATAGGAAAACTCTACCAATGGTAAGTACGTTTTACATTGAGTCTAATTATCTGTGACTTACATTCTAAGAATGTATTCCATAACCTAATTTACTCTTTCATCCCGCTCATATGTTTCTAGATGATATGAAGTGCGTAGTTTCAACTGAGCCCCAAAATCTTACTGCAAACTTGTCCAAAATCTATAAGTAAAGTGAGAGTCTCTATGAGAAATGATTTTTTGTGGGTAACCCATGTATCGAATAACTTTTCTTATAAAAATTAGTGCCACATCGGTGACATTGTGTCTCTCACTGGGATGAAATGGGAAATTTTGGTTAATTTATCAACTAAAACTAATATAGCATTGTGCCTTTTTGAAGTGAGTGTAAAACCCACAATGAAATCCATAAAATTGACCTCCCATTTAGATATAGTAATGCCATATGCTTATAGGAGTCTTTCTGGGTGTAAATGATCAACCTTCACTCATTAACATTCAAGAAACTTGGAAACAAATTGGACTACATTGTCCTTCACGCCTGCCTAAAATAAGTTTCTTCATGTTCAAATACATATTCTTCATTCCTAGATGGGCATAATAGATTGATCTATGTGACTCTTCAATAATGGTTCTTCATATACTCCATTCCTCATGGATGTACATTTTCCCTTGAAATATCAATAATTCATCTAGTTCAAAGGCATAACCATCAATTTTTGTTTCTTCTTCCCACTCTGGAGCACTAATGTAACCTTTAAATACCATCTGTCTTCAAAGAGTTTCTCTAGCACATGCTCCCTCAATTTGATCCTCAAGGGTACTAGAGAGAAGGTATTTTGTATCCTACTTAGTGCATCAACCAACACATTCTCCTTTCCCTTAATGTACAAAATTCCAAAATCACACTCTCTCTTAAATTAATTCCACTACCTTTGCCTAACATTTATAAACCTTTGAGTGAAGATATTATATAATCTCTCATGATCGATTTTAACTCAAAACGTCTCCCGATGATTTAGTGTCTCCATAGTTCAAAGCTAGAATAGCAATTGCTAAATTTGAGTTGTGGGTAGAGTAATACTCTTCATGTTTCTTCAAATTTCTGGATGCATAAGCTATCACTCCACCTTATTGCATTAACACGACTCCTATTCCTCGTTTCTAAGCATCCATGCAAACTGTGAAGTCCTTCTCCATGTTAGGCACTCAAAGGATCATTGCACTAGTTAGTAATCTATTTAGTTTGGTGAATTAAATGTCACATTCATCTTCCCATTCATACCTAACCCCCTTTCATTGTAATTTGGTGATGGGTTTCACAATATGTTAGGTCCTTATATTACTAGTATAGTCCCTTATTGTTGTTAGTGTAACCCCCTTATTTTTCTTGTTGCACCCCTGTAACCCCCATATTGTTATTATTGTGCCATTAAATTATTATTGTTAGGTCGGCTAGGATTACATTGTGGCCCCACTAGGATTACATTATGGCCCCATGGACTCCTATATATATAAAGGAGGTTTTTTCATTTGTATCATCCAAGAATTTTTCATTCATGTAATATATTGGAGGTTTCCCCCTCGAAGTGGCTTATTTCTAAGGTGTTGATATCTCTTTTATTCTATTTTTGGAGCTAGTTTCACAACACAATATTTGAAAACCCTTCCACAAATATTTGATAATAACCTGCTAGCCTTATGAAGCTAGGAACCTCACGAGAATTTTTCGGAAGCATCCAATCCATAATGGCTTTCACCTTTTCCGAGTCAATTGAAATCCCTTCTCCTGAGATGATGTGCCTGAGGTAATGAATTTTCTTATAAAATAAAAAATATTTCAACAAATTTCCATTCAACTAATTTTCCCTTAAGCATGTCAACACAACCCTTAGGTGCCCTTCATGCTCCTTTTCATTTTTGGAATACACGAGAATATCATCTAGAAAAACTTGCACAAATGGGTTCAAATACTTCCGGAACATGCCATTCTTTAGACTGATGAACATTGTTGGTGCACTGGTCAAACCAAATAAAATTACTATGAACTCATAGTGCCCAAATCAAGTTCAAAACCTTGTTTTTGCGATGTTACATTCTTTAATCCACAATTGATGGTATCCAGATCGTAGATCGAATTTCAAGAAAATTGATGCTCCCTTTATTTGGTCAAATAGGTCATATATTCAGGGTATCAGGTACCTATTATTTACTACAGGTCTATTCAAGTCTGTATAATATTTTCACAATCTTAAGGAACCATCTTTCTTCTTGACGAAAATTACTAGCACACCCCAAGTTAAAATATGAGGTCTAATAAATCAAAATTCTTACAACTATTTTTAATTACATTAGCAACTCACAAAGTTCTGGAGTCGTCATTCTGTAAGGTGTCTTGGATATTGTCTCTGCACTAGGTTTTAGGGAAATTGTGAAATTGAACTCCCTCAAAAGGGTTAATAATGTTAATTCTTTGGGGAAAACATCCCTAAATTATGACAAAACGGGGTTCTAATCTAGGGAGGTTCCCCTCTAGTCACTTACAACCTCGACCACATATAGTTTAAAACCTTTCTGGAGACAAAATAGAACCTTCATCATGGAGATGAAACATAGGGACACTCATATCTTGATACCACAAATATCAATCAGACTTCCTTCATCATCTAAACAAATCACCTTCTTTTTGAAATAGTCCACCAAAGCTCAAGGTGATTATAAAAATTCCATTAGGATGATTACATTGTATGTCCCTAGTTTCGTGATGGATGCCTTAAAATTAGTTTGTCAGACCCTGAGGTTTACTCGACATTGGTCAACACAAGGTCCTATTTCTTGTTTTACCCTATAAGCCATTTCAACTTGTTTAAAGTGATCATGATCATAGGCTACCAACCCACATTTTTCTAATGCAACTGGTGAAATGAAACTATCTGTGGCACTATAATCAATTTTTTTTTTAATTTTTACATGGTTTATGATACCCAAGGTTTCTACCACAATGGATTGATTTTAAAATTTGTGGTTATCAACCGCTGCATAAATATGATGGTGGCTTCCTACTCCTCCCATTAACGATTTTCCTTCTCTATGGTTGTTACTAGTTTGTAACTCGGGACAATCATGCAAATAATGAGGTTCCCCGCATCCCTAACAAGTGATACATGGTATAATTTGAAAAAAAAATTGTGGGGCTCTCTGGAAAAATCTCCTTCCCTTGGGACCCTTGTCCCTATGTGTAGCTCCATGCAATTTTTTTTCATCAAATAGAGGTTATGAAATAAAAAAATAGTAGAAGTAAAGGAAATCAATGTTAAGAGTTCAACATCAGAGATTAAAAAGTACTGGAGTAGCATATGAGGGTTATGAAAAGTTTGATAGACCGTATTTTATGAAATATAGGGTGAATTATTCTATAGATATTTCATATGGTTCAAAAGTAGGTGAAACATGTGACCATTTCCATGTTATCAATCAACCAGTGGTTTTGTAGTCTAGCATCAACATATCAATCCCTAGTTACAAGGAAGGTTTCAGCTGAGGCGTGTTTCTATGACCATAAGGTAGCAAACCAACCTACAATAGTAACTGTAATTACCTTTTATCACAAATCAAATTCTATTTCAATATATATTCCAGAATCCACTCACCTAAGGGTTACAAAAGTGTTACATATGGCTTATATGACCGTAACAAATCACGTATGAAATTTTTTATCAGTACTTTGATTGAATTGGATAGTATATTCAGATCTCCTCGCTATAATTGTAGAGAGTAATAAAATAAGGGATCCATATACTATGTAGTATAGCTATAGAAGGGAATGTAGTCGCATCAATTCTTCTCGAGCGGACGACTAAAATAGTCTGGTATGAACCCAAAATCATATTATTGGAATTTTTTTTCAAGTAGCTACAATTAAGAAATTACATAAATAATAGTATTGAGTATCCCCATTTTCTCTTTGCCCCTAAAGTATGGCCTCATGTTGTTAATGCATGAGATCAAGAAATCAAACTACAATTTATTTAGAGAAGCACCCATGCTGGAGACTCTATGCAAAGATACACAAGGGCACTGAATAATTTGCATTGGTGATGGGGCTGAGTTTGTTTGGAATCATAGGTTTATCACTAAAAAATAACACAAATCCAGGTCACAAAATGGGTTCAAATATGCATTTTACAATTTATTTGAGGAGTGACTGAGAAAGCAATGCATTTCTTTCACCTTTTCTTCAAATATGAATGCTCCATAAAGGTCAACACCAAAACCTCTAGATATGTTGAAAATGGTGAAAAAATTATCTCATTTGGTTAAGAAATAAGAAAATAACAAATTGATTTGGTAATTCCTTTTCACTTTGCAGGGGATGCATGGACTTGGGTCATTATTCTATGCATAGGTTGTTTGATGTTGTGGCTATGAAGTTGTGGTAGGTGTTCCATGTGAGTTAAATACCAAAATGATACAAAACTTCATAAACCACATAATTATTTATTTTCAAAGAGGCATGGGAGCTCACCAAGAACATGATCACAATTATTTTTTTTGAATGTCTCAAATAGAATATTGTTCTTAATGTTAAGAAACTTGGGTGATCGCTATGTAGTTAGGGTTTCTAGCTAGAGCTTACACTGGCTAAGGATAATATTAGTCATGAAAGTTTATAAGGGAAGGTAAGAACCCTTACCTAGACTCATTCAACCCTGAAGGGGAACCTATTCATACCAAAGGATTAAGCCTCTCATTAAGAAGCTTAGAAGGTTGGCTAGACCACATTTCCTAACTATATATGTTTGGATGGTGCTTTTCATTTCATAACTATATAATTGTCATTTAATGGTGGGAGCAACTTAGAACCAATTGTAAAGGTAGCATAGATGTAAATAATCCATCTCTAACTTCATATCCTAGACAACAAAAACAAAGATTCCCCACACAACATGATTGAGATTTGATAGGTTCCACCAAATTTTTGGGATTTTAGGTTGTTCTTATGGCACCTTTAGCCTGACCTCGTGCCTTGAATAAGGTGAGAGTCCTAGATAGGAGGGGGAAAATTTACCTTCCATGTGTTGGATATGGTAGGTATTGTGGGTGCCAAAGGCTGATTGTAGTGAAAGTACATGCCTCTAGCACCTCTTGGGATCTTACTGACTTAGTCTTCCACTCTGGTGCCTCTCTGCATCAGGGTGTGACATATTATTACTACATAATGATATTATCTATTAATTCATCTTCGAAGCAAATATGATACTCTAATACTCACTTGAAGTGTTGGTAGGTCTCCTTATTACTCTCTTGCTCCTCAAGGTGTAGTGGTAACTTGTACTTTTTAGGGTTGATGCCTATTACAGAGTGTTGGAGATATTCTATGTCATAGTAGAAAATATCCTTTGCAACTAAATCATAATAATATATGTTTTAGAGAAAACAACCTTTGCAAGTGCATCATCATAAAATAGTTACCTTATTGTACTTGAACATACAAAAATTATTAATTCATCTTTTTTTGGATTGCATGGTGAATTTCTTACAAGCACACAAGGTTACACAAGATTAGAATAGTGTGTTGGTGTGTGTAGGTAGGTTTTAGGGTCTAGATTTGAATATGGGCTTTGATACCACATGTGGGGACCCAACCGGGGGTCCTCTAATAAAACTAAATTTATTAAAAAATTATAAATGAAAGAGAATGATTTATTTGCAATCCAACAATTCAATTTATTTAACCATAACACATATAAAATAAATTATTTATTAAATGAAAAATATGATTTAGAACCATTCATATGAACTAAATCACAAGAAAATACATACATGGTTATGATAGGGTGGCTTTATTGTGGTGCTCTTGTTGGGACTACCTGAATGAATATGCCACCTTGCCAACTGGGAATGTCTATATGATTTCCTAGTCCAAGGAACCTCCAAAATTTCCGTAGCCCTCCGAGCTCAAGTCCAACTGTCACCTTAGTGATTCCAAGTTAGATTCAACACCCTCCAACCACAACCAATTTTAGTTCTCCCTCATTTTCTTCCTCTCGATTCTCTCTTCCTCATTTTCCACTTCACACTCCAAATCCCCCCACCCCCACCCCTAAGAAAAAAAAGGACAATCCCACCATTCCATTGTCCCTTCCTCAACCATACCAACCACCTCTCATGAATGCCCCCAATTCTTTGAGGTTAATGCCTTGAATTCCCCACACATATTTCCAACTTCAAGGCCTCTGAATTTCACCCCATGGCAGCTCCTCGAGCAACCTCCTCCTTATCACTCCACTTACCCCTTGTCCATTAATTAAAACTCAAGTGGTTCATTCCCCAAAAACCCCTTATTAATTCAATAAAATATTACAATTCAATAAAATAATATTATTCTTGAAATGTTCATCAAAATTGAAGAATCTTATTAGTGTAATAATTAAATGAATAATGTTTAAAATATAATCATTAATTATAAATAACGTTTTAATGTTAATTAATCACTAATCATTATTATCCATTAATCAAGCTTACACATTAAGCTTTATAATACATCATCTAACACATTAAGATTTATAATACAAGTGTATTCGTGCAAGGTGTTGGTACGTAGCTAGCATACACATACCTCGTACGTATACTAATAAGCAAGCAAAAAATTCAATCACTCAGCAGGTACAATACTAATATAATATAATAGGATCAAGTAGGCCATGTGACACCCCCTCAAAGTGGTTTATAATTTTTGGTTTCTCATCATTGTTAAGGCAAGGATCACAACATTCACTTTCCTTTAAGAGTAAAAAGGTCAGATTAGGAGATTGGACTTTGACAATATGGCCTTCAGGAACTTCACAATATAGCTTCAACTTTTGTATATTCTAACTAGTAGTGATTTCTACACCTAGAGTAATAAACGACGAGGTTCTAATAAAATTGCTATAATACTTGATATAAAAAAATTATATGGAGTATTTTTCTAGAGACTACTTCCATTGAAAACTGATATCCTATCTTATACAGGTTTAGACCACTAGCCCATTAAAATCTCCAAGAAATTTTCTCTTTTTCAAAAAACACAACCATTCATATTCGAAAGATTGTGGATATATCATCCTAAGTTCTTATCGAACATGAAAAATTGGGGGATATCTGTAAATCCTAGCCAAGGCCCAATCATAAAATGACTTCAATAGAAATTAAAAGAGGTCAAATAGAAAATTAAAAAATGGAAGAAAGTTGTTTTGGGTAACCCCTTCTTTCAGAATGAGAATCTTGAGAAGGACATGCATGCCCTTCAAGCCAAAAACATTTTTAATGGGTGAACAATGTAATAGAAATATGATGGCTACTATGTGAAAAAATATCAGAATACGTGCAGAATATTTACTTTTACGGTTCCATACAACTCTTTTACTCTCAGCGGATTTCAACTTTACAGATTCCAAACATACATACGTATGCGATAACAATGTTTACTTTACTCAGACTACGCATAAAATCCAATACAAATTAAAACGTACAGAACTTCTTACTGGAGGGTCCCACAACACTCCCGACCAATCATCGGCAATCGCTCTTCACACAATTTATAATTTAACTTAACACTAAACACTATTCCTTGTGATCTGTGATAACGCGCGCTATCGACACATGGCTCTCTCCACTTGGCATCGCAAACAATATCACTTACCGTGCGACGACCTTAACTTTAAATTCTAAATATTGTGATTTTTGAAATCACTTCTGGTGTGCTGAAATATCTGCCATTGGCTTTTTCTGGATCCGACAGTCCACGTGTTGTCTCCGTCGATTCACTTCGCATCACAAATTAATAAACTTAACTTGCGAAACTCTTAGTCGTAACCACTATACTTTGCGATGTGTGATGTCCTCTCGACGATGATGTGATTTCTCATCATTGATCAGTGTTGGATCTAATGGTCCTCATTGCACCTACGAATCTGATTGATCTTTGACTATGTGATTAATACATATGCGATTCAAAAAAGGATTGTGCAAGATTTAAGGCCTTGTTGTGCCTGCAAATCCAATTGACCTTCTCGCTTGCAATTAAATGCAATACTCAATTTCAACAGATAAATACTAAAAATGGTTTTAAACAGATATCCGATTAAAACAAAAAACACTTGGAATTAATTTAGAAATGAAATTGCAGATCCAAGCCCTTGGATAGCTGGTTTTCACGTTCAGTTCTGCTCTCTTTTCACTCCCCTCTCACTCTTCTTGCACACCTCTTTCACTCGTGTCCTCCTTGAACCCTTCTTCCTGTGTAACTCGAATCACAATTACATAAAATAAACTAACATCTAACCACCCTTCTCCACGAATGGAGGGATTTACTAATTTTAGAAAAAATAATTCCTATAATTTTATAATTTACTAACTATGTAACGGACTAACTAGGTGGCTCAGTCTCCTCGCAGGGAGCTTTCGATAGCCAATTATTCCTATTTTAACTCAGAAATTGACAACATTACTAATTGAAAGTAATTATCCACTCAAACAAAATACTTAAAATAAATAAATAAAGTCTTCAAATTATTAGGACTACTAATCCTCTTCCCAAGCCACAACATGTGACCAGCTTGTCACATTTTTGGCTCTACCTTGATGCTCCTGCATCAGACTCCCAAGGTAGGAAAACTATGACCTCCTAGGTCATATGCATCCAATGTCCATGCACCTGGTTTCTAAACTTTATATGACGAGTCTCCACTGCCTTCATTTTCATCACATTTTAGTTCTAGTCTTAACTTACTAGGCCTCCATACTTTATGTTGAAATATTCTATTGAATTCACTTATCAATTCCTCTTCAATCAATGATTTGAAACAATTCATCTCTTTCTTCTTCTTGCTACACATTCTCCTGGAATGTTTCACTTTAAGCTTCCATAAATCCTCAAGTTCTCCATCAAAATCTACACATCCACCTTTAAGTTGTTGACTTCTTTATTCTACCACCCTTACATCCTTAATGTCCTTGAGGACATTTCCTATGGAAATATCCATTTTCTATTCCTGAACTTCAAGTTTAATTCCAAGAAGTAACTTCAGTTCTTTAACCACAGTATCATGTTCATTCTTCCTTTCATTTTTACTAGCAAACATATTATGAATTCGAAAACTGGTATCTACTCTTATCTCAACAACTGAAGACACTTTCCTATCCTTAACTGCAATCTTACTTCCATATTCAGGCTCCTTCAGCAAATATTTCATCAACTCAACTTCCCTTTGACATCTTTCACATTATTCATCATAATTCCAATCATAGCATTCTACTTACATTCTACTTTCACCTTCTATATTAGCAATACTGTATTTCTTGAGATCGACCACCTTCTCTGCTACATTTATAATTTCCAGTTTTAAATCATACTTCACAGTTCCATTTTCTTCACTATTCCCCAAGACAATTTTCTGTTCAATAGCTCCATACTGCAACAACAAAATTCCATATTTATTGTGAGACATCCTCATTTCTCTCCATTTCAACTTGATCATTAAAACCAATTTCTTGCTTTGAATTTACTTCATATATCCCTATATCTACATATAGATTGTTATCATAATTACATAAAGTTTCCAACACTTCTACCCTGCTCTATTTTCTTGTAAATGTAAGGTTTCTGGCATCCTTCTCTTCAGATTTTTCATTGATGACAACTCCCTCTCTCTTATTCAGCCCTGATTTTACAATCTGAATACTCATTCTTTGGTTTTCTAGCCTCTCTTCCAAAATATTTACCTCATACCAAAAACCTACCATCTCTC
Organism: Pinus albicaulis; assembly: GCA_034641835.2. Taxonomy (NCBI): domain Eukaryota; kingdom Viridiplantae; phylum Streptophyta; class Pinopsida; order Pinales; family Pinaceae; genus Pinus; species Pinus albicaulis. Next base: position 291,818,718 of record CM076574.1, on the reverse strand, counting down.
TTGGAATTTCTACCACAAGATCTTTACAATCTTCACCATATTCTTCCTCTGCATCAATTATCAACAAAATTTCCTTATCTTGGCTATTTTCAAGTTTAACATCCTTTAGTAACTGATGATCATCTACAGCAATACTCAGTAGCTACTCTTCTTTGACATCGCCCTGCAATAACTGTCCAATATTTACAAGATATTTCACAACAGTATTCAACAACTGCTCTTCCTCATTCATCATAAGGTTATACGAACCTTATTCCATCTCTTGAAAAGATAGAATTCAGCTTCCCTCTTCTTCTGTGACAACATGAGATAGTTTTCCTACTTCAGTATTTCCTGCATTCACACACACAAAACACTAGTTTTAAATTCATGGGATTCTAAGATCTCTTCGGATGGTCTCACCTTCAATTATTTTAGATGAATTTCATTGTCAACATACTCCATCAAATTATTCTTGAATTCAATATACACTTTATCAATGTTTCCCAGAAAACTATCTGTGTGATATTCACATGGGCATACTTCTTTCTGCTTCATCAATACCTGCTCAAACTTGGATTTCTTGAGCTCTCTATCCTTCTTCAAAACTAGTGAATGTAGTTGTTGTTTCTGTTGCAATGTAGACCATTTCACTCTCCTTTTTTTCATCACCAAACCATAATATTCATCTCCATTACTCTCCTGAATCAACTTCTCTAGTTTAATAAACCTTTCTTTGAATTCAACAAACTCTTTGTCACATTCCTTTTGACCTGTCTTCTGAATGTCCTTCAACAAAACATCTTTCTTAATATGATTGTAGTCCTTCTCTTTATTTCTCTTATGACTATGAACAATCATTTTCCTTCCTAACTTCTTGAAAATATCAAAATTTTGTCTTTCATTTCCCATGCCTGATAAATCTACCTATCCACAGTCTATCATCTTCTCCCTTGTCTGTGTGACAGTTCCAAATGACTGTCTTCCATAATCTAAGTTTATACATCCTACAAACGCATTTGCTTCAAAACAATAAGGATCCATAGCCTCTCTTGTTGTCTCAAACATCAACTCTTTCAGTTATTTCTCATCCTTCCAAGGATCCATGAAACCATCAGCTGGTCTCATGTATTCATCCTCATTACTACTATCACCAAGAATGAACCCTTGCTCAAGTTCACATAAGTAAATCTCTTCCTCAGCACACATCATATGCTACAAATTAGCTCCTCTAAGTTCTTCTTCTAGTTGTACACGTGTTTCATGTCTCAGCTTACTCTACAAATGACTCCACTTGACTCTTTTCTTTCAAAGAACCTAACCATACCTTTGGTGTTCCATATTCCCCTATATGAATTCTCTCAACACTTCTAGCAGCACTTCTATCTTAGCTAATTCTCAATCAAGTTTATTCTTACTTGATCTTTCATAATCTCCCTTAGAACCTTTACTATGACTATCAGTAGCCATAGTCTTCTTTCCTTCATGAACGCATCTTTTTTCATCATGGACTTCAAACAATCCATCTCTACAGGTTGACTCCATCGACCTGTCTATAGATACCACGCCAAGATTTTCCATGCTTAGTATTCTATTGACATCTCTGATGATTCATTTCTTTTGATTGTGACTCCTCCTTGAACCTTTTAGATAACCATCAGTGGTCATCTCTTCCTCTTCCTTATGTGGAATCATCCTGATCCACCTTCTGAGCTGCAACAAACCTCTTTATCTTTGAAACAAGTGTAGTACTTGTCGCCAAACCCAAGTCATCTCTTGGTGACTCTTCTTCTTCTAGGCTCTTCAAACAGAACCTTTCCTTGAGCACTCCTGCTCCTCAGCTTTCAAAGCTACTAGGTTTCTGCTTTGCAACTACTCACCTTCCTTGGAGAACTACAGTTAGTCTCCCTTCTCTATCAATGCATTCTATTGTCTAGGTTCATTCACAATATTCTTTCACTCTAGTTTATCCTTTGAGGATTTATTCATACCCTTTGCACTCAATATCTCTTCCAACCTTCAGTTTAACATATTCACTTTCATCTACTCATATTCTCTTGCTTCCACCTGCATGCAGTTAATCTCTTCACACAATAGTAAAAAACTCTCAAAACTCTTGACTCTTACCAATTTAGGCTTCAATACATATCACTGCTGCAATTTTTTTGTCACTGTTCTTTAGACTAAGAATACCTCCTTTGCAGATTAGTTCTTCAACAAACCTATCCTACCTCTCCTCCCAAGGTAGAATATCCTCCAAACACTCTGAAAGCTATACACTTTAATGCACTAATTCTATAATCAACCACTTATCATATAACAAATTCAAAAACTTTCAAAACACATTACCTCAAGTCATTCCCCCAATATGGTAATGCTGGAATTCCTGAACCTTTGTTTCCAAAGGTTCCTGGTGAGATACTCCCTCAACCTCTATAGTAAGAAAGTTTCTTCACATTTGTATTATACCTCACCAAAACTTCCCAAAGAGCATAAACTTGCTCTGATACCAAATGATGGCTACTAGATGCAAAAATATTAGAATACGCGTGAAATATATAATTTTACAGTTCCACACAACTCTTTTACTTGTAGTGGATTTCAACTTTACATATTCCAAACATACATATGTATGCAATAACAACATTTACTCTACACAAACTACGCATAAAACCAAATACAAATGCAAATGCATAGAACTTCTTACCAGAGGGTCCCACAATGCTCCCGACCAATCATCGAAAATCGCACATCGCACAATTTTTAATTTAACTTAACACTAAATCTTATTCCTTGTGATAACAAAAGATGTCGACATGTGGCTCTCTCCACTTCGCATCACAAACAATATCACTTACCATGTGATGACCTTAACTTTAAATTTTAAATATTGTGATTTGTGAAATCACTTCCGGTGCACTGCAATATCTGTCATTGGCTTTTTTCTGGATTCGACGATCCAAGCGATGTCTCTGTCGATTCACTTCACAAAAAAAATCAATAAACTTAACTTGCGAAACTCATAGCTATAACCACTATACATTGCGATGGGCGATGTCCTCTCGATTGTGATGTGATCTCTCACCCTTGATCAGTGTCGAATCTAACGGTCCTCGATGCACCTGCAAATATGATTGACCTCTGACTGTGTGATTAATACATATGCGATTCAACAAAGGATTGTGCGAGATTTAAGGCCTCTATGCCTGCAAATCTGATTGACTTTCTCATTGTGCGATTAAATGAAATACTCAATTTCAATAGAGAAATACAACAAAAAGTTTTAAACGGAGAGCCGATAAAAACAAAAAACACTTGGAATTAATTTAGAAATGAAATTACAGAACCAAGCCCTTGGATGACTGGTTTTCACATTCATTTATGTTCTCTGTTCACTCCCCTCTCACTCTTCTCACACACCTCTTTCACACGTGTCCTCCTTGACCCCTTCTTCCTATGTAACTCGAATCAAAATTAGGGAAAAGAAACTAACATCTAACCACCCTCCTCCACGAATGGAGGGATTTACTAATTTTAGAAAAACTAATTCCTATAATTTTGTAACTGACTAACTATGTAACAGACTAAATAGGTGGCTTAGTCTCCTTGCAGGGAGATTTCGATAGCCAATTATTCCTATTTTAACTCAGAAATTGACAACATTACTAACTGATTGTAATTATCCACTCAAACAAAATACTTAAAAAAAAAAATCTTCAAATTATTAAGACTTCTAGCCCTCTTCCCAAGCCACAACATGTGACCATCTTGTCACATTGCTGGCTCTACCTTGATGCTCCTGCATAAACATACAAGAGGAGAAACTAAGACAAGAGATCACTCATGGAGAGCAATAAGAAGAAATCTTATGGAAGAAAAAAATTAGGATCCAATGGCTCAAAGAAGGAGATAAAAACTCAAAATGATTTCATAAATCCATGCTCAATAAAAGGAACTATAATTGAATCTCATGTCCAAAATCCTCCATATGGGAAAGACTTGAAAGGTGTGAAGAAATAGTGTAGGACCTAAAGGAACACTTTAGCCAAATTCTCATTGAACCAATGGCGGATAAACAAATAGCAATTGAATTTGCATTAGCCTCAATATCCCCTAGTCTCCTCTAAGTAGATTAGAGCCTCCTTAATCCTATTTCATCTGAAGAGATAAAAAACATGGTACACTCTATGACTACTAACAAAGAGCCATGCCCTAATTTCTTCACCATGGAATTCTTCCATGCTTGTTAGCCAATTATTGGAGAGGATGTATGAAGAACTATGGAATACTCAAGACTCTTAAGTAACATACTACATGCTTTAAATTCTTCATTATTAATGTTATTTCTAAGAAAATGTTGACCCAAAAAGCTGCACTCTATTAAGTTTTCTATACTTAGTTAAATTTGATGTGTGCCAAAATAATTCCACACTCTTTTCACCACACACATTTCCCTCTACACATATTTCTTGTAGGTTTTATCCCTGTACATAAATTATCTGCAAACAAATCTTAAAAACAGAAAATAAACAATAACAAGAGCATAAAACATCAAACAGATATACACATAGAATTTCCCCTGGATCCCAAATCGGTACAACCAGCTTGATTTTTCATTATATTACTTTTAGTGTTAAAACACATATATACACATGTTGAAGCATACATAAACCCCAATCCATTAACCTTGGATTAGAACATAACCGTAGTTCCCTTGACCGGATCTAAAAAATACCAGGGGCCGAAAACCAGCATGCCCCAAAACCATGTGAAAACCCATGCACAAAACCATGGGCGGGTCTACCCACCGAAAAATAGGGTCTAAAAAAAAATTTCCCGTGGTGCTTCCGCCCCTCCTGTGACCCCCATGCTACACTCGGCACAACTTACAAGGGTGGCTATCAACGCCCCCCCCCCCCCCCCTCCCCATGACCCCCTTGCGCATGGCTAGTAATGGAAAGAATATAACACATACCCAACATTCTCCCACTTGTTGTTTTCTTTCCTTAAGGGGCCACAGGAGAGCTTATTCATTAGCCCAGCTCTGTAACACCCATTGTTTCTCTACACCAAGAGAACTTCTAAGTGCTCATAGAATTTTTCAATGAATCTGCAATATTCTTCAAAGTGTCCACCTTTACCAGCAACACCCTTTTAGCCTCAACCATATCTCTCACAAAGTGATATTGAACATCAATGTGCTTTGTCTTTGAATGATAAGCAGGGTTCTTAGCCAAGAAAATTTCACTTTGGCTATCACAGTCTATCCTTATAGCTTGCTGCACCAACCCCATACTTGAACAAATCTCTGCAACCAAACTACTTCCTTGATTGCATGAGTGGTTGCCATGTATTCTGCCTCTATAGTTGAAGGAGCCACTACAGACTGTATTTTACTCATCCAACTAACTACACCTCCAAATAGGCTAAACACATACCCACTTGTAGATCTCCTTTGGTCCAGATATCCAGCCCAATCTGCATCAACAAAAACAAAAATGTCCAAAACTCTCTCCAATCTTGGTCTTCCCTAGTGGCACAAACCATAATCATTGGTGCCACGCAAATATCTGAAAACCTGCTTCACTGCTGTCCAATTATCCTTCCCTGGGTTTGACATAAACCTTCTCAATACTCCCATTACATGTGAAATTTCTGGTCTAGTAAAAACCATTGCATACATCAGGCTACCCACTGCACTTTCATATGGAACACGGGACATATCCTCCTCTTCTTCTTGTGTCTTGGGGCACTGTTCAGCAAAAAGCTTTACACCTACAGGAATCAAAATATTCACCGGTTTACTATCCTACATATTGAACCACTGCAATATAATCTCGACATACTTCCTTTGGTTTAACCAGAGCTTCCTCTTTACCCGATCTCTCTTAATTTACATGTCCAAAATATAGTTTGCAACACCAAGATCCTTCATGTCGAATTTGGAGAACAGTTGGGTCTTCAAATCTTGGATAATTTCTTTGTCATTTCCAATCAACAACATATCATCCACATACAATACCAAATAAATAACATGGTCACCAATTAATTTAAAATAAACACAGTGATCCTCCTTGCTTCTAGTGAAGCCAAGTCCCCGTATATAGGTATCAAATTTCTTATACCACTTCCTTGGTGATTGTTTTAACCCATACAGAGAATTCTTTAACCTGCATACCAGTTCTTTATTACCCTTCACCATAAATCTTTCTAGTTGCTTCATGTAGATCTCCTCTTCCACATCCCCATGAAGAAATGTTGTCTTCACATCCATCTGTTCTACCTCAAAATCAAATGCAACAACAACAAATAAAAGTAGTCTAATAGAAGTAACTGTTAGTATGAATCTTTCGTCGTAAAAGATCACTTTAGCTACGCATAACAAATAGCCCTAACATCGATTATGGCTGCAAAATATATTTAGAATTGCTGCACAAATTCAAATCTAAGCACAAAAGACATTAAGCAGATAAAATACAACATGGCTCCATGCATCCAATAGAAAAGACAAGAAATAATGTTTTTAAAAGAATTTTATATTATATTAAAGAATGGGGCACTTGAGAGGAAAACAAGAAAGGTGTTTTCCAGTTCTCCTCAGTGGGATGGGTTCTTGAAAGTCCTCAGTGTTTCAGATCTAACATTTCTCTCTCTTAGTGGTGTAGAAAAACAAACATGGAACTCAATGGGAGTTCACAAAGAAAAATGGAAAATGGTGACCAAGAGTAGATCTAGAGTGATCTAATGCAATGAAGGTGGCCAATGAATGAGGAAAACCCCCCTATTTATAACAAAATATTGGGGCGGTCTAGAACTCGGTGCATGAATAAAATATTATTAATCGAATTCTAGAAGCACCTTTTAGGAATATTTTATTATATTTGTTGCAGGGAAAATGATTCTTGACTTGGGTCAATTCCTTTATTTATAAATAATAAATAAATAAATGATTTATTTATAATTTAAGGGGAATGATGGGAATATAGTTAAATAAATAATGGTTTATTTAATTATTTATGGATGATTTAGTCAAATTTAACTAAGAATATTATTTAAATAATGATTTAAATAACTTGTTCTTAGGAAATAAGTAAATAAATAAGGATTTATTTAATTAATTTCCTTGTTTTGGGTTAAATATGACCAAATAAGTTATTTTATATGGTGAAAGCAATTTTACTTAGGATAAAATTGGTCTTACATGGTGTGCTTGGGTTCATCTAATAATAATAGGTTAGATGACCAAAAAAATGGTGTAACAGTAACCTTGGCAACAGGAGAAAAAATATCACCAAAATCAATTCTCAGCACCTGGGAATAACCTTTTGCTATTAATCGAGCTTTGTATTTCTCCACCTTTCCTTCTACATTCATCTTTTTATTAAACACCCATTTTCTCCCGATGGGATTCCTTCCAACCAAAAACTCCACCAGATCCCATGCCTCATTTTTGTGCAAGGATGCCATTTCATCAACCATGGCCTCCTTCTAGAGTTTTCCATCCTCTGAATCTACTGCCTCCCTAACAATTATGAGATCATCATCAGTTATAGTTAAAGAAAATTTTGAACAGAATTCAGATGGACTATACCTTTCTGGTTGTCTTCTTTCCCGAACCAATATTCTCACAGTTGGAGTTTGTAGCTCTTCCTCTTCTGAGTCTTCTTTTGTTGTAGAGTCTAATTCATACTCCTTTAGATCAAACTCTATCTTCTCAGGTTCCTTTGGTAGGATTTCATGTTTAACAACATCTTTCACCTCTCTAAACACCACATCTAGGATGTACACAACCTTCCTTGTTTCTAGATTCCAAAGCTTGTAACCCTTTAAACCATCCTTATACCCAATAAGGATGCACCTTTCAGATTTATTATCCAACTTGGTCCTTTTCTCATTTGGAACATGTACATATGCATCACATCTAAATACTCTCAAATGTGAAAGAGATGGTTTCTTACCAGTCCATACCTCATGTGGAGTCTTATCCTCCAACGCTGATGAAGGTGATCCATTACCCAGAATTCTTGTCCTAACCCGGTACCACTGAGCATGCTTCTTGCCTTTTCCATCAACGTTTTGTTCATTATTTCTTCAACTCCATTTTGTTGAGGTGTATATGGAGAATTATTTTTCCGTGCTATACAACACTTCTTACATAACCCTTCAAATTCCTTCTTGCAGAACTCCCCACCATTATCTGTCCTCGGCACGTTTATCTTCTTCTCTGTCTAATTTTCCACCAGAGCCTTAAATTATTTAAATCTATCAAAGACTTCAGATTTTTTCCTCAAGAAATATATCCATGTATTCCTTAAGAAGTCATATATGAATGAAACATAGTACACAGACTTACCCAGTGATGGAACCGAAACAGGTCCAAACACATCACTGTGAACAAGCTCTAATATCTTGTTTGCCCTCTTAGCACCAGAAGGAAAACTCACCCAATTCTGCTTCCCATATACACAATGTTCACAGAAATAAAAATCCAAAGAGCTATTAGACATACCTTCTACCATACCATTTCCATATAGTATCCAAAGGCCCTTCTCTCCAATATGTCCAAGCCTTTGATGCCATATTTTCTCCAGAGACCACTAGGATTTCCGCTCCACTTTCGGGAACCACAGAAATGTTGCACCCATCAATAATAGTGTTGCCCTGAAGCTTGTACAAAGTTCAAATCCTAACTGCCCACATTAATACCAGTGCTCCCCGAACCATCTTACAAGTATCTTTCTCAAACATTGTTTTTACACCTGCATCATCCATCTTGCTTACAGAAATAAGATTTTTGGCCAATGCAAGAATGTGCAAAACACTAGGAAGTGTTCTAATCCTTCCACCTTGCATCTTCAGCTTGAATTTTCCACGTCTGATGATTCTGGCCTTCCTATCATCACCTAAGAAGACATCACCGCGATCATATTTCTCATACTTGCAGAACCACTCCCTATGGGGAGTGAAGTGAAAAGATGAACCCGAGTCAATCAACCATGACTCATGATCTACATGTGTATTTGAAGAAGAAGCCAAGTACACATCCCCACCTTCATCTGAGGTGGTTTTTTCCTCTGCAGAAGGAGCATCATTAGATCCCTTTCCTTTATCAGGAGCTTTAGATCTGCAGTCCTTTTTGTAGTGCCCTTCCTTTCCACATTTCTAACACACCTTTACAAAATTTCCAAGAGATTTAAATCTCCCTCTAGATTTATATCTCCCACCCGAAACCTTATTCTTATTTATGTTTTGGGACCTTCCTCATACAGATAAGGCATCTCCATTCTGACCCTCCATATTTCTCCATCTCCTTTCCTCCGATAGCAAGGCTGAGACAAGTTCATCAAAATTCAAGGTAGTTGTATTGCTACCTATTGCAACAACCAGACTGTCCCACAAGTTTGGTAGAGAAAACAACAAACTGATGCACTTATCTTCATTTGAGATTTTAATATTAATAGATGACATCTGACTTACCACAGTATTGAAGGCGTTTAGATGCTCTATCATTGAGTCTCCATCCTTCATCCTCAGGTTATACGTATTTTTCCATAGGAACAATTTATTAACCATAGACTTAGATTGGTACAAATTCCCTAGCTTGTCCCATAAGGTCTTCGTCGTAGCTTCTCTAGATACATTCAAAAATGTTGAATCTAAGACACACAACCGTATTGTGCTCTTTGTCTTCAAATCCAGCTTCTTCCAGTCTTCATCTGAAATTTTCGTTGGTTTAGTAGATGGATCTACCGTGATCCACTAATATTTATCCACCAGAAAATCCTCCATCTTGAGCTTCCACAACTCAAAACTCTAACCATCAAATTTCTTGATATCTATTTTTTCGTCGCTCGCCATCTTCTTTCACCGCAAGAATCGATCCCGCAGATCTCCCACTAAGCAAGGTCTTCCACAGGCCCAAGCAAAAAACCCCTCAATAGCAAAGGCATCCCCTCGAATCCGAAACAACTCCGATACCAAATGTAGGTTTTAAACCTGTATAGAAATTATTTGCAAACGAATGTTAAAAATAGAAAATAAAAAATAGAGAGAGCATAAAACATAAAACAGATATACACAGATATTTCTCCCTGGATCCCAAATCGGTACAACCAGCTTGATTTTTCATTATATTCCTTTTAGTGTTACAACACATATATATACATGCCGAAGCATACATAAACCCCAATCCATTAACCCTAGAATAGAACATAACTGTAGTTCCCTTGACCAGATCTACAAAATACCAGGGGCCGAAAACCAGCATGCCCCAAAACCATGTGCAAGCCCATGCACAAAACCATGGGTGGGTCTGCCCACCGAAAAATAGGGTCCAATTTTTTTTTTCCTGAGGTGCTGCCTAGACCGAAGGGGCTGCCACCGCCTAGCTGCACCCTGCACATGGCTAGTCATGGAAATAATATAACACATACCCAAAATTTCTCTTGCACATGTTTCCCCTTCCATGTGTTCCTCCTTTCAGACATTTTCACATTTCCTTCCACACTCCTGCATCCCACACAAAACTTCCCCCAAACACGCACTACTCCACATAATTTATTTCCATGCACTTGTCCTTCCTCGCACACTTTACCACTTAACACTATTAACTTCTTGTATGCCAACTATCATGATCACAAAGTTTTCATAGATTCATATTTATTTGACTTTGTGAATCCCCTTGTCACTTAATGTACCTATATCATGGACATTAGAATTGGAGTAAGCTTCAAAGTAAATGGATGAGATGGGTTTAGAATTTTGTGGGTTATATCCACTATCTTCCATAGACGACAACCTTAGTATATTAAGTTTCTATTTATTAATCTTGTCTTTCGTAACAAATTTCACACACGAGGGAGTATAAATTGGTGATTATATAGGAAAATGAGGATTTTAAAACTAAGTGGGATTGAGAACGACAATAATTAACCACATATTTCTAAGTACAAACAAGAGATGGTTGAAAGGGGAAGGAAATAATCTATTTGCGATAATACCTAGAACTCACTCGCTTAGAAAGATAATAATTTTCATTCGTTGACTGCCTACTAGTGGTACCTAAAATTGCCAATTGAGCAGAAGAACAACAACAAGATCTGGATGAATGGATTGGCAAATTCTGCATGTGTTCCAAAGGTTTTTGATTTCAAATAAATTGTGTATCTTTTTGCAAATAGTTGTGATCCAAGGACATGAACCATAATAGTGGGACTGAAGAAGAACTCAATTCTTCTCACTCACAAGGCATTTTGAAGGATATTTAAGCTACCAAAGCCGAACAAGTTACTAAACTTATCAAAGGCATACAATTTCTTGGACTCACAGGTAGGTGGGATGAACATCATTCAAAAATTAATTTCACAGCTTCTCAGGTTCCTTTTGATATTTACTTGCTAGATATTTCTTTGTTTATAGAGCCTTTTAGATACTTTTCTTGGCTTTTCGCCTGGGTGATGGGGTGAGAAACTATATCCAATGTCCTAAAATCCATACTTTAAGTCCTATCCTACTCAGAAAATATATACTGGGATGAATTCATTTCAAATAAGTTATCTTTCTAGTTAATATTTTTTTCTAAAACCCACACATTCTTTATACATTCTATTTCATAACAACCCTTGTGTCTAGAGATGTATTCCACAATCTACCCCATAAAGGTAATTTCAACCCAGATGAGTAACACAATCAGTTATGGTACCCAATACTGTGGAAGCATAAAGCTCCTTTTCATTTTTTCTAGGTTCAATATTTGTTTGTGAAGGTAGTGAGTTACATCATGACTAGATAAGAGCCCACCAAACTATCAGGACAATTCTTGAACCTCAAAACTGTTCCTAATTTGACATCCTTTACCACCATATTTTCTTCCTTTTTCACAAAACCATAAACTCATTAATGATGATTGACATATTTTACATCTGAGAAGGAATTTATATTATCTCTACTTTATATTATAATGTTTCTTATTATTTAGATGAATTTCTGTAATTAACTACAGAATTCGTACAATTCTGTAGCTAACCTTTGTTTATGCAACCACCGTTATTGTTTGACAGGTTTCAAGAATTAAATGAAGAAGCGAGTCATATGGGTAGCTTTGAAATGGTTCACATATGGATCGTATCCTACTTACCTGTTTGAATTGAGAAGGAATCATGCCTACACTCGCTGTCAAAGATCAGTCAAGGAACGAGATCAGTGGACGAAGACTCTCGATTTTCTCTTACGTAGAAAATCAAGAGAAAGCCATGAAGACTTTTCTTCTAAATAGACTTCTAGTCTTAGATTTATTTTTATTTCTATAAGTGAAATTGTCTCAGACAATTAATCCTAAAACTTGTATAAATATTGGTCTGTTGAAACCGGGAATAGACTTAATTTTTGTGATAATATTGTGTTACGCTTTCAAACTCTGTTTTTTATAATAAAGAAGACCAGTTGCAGATCATTGATGTGTGGATATTTTAAGTATATTTCACACTCGTTCTATTGCAGAGGGCCCCTGCATGGAAAGGAGGTTTTTATAGTTATTTCATAGTTTAGTTTACTGTCAACTTCATAGCTTAATTTCCTCTTGATACGTATTTAATTTCTCGTCAATTCATAGTTTAATTAAATGTCATTTCATAGTTATATTCTCGTCGATTCATAGTTTAATTTGTCACTGTTTCATAGTTTAATTCCATGTCAATTATTTTTTAATGTTTTCTGAATCAATTATTTATATTTATAGTTGACTCTTAGATCTTATGCTCATCTAAATCATTACATGAATGTGACTCTGTCATATTCCAATTGAATAGATTCATGCATTTGGTTACAAAGTAACCATAGGCTTTAACATTAAACATGTTGTTCTGCACAATAGATACTCTGTCATTTCTTGCTTGCCTTAGTTAAATTTGATTTAAATTAGCACAATCATTTCAATTTCATAGTAATAGATTTTATGCTTTCGTTCCATGGAATTTTTAAGAGAATTATATTAGAAGTTATATTTTGATCATTCTTAGATAGATTTAAAACTAGGACAGAGTTAGATTAGAATTGTACTTTGATTATTTTAAAAGTAGATTAAATGCTCTATTTTTATAGAATTAATGGTTTCAATGGATAAGGTAGAATATGGTTTTATTTTTTCATGTTGAAAGATAGAACATCATTTAAAGATCATTAGAATTCAATCAAATTTAGATCACTATTTGGTTTAAATGAAGAATCACTTTAATTAGATGTTTTCCAAAGATTTTTTTACAACCTAGAATAAGTCTAACATAGCTCATATTTTAACCATTCAAAGTTTGATTTATTTTTATGAAAAATAGATTAGTTAAATAAAATTTCCTTTTCTTCCTTATTTTATATTTTATATTTCATTCATTTCAGAAAAAGTAAATTGTAAATCAATTTCTTTTCTTAGAGTAAAAATAACATTTCCTTTTCTTCCTTCTTTAAGAGTAAGTTTTCATCATTAAATTTCCTTCAGATTTAGTTGTTCCTTAGCATTTAGAAGTTTGGATTTCATTCCTTATATCAATTTTAGTTCTTAACGTTAGGCATAAAATACAAAGCCCCCAAAAACAATATATAAAGTGCACAACGAAGTAAGAAAGAAGGGCATCTAAGCATATATAGTGCACCATGTTAGTCATCGGTATTTTTCACTATCTTTAGATGAATATATATTGGTTCTAGATTTCTAAAAACAACATTCCTTGAATATTGTGAGTTTCATAAATCTCACTGCCTTAATTATTCTTATAAAACCTTTTTCATTATTCCTCATTTTTCCATCTCAAGGTCACCCTATTGCTCCTAAAAGACTCCTTATGGGCTTATGCCTCTCATCTTCATCCTTCTTTCCTGCCTATGACCTCACTACCCTATTTTCCCTTGTCAAATATACTCCATTCTCCCTCTAAGGTTTCCTAGTGATGACTCATTCCAATGTCCCTTTGGACATAAGAAGCTGTAACAATACTCTCTTTTCACCTGAAGAATTCCAAGTCAAATTTTAGTCAAGATCAGGTCAAAGGACCCTCCCTTAGGTCATTAGGGTTTTTCGCATGGGTTGAGGTCATCATTGGATGTTTAACGCACTCATTTACTTGCTAGAATTTGGCTCAGATGTAATATAATGTCAATAAATGGTTATTCAAGAAGGGCCTAAAATATTTCCAAAGAAGATTATCTTTTCGAGTTCAAAATCTGCAAATGAGAAAAGTGGAGAAAGTTTGGCACTTCTGCAAGAGTTTTGAAAGTTGTGTCAGCAGAAGGTACTTATGAGGTAGACTTTCTACTCCTAAATGAAAAAAACTTACATCAAGGAAAGGGAAACACTTATTCTTGTAGATGATTAGGGTTTTGAACTTGATGGTCCAGTTGAATGCCATAACAGTGACCACTTGCAAAAAATGACATGGAGGAAGCACTAAACCGTAATTTCCTTTTCCACTAGGCTAGTGTTTGTTATATAAAAGACTCATAGGAGAAAAAGATTCATATCATAAGTCATATCAGTAAGCATGAAGCCATACCAAATCATAAACATCATGCCTCCATCATTTTCCAGGAATTCATTCCAAGAGCCAAGCCATTTGTCACTCATAGGGCCAATTTTACTTCAAACTTTGTTTCTGACCAAAAAAAGATTAATTTGACAAACATGATAGATTTTTTTGTCCATCATAGGTCCAAGAAGAAAAAAATCCTTCAGATTTTACACAGGTGTCATGGTTTTAGAGAAATATAAAAATACAGGTGTCACGGGAGAATTGCTGCACTTCTAGAGTGACATTGGGAAAATCAGGTTTTCTCATATCTGGAGTGTCCAAATGAATTTCTTGATGAGTCAAATGAAAATTAGACTGGAAGAGATTTCTAATGAGTTATCATGAGCTCAATTTGGAGTTGAGGAAGGCCTCCAAAAGTTGCCTGCACCATCACTTTTCATTTTTGCACCATCATTCAACACCTTTTGACCATTCTTGGGAGAATCAACTTTTGATAAGTCAGATCAACTCCAATCAGAAAAAAAAAAGCATATTTGGAAATTAGACAGGATAATATTTCCAACGAGATACCATGGGTCTAATTTTGATATCGGGAAGGCCTCCGAATTCCCTCTTCAAAAAGGTATTGAGCCCTTAGAAACTGTCACTATGTGCTCAGAAATTGGTGTTGCGCCCTCAGCCCTTGGCGTTGAGCCCTCAGCACTGGTGCTGTGCCCTTGGACAGGAAAGGTTTCTAAGTCCTCCAACCACTCAAATCACTCGAAATTTATTCTAAGTCTTTGCCAAAGGTCCTCCAAACACTGAGGGGGGTAAGTACATCACATGAACCCTATTTTGATGAAATTTGATCACTTCTAAGTCAATATAAATGAAACCCTAAGAGAAACCCTAAGATTTAGCTAGAGATCACTGTTTCATGCTTACTTCATCCTCCTTAAGGAAAAATTAGTCATAACAGGGGAAGTTACATTGCTTGAGGGCTGCCATTCATCTTTCTTGTCACAACATCCATTACCTTCATTCTCACTCATTCCATTCATTTTCCAGAACTTCCATTTCATACCCTTCTTTCATCTCATTTCACACTAGCCCTAGGGTTTCCAAAATAGGGTTTAAGATGTCTGAGGGTGAATACAATGGTATGGAGGCACAAATTCCAAAGAGGCATGATCATAAGGGAAAACAAAAGATGGCAGAAGAAGATGTACATAAGGCAGCCATTCATGATGAGGACGACCTCCATGAGACAGAGATTTATTTTGACCTGTTTAATTTAGATGATGAGCATGATGATGAGGCCTTAAAAACGATTTTCAAAGAAGAAGGCATCCCAAATCAGTGAGCTTCAAACCAACTTAGAGAGATATAAGTTTATCATTGCATACTATGAGCAAGAAAATGAACAACTCAAGACCAAGCAGGCCATCATGGAGATTCAACTTCTCAAGGGAAAAAGTGAATAAAACATGGCAAAGGCATTTCTTTATGAGGCCTATAAAAGGTATGGTGAAACCAATGAGGCAGAAGAAAAAGTGCCAAGAAAAAGAGCTCTAAAACTAGAGAGGAAAAAGGAGGTTGAGCTTGCTAATGAGCTTACACTGAATGAACAATTTTCCTCAAGAATTGAAGCCCTAGCCAATAACAAGGAGAAGGAAAAGCTTAACATCCTTGTTGATGTATCTCTCCAAGCCTCCCAAACATGATCAACAAGACAAAATCCATTTTTGGCATCTTTTCGCATTTTTTAGTTTTTGATTGTTTGGCCAGCAGAAAAAAGGGTTAAACACGCAGTGCCACTGGTGTTGCACTTTTTTTGGGGGCACTCAATTATGGAAAGGTTTAAATTTTCATGATCCTCATGGAAAGGACATCAACCACAAAATATTTCACCTCATTTGGAGAAAAACTAGTCCTCCAAAATTTCCAAAAACCACCTAAAAATCACCTTTCTGCCCTATTTTCAGCACTGGCGCTGTGCCCTGAGCAGTATTGGGAGAATGGGTTTTTGACTAGGAAAATGGGCACCAATTTGAAAAATAAATGTATATTTGGAAACTATACAGGATAGGATTTCCAATGAGCTATCATGGAACTCATTTGGACACTGAGAAGGCCTCCAAATCTTAGCTGCAAAAGAGGCAATGTTTCCATATTTGGCGTTGCGCCCTTGCACCTTGGCATTGCGCCCTTGCCTAAAAGTTAACAAAAGACACAAGAATTTATCAAAAATATATTTTTGAAGTCTTTAAGGACAAATATCTACAAATTTAGCTTATAACTTATGTTAGAATCTATTTTGTAATGGATGAGGCTCTGATATTTTTCCTTGGGTCTTGCATGGTCTCAAAGGTAAAAATGCCTTAAATATGTAATAAATGACTTCTAAAACCATAGCTAGGATATCCACATCCTCAATTTCAAGTTAAATACTGCATGGAGGCTTCATTTTTGTTGTTTTTTGGTTGTTTATTGAGATGAATACATAGACTTGGAGTTGTGAAGAAATTGGCTTTAGAGTTGTGTGATTGTTTTTGGATTGAGCATCAATGGAGCAAGCACCTTCATAGGATTCATGAACCTGGTTAATGATGATTTTTCTCTAATCTAGTCATTGTTTCCTTATGTTCTCATATTGTTCCATCTTTTCTCTTGCATTAGAACATAAATTTTAGGCTAAGATATGTTGTTAGAGGCACCTTAGGTCTATCTGCTTTTATTGCTCAAATGTTTTCCTCTGCTAGGTCTGATTGAATAATTGTTCATTGTTATTTAATTCCACTTAGCTTGTTTGTCTTCAAAATGATTAAATAGATTCAATCCAAAGAATTTTATGGTATGCCCTGTCCTTTGGTATAGCTTGAATCATTGTTTTCTAGGATTTTCTTTGAAGTTTTCTTATTAGGGTTTAGGCTAAAGAGGTTTATCGTATGCCATGTCCTTTAGTCTATCTTTAAATGGTTACTTTGAAGGTCTTTACAGTTTGATTAAGGAATTTATGAGTTCCCTGCTCTTTAATCATTACTTATGTGCTATCTTAAATGTTTTCTTTCTTTGAAGGTAGATAGCTAGAGAAGTTAGGAGTTCCCTGCTCTCTAGGGTTTGCTGGATATTTGTTTTAAATTTTACTTGATAGAGCTAGGTCAAAGAATTTTATGGTGTGCCTTGTCCTTTGGTTCTTTCTTGATGCATAGTACTCTTATAGACTCTTCTTGTTATAGTTTATGTTAAAAGATTCTTAAGTACCCTTTAAACCTACTACATTCACAACTTAATATTCATTTCACACTCACTAAACCTATTTAGATCCATTTGGATTTATTAATTTTTCCTATGAAACACCCTTGACCTATTGTTGTGCTTTTCAAGACCTTTTTCAGACTCCATAGCTTAGTGGTTTAATTTTCTCTTACTATATCTGTTCTTCTTGACAACCAACCCAACCAAACAAAACAAAACAAACAAACCCTATCTATTTAACTAGCCTAAAATCAACATCCTAAAACAAACAATTTACATCTTTTACACAAATATAGAGAGAGCCCTCTTTGAGTCCAGGAAGGCTAGTTCCTAAGACTCCAAAGTTGGTTTGATGTTACCCTTGTACATTTGGTCTTGCCAATCTCAAAAATTATAGGGACCTAACACACCACATTTCATCAGATCACTAACCTCGGTCGATAATTTATGATAGAAATTTAAGACATTAAATTGAATAAACATTTTTGCGATGTTGTCGGGGAAGTGTCATTAGGAAGCCTTATTTCTTACATCTAAGAAAAAATGATATGCGTAGAGAAAGAGACTCTAGGGTTAGATTCATAGCTAGAGGTAGAAGTTTGATTCCAGCAACACCACTCACTCCACCAAGACCATGAAGTGCTACACCACTATCTCAAACTCATATTCCATTTTTCACTACAATACATAGACTCCCTGAAGTCTTAAGATCATAAATCCAACCAGGATATTCTCCAACTTCATCTATTGAGGCAGTCTTAGAAGAAGAAGATCCTAGATCTCCAACAGAAGGAGTAACCTTTTTCACCTCTACAGGAGAACATATTCTAGCTCAAGAGTTAGAAATCCATAGTGAGGAAGAAGAAGAAGAAACTTTTTTATTATCCCATTGATAGAAGAACCAAAGGAAGAACAAATAACTCTATAATTAGAACCCTACATTAGCTCTGAGTAATCTACAATGGCAGGAGAAGGAGAAGTTCTGAATGGAGATGCCTTAAGAATAGAAGGAGGAAGAATAGGTGGAGGACGAGGTGGAAGAAGAGGTAGAGGAAGAGGAGAAAATAGGGAATACCATAACTCTGTTGGATTTCCTATAGTTGATGAGGATACAAAGGCCACAATGAAAAATATTTCACCTTCCATCCTTCCCAATTTCCATGGATTAAAGGGTAAAGATCCTGAAACATTTTTATTTTAATTTGAGGTTTTATGTAGATCATATGAATACTTACAATATTCTAAAAAATTGAAGCTATTTCCTGCAACACTCAAGGGTACAACATTAAAATGGTTCATGGGTTTGATAACACAATCTATTAGGACATGGGATGAGATAAAAAGTTCATTTTTATGAAGATATATGGATTATTGCACACCTATTAATAGGAAGGATGAAGTATTTAAAATGATGCAAAAAGAGGATGAAAACTTGGAAGACTTAATTGAGATTCAATTACAATATACAAAGAGATAAACTGGAAAAATTAGATCAAGATACTTTAAAATATCTCTTATTGAAGGCTATCTGAGATGAAGGGATTGATATCCTTAACATTATGGGAAAGGGATACATCTCTCAACTATCATTACCTGAAATTACTGAATTATGCATTCATCTTTCGAGAGGAAAATAAAAAACTCAGAAAAAGACAGGAGATCCTATTCTCTCTAGGGTGAATAAATCTGCAACTGAAACAATAAGTAGGGAAAAATTGGAAATATGCTTGATGAATTTAAAATAGATATCTTAGGGAGTCTGAATAAATAGACACCCTAAAATTACAAAACAATAAGAAAGCTGAAACTAACGCCTTTACTATTTTCTGTCCTAAATGTAGCAAGAAACATGCCTTTAGAGAATGTCCTCTTGATGTAAAAGTCATAGAGACCTATGTTATTTGTGTGGAAAATCATGAAGCAAAAATATGTCCCTCTATACCAGGTCTTAAGGCTGTTTTATAAGAAGAAGTAGCTCCACATCCAGTGGAACCTCTTTGTTTTGTCTCTAGAAGACCATGGCAGGGGTCACAAACTCAAGGTTTTAACAATCAAATGTATACTCAAACCCCACCAAACAATTGGAATTCATCATGGCAACAACCTTGGTCCCAGCCTCAACCTTGGACATAATGGATACAAAATCCTTATGGAAGATACTCTTAGTATCGCCAGTATCCACAATCCTATCCAAACTATCCTCCCCAACACTTTCCACAACATAATCAACAACCCCAATTCCAAAATCATAACCCACAACTTTCATTACCATTTCCACAAAGGCCAAATCAACTACCTACCCAGCCATTACCAAACCCAAATAATAAAAATGCTCAAACTGCTTATAACATAGAAGGACAAAATTTTCCAGATTATATGATTAATCCACTATATATTAACAATGTCCAACTTAGATCTGGTAGGATATTAGAAAGGAAAAAGCCTTCTTTTGTTATTCAAGAAAAATATTATCTTGATGAAGAAATTTCTCTACAGCAAAATAAAATTTTTGGAGAAGGGACATCCCTTCAACAAAATAAAAAACAAGAAAATCCAATAAATTCAACTCTTATCATAGAGCAACCTTCAGTGATTGTTTCTAGCCCTCCTTTCCCTAAAATATTACAAATTTATAGAGGGATAGAAAAAAAAAATTCCTAAATATGATCTTCTAGATGAATTGAAAATTTTCTGTATCAAAATTCCTTTTTTACAGGCCATTAAAGAGATTCCCATCCTAGCTAAAACAATAATAGTGTTGAGCATAAAAAAATTAGGAAGAAAAACAAAAGAAGAGGATTCAGTTAGTAGGAAAAATTGCAGATGTTATGATGGGAAAATAGCCATACTAAAATATTTGGACCCAGGAAGTCCAGTTGTAAAAACACATATCAATGGTATTAAAATTCCAAATACATTGATTGACTTAGTAGCAGCCATAAACATCGTGAGAAAACAAACCATGGAGCAATTTAGGCTTCCAAATATTCAGTATACACCAACATTACTACAATTAGAAGATAGATCAATAATCAAGATAGATGGTGTATTAGAAGACATATATGTGTCCTTAGACTCTTGGGAATATCTAGTAGATTTTATGATCTTAACTCCCAAGAATAACCTAGTGGGACATCCATTAATATGAGGAATACCTTGGTTAGCTACAGCTGATGTTTTCATTAGTTGTAGATCTGGTGATATGATTATTTCTTACGATAATTCAACAAAGAAATTTGATATATATCCTCCAACAAAAACAATCACATGAATAGAAAATGTAGAATGGATGGATGATGACAATGATATAAGCCTCTCTTTACTATTTATCATAATAGTGAAGAAAGTCAAATTTTAAATTCAATAGAAAATTTTGAAACATCTTCACAATGTGAAGATGGTCATAATTTTCAAGAACAATGCAATATTGAATACTTGTCATCCAGAAAAATGTCTTTATATTCTATGGAAGAATTTGGTAACTCTCTAACTGAAATCTTTCCAGGAAAATATTTAAACATAAACAAAAACTTGGAGAAATTTCAACAAGAAGAATTAATCAAAACATTGCAAAAAAATTCTTCTACATATGCATGGGAGTACACTGACACGAAGGGAATTAAACCTAAGACTTGCATACATCATATCTACATTGAGGAAAATTGTAGGCCTATTAGAAAACCTCAAAGAAGGATGAATCCAAATTTTAGGGAAATTGTGAAAGAATAATTGCAAAAATTGTTGAATGTAAAATTCATTTATCCAATTTCAAACAGTCAGTGGGTTTCTCCCTTGGTGATTGTACCTAAAAATAATGGTAAATTGAGGGTATGCATTGATTATCGAGAACTGAATAAGGCTACACTAAAATATCATTTCTCATTGTCTTTCATAGATCAAGTATTGGATACATTAGCAGGGAAGAAATATTTCTCATTCTTGGATGGTTTTAGTGGTTACAATCAAATTCAAGTAGCACCTAAAGACCAAGAAAAAACCACATTCACCTGTCCATGGGGAAACTATGCTTACCGAGTACTTCCTTTTGGATTTTGAAATGAACCTACAACATTCCAAAGAGCAGTATTAAGAATTTTCTCTGATCTAATAGATGAATGTGTAGAAATATCTATGGATTATTTTACAGTTTATGGAAATTCTTTTGAAGAGGCTCTTGAAAATTTGGAAAAGGTTCTTAAAAGATGTAAAGACAAATCTTTCACTAAGTCATGAAAAATTATTTATGATGTTTACTAAAGGAATTGTTTTAGGACATCACATTTTAGGGGATGGAATTAAAGTAGACTCATCCAAATTTGAAGTCATCTCCAACTTATCAATTCGAAATTGTCAAAAGGATGTTAGAATTTTTCTAGGTTTTATAGGGTACTATAGAAGATTTAAAGAAAACTTCACAAAAATTCCATCCCCACTCTTAAAATTGCTTACCAAAGCTTTTGAATTTAGTTGGAATCCTGATTGCCAATAACATTTGAAACTTTAAAAGAAAAAATATCTTAGGCACCCATCTTAAAAGGACCAAATTGGAAAATAACTTTTCATATCTCAACAAATGCTTCAGATACAACTCTGGGAGTTGTATTAGGAAAAAAATATTTAATCTCCTATGCCATCTATTACACAAGAAAAAATTTTACTCTTGCTGAGTTAAATTACACTGTTACTGAAAAAGAGTTTCTAGCTGTTGTCCATGCTATTAACAAGTTTAGACACTACTTCACCCACTATGAAACCTTTATTCACACAGATCATTCTGCAATTAGGTATTTAATTAATAAATCTATCACTAATGGAAGAATCACAAGATGGTTATTACTCCTACAAGAATTTAACACCACCATTCTAGACCGACCTTGAAAATAAAACACAGTTGTTGATTTCTTGTCTAAAATTAAAAACATGCTGCTAATTATACAAAAAAATTTACTTGTGAGGGTAGATTTGGTTGTATGTTTGTCTACCATGCTAGACTGTTAATGAATTTCCTAGAGGACAGAGAAATAAATCTCCCATACTTCTTATTGAACATTTTAAAGAAAATGTCAGTAAATGTGCATAGAAGAGTCCAATTTATAGACAATACCATGTATCATCATGAACTAATAAAGATACTCATTGAGTTCCATTTAAAGAGTATAGGAGACTCCTGGGAAAGTTTCCTAATTAGAAATCATTTTCAAGAAGAAGCACAAGAACAACATAAGTATAACAAGATCAAAATAAGTAGGAGGAGAAAGGTTGATACTTGTATTGAAGACAAGTCCTCACCCAAATTTACAAGAAGAAGAAGAAGAACTCACCATTGAAGAATTACTAAAAAATAAGAAATAGAGTGGGGTCAAAAACAGAGGCAATGCAAAAGAAAAGGGAAAAATTATAAACTTAGGAATCTTAAGCCCTCCACAACCAAGGAGAAGTTCTAGACTTTGTAAATCCTTGAAAAATACATCCCCACAGGAAGTAGAGTTTGTTAATTTATATGAAGAGCCTCAAGTACCATCACCCGTAACTGCCTCTCCTATACACAGTCCAAGCAGAAGGACCCCAGAAATTGACCCGGTACAGTAGGAGATTTATGACTACATTTATTCCTTGGAAACGATACATGCAGAAGAAAATCCAAGTGTTGAATAGCAGCCTACCAATCCACAAGAACCTCTAGTGAACACTTTGAAGCAAGAAATTTATGAACTAGAGATACTGAACAAGAACATCAAGCAATAAAATGAATCTCTGAAGGAACATAATCACTTAGAAAAGGTCATAAGTGATAATACTATTCTACATTTGGGGCTATGGTATAAAATAACAAGAAACATAAGAAAAGGAATAGCTTTCTGAACAAAAAAGTCATTAGTTTGAAGTACAAACTCCTCATGAAGAAACCAAGAATGGCAATCACTTCAAGGAAAATAAAGAAGAGGAAGTTGGATGTACTGGCATATGTATCAGAATGAATGAAATTAAAGTTGAAGGCTCACAATTTTGGAAATTGCATGAGGACAACAAGGGTATCTTAGTGGGGGTATGTTGAACCTCAAAACAGTTCCTAATTTTACATCCTTTTCCACCATATTTTATTCCTTTATCACAAAACCATAAACTCAATTAGTGATCATTGACATATTTTACATCTGAGAAGGCATTTCGATGATCTCTACTTTATATTATAACATTTCTTATTATTTAGATGAATTTATGTAATTAGCTACAAAATTCGTGCAATTTTGTAGCTAACCTTTGTTTTTGTAGCCACCATTATTGTTTGACAGGTTTCAAGGAGTAAATGAAGAAGTGAGTCATATGGGTAGCTTTGAAATGGTCCACATTTGGATCGTATCCTACTTACTTGTTCGAATTCGAGAAGGAATCATGCTTACACTTGCGGTCAAAGATCAGTCAAGGAACGAGATCAGTGGACGAAGACTCTCGATTTGATATTACGTATAAAATCGAGAGAAAGCCATGAAGAATTTTCTTCTGAATAGAATTCTAGTCTTAGTTTTATTTTTATTTCTATAAGAAAAATTATCTCAGACAGTTAATCCAAAAAATTGTATAAATACTGGTTTGTTGAAACCGGGAATAGGCTTAATTTTTGTGATAATATTGTGTTACGCTTTCAAAATCTATTTTTGCTAATAAAGAAGACCATTTCCAAATCATTGATGCATAGATAGTTTAAGTTCACACTCATTCTGTTGCAGAGGCCCCCTGCACAGAAAGGAGGCTTTTATAGTTATTTCATAGCTTAATTTCTTGTTGATTTGTAGTTAATTTCTCTTCAATTCGTAGTTTAATTCCTTGTCATATTCTCGCCGATTCATAGTTTAATTTATTATTGTATCATAGTTTAATTCCATGTCAATTAGTTTTTAATGTTTTCTGAATCAATTGTTTATATTTACAGTTGACTGTTATATCTTATGATCGCCTGAATCATTACATGAATGTGACTCTGTCATATTCCAATTGAATAGATTCGTTCATTTGGTTACACAACAACCATAGGATTTAAGATTAAACATGTTGTTTTACACAATATATACTTTGTCATTTCTTGCTTGCCTTAGTTAAATTTGATTTAAACTAGCACAGTCATTTCAATTTTATAGTAATAGATTTTATGCTTTTATTCCATGGAATGTAGAATAGAATTAGATTAGAAGTTGTATTTTGATCATTCTTAGATAGATTTAAAACTAGGACAAAGTCAGATTAGAATTGTACTTTGATTATTTTAAAAGTAGATTAAGTGCTCTGTTTTCATATAATTAATGCTTTCAATGGATAAGGTAGAATATGGTTTTATTTTGTCATGTTGATAGATAGATAATCATTTAAAGATCAGTAGAATTCAATCAGATCTAGATCTGTGTTTGGTTTAAATGAAGAATCATTTTAATTAGATTTTTTCCATAGATGTTTTGTCAGCCTAGAATAAGACTAACATAGCTCAAATTTTAATCATTCAAAATTTGATTTATTTTTATTCAAAATAGATTAGTTAAACAAAATTTCCTTTTCTTCCTTCTTTTATATTTTATATTTCATTCATTTCAGAAAAAGTAATTTGTAAATCAATTTCTTTTCTTCCTTCTTTAAGCTTAAGTTTTCATCATTAAATTTCCTTCAGATTTACTTGTTCCTCAACATTTAGAAGTTTATATTTCATTCCTTAGATCAATTTTAGTTCTTAACATTAGGCATAAAATGCAAACCCCCCCAAAAAATATATATAAAATACACAACGAAGTAAGAAAGAAGGGAATATAAGCATATATAGTGCACCAC
This sequence comes from Pinus albicaulis, assembly GCA_034641835.2. Taxonomy (NCBI): domain Eukaryota; kingdom Viridiplantae; phylum Streptophyta; class Pinopsida; order Pinales; family Pinaceae; genus Pinus; species Pinus albicaulis. The sequence continues at coordinate 291,793,171 of CM076574.1, read as the reverse complement.
ACTTCATCATAATACTAACCTTGGTCGATAATTTATGATAGAAATTTAAGACATTAAATTGACTACAAATTTTGACGTCGTTGTCAAGGAGGTGTAATTAGGAAGGCTTATTTCTTACATCTAAAAAAAAAATGATATGTGTAGAGAAAGAGACTATAGGGGTAGATTCATAGCTAGAGGTAGAATTTTGATTCCAGAAACACAACTCACTCCACCAAGACCACGAAGTTCCACACCACCATCTCAAACTCATATTCCATTTTTTACTACAAGACATAGAATCCATGAATTCTTAAGGTCATAAATCCAACAAGGAGATTCTCCAACTTCATCTACTGAGGCAGTCTTAGAAGAAGAAGATCCTAAATCTCCAACATAAGGAGTAACCTTTTTAACCTCTACAGGAGAACATATTCTAGCTCAAGAGTTAGAAATACCTAGTGAGGAAGAAGAAGAAGAAACTTTCTTTAATATCACATTGATAGAAGAACCAAAGGAAGAACAAATAACTCTACACTTAGAACCCTACATTAGCTCTAAGGAATCTACAATGGCAGAAGAAAGAGAAGGATATGGATAAGTTCTGAATGGCGATGCCTTAATAATAAGAGGAGGAAGAAGAGGTGGAGGACGAGGTGGAGGAAGAGGAGAAAATAGGGAAGACCATAACTCTGTTGGATTTCCTATAGTTGATGAGGATACAAATGCCACAATGAAAAATATTTCACCTTCCATCCTTCCCAATTTCCATGGATTAAGGAGTGAAGATTCTGAAACATTTTTATTTGAATTTGAGGTTTTGTGTAGATCATATGACTACTTACAAGACTCTAAAAAATTGAAGCTATTTCCGGCAACACTCAAGGGTGCAGCTTTAAAATGGTTCATGGGTTTGATAACACAATCTATTAGGACATGGGATGAGATGAAAAGTGCATTTTTACAAATATGTCTGGATTATTGCACACATATTAATAGGAAGGATGAATTATTTAAAATTATTCAAAAAGAGGATGAAAACTTGGAAGACTTAATTGAGAGATTCAATTACAATATACAAAGAGCTAAAATGGAAAACTTAGATCAAGATACTTTAAAATCTCTCTTATTAAAGGCCATCAAAGATGAATGGATAGATATCCTTAACATGATGGGAAAGGGAGACAACTCTCAACTATCATTACTTGAAATTGCTTAATTATGCATTCATCTTTCGAGAGGAAAATAAAAAACTAGGAAAAATACAAGAGATCCTATTCTCTCTAGGGTGAATAAATATGCAACTGGAACAATAAGTAGGGTAGAAATTGGAAATATGATTGATTAATTTAAAATAGATATCTTATGGAGTCTTAGTGAACAAGTAAACACCCTAAAATTACAAAACAAGAGAAAGCTGAAAATGATACCTTAACTATTTTCTATCCTAAATGTAGAAAGAAACATGCCTTAATAGAATGTTATCTTAACGTAAAATTCATAGAGACCTTTGTTATTTTTGTGGAAAATAATGAAACAAAATATGTCCCTCTATACTAGGTCTCAAGGTTGTTTTCTAAGAAGAATTAGATCCACATCCAATAGAACCTCTCTATTTTGTCTGTAGAAGACCATGGCAGGCGCCACAAACTCAAGGTTTTAACAATTAAATGTATAATCAGCCCACACCAGACAATTGGAATTCATCATGGCTACAACCTTGGTTCCAGCCTCAACTTTGGACACAAGGGATGTAAAATACTTATGGCAGATACTCTTAGTATCACTAGTATCCACAATCCTATCCAAACTATCCTCCCCAACACTTTCCACAATATAATAAAAAACCCCAGTTCTAAAATCATAACCCACAACTTTCATTACCATTTCCACAAAGGCCAAATTAGTTGCTTGCCCAGTGACTACTGAACCCAAATAATAAAAATGCTCAAACTTATTATAACATAGAAGGACAAAATTTTCCAGCTTATATGATTACTCCACTAGATCTTAACAATGTCCAACTTAGATCTAGTAGAATATTAGAAAGGAAAAAGCCTTATGTTGTTATTCAAGAAAAATATGATCTTGATCAAGAAATTTCTCTACAGCAAAATAAAAATTTTGGAGAAGGGACATCCCTTCAACATAATCAAAATTCTGAAAATAAAAAATAAGAAAATCCAATAAACTCAACTCCTATCATAGAGAAACCTTCAACATCTGTTTCTAACTCTCCTTTCCCTGAAAGATTACAAATTGATCGAGGGATAGAAAATTTTTTTTTTTGCCTAACTATGATTTTCTAGATGAATTGAAAAATGTCAATATCAAAATTCCTTTGTTACAGGCCATTAAAGAGATTCATATCCTAGCTATAACAATAAGATATTTGAGCATAAAAAAATCAGGAAGAAAAACAAAAGAAGTAAAGAGGATTCAGTTAGTACGAAAAATTGTAGACATTATGATGGGAAAAATAGCCATAAAAAAATATTTGTACCCATGAAGTCTAGTTGTAAAAGCACATATAAATGGTATTAAAGATTCCAAATGCATTGATTTACTTAGGATCAACCATAAACATCATGAGAAAACAAACCATGGAACAACTTAGGCTTCCAAATCTTCGGTATACACCAACATTACTGCAATTAGAAAATAGATCAGTAATCAAGATAGATGGTGTATTAGAAAACATACATGTGTCCTTAAACTCTTGGGAATATCCAATGGATTTTATGATCTGAAATCCCAAGAGAAACCTAGGGGGGGACATCCATTAATATTAGGTAGACCTTGGTTAGATACAACTGATGCTTTCATTAGTTGTAGATCTGGTGATATGCTTATTTTTTATGGTAACTCAACAAATAAATTCACTCTATATCCTCCATCAAAAACAATCATAGAAATAGAAAATGAATAATGGATGGATGATGACAATGATATACAACCTCTCTTTACTATTTCTCATATTAGTGAAGAAAGTCAAATCTTAAATTCAATAGAAAATTTTGAAACACCTTCACAATGTGAAGATGATCATAATTTTCAAGAACAATGCAATATTGAATACTTGTCATCTAGACAGATGTCTTTATATTCTATGGAAGAATTTGGTAACTCTGTAATTGGAATATTTCTAGGAAAATCTTTAAACATAAATAAAAACTTGGAGAAATTCCAACAAGAAGAGTTAATCAAAACATTGCAAAAACATTATTCTGCATATGCATGGGAGTACACTGACATGAAGGGAATTAATCCTAAGACTTGCATACATCATATCTACATTGAGGAAAACTCTAGGCCTATCAGACATCCTCAAAGAAGGATGAATCCAAATCTTAGGGAAATTGTGAAAGAAGAATTGCAAAAATTTCTGAATATAAACTTCATTTATCCAATTTCAGACAATCAGTGGGTTTCTCCCTTGGTGATTGTACCTAAAAATAATGGTAAATGGAGGGTATGCATTGATTATTGAGAATTGAATATGGCTACTCTAAAATATCATTTCCCATTTCATTTCATAGATCAAGTATTAGATACATTATCAAGGAAGAAGTATTTCTCATTCTTGGATGGTTTTAGTGGTTGCAATCAAATTCAAGTAGCACTTGAAGACCAAGACAAAACCACATTCACCTGTCCATGGGGAACCTATGCTTATCGATTACTTCCTTTTGGATTGTGCAATGCACCTACAAAATTCCAAAGAACAATATTAGGAATTTTTTCTGATCTAATATATAATTGTGTGGAAGTATATATGGATGATTTTACAGTCTATGGAAATTCTTTTGAAGAGGCTCTTGAAAATTTGGAAAAGGTTCTTAAAATATGTAAAGAAGAAACTCTTTCACTAAGCCATGAAAAAACCTTTATGATGTTTACTAAAGGAATTGTTTTAGGACATCACATTTCGGGGGATGGAATTAAAGTAGACTCATCCAAAGTTGAAGTCATCTCCAAATTATCAATTCCAAATTGTCAAAAGGATTTTAGAAGTTTTCTAGGTTTTACAGGTTACTATAGAATATTTATAGAAAACTTCACGAAAATTGCATCCCCACTCTTCAAATTGCTTACCAAATATTGTGAATTTAGTTGGAATCCTCATTAGCAATCGACATTTGAAACTTTAAAGGAATTTTTTTTTGAGGCACCCATCTTAAAAGGACCAAATTGAAAATAACTTTTATATCTCAACAGATGCTTCAGATACAGCTCTGGGAGTTGTATTAGGAAAAAAACATTTAATTCCCTATGCCATCTATTACACAAGAAATTTTTTGCCTACTGATTTAAATGAAACTATTACTGAAAAAGAGTTTCTAGTTGTTGTCCATGCTATTAACAAGTTTAGACACTACATCACCGAATATGAACCTTTATTCACACTTATCATTCTGCAATTAGGTATTTAATGAATAAATCTATCACTTATGGCAAAATCACAAGGTGGTTATTACTCCTGCAAGAATTTAACATCACCATTCTAGACCAACCTAGAAAACAAAACACAGTTGATGATTTCTTGTATAGAATTCAAAACAACAATAATGATACTCCAACAGAGGATAATTTTCCTGATGAATATCTCTTTTGCAATATCTACTAAATATCCATGGTTTGAAAACATTTCTAACTATCTAGCTATAGGAAAATTACCAGCACGCTTGTTTCCTAGAGAAAAGAGAAAATTAATTCAAACAAGTGCATTATACTCATGGGTTAATGATGAGTTGTATAAAATAGGACCAGATCTCATCATCAGGATATGTGTATGAGAAGATGAAATACCTGAAATTCTGAAGGCATGCCACGATGAACCTTGTGGTGGATAATTTTCTGATAAGAGGACTGCACATAAAATCCTTCATTTAGGATATTGTTGGCCATCCATATTTAAAGATGCCAAGGAGTTTGTCAAAAGGTGTGAAAATTGTCAGAGAATGGGGACAACCAAATTAGCAAAAGAAAGTTCTTTAACCTCTACCCCATTCACTAAATGAGTATTCACTAAATGGGTAGAGGTTAAAGAACTTTCTTTTGCTAACGAAAATGTTGTAGTTTAATTTCTCTTTGAGGATATTTTCACTCATTTTTATGTCCCAAGGGAAATTGTGACAGATCAGGGATCTCAGTTTACATCCAGGATGATGCAGAGAATTGTAGAGAAAGATAAGATCAAATATAGAAATTATACTCCATACCATCCACAGGAAAATGGACAAGTGAAGTCCACCAATAAAGTGATCAAAGAAATCCTCACAAAGACTATACATCTACATAGGAAGGATTGGGCAGATAGGCTTTCTGAAGCCTTATGGCCCTACCAGACTACATGGAGGAATACACCATGATATACTCCCTATGAACTTGTTTGTGGGAAGCAAGTCTTTTTTCCAATAGAATTCCATATCAAAACCTTCAAGAAAACGATAAGATTAGGACTTTATTTATAATAATCCCAAAAGCACAAAACAGAGCAACTTAATGAGCTTGATGAGATCAGGCAAGATGCAGTTCAAAGAACTAGCCTAGTTCAACAAAAAAGGTCCTGATGGCATGATAAGTACATAAAAGAAAGAAAATTTCAAGCAGGAGATTGGGCACTTTTGTTCGATTCAAATTTCAAAGACTTCCAAGGAAAATTTAAGACTCATTGGCTTGGGTCTTATGAGATCGAGATATTATTTGACAATGGGGCAGTTAGGATAAGGAAATTTGATGAAGAAAAGGTACCTCTTATTTTGAATGGACATCGACTAAAGGTCTATCATAAACCAATTACAAAGGTAGAATTTATCAAAAAATTTCAAAACAATGCTGATATGAAGTTTGTGAAGAAGAATCCTTCTTCTTCCCCAACTTAGTCTTATTTTTAATTTCCAGATAAAAATAAATAAATTTAACAATAAATTTAAAATAATAATAATAATATTAATTGTATAAGTATGAAAACCAATCAATGATTGGCATCCTTATACAAAAAATACAAGGTGAAAATCAAAATCATCTATGACATCTTATATTTTCTCCCATACTAAAAAACAAAAAATTTCCAAATTATTTGTTCCCTTTTATTTTTCTGAAGCAATAAAAGAGTAGCTACAGAATTTCTACATATCTGCAGCTTTCAAAATAATCTACAGCTTTCATCACATTCTACAGCTCTCCTACACTTTGCAGCCTATTGAAGCAGGACATACTAAACAGAAGCAACTAAAGAATCAATTGAAGGTCACGTTGAAAGACACCTGAGGAATCAAGACAGAAAGAAGATCAACAAAGGTTAGTTCCAAGGTATGTTACAAAACTTTTTTTAATTAATAAGGTCTAAAAACATAGTGTAGATAATTTAGATGATCATATGTTGCCACCTCAAATTGTCATCATTAAAACTGATTGTACTTAGTTCACACCACAATTCCATAATTTGAGCACTTCATCCATATCATATCCCATAATAATCAAGACAAATTTCATTCATTAATAATTAATGATCATATCTCATTCGGTAACACACTTATCCATGTTCCTAAATCCTCGCCCCGAATATATATTTTACCTACACGTCTCTACAATTTCCTTTCGACACCTTTAACTCAGAGCCAAACCCTCAATCCACTTGGTCGAAGAGGAATAGTTTTGAAGGTGAAACTCCTTACGATAGAGGCATGGTTCTAATAGTGAGAACTGAGCCTGTGGGAGGAAAATTAATGGAATTTTATCCACAGATGAAGGAAATGCTACAGAAGGTGTGATGGCTCTAGTTCATAGAGGAGTTCGATGGGTTCCACAAAGAGGTCACCAAATATTTTGTGAGAGCCTTCGACGGGATAGAGGTAAAATTGGGGACATAAATTTTTTGGTGACAGAGGCCTTTGTAGAACACGCGACAAAACTTCCGAAAACTGACGAAAGATGGAAGGAACAGGGAAATTAATGGCGAATAATGGAAGATTTTTCTGAAAAATCTAGGTATGGACACTACTAATTTTAAGAAGGGAATTCCCAGTACGACACTTAAAAAAAATGGAGGAACATGATGTTAATTATACATTTTTTTTTTTACTTGTGAGGGTATATTTGGTTGTATGTTTGTCTACCATGCCATAATGTTAATGAATTTCCTATAGGAAGGAGAAATAAACCTCCCATACTTCCTATGGAACAGCTTAAAGAAAATATCAAAAAATGTTCAGAAAAGAGTCCAATTTATAGATAAAACTAGGTATCATCATGGAATGATAAAGATACTCATTGAGTTCCATTTAAAGAGTATAGGAGACTCCTGGGAAAGTTTCCTAATCAGAAATCATTTTCAAGAAGAAGCACAATAACAACATAAGGATAACAAGATCAAAAGAAGTAGGAGGAGAAAGTTTGATACCTACATTGAAGACTAGTCCTCACCTCTACCAAGACAAGAAAAAGAATAGCTCACCATTGCAGAATTACTGAAAAATAAGAAACAGAGTGGGGTCAAAAAGAGAGGTAATGAAAAAGAAAAGGGAAAAATTATAAACTCAGAAATCTTAAGCACTCCACAACCAAGGAGAAGTTCCAGACTTCGTAAACCCTTGAATAAGACATCCCCGTAGGAAGAAAAGTTTTTTAATTTAGATGAAGAGCCTCAGGTACAATCACCCTTTACTGCCTCTCCTATACACTCTCCTATACACATTCCTATACACAGTCCAAGCAGAAGGACCCTAGAAATTGACCCAGTACAGTAGGAGATTTATGACTACATTGAATCCTTGGAGAAGAGACATGTAGAAGAAAATCCAAGTGTTGAAGAGCAGCCTACCAGTCCACAAGAACCTCTAGTGAACACTTTGAAGCAAGAAATCTATTAACTAGAGATATAGAACCAGCACATCAAGCAAGAAAATTAATCTCTGAAGGAACATAATCACTTAGAAAATGTCATAAGTGATAATACTATTCTACATTTGGGGCTATGGTATAAAAATAACAAGAAACCGAAGAAAAGGAATAGCTTTCTGAATAGAAAAGTCATCAGTTTGAAGCACAAACTCCATATGAAGAAACCAAGAATGGCAATCACTTCAAGGAAAAGAAAGAAGAGGAAGTTGGATGCACTTGCAGAGGTATCAAAATAAATGGAATAAAAGGTGAAGTCTCACAATTTTGGAGATTGCACGAGGACATGTGATGGTCTCTTAGTGGGGGTATGTTGAACCTCAAAATTGTTCCTAATTTGACATCCTTTTCCACCATCTATTCTTCCATTTTCACAAAATCATAAACTCAATCAATATTAATTGTCATATTTTACATCTGAGAAGGCATTTAGATGATCTCTATTATATATTATAATGTTTCTTATTATTTAGATGAATTTATGTAATTAGCTATAGAATTCGTGTAATTCTGTAGCTAACCTTTGTTTTTGCAACCACTGTTGTTGTTTGAAGGGTTTCAAGAAGTAAATTAAGAAGCAATTCATATGGGTAGCTTTGAAATGATCCACATACGAATCGTATCCTACTTACCTATTCTAATTCAAGAAGGAATCATGCCTACACTCGTGGTCAAAGATCAGTTAAGGGACGAGATCAACAGACAAAGAATCTAGATTTTCTCTTACATAGAAAATCGAGAGAAAGCCATAAAGACTTTGCTTCTGAATAGACTTCTAGTCTTAGTTTTATTTTTCCTTATATAAGTGAAATTTTCTTAGACAATTAATCCAAAAACTTGTATAAATACCGGTCTGTTGAAATCGAGAATAGACTTAATGTTTGTGATAATACTGTGCTACAATTTCAAACTCTGTTTTTGCTAATAAAGAATACCATTTCTAGATCATTGATGTGTGGATATTTTAAGTAGATTTCACACTCATTCGGTTGCAGAGGGCTCCTGCACGGAAATGAGGTTTTTATAGTTATTTTGTAGTTTAGTTTATTGTCAATTTCATATCTTAATTTCTTGTTGATTCGTAGTTTATTTCTCATGAATTTGTAGTTTAATTATGTTTCATTTCATAGTTATATTCTCTTCGATTCATATTTTAACTGCTCACTTTTTCATATTTTAATTCCATGTCAATTAGTTTTTAATGTTTTTTGAATCAATTGTTTATATTTACATTTGACTGTTATATCTTATGTTGATCACCTGAATCATTACATGAATGTGACTCTGTCATATTCCAATTGAATAGATTTGTGCATTTGGTTACACAACAACCATAGGCTTTAAGATTAAACATGTTATTTTGCACAATAGATACTCTATCATTTCTTGCTTGCCTTAGTTAAATTTGATTTAAATTAGCACAGTCATTTCAATTTCATAGTAATAGATTTTGTGCTTTCGTTCCATGGAATGTAGAATAGAATTAGATTAGAAGTTATATTTTGATCACTCTTATATAGATTTAAAACTAGGACAGAGTTAGATTAGAATTGTACTTTGATTATTTTAAAAGTATATTAAATGCTTTGTTTTCATATAATTAATGATTTCAATGGATAATATAGAATATGGTTTTATTTTTTCATGTTGATAGATAGAAAATCATTTAAAGATTAGTAGAATTCAACCATATTTAGATCAGTGTTTGTTTTAGATGAAGAATCAGTTTAATTAGATGTTTTCCATAGATGTTTTTCTGGCCTAGAATAAGTCTAACATAGCTCAGATTTTAACCATTCAAAGTTTGATTTATTTTTATTCAAAATAGATTAGTTAAATAACATTTCCTTTTCTTCCTTCTTTTAGATTTTATATTCCATTCATTTCATTAAAAGTAATTTGTAAATCAATTTCTTTTCTTAGAGTAAAAATAACATTTCCTTTTCTTCCTTCTTTAAGTTTAAGTTTTCATCATTAAATTTCCTTCAAATTTAGTTTTTCCCTTAGCATTTAGAACTTTAGATTTCATTCCTTAGATAAATTTTAGTTCTTAAAATTAGGAATAAAATACAAACCCCCCCAAAAAAATATATAAAATACACAATGAAGTAAGAAAGAAGGGCATCTAAGCATATATAGTGCACCACACTTCATCAGATTACTAATCTCGGTCGATAATTTATGATAGAAACTTAAGGCATTAAATTGACTAAAAAACAATCCCAAGCTTTCTTGTGGGGAAAAGGCATCCATGAGGAAAGAGAGAATAATATTTTGATTCGAATATATGGATTTCAAGAGAAGCCACTACTGCTACAAAATTTTTTATAGATAAGTATTGTTGGAGTCTATAGACGATACCACCCATGGTTAATTTAATTTTAATGCAAGAATAAAATCAATTTATTTCTTTGCCATTTACTATTGGAGAAGTGACTATAAAGAATGGTATCCACCTTGTATATCTTTCCCAATCTTTAATTTATTTTAATTTAAGTGAATTTGAAGTCGTTCAAGGTTTTGATCAAAAATAACTATTTTCTAGACGCATGACTACAGTTAGATACAACAATATACTTACAAGAGTTGGAGAGGAGAAAGAAGAGACCCACCCGAGTTTTTCCTCTACTCAAAGGAAGAGAAATGTTGCCTCTAGTGGAAGGATGAGTAATGATAGGCTCTCAAGTGGCAGATATGAGAAAGAGGCCCCCCTCCCCCCCCCCAAAGTAATAATAATAATAATAATAATAACCCCAGAAATATCACATACTGCTCAATCGACAAGGTCAGAGGTTCTAAGGACACACCAAGCGTGGAAAAGTTATGGATGTTGAATTTGATACCATTGCACCACATAATTGTATTACTACTTGTTTAGCTAAAAATCAAAGGACGATGGAAGAGATAGCTGAGGAGACCACCACTTTCGATGATCACCCCGTCACCTTAGAAAATGAAAGCTATGACAAAAGTAAAAAGTTAAAAATTGAAAGGGTGAAAGTTCAAAATAAAAGAGTAACAGGTCAAAATCATATGGAAATTGACGTTTTTGAAGTTGGAGCCAATCGGCTCATGAAAATTGCATCAAAATACTAGAGAAGCACTAGAAAATATCAAGGGAAAAATCAAGGGCTTAAAAAGAAAATAAAAGAGCTAGAAGAATCTATAAATCTTGTTCCTTTGTTCATGAATCCTCTTACCATACAGGTAATAACGACAACAATATCCACCCCCGTCACACCCCATAGAGTTAATAAAGAGAACTCCCTCCTAAATGGAGTAAAATCTTATATTGTTAGTAATACATGTAAAAGATTGAAAATTATTGAAGATGCATGGTAAATAACTTCCCACTTGAGATATCTAGTCCAAATAATTTCCCCTGTTGATTGTGTTAAAAATGACCTCGAGCATGACAAGAATTTCATAGACAATGACTTATCTACTTTTATTCAAAATTTCAGTTCACTCAATGAACTACAAAGATCACAACAATGTTGGGAAAAATACTGAGAGGGGGGGGGTGAATCAGTATTTACTGCATATTCAAACTTTTTACTTTTTCATTCCTTTAAAACCCATACGCTACTTTGCTGAAGACAACTAGCGTATACACGCGGATATCCTTCATAAAACTCGCGTATACACAGAGATCTAATTATGCCATTAGTTCTTCACTTATATCATTCCATCATTCATTCATTAGATGTTCTATAGACAGTAAACATGTGCAGTAAGAACAGAATAAACCATCACACAAAGCATCACACATGAACACCGGGATTTTTAGGTGGAAACCCAAGTCGGGAGAAAACCACCGCTGCAGTTGCTCAGCCTTCAATATTTTATTATAGAGAAAACATCTTACAACATATCTGCTGGCGCAGACTTGACCAGCACACAGGCACCCACCTGCGCTCGTTTACCAGCCTCTCCTGGAAGGGAGCTCCAACCCCCTGACTCGTTTACCAGCCTCTCCTGGAAGGGAGCTACGACCCCACGATCTCGTTTACCAGCCTCACCTGGAAGGGAGCTACGACCCCCTGACTGAAGGCTACAACCCTCAGCACCACCTTGGACCACGTTTCATCAATTTTCACACTGGATCCAACAACTTCAATAGAACACAACTTGCAGGCCACAATTCATCATAGACCGAACCCTTTCCATGCTTTTAAGCACAAACATACATCATCAACAGATACATATCAACACAGATCAGATAGCAGAAACACAGCAGAACAGATCAGATATTTCATACCCCTTGCTTCAGCAAACCCTAGTTTGAATACGCGCTTTCCCTTCACTGATGTCGCGTATATACGTGCTCGAGTCTACACAAGCTCCGGCGTATGCCTGTGTGTATTTTTATTGCGCATACGCGCATTCTCTTCAGCGAAGCCGCGTATATACGCTCTTCCTCTGCGGCGAAGTAGCGTATAGATCTTCAATCATTATAGAGCAGTAAACTTCTTCAGATCACATATTCAGTTCAGATTTACCCTTTTGCTTCAGACAGATTTTCGCCTTGATGTTCGCCTCATCACAGATCTAGGCCTTCCATAAGCAGATCTAGTAAATACAAGTGCATTTCAGATCTAGATCCCCTTCTTCATCATTGGTGCATCATACATTCAGATTTATCTTCAAGTGTAACCCTTTCCATTCAGATCTACTTCAGAGAGAAGTATTCATTCAAGCTTAGACATCTTTCCCCCACACTCATGATTTGCATAATGAATTTCATCTCTTTATATAGGTTTATCCTTTTCAATACCACGGGCCAAAGCAATACCATGAGCCTACAATACCACGGGCCAAAGCAATACCATGAGCCTTCAATACCACGAGCCTTCAATACCACGGGCCCCTGTTTTTGCACTTTATGAGTACTTTTACCCATACGCGACTTGGAACGTTCTTTTCCGTGTGCATACGCGACTTCCCTTAGACAGATCCGCGTATTCATAGAGACATACTCTTTTCATCATACTTTGAGCACATTCTGAATTCCTTTCTTCATTGCCTTCTGTACACACTGTAGATACATCATGATTTCTTCATCAAGAACATATTCTAGCAAGCACAAATTCATCAAGTAAGTTTCCATCATCTTTATCAAGTGGGTTTCCTTTCAGGGACAACACTCAACATCATAATATCGACAAGCATCATATTACATCAGATTTACATCATTTACCAAGCCCATCAAGTCAATAATAACTTCATCAGGTGGATTGCCATCAAGGACAACACATGTCAACTGTCACATGTCTTCATCTTCATTTAGTGGGTTACCATCAAGGACAACACTTTGCATCATATTTCCAACAATCTCCCCCTTTGGACTTGATGGCAACCACGATGGTGTTTGGTTACCACAACAGATAAGTATATTGACACCATGTCACTCTCCCAATTCTTTGACACCATTATCTGCATTCAAACACCATGTCACTCTCCCCCTTTGACATCAAGGGCAAAGGGCGGATCAAAACCAACACACTCTCCCCCTTTGACATCAAGGGAAACGGGCGGATCAAAACCAATATACTCTCCCCCTTTTCTCCTCATGTGAAAGAAGCATTCTGCAGATCTGATATGTACAGAAGTGACCAAGCTCCCCCTGAGTTCATGCTAAATCTTCAAACATATTTTTCAATGAAGTACATGACTCTATGAACTTCCTATCACCAAAAGACTCAAAATTACATCAAATATCCAACCAAGTGGATTTACATATAAGACTCAAGCACCCAACCAAGTGGGTTTACATATTTCAATTCAGCTACCCAACCAAGTGGGTTTACAAAATTTGACTCAGCTACCCAACCAAGTGGGTTTACAAATTAGACAAGTCCTTACATGACTGAATATTACAATTTTACATCATGGGTCTCAACATGACCTTTTCATCAAACTACAAATATAACTTTTAAGACCAACACCAGAAAGTCCTCAAGAAAGAGAACATATTTCAGAACCATCATAATGCCAACAATGCAGTATACTCAGCAAAGCTAATGCTCCCCCTGAAACTGTGCATCCAAGCATCCTTTTCATATGACTAAGGCTCCCCCTTAGTTTGTGCATCCTGAACACTTTCACCAACAAATCATCAAGGCATCTTTATCAAAACATGAGAAATAGAATTATGAGAACTGGAACACCACCAGATATACCAAACAGTATCAGAGATACCAAACAGCACTGCAGCTGTGCTGAAGAGAGCTGACTCCAAACAGAAAATTGTCAGCAATCAGACATACGCGGTTTTCTGTGCATGAACTCGCGTATATACGCGACTGTGTTTCAGGAAACCCGCGTATCCAATCCCATCTTCTATATTTTAACCAGATCTGATCCTCTTGTGAGAAAAAGACAGTGTTCAGCTTCTTTCTGGGATATTTGAATGCTTCCCTGGACTACAGATAGATAGAACAGTGTAGTTGTGTCTTCAAGCGTCATCCAACGGTTGTAGCATAAGCACATTAATAACCAAGCCTTCAGATTCTTTGCAGCATCAATACAATCTTTTCAAGAGAGATTATCATACCAGAACAACATCTTCAAATATGTGTCAAGCAATCATCCATGTGGTCCAATATCATCAAGATCTTCAAGATTTAATATGAAGTAACATATGTAGGCAAAAGATCTCAACCATAGTAACAAACTCTGCATGATCTATTCTTATTTCTGAATCAAACGACATCCAACTCATCCATGTGTGAGCACAAAAGATACTTATCAGCAACCAGGGCTCAAAATCTCATCATAATAATCCATGTACCAAGTCATCATCATTTGAGCATGAGTATCACAAAAACCAAAGAATAAGCAGTCATACTGCCAACAATGCAATCATTAGTCTTCAATCTGCTGCTCCCCCTGAACCAGGGCTCTTTCTTAACTTGTGCAACCTGAATACGTTCATCAGCAAGTCATCAGCAACAATCTCTGCATGGGCTGCCCTTATCTCCGAATTATAGGACTTTCATCTCAACAATGAATACTCTTCATCAACAAGCAAACAAGACTCATCCACAATCTTCAACACAAGAAACCATGTATCGTATCCTTATTATTTGGAACTGAGAAACTAAGCTGAAATTGAGTCAATAATACAGTTATTAACAGTCAGACTGATGCTCCCCCTGAACCTCTACTCCAGATCTTCAGCTATCATATAAATTCTCTTATCATCAATGCATACGCGACTGTGTCTGATGGAACTCGCGTGTATACGCGACTTTTGTTCATCTAACCCGCGTATGGAAAGTGAAGTGTAGAAATTTTTCATCTTCCTTCATCTCCTCCTGAACTTGTACCTCCTGTACCTGTCTTTTCCACATCAGATGCGCTGTCAGAAGTAAACATAACCAGAGTTATCAAATCAACCATGAGAGTCATCATACATTGCTCCCCCTGTGACGATACATTACTAAATCTCATAATGTATCCCACATCATTCCTGCAGTCAATAAGAAAAGTCAGCTTCAGAAGCGGATGACTGCAGTAGGGTCAGAATTCCCTACGTTTCTGATCGGTCCTCCATCTTTTTCCATATTTGTTTGAACTTTCTATTTGTGTGCTGGAAGTTATCCAATTTCTCATATCTGTTCAACCTGCATTCTTTTTCTACATGTCCATACTTGTTACAAGAATAACATCTCATGTGTCCAGAGAAATAAGCATAAGAATCATAATGAGTATTTATAATCTTCCTCCTTTTACAATCAGCTGCTTTATGTCCATACTTGTTACATGAAAAACAATATCCCTTGAAGAAACCAGAGTACCTTTCTATGTAGGAACTGTTTGTTTGAGGCTGAAATGGTCTGCTCCTGCAATTTGCTGCAACATGCCCATAATTATGACATTTAAAACATTCAACATTATTGACTGATTTCCTTGGAGATTTCATCATTGTTGGTTGACCTTTTGTCTCTTTCAACACTTCAGGTTTTGCATTGACATCCTCCGAATTTTTAGCACTTCCTTTTGAGATAGATTCTCCTTTAACAGTTTCATGGAAACCAAGACCAAGTTTGATAGCAGGAGACCTTTGATTACTCAGAATATTGTCCAAAATATTAGTACTATCTTGAAACCTCAAAAGTTTTAGTTTTTCTTCTAATTTACCTTTGAGAATGTTTACTTCAACCTCCAAGGCTTGACATTGCTTTGTCATGTTTTCTTCTTTCCTTCTTCCCTCTTCTACTTGATCCTTCAGATTTAGAATTTCTTCTTTCAACCAATTTTCGTTTTCTTCACATGTTTGTTCTAGCTCTTCATTCTTCTTATTTGATTTTTCCAGATCTTCTTTGAGAGATATGATTTCTGCTTCAAGGCCTTCCTTTTCGAATGATTGTAGAGGTTCCTCATTTTTCTTACTTGATGCTTCTAGATCTGCCTGCAGAAAGATGATTGTAGCTTCAAGTCCTTCATTCTTCTTGCTTTATTTTTCAAGATCTGCTTCTAGATCTTTAATTCGATTGGATGCATAAGTATGAAACCTTTGATACTTGTCCACCTGTCCATTCAACATTTCTATTTGATCTTTCATTTGAGAGGTCATCTCTTTGTAAATAGTTTCTTGCTTAGAAGTTGAACTTTCTAGTTCTTCAACTTTAGTCTTGAGAGCTTCTACAACTTTACTTTCACTATCTTCACTATTTTTTGCACAAAGAAGAGTATTACAAGTGGCCTTCTTCTTTTCCTTCTTTGCCATGAGTACTTGTAGAGCTTCGTCAGAAACTTCTGGATCCATACTGTCACTTTCACTATCATCATCTTTGCACATGCAGTTAAGTAAGAGACAAGAACAACGATTAATACCTGGTTCATCTTCTTCAATTTTTGCTATACATGATTTCTGAGGTATCTTCTTGTTTCGAGTAGCCTTCTTCTTTTGCTTCTTAGCCATGAGCACTTTCAGATCTTGGTCAGAATCTTCTTCATCTTCACTGGACACTTCATCATCATCTTCTTTTGCATAATAACTCTTTCTCTTTTCAAATTGTTTCCCTTTACCATGCTTTTTTCTATAAGGACATTTAGCAGCATAATGACCAACTTTTCCACACTCAAAACATTTGAAGGGAAGCTTACCTTTGAATCTTCCAGTACCTAGTTGGAGCTTTCTCACGAAATTCGCTTCTTCTTCATCGAATATATAGCTGGATTCTTTGACAACTTCATTTTCCTTTCCTTTTGTAGATGCCTTAAAAGCAGCTTCTCTGATTTGGGAAGGACCTCCTTGTCTCATTTCAAAAGCAGTCAGAATACCATGCAATTGAACAATAGAAAGAGTTTTCAGATCTTGCCTTTCTTCAATAGCCGAAACTTTAGAGTCAAATTTAGAAGTCAAGGATCTTAAGACCTTTTCCACCAGAGTAGTATCAGTTATGGTTTCTCCCAAATTTCTCATTCGATTTACAATATCATCCAGACGAAGAAAGAAACTGGCAACACTCTCATCACTATGCATCTTCAAATTTTCATATTCAATTCTAAGGGTTTGGAGTTTTGCACTTTTTACCTTTGTGTCTCCTTCATAGCTCAGAATGATTTTGTCCCATATTTCTTTTGCTGAATGTAGCTGCATCACTTTAGCGAATTCTGATTCAGACATGCTTCCCAATAAGACATTTACTGCTTTGGCATTGATTTCATACTTCTTTATTTCAGCTGCATCAGTAGGAATACTTGCCGGGTATTGATAACCTTCTTCCACGATTGCCCATACATCTGCACCAAGACTTTGCAGATATGCTTTTGTTTGTACCTTCCAGAATATCAGATTGCTTCCATTGAATAGAGGTGGCTTTATAGACATTACTCCTTCTTGACTTCCCATTGCGACGGATCTCCTTCAAGCGATCAAGCTTCTGCAGAAGAACCTCCTCTGATACCAATTGTTGGGAAAAATACTACGAGGGGGGGGTGAATCAGTATTTACTGCATATTCAAACTTTTTACTTTTTCATTCCTTTAAAACCCATACGCTACTTTGCTGAAGACAACTAGCGTATACACGCGGATATCCTTCATAAAACTCGCGTATACACAGAGATCTAATTATGCCATTTGTTCTTCACTTATATCATTCCATCATTCATTTATTAGATGTTCTATAAACAGTAAACATGTGCAGTAAGAACAGAATAAACCATCACACAAAGCATCACACATGAACACCAGGATTTTTAGGTGGAAACCCAAGTCTGGAGAAAACCACCGCTGCAGTTGCTCAGCCTTCAATATTTTATTATAGAGAAAACATCTTACAACATATGTGCTGGCGCAGACTTGACCAGCACGCAGGCACCCACCTGCGCTCGTTTACCAGCCTCTCCCGGAAGGGAGCTACGACCCCCTGACTCGTTTACCAGCCTCTCCTGGAAGGGAGCTACGACCCCCCGATCTCGTTTACCAGCCTCACCTGGAAGGGAGCTACAACCCCCTGACTGAAGGCTACAACCCTCAGCACCACCTTGGACCACGTTTCATCAATTTTCACACCGGATCCAACAACTTCAATAGAACACCACTTGCAGGCCACATTTCATCATATTTTCAAACTGAACCCTTTCCATACTTTCAAGCACAAACATACATCACCAACAGATACTTATCAAGGCGTATCGATAGCAAAAACACAGCCAGGATCGTATCGATATTTCATAACCTTTGCTTCAGCAACCCTAGTTTGCATACGCGCTTTCCTTTCACTGATGTCGCGTATATACGCGCTTCCGTCTACACAAACCAGCGTATACCTCTGTGTATATTTTATTGCGCATACGCGCTTTCTCTTCGGCGAAGGCGCGTATATACGCGCTTCCTCTGCGTCGAAGTAGCGTATAGATATTCAATCATTACAGAGCAGCATACTTCATCAGATCAGATATTCAATTCAGATTTACCCTTTTACTTCAGACAGATGTTCGCCTAGAAGTTTGCCTCATCACAGATCTAATCCTTCCATAAGCAGATCTAGTAGATACAATTGCATTTCAGATCTAGATCCCCTTCTTCATCATTGGTGCATCATACATTCAGATTTATCATTCAAGTGTAACCCTTTCCGTTCAGATCTATTTTAGAGAGAAGTATTCATTCAAGCTTAGACATCTTGCACCCACACTCATGATTTGCACAATGAATTTCTTCTCCTTATATAGGTTTATCCTTTTTCAATACCACGGGCCAAAGCAATACCATGATCCTTCAATACCACGGGCCAAAGCAATACCATGAGCCTTCAATACCACGAGCCTTCAATACAACGGGCCCCTGTTTTTTCACTTTATGAGTACTTTTACCCATACGCGACTTGGAACATTCTTTTCCGCGTGCATACGCGACTTCCCTTAGACAGATCTGCGTATTCATAGAGACATACTCTTTTCATCATACTTTGAGCACATTCTGAATTCCTTTCTTCATTGCCTTCTGTACACACTGTAGATACATCGTGATTTCTTCATCAAGAACATATTCTAGCAAGCACAAATTCATCAAGTAAGTTGCCATCATCTTTATCAAGTGGGTTTCCTTTCAGGGACAACACTCAACATCATAATATCGACAAGCATCATATTACATCAGATTTACATCATTTACCAAGCCCATCAAGTCAAGAATAACTTCATCAGGTGGATTGCCATCAAGGACAACACATGTCAACTGTCACATGTCTTCATCTTCATTTAGTGGGTTGCCATCAAGGACAACACTCTGCATCATATTTCCAACAAACAAAATATCCTAGGGCCTAAATGAATGAAGCAAATGCAAGTTGGATGGTGTGTGAAAATTAATATATTAGAGGAGATTAATTCTGAATGTAACACGATCAATGATAAAAGTATTAATGCCTTTTTCAAGGCAATTAAAATTTCTTATGATATACGCGGCCCCCACATGACAAAAGACTCAATGTTAATTTCCAAGGACACGTTGAAAGCTGAGTTGAACAGTTTAAAAGCACAAATGAGAGAAGAATTTGATAGTACTATTGCTTTCATCGAGGAGGCGATTAAGAAATGGTTGGTTATTTTTGTAAATGTTAATGAAGATAAATATATCTTAATTGTATAATTATAGGAGGAGGCTCAAGAAATTGAGGAGGTATTCAACCAACGTGTAAAAATGGACATTACTACCTCTCTCATGAAATATTATATCCAAGAATGGTTTAAAAAGTTCCTCCAAGAAATCATCAATTCGAATTAATGTTAGGGTCAAATCCTAACCCATTTATTTATGTAATAATCCCAAGGGGAATATTTAGAGTCATAGTTAGTTAGTTGAGTCAATAAATACCGTAAGCGGTTATCCACATTAATAATAATTGTAAGTGGTTGACACACATTATAGAAAAGGGACCACAATTAGTTATAAATGAGCCATAGTTAATAAAGAAAGTGATTAACATGTGTTATGCAAGGGACCACTAGTAGTTAGGGTTTTGGATGTCATTAAGCTATAAATAGTCTTATATAGTAAGGGAATAATCATCTAGTCTTATTGTAATTGAGCTCTACTCTATTCAAGGTTGCCCCCTCGAAGAGGCCAGTGAACATTGCATTATCTTCCTGAATAATAAGATATATTTGCATCTTGTCTCATTTCATGTGATATTTATGTGTTTCGGGATAGATTTTTTTGTAATGTTCCCAATTTTTAGCCTCAAGCTAAAAGGAACATTATGGTTGCACATTTTTATTTTTGTTGAATAAAAATGGGTAAAGTGACCCATTCATGAAATAAACAGGAATAAAATCCCTCACAATGTGAAAAGGGGTCATCATGGAGTAGGATTTCACACCCTCATGTGTGAAAGAGGTTAAATTGCAAGTGGACAAGGCCTAGTTGACCAAGTCAACAACGCTGAGACAATAGGTGGAAGCCACCAAGTGGGGCAGCGCAGTTTTAGTGGAGGAATATTCCATGGGGGGGGGGAATTCTAGAGGAAGGAAGGCCAAGGGTGGAGACTACGTTGTGTTTAAAAGGAGGAGCAAGGCAACCATTGAGATTATCTTTTGATCATTTTACATTCAAGTCTAGAGACTTGTTGCTGCCTCTTGTTTTTCAGCAGAGCTATAGTGCCTTCGAGCATGAGGGAGTTCTATTTAGGATTTCCTCTCCTTCATGAGGAGTTCACAGAGGATTGCACTCATTCCCCATATTCTAGCATTCAGGCCATAACATCAACCTACTCCATCAGTGCAGTGTCTATAGCAGATTATTGTCCAGTGTTGCAGGGTGTTGCTGGGGAGGTTTCCTACAACACCATTTTGAGCTGATCTTTCAGAGGAGGGAGGTTCTATACTTCCGGGAGATTAGTGAGGATGGTTCCAGAGCTTATTCCACCATCTTTGTCTGAAGTCCAACCACCACCATCAGTTACAGCGCAGACCCTCTCATAGACTGTGTTCTTGTCGGGGCATATTTGCAATGAGGGTGTTGCAAACATTTTAGAGGGTGAACTCTCTTGTGTCAGGATCAGCCTGACATTTGGGAGAATCATTGGAGAAAGGCACATCATCAGATCTAGCCGTTCAACTTTCTCCATTCCACTCCACATATTAAGTTGCTGTTGCTACCCAGCAACTCCGGCATTTTTGCAGTTTTTCATATTTCAGCCAATCCTTCTAGGATTGACTTGAGGTAGTGATTGGGAGCTTAGATCTTCTCTCCCAATGATGTATGAGCCACATATATACAGATCTATGATGCTTTGTACTTAGTGTATTAGTCTCCCTTCTATGACTGTGTTTCTCTATTCATGGGTATCCTGCTATGATGCAGCATTTTGTATTTTGGCATATGTTTTCATGGAAGGCTTCTTGCCTCGTTCCTTTGATTTTCATTGTATCATTTTGCTATTTTCATCTCGTAATAAAATGGCTCAAGGGTTTTCATACATTTTTTCATAATGTTTAGTCACTGCTATTTCCAGTTTATGTTTTTATATTGTTGTAGCTTCATTTTTGGGTTATCTTGAAAGATTCCCGATCTTGTTGTATTTCCCTCTTGGGGATATTTTCCCTTGACAACACTCTATAGACAGAGTCTGATAGTGGGCTAGGTAGCCTCTGGAGCTCATCCTTCTTTATGAAGGTGAAAAATCCAGTAAATTCCCCTTCAGTCTATCTCTGGAATAGATTTTCTTTGTCGATTGACAATGTTTCTGAAAAGGAACATTATAGTTTCATATTTATGGTATTATGGTTTTCTCACAAGTCAAGTGCATAAGAAGTGGTATCAGATCACTTTCCAGGGCCAACTATAAATCCAATTTTTGCAATTTGTTTTTTTTAGACTAGAGATCTGTTTCAACGTCTTTAAACCACGGGATCTATTGTTGAGCACATAAATCTACGGATTTGGGAAAGCATGAACACAAGAACTACAAGAGGTGGTCACGCTTGTTGGAATCCCTTGTAACCCCTGTGGGTACCCTTTTAAGTAGTAGTATATTAGAAAAAACCATGCAGATATTGCACTTCCACATATCCTTGGGTATATCAGAAGCCCCCCTAGGGTAACCTAAAACCTAACCTTCAATAGGTTGTTGAACATCTTGCTGCTATAGTAAAATGAGGAAAAAACTCAGGGAGATTACTCGCAATTACAATAGGGTATTATGGTAGTACGACTAAGGGTATGATCAATCCTCCTTAGTTAGCACCTTGAAAGATTGGGTCAATTACTATTGTTGGACCCCTACGTCTTTTGAAATCTGTAGCACCTGGAACTCCTTTGAGACCATATTTCCCTCAGCTATCTGAATATCTCCCCTACATTTTTGTCCATATCATATTCAGTTGTTGGGGTTCGACTGCGACTTTCCAGATAAGATACAACAATTGGGGTTCTGGCGTTTCCATACAAATTATATTAAATAGTTGGGGTTTTCACAACGCATATCAAAATCTTTGTGCATTGAGTATTTTGGATACCATAGTCTAGATCAGGTTGGCACAACACATTCTGCAGTATGAAGAAATTAGGGTTTCTATTACTACAGTCCTGACCCAATTTTCATAGGATATTTGGCATTATCAAGCTTCCTGGAATTTGGTCATTGTAGTGCTAATCAACTGGAAGTAAAACTCCTTTCAGAGTAAAAAAATGAAATAAAAGGTCTGGGACCATCTCAGGACCCTTGTAAGAGATCTAGTCCATAATATTCAGGATGACGATTTTTTCGCAATGGTACCATTCACTTGTAAGCCCCCAATTTTCAGGCGGTCCCAATTTCTTTCCCAACGCAACTTTAAGTGACCCATGTCACTAGACTCCTGAGCTTGCCATCTTTCCAAGCATAATACTCTTAAGTAATCTCAGAAAATTTCTGGAGCTAGTGTATGCTCGGTACCAAGTCTAAATTTATGGCCGTAGAAATGGTTGCTGAGAAGGTTGAAAACCTCGAGAAAAAAATCATTGACCTCCAGGAGACCCTTACCTCCCAACTCTAACAATTATTGGCCACTATAAGGATGCCTCACGAACCCATAAGGGATGAACATAGTGTTGATGCACACATAGAAGGAGAATCCAACCATCACATTCATTTCCATGGAGATCACCAATTTTCGAACCACCAGACACCCAAGCTGTACATGTATAAATTTTATGGCTCTAACCCTATAGTAAAAATGGCGCAAATGGAACAAAATTGTACTCCAACATACTAAAAAGACAAAATTGTCTTTTTGTTTTATTTTTTGGGGTAAATTGCCAACATATTTTAATAATGATGTTAAATATAAAATGTCTTTTTTTTATAAATTAGATCATTCTATTAACTTCTTGAACGAGTAATTACATGGAGATGAGCAGGTGTGTGCAACAAGCCACCACATCTTGACTCTGAAAAGTGTTACCTATCATTACATGAGTAAAAATATGAAAATATGTAGAAGCACAAAATCCCTGGTTGCTGAAGCTTGAAATGGAAGACTAACAAGAGCCGAGTGGCTAATATAGGGCCTGAGAGCCAAAACCATAGATCATACAAATTCTAAACCATTGTAACAAACATGTAATATTCCCAATTTTCCACAAGATAATTGGAATATTAGAGCTCTTAATAAACTTAATTAATTAAGTAAACAAGAGGGTGGAGGGACCTAGAAACCCCAAAGATAAATAAAATTCACTTTTGATGTGTGTATGTGGATATTTCAGATCTAGATCTACATAATGGAGTAGTGGAGCAACTACTTAATGTGAAAGGAGTGGAGATCATGTTTCATTAATGAGAAAAATCATGGAGGTTGAAGTAGTCAACTAAGATCATGGAGGGAATCTAATGTAAGATCATAGAGCATTCGTGATGAAGTGATGGAGAAAGTAGTGTATTTAATGCACACATGATGGAGAGGGTGCACTTTGCATGTAGACATGATGGAGGACTTCGAGAGACAACACAGTCAACCATGGAGGATTATGTCCACATGAGCAACGCAGTTAAGAGGTGGGCCAGGGCTTGGGAAGGCTCACTTTGTATATAAATAATATGAAGGAAACATTGGAGGTAGGCTTTATATTATTGATTTGTGATTAGTTTAGATATGGATTTTTCATTTGACATTCCATGCACTCTTATGATGTTTAGCTAAGTCTACAGTGTTGTTTAGCACAGGGTGTTCCCGAGCGGGAATCCAACCTCTTTCCTTGGGTGACCTATAGGGAAGAGTTTTTTCACTACATTCATCATTAGGCATTGGTGCCATATTGTTCCTACTTTCTGTAGAACATCCATATTCAGAAATTGCACATTTCTGAAGATCAGTTTAAGAGGAGGAGGCTATCCTTCAATATTTCAGTTGAGAAACCAATGAAGGATTTATCATATCACATTGAGCTTCAAGATCAGCCTTCCAATGCTTAAGATATATATCAGGCATCAAGCCATCTATTATTCATCTCCCAGCATTAGCACTTCCATCAGGAATTGCACAGTCCATTCTTGTAGATCCATGGAAGAAGGGAAGTTGCTAGCATTTCAACTAGTAATCCAATGGAGGGCCATTCCTTCACATTATATGCATTATTTCCATTGATCTTGAGCTTCATAGCCATATTTTTCAGCAAGCTAGAGAGCCTCCTTCCTTTACAACGTAGTTTTTATGAGCAGTTGTGTAGCAGTAGCTGCAAACTTCAGAGGAGGATTGAGGAGCTAGATCTTGAGCTTCTCGCTTGAGGATCTAGTGAAGGGATCAACCCTTCAAGATTAGATCTAATATTGTGACATATTGCAACCATCTATTTGTTAGATCCAACTTCATATCTACATACCCAGCAGTTGTATAGTGAAACCCCAAGAGGGTGATTTTCTTAGATTGAAAGATCTGAGAAATCCTTTCTGGGTTATCTTGGGTTGCCATCACAGTGACCAGATCTAGAATCTTGGCATCATCAGAGCTCTAGATTTCCATAGATATACATTTCCCTATTCAGCCAGCAGTCATATGTACATCATTTTCTGAAGGGACAACACAATATTTTCTTCCAGCAGATCTCCATTTATGCAGTTCTTGTTGTAGCATGTTTGCAGGGTCATTCTAAGCTATCTCTTTGGCTTGATTGTCTCATATTTTTAGAACTATTGTACTTTTTGTTCACCTCCCATATAATAAAATGGCACAACTATTTCTGTGCATTCTGTTTTGTTTCAGTATTACTGCATTCTCCCTTTTGGGATATTACAAAACAGGAATCATTCCAAAGCTGAGATAGGGGCAGAGGGGATCTATTGAGTTTCCTCGTCGGCATTGAGACTGATCGGCTTGTCCGGGTTATTTCCCTCATTGAAAGCATGCAAGGCTTGGTTGCTAGTGGTGGCACTATCGACATCTCTTTTGACAGTAGGAGGGGCTTCTGCAATAGCCATCATATTTTTTAACAAAGTGCAATGAGGTGATTATTTGGTGACGAAATGGCGGTGATGGAAGGCACTAACATACAAAATAAATTTATGTGTGAGGTCATCTAACTTCTTCTCCAGAGTGGCATTGTGGTCCCTATTGTCCTGCATGGCGAGACCAACCATAGTTTTGGTTTTCTAGTGAAGCTTAATGGCACGACTGAAGAGATTTTCCCTGGCTCTCGTGAGGCCTGGATCAGGGATCCAGTTGATTTTCTCGTTCACCTCATCAATGGTAAGGCGCTGGCGAACTATATGGGCTTGCTCTTCAAGCTCAGTCATTTTTTGTTAGGTAGCAGGATTTACCACCATCTCATAATTGATGGTCGCCTGTCGAGCAATGGTCTCAGCCTTTATTGTTGGCACCATTCTGGGGGATGTCCAGTGAGAGGCTTGAGCCCTTCTGCCATAGCCCCTGCCTTTATTATTCCCTCTATAAGCAGAAGGGTTGTTGCGGTGGGTGGACATGGTGGAGTGAAGGTCCAGAGGGCAGGGGAGGTAGTGGAGAAAAATTCGACAAGGAGGGAAGATGTTAGAAGCGAAATCAGAGTTGGGAGCAAGAGGATTGAAGTTCTAAAACATATAGCCAGTAGGCCAGGTGGGTTGATGTGAGAGAAATGGAGGATTACTGATGGTTCCGACAGCTCTGATCATAAGGGAATTTGGATGACAGGGGATCAGGATAGTTGATGGGTTCCCGTGGCGGCGAACAATAATTGTGGATGTACTTCACATGCAGCAAAGTGAGGTTCCATACCAAGGAATCATAGTAAAGGTGTGTGGGGATCCGCTAGTGGATGGTTTTGGCTGGACATGTCCATCCTCATAATGATGGCACAATCATGCTTTACGTTGGGTTGTTGATAATCATCCTAGGCTTGGGAAACATTAAATATAAAATATCATGACTCTGAAAAACCTTAAAATTGCAACGATAGACATGAAATTAAAGATGAAATATCAAAAGTCTTAAAATTCCAACGATTTTTAAGCATGGTATTAAAGATAAAATATCATGTCTCTAAAAAGCCTTAAAATTCCAAGGATGATATTAAAGATAAAATATCACCTCTATGTAAATCCTTAAAATTCCAACAATTTTCAGTCATGGTATTAATATTATTTTATAAAATTATTACCATTTAATTTTGATTAATTTATTTTTATTTTAATTTTATCATAATAATAACAATTTATTAAATATAATGTTTTTTTTTTTAATCTGATTTTATTGTATGCAGGAAGAGTGCACTGGAGCGATCAGAGCGATGACCTAGGCTGGCCTCTGCACTCTGCGCCTCTGTGCCCCTGCATTGGGCCTCCTGCCCTATGCCTTTGCATCTCTACACCCCTGCACTTGGGATCTTCTGCCCCGCCTCAGATCTGCACTTTGAACCATTGACCTTGGGGCTCTGGCCCTGCTAAGATTTTCTGCATGGGCACTCCGGAGGCCCTCTCGGAGGTGACCATAGCCTTGACCCAAGATCAAAATTTTTTTGATCTTATCAGTTCTCTGGGTCCTCCTAAACCTCGACCTGTTGTTTCTAGACTCGTTAAAAAGTTAGATGGCTTGTAAGAAGTTGTTCTTCCTCCCTCTCTCCCACGTATGGCAGCTCGTTCTTTGGCCGAGAAAGGTCTAATAGGATAGTTTACTGGCCTCTATCCATCCTTGAATATGGTTTAGATATGGATTGAATGAAACTGGTCTGATAAGATCGCTGGTAAAATCTCCATCAAGTTCTGTGGAAAGGGATACTTTACCTTTCACTTCGAATCTAAAGAAGACAAGGACCTGATCTTCAGAAACGAGCCCTATTTCATGGAATCCATCGGACTATATCTCAACAAATGGACTCCAGACTTTGATCCAGAACTCGATGTGCTGAATGTTGTTCCTTTTTGGGTGCGCCTCCCGCACCTCCCTTTACACTATTGGGGGGATGATTCAGTTAGGGCTATTGGGAATGCTATTGGCACTTTCATTGACAGGAGTGAACCTAAGGAGAACATGCTTGCTTGTGCTAGGATATGTTTCAAAGTTGATTTGGGAAAAGGTCTTCCAGAAGCCATCAAGCTTAAAGTGGATGATTGGACGCACATCTAGCAGATTGACTATGATCAGATCCCGTTCAAATGTAAGGTATGTCACGAATACGACCACTTTGCTAACTACTGCTCAAAAAATATTGATGTTTATTGTCAGGAATCAGATCATCCATGGTAGACTATTAAAAAAAAATAAACCTAATCCTATTTCAAAGCACAATCCTCAGGATGCTTCCCTTGCCAAGCCCAACCCCCTTCCTCCCTCCTCCGAAAAGGTCCCAGATCCATGCAACCTTCCCTCTACCTCTGCAACTCCCTCATCAAACCTTATTTCCAAACCCTTTTCAATCATTTCTCCCCCTAAGGATGATCCCCCTCCTTCCAATCCTCCCCCTCCTCTAGATCCTCCCATCTCCTCACCCACCATTCACGATATCACCACATCTTCTCAAGAAACATCCTCCATTCACATCACCAAAAACTTGTCCAAAGAGCATGGAGCATCTCTGGAATCACATAAGAAGCAAGGTCCTGGTAGAAAATCAACAAAACAACAATGGAATGAAAATGCGCAAAAAGACAATGCATTAGGAACTCAAAATCCCATTGAGAATTATATATTGGGGCATAACAATAGAGACATAGGACAAAAGGAGCAGGGAGGGAGAGCACCTCTTCGAACTAACTTCATGAAATGATGAAATTCCTTTCATTGAATAGCATGGTTTTTGGGCACCCCTCCAAAACAAAAGCTCTAAGGGATCTAATAAATCAAGAAAAGCCTGAAATTATCCTACTTCAAGAAACTAAACAAGGAGAAATAGATATGAGCGAAATAATAAGCAGAGAAAAGCAATATGATGGCACACTGTCGAAATAAAGAGGTGCCTCTGGAGGGTTAGCTACTCTTTGGTCAACTAACACATGGAAACAAAAAGGCACTATAGTAAATCAAAATTGGCTCAAAATTATTTTAGAAAATAACAGAAACCAGTAGAGAATCATTATGTACAATGTCTACAGTCCTAATCACTACAGAGAAAATGATATATTATGGAATTACTTAAAGGAAGATATGAACAATGAAGAAAACAAAAACATCATAATGGGAGGAGACTTAAATCTAATCCTGCATGCGAATGAGAAAATAGGAGGTTGTTTTTGGGATGACCCCTTCAGAAGACAACTAGAAAACTTAATGCAAGAACAGGAACTGGTGGATATCATGGCAAAGAACCGCAGATATACATGGAATAACAAGAGAATAAGAAAAGGCAATATTATGGAAAGGCTAGATAGGATCTTAATAGTTGTCACTCTCCTCTCACACTTCTCCTCAACTTCAGCAAATGTGCTCACCTTCACTGCATCGGATCATTATCCTATCACCCTTTCACTTGTTGACCAACACCCTCTTGGGCCTATTCCATTTAAGTACAGCCCACTATGGAACGACATCCAGGTTGCAAATCAGCTGGTGTGAAATGTGTGGCTTCAACACATTGAAGGAACGACAATATTCATATTGGAGACCAAACTGAAAAAGACAAAACAGGATTTAAAAGATTGGGTGAAAATGCATTATCAAGAATCAGATAAGATCAAAGTAGAAATCAAAGCGAAACTAAAGGATGTTCATACCATTATATACTCTCAAGGCACAATTCAAGACATCCTAAATCAAGAAAAGGACCTCTACTGGCAACTTCATAATTTAAACAAGAAAGAGGAGAAATGGTGCCTTAAATCTAGAAATTTATGGCTCCAAGCTGGTGATAAGAACACAACATTCTTCCACAATCCACTATGCGCAAAGCTTAAAACAACATTTCTTCCATCAAATATGAAACAACTAATATACAAACTGATCAAGAAGCAATAAAGCGAGCTGCAACCTCACATTTTAAAGACCTCCTCACAGAGACCAGTATGCCTAAAGATTATTCGGGCCTGCTTCAGTACCTCTCGCCTCTGATCATTGAAGAAATTAGCAACTCACTCAATCAAGACATAGCTGAAGACAAGACTAAAAAAGCTATTTGGACCATGCATCAGGATAAATCCCCGGGACTAGACGGGTTTCCAATATATTTTTGTAGAGCTTATTGGGACCTCATTAAAAAATATCTCATGAAAATGATAAAGTGGGCACATCGGAAAAAAAAATTTGGTGGATATAAAAACTCTAGCTTCCTATCCCTCATACCAAAATAAAATCGACCCTCTAATTTTTCTAGATTCAGACCTATCTCCCTCTGCAATGTCTCATACAAGATCATCACAAAAATCCTAGCCACTCGCCTCAAGCCCCACATAAACAATCTCATCTCAGAGAATCAAGGAGGATTCATATCTCAAAGACATATCTCTGACTCCATCCTCCTTGTTCAAGAAGCTATCCATTCCAGCATATCTCGAAATGAAAAAGGCTTCATCCTTAAGCTAGATCTCGCCAACGCATTTGATAGGGTAAGGCACTCCTTTCTCTTTGTTGTTCTGCAAAAAATGGGATTCGATCAAAGTTTTCTTGACTTCATTAAATCCTACATCTTTGGGCCCTGTATATCTCCACTCATCAATGGAATACCAACTCCATACTTCCAATCCACAAGAGGACTTCAACAAGGCTTCCCCCTCTCTCCCTACTTGTTCATTCTTATGGCAGAAACCTTCAACAGATCTCTAGATCATATGAGACGGGTGGGTCTCATCACAGGTATAAAATATGGCAATGGAGTTCGAAATATGAATCATTCCCAATTTGCAGATGACACTTTGTTGATGGGAGGATCATCCAATATTATTGCACAGCGTTTTAAAAATGCATTGGACAAATTTATGCTCTTCTCTGGAGGCTTGATCAACCACATGAAAAGTTGTGTCTATGGCTGGAATTTTTCTAGACAATACTTACACAGCATCACCAATATCTTTGGGGTACCTTGTAAGCAAAACTGGGATCATTTTAATTACTTAGGTATGCCGGTAAGTATCAAATCCTTGAAGGTTGAGGTTTGGAATGTTACTATTGATAAAATGAAGAGGAAAGTTCATCAATGGGGCTCCTCTTGGCTCAATCTCGCAAGTCGGCTCATCCTCCTTAAATCTGGGTTATCCTCCCTTCCCCTATATCAATTCACTCTTCTACAAGCCCAACCATTGTTCATATTAAAATGGAGGCAATCATCAGACACTTCCTATGGCAAGGAGGAAAACAAGAAAAAAAAATATAATCTCGTCAAATGGAATCAAGTAATTCAAGATCAGGAGCACGGAGACATAAGAGTGTGCTCTCCCAAACTCATGAATAAAACCTTTGGAGGGAAGATGGTCTGGAGATTCATCAATGGGAACCAAACTTGGTGGAAAAAAGTGTTGGAAGTCAAATATTTAAATTTCACCAGGCAGCAACTCTTGCAACAAGAAATCCCCAATAGATCCTGTTCCAAAATATGGTCTTCATGTAAAAAATATATCCCCCTCCTAGCTCAAAACCTTTCAAAAGTGCCCAAAGGAGGAAACTCTATTAATATTGGAATAGACCGAATTATGAGACAAAATCCCATCATGGAAAGGCCAGATACTCAGAAAATTCTACGCTACTTCAGCAACATGGGCTTTAATTTTCTAAGTCAATTTTCAAAATGGGATAAACAGAACCAAATGTGGATCGGATGGCACTTCCCCAATATTCCTCCTCAGCTTGAAGAGGAACTCAGAAAATTGCAAACCCACCTACATGGGCTAGCTCCAATAAAAAAAGATAGCATTGATGGATTCCGCTGGGACCCTTCAGGCAATGCTTTCACCATCAAGTCAGCATATCAATACCTATGCAAAGAGCACTATCCAACGCCAATTTGGCCAATTTGGAAGACAGTCTGGAAATCAGAAGCAATTCCTAAGATAAAAATTTTCATCTGGACTCTATTGAGAGGCAAAGTTCTAACCTCTGAAAACCTCAAAAAAAGAGGAGTAATAGGACCTTCTATTTGTCTAAACTGCCAAAACGCAAAGGATTCAATCCCTCATCTCTTCATCTAGTACCCCTTTGCCATTCACTACTGGATAGAGCTCAAAAATTATTTTAAGCCCAATAGCACTCGTATGAACTCTGTAGCTGAGCTCCTTCTTCACTGGAAAAATAGTCTTCCTTGGAAAAATCAGAAGAAAAAACTCTCATGCAGGGTCTGGAACACTCTCCCGTATGTGGTCTTGTGGAATATATGGCTCTTCCGGAATAACAAGATCTTCTGTGGCAAAGAACCATCCTACAAGAAGCTCTGTAACAAAACTTGGAGTCTAGTTCTTGAAGCCATTTCTGCTAAAAGCAATCACATGATTGATCCCAACGATCTATGTGTAGAGGAAAAGATCTTCCTTCGTGATCTATTGGCCAGAAGCAATAGGAATAACCCCTCCCCTAAAACACATTGCAGATCTGATACCATTTGGAAAATTTGACTCAGAGAGAATGAATTCAAGGATTAGATCAAGGACAGTGGCAGACCCACTCTATTTTTTGATCCGGGAATTGCTGGAGCAGGTGGTAGCATAAGAGATGAAAGTGGGAAGCCGCTCTTAACTTATGAATGGAGTTTAGGCTCTCTGTCCAACAACAGAGCAAAGGCCCTCGCTCTTTTTCAAGGTTTAATTCAACTGAAGAAGCTCAAAATCGAAAATTCCATAATTATGGGCGACTCTGCAATCATAATTAATTTTATGATCCACAAACGCCCTGCCGCCAATGTAGCTCTTGATCAAATCCTCAACAGATGTTGTATCCTCCTGCAAGATATGAAAGAAACCTCATTATTTCACAAACTCCGAATCCACAATAGAGAAGCAGATCTTTTTGCAAATCGAGCCTATGCTCGATCTCTGGGCCAATTGTTGTGCAACGATTCCATGTTTCTATCCCATCTGCCTTAATCATGATCCTCACTACTATAAGATATTCCTTGATCTCCCACCCCCGATTTTCTGACATCACTTGTGCCAATAGTACTCCTTATCACTCCATTCTCGTGACCCCTCCGCCTTGGGCTTCTCACAGCAAGGTGCCTCCTCTCCTTTGCGAATCTATTTATTCATCTATCCCCTGCCTTCTGCATCATACTCCTTACTTCTTTGATTGTTTAGCCTCCCCTTCGTGGCATCGGTGCCCCTTCTAACCTCTGCTCCCAAGCATAGAGGTGGATTCCAAAGCTTCTGTGTTAATTTGCTACATATTTCTCCTTATTTCTTCAATTGTTTAGCCTCCCCCTCATGGCATCTGGTGCCTCTTATGATCTCTGCTCTCGGGTATAGAGGTGGATTCCAAAGCCTCTGTGTTTGTTTGCAATTTGGTGAATTCCAGCTTCGTCTTCGAAACCTTTGGCTTCGATCTGCTCCAATCAGCATGGCTCGAAGTGAAAACTGCTTTCACTGTGCAGATTTGCAGGCAGAGCTTGAACAAATTCGCGCTCACCAGAAGACCATCGATGCTAAGCTAAAGAATGATGTTAATGCCCTGGAGGAAAGGCATTAAACTGAAGTTAACTTCTTCCTCTCAAGGGTCTCTTCTCTTCAAGCTTAGTTCGACAATTTCTCGAACAAATGTGCCCATGCTGAAGCATCGGTTCAAATCCTAAAATACATGGTAGAAAAATGCACTACCCCTAGCACTAGCTCCAACAACATAAGGAATGCGGGGAGTGAAGAAAATCCGGAGAACTCTGCTGTGCGCCAAATCAACCACATAAATATTGACTAATCTGCCCTCACATCTCAGCATGACTTTTAAATATGTATTTCTTCTTTCTCAGTTTGTTAGTATCTACAACTTATCAGTATTTTTGCTCCTCTCGAATACTAGAATCAAAGGGCATGTAATACATAGTTGTAGTTGCACTCCTCATTGCATATCAAGCAGCTCTTCATGTAATTTTGGAGCCTCTCCTCTCTTCTTTTTTTGGAATACAAACTAGCAACCGACTTTGTCAAAAAAAAAAATATAACGTTTTATTTTTTATTTTTTATTTTTATGTTTTTATATAATGTATTGAAATCACTAGACAAGAAACACTTCAGTTATGATGAATGAACAACTTTACAAAACAAATTAATTTATATGTGATTTTGGAGTTTTTGATACTCTCTGCATTAAAACTTTTGTTTTTTTGGAAATTTATGTGCATATTTTTTTTTTAAATAAATTTATGGTTTTGAAATTTAAAAATTGTTTTTTAAAAACTACATTTCCATATCTATATATATATATATATATATATATATATATATATATATATATATATATATATATATATATAAACAAAAAAAGAAAAAAATAATTAAAAAAATAATAACAAGTAAATAAAAATATATATTAAAACATAGTAATAAAATAAAAAACATGATTAAAAAAAATCAAACATAAAAAAATGTATATACAAAAAATTAAGATAAAAATTGAAAATAATAATAATAACATAATAAAATAAATTAAAAAAAATATATATATATATATATTTCAAAAAAATACATAATTTAAGAAAATAATTTAAAATTTTGAAAAAAAACCATTAAAATTAAATAAATAATATTGATAAGATAAAAAACATATTTAAAAAAAAAAAAAAAACAATAAAAACCATGAAAAAAATTAAATAAAAAACTTTTAAGGAAATAAATAAGAAAAAAAAACAAACTTATAAAAAAACATTAAAAAAATAAATTGAAAAAAAACAATAAAAAATAAAGAAATGAAAAAACAAATTAAAAATTATTTAAAAAAACATTAAAATATATATATATATAAGAAAAAGAAAAAAAACATTAAGCCCCATGGGGTAGGCGAGTTGGTAATTGAAATGCGGTGAAGTTCGTTTGTAAAGCGGGCTCTGTACTGGAGGTCACAAGTTCGAATCCCCCGGACTAACCCGGCGTTGTGGAGAGGGGCGGGCGCAGTTCCCAGTGGTTATAGTGGTAGCTTGCCAAGTTCGACCCCGTATAACACAAGTTGCAAGGCAACTCCAATTGTCGATTCCACTGTACCAAAAAAAAAAACATTAAAAAAAAAAAATTAAAAAAAAAATTGAAATGTGAGGTCTGCATTGGCGGGGAGCTAAAAATGACATGTTAATTACAATATTCACACACACATATAAACTTTAAAAAATAAAACATTTAAAAAAAAATCAAAATATGGGTCTGTGTGGGTGGGGAACATGTTAATTACAATATTTTTATGAAAGAAATAAATAAAAAAGTTAAAAATATAGAAAAATTTATGAATTTATATTTAAATATTATGACATTTATGTTATTATTATTATTATTATTATTTCCAAAAAAAATGATTCAAATAAGATTGAAAGTTAAAATAACTTAAAAAAAAAAAAATAGAACTTATATAAAGAAAATCATATAAATATGGCTAATTTTTTATATAAATATGATTTTAAGAAAATCTTATTTGAATCATTTTTTTTTTTGGAAAAATACTTAAATTGTCATCACTTTTTAATATAAAATTCATATAATTTTCTATTTTTTGAAAAAAATTATTCAATTTTTTCATAAAAACATTTTATTTAACATGTTGTTTTTTAGCGAAAATGTCCTAAAATACATATTTTTTTAATTATATTTATATGCAAAATGTGTATTTTTTGTCAAGTGTTTAAAATTGTTATCTTTTAGTGACAAATATTTTATGTGTATTGAAGTATTAATTAACGATATATAACTATATAAAAAAATTTAACCTCAAAATATTAATTTTACTATTTTTTTCAAAATTTGCAAAAAAAAAATTAAAAGTTTCTTTATAGAAAAGCATTGCAAAGAAAAACAAAAAACACATGTTTGGAAAACCATTAAAAAATAGTCTTAAGACGAAAAACAAGAAGATCAATAAGACAAAAATGGTAAAATAATCAACATTTAAAAAATATTATTCACACTTAGTACATTTCAAAATTTAAAGTGTAAAAAATGAGCCATCTAAAAAAAGGGGGTTGATGCTGCATCAACACATTTCAAAATCAACATGAAAATATGCTCTAAAAAACTTGATACATAAAAATTTTAAGTGCCAAAAATATGCTAAAAATATATATATTCTAAATAACCACTTTTCAAAATCAACATGAAAATCACTAACAATTTAAAAAACTTGATACATAAAAAAATTTAAAGTGCTAGAAATATGCTCCAAAAAAAGGTGATTCTGCATAACCACTTTTCAAAATCAGGCGTTGTTTTTGCTACCTCGAAAAAACGGGTAATCGATAATTTTCTCATTTGATCGGTAACTATGTTCCCAATTTAGATCCTCTTTCTCACCTCCATTTCGTTGATGATACTTTGGTTTTTGGGTGTCCTACAATCAAGGACTCCTTGGCACAACATGGCAAGATTCCTTGGCTTCTAAATGGGCTATATTCCTTTCAATTACTTAGATAACCCTCTATTAAAAACCCTCTTAAAAATGCCTCAAGGTAAGATATTCTCTTTAGGATTGAGCTCACACTATTTGTTTGGTCCTTTCACTCTCTCACCCTTCCTAGTAAAATTTCCTTAATTGCATTTATTTCACAATCAATAGTAATTTATCTCTTCTCTATTTTAAATTCTCCCTCCTAGATGAGTTGGAAGGATTAGATTCATGGACCCACTGAACACGAGAAAAGCTCTAGTAGCCAAGGCCTAGTGGAAATGGAACATAAATCTGAAAGACCTGTGGAGAAAAATTGGGAAAGCTAAACATGCTTATCACACCCAAGATGAATAAATCATCTGATTGAATGAAACTAAAATGGCCTCGCTCATATGGAACAATGCATGCATGAACATAACTATGGTACAACAAAACGCATTATGGGAAATCAAATCTGGTGATTGAGCCCTATTTTGGGAAGATGTTCGACAAAAAGAGCCTAAAATATATAAAATATTTCACACCTTCAACAAGCCAAGCTTTGGTTTTATGAATTGGGATGATACAGGGTCAATTAATATTGTTAAATATCATATAATCTATATCAATAGTTGGATATCATCTAGGAACATAAATCTCAAAGACCTGTGGAGAAAAATTAGGAAAGCTAAACATGCTTATCACACCCAAGATGAAGAAATCATCTGATTGAATGAAACTAAAATGGCCTCACTCATATGGAACAATGCATGCATGAACATAACTATGGTACAACAACACTCATTATTGGAAATCAAATCTGGTGATTGAGCCCTATTTTGGGAAGATGTTTGACAACAAGAGCCTAAAATATATAAAATATTTCACACCTTCAACAAGCCAAGCTTTGGTTTTATGAATTGGGATGATACAGGGTCAATTAATATTGTTAAATATCAAATAATCTATATCAATAGTTGGATATCATCTAGGAAAGGGTAAGGAATGTATAACTATGGCCAAATAATTCAACCTTCCTTTAGCTACTTATAAGATGGAAAACATTCACTTAGGATCACCCCATAGATAGAATCTTTATAGGCCCCTCAATCTATTTTATGTGTGGTAATCAAAGGAAACAACTAAGCACCTCTTCTTCTTCTTTTTTAACTAGAGTGAGTATTTTTATTATATAAATTTATGCCTAGCTTGCGACAAATACATCAACAATTACATATCAACTTCTTCAAAATGTATATCATTTTTATCTTATCCAAGTGATATGCTAAAATTTCTTGAGGAGCATATTGCTAAGCAAAAAAAAAATGGGGTTTCTGTAGGTGTATACTTTACATAATTACCCTAGCATAACACAACATTTACAAAACATAAAACTATTTATTGATAATAAAGTCCTTGATGACTATGAACCTGATATGATGAGTTGATATGCATTAGATTAAATTAATTTTTGAGCCATTAGATACCATTAAGGGATAATTGATGGCTTAATTTTTCCATTGATGCACATTCTCCTGCTTTCAATTTTCATCCATCATTAGCAAAATTGTCTGCTTCTTTTTTATGGTCTCGTAATACATGGAAGTATGCCATTGATGGAATGTATTTTACAATTTTCTGTGCTATTTTCATGATATTTTTTCGATATTTTTCCCTTGGAATTGGACCTTTAATTAAATGCTGCAAAATAATGAGGGAGTCTCCTAGGATTGTGAGCTCTTTCACTTGATTTTAGCCTCATTCCATATGACGGGGAATAAATATTTCTTCAGTGAATTGG
This sequence comes from Pinus albicaulis, assembly GCA_034641835.2. NCBI lineage: Eukaryota > Viridiplantae > Streptophyta > Pinopsida > Pinales > Pinaceae > Pinus > Pinus albicaulis. Next base: position 291,755,095 of record CM076574.1, on the reverse strand, counting down.
AGGAGAAGGACCTCAAGAAAAACACAAAGTTTGGAGATTACAGGATATATAGCGCAACCAAAATAGGTACATTTACCTTTCAAAGGGAGTCTAGATCCCCTCTCAGACTGGAAGATGTTTTGTATGTTCCAGGCCTAAGGAAGAATCTTGTCTCTGTAGCATTATTAGAAGATTGTGGTTATGATGACGTATTTAGAAAAGGAAAGGTGTTCCTTAGACACATTTCCAGAATATGGGTGAAGCAGATCAGTGTAAGATTCAAGACCCTGTATGCTCTCGAGGTCGAGGATGCATGCAAATATTTGAGGAGAAAAAAATGGTTAGTGACTTGGTGGTTGAGAGGGAGAAATTATCTCTCAACATGCATCCTCAGAAGCAGTCTCAGAAGGTTGTGGAGTAGCCAAAATTGGAGAAGTAGAGAGGAGACCAAGTGAAGGCGTTCACTCAAGCAGAGACCTCTATTAGGGGGAAATTTTGAGCCAAATGGGCAGAGGGATTACATGAAACTATACCTCTAGGTGAGAGGTGGGGCGATGTGAAAATATAATCCTAAGAAAAAATTTGGGCCGGGTCCATTGATGGTGTGTCTCATGGATCGAACCTGGCTATGGGTAGCCCACAATACATCAGTAGCAATAAGGATCAGTTGGATTGATGCATCCATATGTCAGGAAGGAAAAAATTAAAGTGACATATGTCAAATACTAGAGCACATATCAAAGTTAGTAGCAGTGTAGAGGGCACAAATGCAGGTGTCAGCAGCAATGCAGAGAGTCCAGTAGATAGGTGCAGTAGATAGTAGCAGTCAGAAGGATTTGATGACAGATTCATTATATTTATTCAGTTGTTCCGAGGCTATTTTTTTCACGAGTTGCAAGTGCAAACAACACTAGAGAAGTGTTGTATGCAGAACATTCCAAAGGTCCTAGATCATGATAGATTGAATTCCTTTCTTATTGAGAGGGAGTATTGAAATTTGCAACAAGAAATCGTGAAATTGGAAACCAACAAGGACAAAAAATGCACGCACAAAGATCATGAAATCTTGATGCGCCAGGAATGTGGAATTTTTGATGCACCATAATTTTTTCCATGGAATTTGAAGCATCTAATTTATTTTTCCCTTAAATAAATTGGACAACAAATTGTAATTTAATCTCATAACACCTTGTATCAATTAACTAAGTCATGATGACTGAGTTAGCTCATTAAATTCTAGTTGAGGGTATAATATGAGGCATGTAGAGGGATTCTAATATTTTTTGGGTCCAGTTGCAGTTGATGCATCAATGGGTGTGTGGTGTGAGTGATTAACTCAAATTATTGAGTTATAATCAATTTAACTAGTTATAACTGAGATATGAGCTAGTGAGAGGTCAAGTGAATTAAATTAGATTTAATTCACAATGAGCGATCAATAAAATAACTGATAATTCACAATAAATACTTGCATGCATGTCAGTTTCGGGGAAGACCCAGTTGAGACAGAGGTTAAAGGGAACATAACTATCAGTTTTATTTATAGAAAATTTCCCATGTGCAATTATAGAGTCATTGGGATTCCATGATTCATTGTGCAATCAAGGAAAACTATTTTTCCTATTTAATAGGGAGCTAATTCCTTAGGAATTGCGTGAGAAAGGAACGCTGAAGGAGGGATGAGAGTTGTCTAAGTATTAGACCAATTTTACCTAAATCAGTGTGAGACAATTGGATAATATCATGAGAGATTAAACATTGTATTGTTTCATGATTCATTGACTTAATACAAAATATAGATAGAGGGGTTTTGAGCAATTTCTTTCCCCAAATACATCTTGTGTTCTGTGATTTATTATTTCTTTCTCTTGCTTATATGTGATTATGCAATCATGTTTTGTATTCCGCAAATATTGTAGAAGGATTCAATATCTTGTTTTACTACATCACAAGATTGGATTGAATCCCATTGGTATATTTTCTGCATGGTATCAAAGCGATATTTCTACACTTAAACTATGGATTAAATGAGTTGAGAGAGTATAGGAGATGATATGACAACACATTGCATAATCCACTCATTCGAATAATAGGAGTTACCATTTGGGCCATAGGTTAAGTATTATGTGATGAGGAGGGCCACAAAAAAAATGAGGGAGTGAGCAGTTGCTCTTCCAAATTCTGGTTGGAAGACATATAGGCAAGTTGTTCTAACATCTGAACCATGCAGGTAATGTGATGATAGCATGTATTGGGTGGAAGAAAACTGTGGTCATAGGTTTTGTGTGTAAATTTTATTGTACATAATCGAGTGAATTTGGTAGGATCCTATTGTGGCCAGCAACAACCCCCCTTCTTATTTAGTATTAGTAATAATACTAAATAAGTGGGGACCCTTAGTTTAAAAATCCAAAAAAAATTATTGGTGTTTGTTTTCATTTTCAATAAAACTTACTATCATAGACTTAAAGAAATTTCTTTGGAAAATCTTTAAATAAACTTAAGTTTATGATAGACTAGAATAAAATCTCTCTTTGAAGGAAACATCGCATTCATCACAAAAAAGTAGAATATATCTTGAGCAAAGCAGAATCTTCGAAATTGCGATAGCGCGATCTAATGACATCGCACTAAAAAAATTATCGCAAATCGCATATAGTAGAAAACGTATTAACGAATATTTTTCACACGATACATTTTACGATATTGCGATTTCGCGATGTTAAGAGATTGTGATTTCATAAAGTTGCGATTTGTAATATGGCGATGGCGCGGATTTTCTGATTTGCGATAATGCGATTAGCGATATTGCGATTTTGCGATATTGCAAAGCAAATCGCAGATCGCAAGATGGCACATTCTGAAAGCTTGTTGTACGAAGAAAATCTTTCCATAAATCGATATCCGTTATGCGCTTTGATGTCAAATTAATGAATGAATCGTCAATTATTAATGAAAAGTATTTTGTTTTGATCGAAGGGTTATTTCACGATTAAATAATATATTTCATACGCCTTCGGCATTTAAAACTATCCCGTCACCTTTCTCATGTCATTATTCTCACTTAATTCGTAAAATTGTAGGCGCGAAGAATAGGAGACTATACAAAGCAATTTTCAGAGCATTATGGCAAAGAAAGAGAAAACTCCGAGTTCTGAAAATAAAGAGATGGCTTCCTTATATGCAGAGACTGCTTGCAACAAGGACGCTGGTATCACCACCTGGGAGGGTATGTTTAGTTTTCTTGAAGAAGAGAACCCAAGGGTAATGGATGTTTCAGCTACCGCAGGCTCAAGTAATTCCTCTGAAGCATCTCTTATAGAGCTAGCTTGTTCGTTTTTGCACCAGATAGCAGCAAGACCAAGAATTCTTCCATATACAGATATGGTCAAATGGGTGCTGGATAGCACCGATATCACAGACAGATAGTTCAAAAATCCAGGTCAAGAGCTCATCGGGTTGTTTACTCCAAAATATTTGAGGCTTATGTATCATTTGCCAGAGCCTCACGCAACTTACAACAAACAATTTATGGAGAAATTTGCCAAGGAAAATGCCAATTTGGCAGAATGCACTAAAGAATGGACCAGAAGAGATGAACCATTGAAGAAAGATAAACACAGTATGTACAGTACTGGTTCACTCACCTCTCCATATTGTTTTGCTACTGCTATGTTATGCAGGATTTTTGGAAAGCCTGACATTAATAAGATTTTTCCTGAATGGCTTCCCTTATTGAATGATGTTGTTAACGCCACCATTGTAGACTGAGCCAAAATATTGTTTGATAACTTAGCCACGGCTATTTTCAATTACCGGTCTAAACGGACTGTGTCTCAGAGGATTTATCCTCCTTTTTATCTATCTGCTTATGTTATGGATTCAATCTGCTTTGTTTCTAAGTTCCCTTTAATGGGTTGGCAATGGACAATTCAGGATCCCTTGCCCATTCATGTCTATCACAAAGAGTTGTGGGAATCAAAATTCATTCCTCATTTTTATAAAATTTTCCATGGCATAATGTTGCCTCTGTACAGAGTGTTGTATAATAAGGATGCCCCAAGGTTGTCCCCTGAAGCAGAAGTAGACATTCTCCCTGTCGCAAGATGGTTTGGAGAAGAATTGTTTACTTATGTGAGGGTTTTTGGAAGCTTTGCTTCTCCTCATGTTTTGCCCAAGTATGTTCCGGATAAACTCATAGCTCGGGAAATTGCATATCAAACCTGTGGAGACGGAGGTTTGACAAAAGAATTAAAAGATAAAAAGAAGGCCATCTGGCCACAATTTCCTATTTCCTGCGGAGCATTTTCATTATTTGATGTTGGTCACGCATTTAAGGAAGTAAGCAATGTTACATGTTTAAAATTGTTTAAGTTTCCGAGAAGGCTATTTGATCCATATGGTATTGTCAAGGATTTCACCACTGTTGTCAAGGTAAGAGTATTTTCTGGAGAAGAAGATCTTTTTGACGATATGTTTCAAGAAAAATGTTCATTCAAAGATATTTTGAATTTAGCTCAAGCACGGTTCTCCCCAGAAGAATTTCAAGAGTTTAAAGTATACAGAGAAAGAAGATTGACCACTATTCCTTTGGATAATTTGCGCTTGGAACCCGCGAGGGAACCAACTCCTAGTGTCAGTCTTAGTGGTAGCTCAAATTTAGAAAGGTCTAAGTCAAAGTCTGACAAAGAAATTTCTGAACATTCTAAAAAATCTGATCAGGATAAAAGTGAAGGCTCAGTCAAGGATACAGCTCAATCAAAAGAGCTTTCACAACAACAGACTTCAACTACCCCACAGTTGATTCTTCCACCTCTTAATGTACAGAAACCATCCATCAGCACTCAGTTAGATAAAGAATGGGAATCATTTAATGATTTGATTAATGTTGAAGGACAGAACATACAAACTCCTGTACAAACAGCAAAAGGTTTGGTTACATAAATAAGTGGCAATGTCACAGAAAAAGAACATATACCCATTACTCCCTCTGTCGAGCTTGTACTTAAAATAGAGGAAATTCCTCCTCTGGATATATTCTACAGCCCGCAACATAAAGCAGTAGTAAGGAAGCAAAGAAAGAAGAGAAAATTAGAAAGTGCACTCTCTACTGATGCATAACAATTGGATGTTTTATGGAAAGATCCTACTACAGATCCCACTGAAAATCTTACTAAATTATCTCAGATAACAGGAGCTTATGCCTCCGCAACTATTGACAAAGCATCTGAGGTAAGGTTGTTATTAAATGAAAAAGAGGATCAGATACAAGTTCTGCAACAACAATTGCAACAAGCACATGCCAACAGTGAAGCACAGGTGAAATTTGAAAAGTTACAGCAAGAGTTTCAGCAAATGAAGATCGGGTATCAGAAAAGCTTGGCCGAAAAAGAAAAACAAATACAGATTATGCAAGAAATGCATAAAGAAGACCCCAAGCTTACAGAGTTTATTTCAGAATCTATTTCTTTGAATAATCAACTGCTGCAACAACAAGATATATTATGCCAAAAGATTTCACAGTGGAACTCTTTTTGTCAAGAAAGTGATAGAATCACTAATCATGTCGTAGAATTACGACATGATTAGGATTTAACAAATGAAAGAGTTACTAATTATTTAGCATGGCAAAAGACAGAGGAAGGAAACAGAGCAGCAGCACCAATTATCAATGATAGTCATAAAGAAATGCTCTTTAGCATTTGGGATGCACAGATCAGAGAGGCAGAAAAAGCAGCAGAGGAAGCAGCTACAACAGCGAGCAACATTACTGATTGTGTAAATGAAAATTTGCACAAGGTTAATTTAATTTCAGAAACCATTCCGGGATACCTACCACAAGCACAGAAATTGCAAACAGAGTGGAAACAGAAAGCGGAAGAGAAGGAAAAATCAATTCAAGGATTGACAAAATTAAACTGGGATTCTTACTGGACCTGTCTAGTAAAACCACACAGTCAATGCAGTACTCTTAATTGCATCATTAATTCTGCTGAGAAGATCGCTCCAACACTTGCTGACTCCATATTTTCGGGACAATTAAAATCTGAAGTCGGCCAGCCCCCTCTTCTCAAATCAATGCTGGATGCTTGCAAATTCAAAGACCAAATTCACAAGTAGTTAGTTGTTAATTTTAATTTTAGATTTAGTGTTAGTTTTACTTTATTTTTGCCTATAAAAAGGATGGTCATTTAAACCGAATCCTAAATTTTTGTAATAAACTATAATTAGATTTATTTAGTAGTATTTAAACCCGTCTCATGCATTTAGATAAGGGTCCTGAAATTTGTCAAAAACTTATCCTCAGAACATGCACTTCTGCACCCTCAGAGGAGGTTTTGATGAATGAATGGAACGAGATTTATTGATATCTGTGTCTAGTATCTGCTACTAATGTTGCATTTCTGTACTCTTAGTAGATGTTAGATTTAGAAGATATAAATCATTATTGCTTCTAGCTCATGAGTAGAACCAGTTATAAATGGTACTTTTATCTCCTAACTTTTTCTGTTTTTGTGTTAAAAGTAATATTTATGTTTAGTTATTTATGTATTGATGCTTGAATGCTTTAGTTATCATTTGGCACTTTTGTACGGTGATGACTATTTGTTTATGCTTAATGTATAAATAGCTTATTATGCGATATGTTTTTCACAACTGTTTCATCTAAATTTTTATATGAAGTGGTTTATCTTTATTGAATTCTTTTCTTATAGCAATTGAATGATCTTTATTACCGATTGTTATTCGAAATCATTTTAGATCACATAAACAAGATCTTAACTCATGTTTAGTTTAGAATTAGATATTTCTGTTTAAATTAGAATACAATTTGCATATGATTAGATTAGAAGTAGAGTAAAATCATTTCACTTAGGAACCTTTTTATAAAGGAAATATCTATTCTCAACACACACATACAAATTGGGAAACTGGTCCCATTATCCCCAATCGGACCCACTACACCAAACGGAAAAGGAGATGCTAACCAAGGTCCGGACCGGGTGGGTATCCCCCTTGTTGTAGACCCGATTTTTGGGACTTCAACAAATCCCTAACCATGCCAAGAACACTTTTGTAAGAAGGAATTTCATCTCTATTATATATTGTACGGAATAAGGTCATAGGCTAGTCCCCTTCTAACTTTGGTGTACAATGTATGTGTATATGTGCATGGATTTTGGAATGTCAAATAATGTTAACACATGAATGATAAATTATACTAATGTTATGAAGGTTAATGCTCCAAAACTAAACTTGTGGTTTACACTTGTGAATGGAAGTAAAGCATAGGACAAAAATACACTTGTGTTTTGGATTAAGTTTGATTCTGTTATATAAATTGTCTAAGATAATTTAAATGTCTAATAAAAATTTAATTTGGAATGTCAAAGAATGTTAGCACATGAATGATAAATTATACTAATGTTATGAAGGTTAATGCTCCAAAACTAAATTAGTGGTTTACACTTGTGAATGGAAGTAAAGCATAGGACAAAAATACACTTGTGTTTTGGATTAAGTTTGATTCAGTTATATAAATTGTCTAAGATAATTTAAATGTATAATAATTTTAATTGTCTAATAAAAATTTTAAGAAATTAGGCTAACTATTTTAAATTTTAAACTTTGAAAAAATATTAAAACATTATTTATTAAATTATAAAATATTGATTATTTTATGGTTGGTCGGCCTACCTCATGCAATCCTTTGGTATATTTATGAACTTTGACCTCCTCTCTTTTTGACGAGATTTGTCCTGATGATGGGTCTTGTTCTAGACCTGAAACGTAGATGCAAAAATGCACACTGTGGAGATTCTGAATTCAGCTACTCAAGATAATTTAAATGTGTTGATTTATGAGGCGTAGTTTGAAATTTGGGTGAACTATAACTAAGGTGGTTAGGCTATTGGTGAGAAACATGTTGGTGTTGCACAACTAGATATCAAAGGGCGCCTAAAACCATGAGAATTATATAGGGTGCATGAGACAAATGGAACTTTTTGGAATATAGAACCAAGAGTCATCTCATTATATTGAAATAAATTCACGCTAATGGAATGACACCTAATTTTTTGATTTATATTTGAAAATGGTATTAGATTAAGGTTTGTAACTCCATGATATGCTTCATTCTACCCCCTTCACAATTTTTTTTCCTGATTGTAGATGCTTGGTGATCATATTTGAAGTTTTTTATAGAGGTTGATAGTGGTTTGAGTTCATTTTTTTCATGCCCAAATTTCCCTAGAGAGGTTGATAGTCATGGCTATTTCCTACTCACAACCCTAATTATCATGTCCCAAACTATATTTTTCTCCTTAACCCCTAGATGTGTTTCACTCTTATAAAAATGGCTCTCATAACCTCATTGTTAGGTCCCTATAATACTAGTATATTCCCCTTATTTTTATTGTTATTGTATCCCTCTATTGTAATTTTTGTGCCCATACATCCCCCATGTTTTTATTATTATGCCCCATAGAAGCCCACTATTATTATTGTTGTTCCTTTACATTATTATTGATATGTAGGCTCTAATTATATTATCATTTGTATCATCCAATAATTTCTCATTTATGTAATATAAAGGAGGTTTCTCCATCGAAGAGGATAATTTTTAAGTCGTTGATCTATATTTTCTTGTTTTTTGTGACCTGGTTGCATAAGATTTGGAACCATAGGTTTGGATTCTAGGGTTTCGCTACATCAAACAAGTCATCATGGAATTTTCGCTATAACTTTTGTGCTACGAAGCTTAAGAAGTTGAAATTTTGACCATGTGGATATGAAATCTTGGTGAACTTTGTTCCATAATTTCAGATCTTGGTTCGTTATATTTTCTGAGATATGGTCCGAAGAAGTTAGGGTTTTTTCCTGCTCCAGAATTTAGTCTCAAACAAGCGACTGAGGGAAAATCGTCATAAATTTCTATTCAAGAATTAGATTGAAATTCCGTAAAAAGTGATAAAAAAGATAATATACTTTGGTTTCTTTTGTATCAATTTTAGGGCCAAATGTTGAAAAAATAATGCATGGCATTACATACAAGTTCACTCTATTGAACAAATCCATAATCAGGTTGTTGTGGGAGGTTTGGCATAAAATCACCTTCAAGAATCCAATTTTGGTTTGAATTGTTGCATTGGAAAGAATACTTAGAGGGCTACCATAGGAAGTAATTTAAAACTTTGGATATCTGAAATTACCGAGTATCGTTTAAATATCGATTTCCTAAAAGAAAGAGAAATGTGTGTATTATTTTTTTAAATTGCATAATTTTCAAAAAAATAGTTTGAAGTGATTCCAAGGGCATATTGAAGCATATATATATATATCAGTATTGGGTTATAAAATCCCCCCCTAAAAAAATAATTATACATCCATTAAGTACTAAATAATCTCTACTATGACGCATGAAGAGGAATAATTGCAACATGATATATCAAAATTACGGGACCAAGTGCAACAAATTTCTCTCTCATAAAGAGCAACCAAAGATGAACTAAAAGAGGACATGGATGGCTTAAAAGCCAAAATAAAAGATGAAATGGATGGATTAAAAGGGTACATGGATGGTATAAAAGGAAACATGGAGGTTTTTAAAGTAGAAATGGATGCAATGAATGTGATGCTAGAAGGGTTGACAAAGTTGTTGCAAGAAACGATTCCGAGTGGTGACAAGGTAATCCATGAAAATAATTATGGGGAAAAAAGGAATATGAATTATTATTTTAAATACTCCAATGTGGGGTTTAATAACCACCACATCCCAAAGATAGATATGAGTAAGTTTAATGGCAAAGATCCGGTAACATGGATACTACAAATGGATCAATATTTTGATCTATAGGACGTGCAACCCTCAAAAAAGGTACGTATTGCATTTTTATATTGAGAACCTATTGAGTTTGTATCATAAATATGGTTTTATTCGTGTAATCTACTTTTCAGCTCGTCAATTTTTATGGAGGAGATGATAGAACTTTATGAAGATACAAAGAGAAACAACTTCTTTAGCCAATTGATAAATCTCAAACAAAATGGTTCAATGGAGGAGCACATTGAGGACTTCCAAAAATTGAACATTAGGATAACTGATATTCTCGAGGAGCATAGGATTGATGTATTCATAGGTAATTTAAAAGATAACATACAACATGAGGTTTGCATTTGGGAACCTGATTCACTGGAGAAGGCATTCAGGGTGCCAAGAAAATTTGAAAGAATAATTATGGCAACAAGGAAGTCTACCACTCACAACTATAAATATGGAAGTGTTGTTGCTCCTAGCCTTCCACAACCTACAAGTTTGACACCACAAAAATTGGAGGAAAAAATAGCAAAATGGATTTTTTATATCTGTGATAGAAAATACACTAAAGGTCATAAGTGTGATGAGAAGAAATTATTTTACATAGATTGTGAAGAGGAGGAAGAAAAGGAACAAGAAACATAAAAAGAAGAGGATATAAACCAAGAAACAACCCCAGAGAAATAATAAATGAGTATGATCATATCTTGTAATGCATTGGTGTTGGGGCCTTTGTTTTGGACAAGATAGTTTTGAGTTGCAGAAGGATAGGAGGGAAAAGGACAGGTGGTAGAGCACAATCAATATAGTCAAGGAGCCGTGACGGTTGCAGAAAACCTGAAGGAAGGTGGTGGAGCACAAACAGGTGGCGCCATAGATGGAAGACACGGGAGACAAGGAACAAACAATATAAATCCCTGTGACAGAAAAGAGACGAAAGGCAGCAAATCGCAAGGTAACAGCTGAGCGGAAAAGGGGCAAACACTAACAATGTCAGCTGGCAGGAAAAGATAAGAAAAGAAGGAATAACTCTGAGTATAGTTAGAGGTTGATAGTATATCAAAGCCTAGGAAGAGCTCTGCAGAGCTATATGTAATGAACTAAAATGTATTGGACTCTGCAGAGTATATTTGTAATGTTTTGATATAATCTAATAGAATCAAACTAATGCTGTGTTGCTATAGACTAGTTGATACTTGTTGATTATGGTGTGTGTGCCTATTTCAAAATTTTAGTTAAATGCTTAGAATATGTACGGATGAATGATCACTTGCTTCTTAAGTTGAGATATATGAATATCTTCTATATGAAATGAGGAATGACTTGTTGTTAGTGATATTTCCTCTATGTTAATGACATAGTTTCTAATCCCAATAAGGTCATGGCATGCCTCGGGTGAGACTCCTTGTTATCTTGAGCATGGTGAAAATGTTGTGTTGTCTTAGACTAGAGTGGAACCTTGTTGGCTCCAAGCCTAAACCTGGGTCTTGCCCAGAGACCTCCTTTTTCACCAAAAAATGGTTCCATTGCCGGGACTTGAAAATTTATCTAGAAGCTAGATCATGGTATCAAGGATCTATGAGAGAGAATTGTGTAGCTTGTGGGACAATCATGTAGATTAGTTCATATCGCAACAAGCGAAGCTTTGACAGCAGATGGAAAATATTGTCAAGGATCAAGTTCTATTTTATGACTCGACGAGTGATTTGTATGAAATTTTCTAGGGAAATTTTCCTAAAGAGCTCCATAACTAGTTGCGAAGACTCCAGATCAAGTCACTTCCTGGAGGATTGCGTTAATCCCGTCGCAGTTGGATGCATACAGATTTAATAGTGCTACATTGGTTAGATACAAATCTAACTCGAGCAGTATATTTTTGGGTACAAACTACCTTGGAAGGGTACATCATAGAGTTTTCACCCAAGTGCTATCAATATTTTACAAAAGTAAAAGATATATTTAAATATGGGTTGCAGGGAAAGTTTTTGAAATAAGTCCTATTGTGGATTAAAGCTCTAATGGTGGACGAGGGCCTAATGTTGTTCCAAAGCCCCAATATGGAGACCTAAACTCTAGCACTGGGGGAAGGAGTTTACGGAAATATGCTACGAACAAGGAAAAAGGGGGAATAAGGATATGGATGCTAGAACCTCCAATAGGTTGAGAGAGCAGAGAGCACATCGGAGGTTTCAAATTGCTAAAAAGTGGCAGGAAAGGGCGATACGGGAGTTTGAAAAGCAAGAAAAGAATCGACAGATCAAGGAAGAGGTGCTGCAGATGACATCAGACAGAGAAGTTCAGGTGGGACCCAAAGGAATGGAAGGGTCCATCAAGGAATTTAGGCAAGTTTATAAGAGCCCAGCCTGAAGAGAGAAGGGAAAGAAGTCCAGTGAGGAGGACGTATGCCTCGAGGAAGAGTCTGATGTGGAGCTTCATGTTTCGATGGAGAAACTATTCCAAGAGAGGCCGACAACCATAACACAAGGTAATCCTATTCCCCAAGATTAAAGTAACACTAGTCCTAACCTTCCCCTGGTACTCTACCATTGACCTATTAAGTTCTTGATAAAGTTACGAGAGTTTATCAAGTTGTGTAGTACTGAGTCCATAGTACTGGTAACCACTAGCAACAGTGCTAATAGCATAATCTCTCAACCAAGAAGTAGAGGTTTTATATTAGTACCACCAACATAAGTGAAGATGGCAGGATCATTTACCAGATACCCAGTATTTTCAAGAAAAGGTAATGATGACGTAGAACAACATTGGTATCTGTGTGAAGCGATTTGGAGAGCTCGACAGACACCAGATGATGTAAAATTAATTTAATTTCAAGACTTCCTGGAGCTGATCAAGAGGTGGAAAGAAAGAACCAGACAACAAGGAGCTAATCTGGTTAATGCATAACCAAGGATAGTTGTTAGGTCCCTATATCACTAGTATAGTCCTTTATTATGGTTAGTTTAACCCCCTTATTTTTATTATTGAACCCTTGTAACCCCCATTTTGTTATGTATGCTATAATTATTAGCTTATAGGTGCTGTTGTTCTGTTATACAGCTCCACCTAGGACACTTCTTGCCCCAGATGACTCCTATTATGGAGAGGTTTTGTAAATTCTGTCATCAAGGATTTTCATTTTATGCATGTATTTGAGTTTCTCTGAAGTGTCACATTTCTAAGGCGTTGATATCTCTTTTCTTCTCTTTTTGGAGCTGGATTACACAACATTTGGTATCAGAGCTTTGGATTCTAGGGTTTCGCTGCTCCAAACAGGTCATCGTGGCATTTTCGCTATAACTTTTTTTATACGAAGCTTCAGAAGCTGAAATTGTTAGGGTGCGAAGCTGAAATCTTGAGAAAGTTTGTATAAAAATTTCAGAGCTTGGTTCGTAATATTTTCGGAGAGATGATCTGTGGAAGTTAGGTATTTTTTCAGGCTCCTAAACAGGTCATCGTGGAATTTTCGCTATAAAAAATTTGCTACGAAGGTTCAGAATCTGAAATTCATATGGTGCGAAGCTGAAATCCTGAAGAAAGTCGTCCAAAAATTTCAGAGCTTGGTTCGCAAAATTGTTTGAGATATAATCTGTGGAAGGTAGTGCTTTTTCAGGCTCCTGAATTTCATCTCAAAGAGGTGATCGTGGGAAAAGTTCAATAACTCTCTCTCTGGGCATCAGATTTGAGTGCCGTAAAAAGTGGTTGCAATTACACAGACCTCAGTTTCTTTGCTATCAATTTCAGAGACGAAGGACAAAACAGTGACACGTGTCAAGCCTTACAAGTTCGCTCTACTGAACCAGTCCAAAGTTGGGTCATTGTGGGAGATTGGAAATAACTTTGTCTTGAAGAATCCAAATCAGATCATATCTGTGGCATTTGAAAGACAGTTCAGAAGGATACTACAGAAGTGAATTTCAGATATTGAAGATTCTCAATTACAGATATAATTTAATTTCAATACAGAGCTCCTAAAAAGCAAGTAAAAGGTGTGTATTTTTTTCCAATTGCATAAGTCTTGTTTGAAGAATCAAGTTGAATTGATTCCAAGGGAATATTGTAGAATAGATATCAGTATTGGATTCTAAAATGGCCCCTAAAAATAATTTAACTCCCATTAAGCCTTTAGAAGGCTCTACTATGACTCATGAAGACGAAGAATGGCAACATGACATATCAAAATTACAAGAGCAAGTGCAACAAATTTCGCTCTCGCAAAGAACAACAAAAAATGAAATGGAAGTTTTGAAGAAAGGCATGGAAACTGAGATGGATGGTTTGAAGAAAGGCGTGGAAGCTAAGATGAATGGTTTGGAATCTAAGATGGATGGCATGGAAGTGGGCATGGAAGCTAAGATTGATGACATGGAAGCTAAGATCGATGAAAACATGAGAGACAACATGGAAAACATGAAGAATGATCTAAAAGCATACATGGAAGGCTTGATGACAAGCTTAAAACAAGAAACGATTCCTAATGGCGGAAATATAGTAGAAGAACCTCATGATGAGAACAAAATAAATGTTAATCGTGATTTCATAACCTCTAATGTTGGCGGGAAGAACCACCATATTTCAAAAATGGATATGAGGAAGTTTGATGGAAAGGATCCTGTAACATGGATACTACAGATGGAGCAATATTTTGATCTCCATAACGTGCAAAACACACAAAGGTACGCATTGCAACTTTACATTTAGAACAAAATACATTTGTATGGTATCGATGGCTTTGCTCCCGTAAAAAAATTGTCACTTGGTCAATTTTTACGGAGGAAATGATAGCACATTATGAGGATACAAAGAGCAACACCTTCTTTACCCAATTGATAAATCTCAAACAAAAGGGTTTAGTGGGGCGGCACATTGAGGACTTCCAAAAATTGAATATAAGGGTAACTGATATTCCAGAGGGACACGGGATTGATCTCTTCATAGGCACTTTAAAGGATAGCATCCAACATGAAGTTCGTGTTTTGGAACCTGATTCATTGGAGAAGGCATTCAGGTTGGCAAGAAAAGTTGAATGTAAAATTATGGCGACAAGGAAGCCTACCACTCAATTCTATAAAGAAGGAAGTGTTTCTACGCCTAGATTTTTACAACCTACAAGGTTGACACCACAACAATTGGAAGAAAAAAGAGCAAAAGGGCTTTGCTACAGTTGTGATAGCAAATACACTAAAGGTCATAAGTGTGAAAAAATTATTTTACAGCAAGTTGTGAGAAAGAAGAAAGAAATGACAGAAGAGGATATACTTGGGCTGACCCCTAGAAGAGGAAGAGAAATGAATCGACCTTATCATGAAATTTTGTAGGGAGTGCCACTCCTCAAACTCTCAAGATAGCAGGACAGATCAAGAAGCAAAAGGTAATAGTGTTGATTGATTCAGGTAGCACCCATAATTTTATTCATTGTAAGGTAGCCAAGGAATTAAATTGTTTCCTATACCCAGCACCAGAATGTCAAGTGATGGTTGCAAATGGAAGAACTATAAATTGCTCTGGAAAATGCCATAATATTAAGCTAACCATGGGGGAATATGTATTGACTAGTCCAATGCTTTCCATTCCTATGGGAGGTGCTGATGTTGTACTAGGAGTACAATGGTTACAATCTTTGGGGACGGTAGCTTTTAATTTTCAAGAACTTTTCTTGAAAAAATTTTCAGAAGGAAAAGAAGTCGAATTGCGAGGTATTGAAGGGAAGCCGGGAAGGATAATAAGATCTAATGTCATGACAAAGCTTCTAAAGAAACAACAACGAGGTGTAATTACACAATTATGCTCACTAGAAGTTCCGACATCAAAATCATCTATTTCTGCAGATCTCCAACAAGTCTTGGACAATCATTCCAAGGTGTTTGAAACTCCGAAAGAACCACTGTGGTGATGGGATCTTGTCTTCATTTCAGAATTGAAGTGTTTCATCAAACATGGTGCCATCCTTATCTTACTTAAAAGGCGAGATTAGAGCCATATGATTACGAAATGTTAAAGGCGGTATAATTCTTCAGTCAAGGTGCTGCTCCTAACAGTTTTGGTGCTAAGAAAACGATGGATCTGTGAATATAAGATTGGAGCTCAATAAGCTCACCATTAAAGATAAATTTCCCATTCTGTGATTGATGAATTATTGGATGAATTACATGGAGCAATTTATTTTACCAAGTTGGATCTTCGTTCAGGATATCATCAAATTAGAATGAAGACTGAAGATATTCCAAAAACAGCATTTCGAACTCATGAGGGTCATTATGAATTTTTGGTCATGCCTTTTGGCCTTACCAATGCACCTTCTACATTTTCAAGGGTTGATGAATTCCATTTTCAAACCCTTCCTTAGAAAATTTGTGCTAGTATTTTTTGATGATATACTAATCTACAGCAGGTCTTGGAAGGATCATGTTGAACATGTTGACAGGGTGCTCAAACTATTGCAGGAGAAACAATTATATGCTAAAAAATCCAAATGTTTCTTTGGAGTACAAGAGGTGGAATATCTGGGTCATATTGTATCTCACGAGGGTGTTAAAGTAGACCCTAACAAAATTAAAACCATTAAGGAATGGAAATTCCCCACAACCATAAAGAAGTTGCGAGGATTTCTCGGGTTAACAGGGTATTATCGCAAGTTTGTTAAGAATTATGGGAGAATAGCGGCACCTCTAACAACATTATTGAAGAAAGATGCATTTTCATGGACTCCTGAAGCAACTAAGGCCTTTGAACATCTTAAAGAGGCAATGTGCCTAGCACCGGTCTTAGCTACGCCAGACTTCACAAAAACCTTTATTGTGGAATGTGATGCCTCAGGAAATGGAATTGGTGCAGTTTTAATGCAGGAAGGAAGACCCATTGCTTTGAAAGTCGTCCAATCAAAGGAAAGTATTTACAGAAACCTATTTATGAGAAGGAAATGTTAGCAATACTACATGCACTAAAGAAATGGCGAACTTACCTAATGGAAAGACACTTCAAGGTAAAAACTGATCATGATAGTCTTAAACACTTTTTGGAACAAAGACTATCTTCAGAAGAGCAGCAAAAATGGGTCACAAAGATGTTTGGTTATGACTTTGAAATAATCTACAAAAAAGGAAAGCTTAATGTTGTTGCAGATGCACTCTCAAGAAAGAATGAAGAGGTGGAAGCATTGCTTTCTGCCATTTCTATTATCCAACCAAATTGGATAACCGAAGCAAGAGATGAATGGAAGAAGGACAAAGATGTATGGACACTCATTCAAAAGTTGCAGCAAGATCCTAGTACATCTGATACATTTAGTTGGAAAAATGATTCCTTATGGTAAAAAGATCGCTTATATCTTTGCAAGAATTCCCAACTAAAAGAAAAGATTCTTTTGGAATTGCACACTTCTCCTTTAGGAGGACACTCAGGATTTTTAAAAACTTATCATAGGGTGAAGAAAGAATATTTTTGGGATGGCCTTAAATCTGATATTCAAAAGTTTGTGGCGGAATGTTTGGTTTGCCAGCAGAATAAAGTGGAAACAATTAAGACCCCGGGACTTCTACAACCTTTATCCATTCCAAGTCAACGTTGGGAGGAGATTTCAATGGATTTTATCATAGGTTTACCTGAGTCCGAAGGAAAGAGTGTCATCATGGTGGTAGTTGATAGACTTACCAAGTATGCACACTTTTGTGCATTATCTCATCCATTTAAAGCAAGTACATTTGCTACTACATTTATGGATAGAATTCAAAAACTACATGGAAGCCCAAGGGTTATTGTGAGCGACAGAGATCCCATTTTTACTGGAAATTTTTGGACGGAGTTATTTTCTTGTTTGGGTACTCAATTAGCTCATAGCTTGTCTTATCATCCTCAATCTGATGGTCAAACTGAGATCGTAAATAAATTTTTGGAAGGATATCTTCGTTGTTTTGTATCTGATAAACAAACACAATGGGTCAAGTGGTTACCTCTTTCTGAATGGTGGTATAACACTTCCTTCCATACTGCAGCAAAAATGACCCCATTTATGGCACTTTATGGATATCATCCACCATCGATCACATCATCTTTAAGGGAAAATTCGAAGGTTCAAGCAGTGGAAGATCACATCGAGCATCGGCAAGAAGTTCTCCAACTCTTAAAGGATAACCTGAATTTGGCACAAAATCGAATGAAACAACAGGCAGATCAACATCGCAGCGAGAGAAGTTTTGATGTAGGAGATTGGGTATTTTACGGCTACAACCATACAAACAAATGTCCCTCAAGCAAGCTAAGAAGGATAATAAATTATCGCCAAAGTACTATGGTCCTTACGAGGTGTTGCAAAAGATTGGTACTATGGCATACAAATTGGAGCTTCCTGCTTCTTCGCGAGTACATCCAGTTTTCCATGTTTCATGCTTAAAGAAGGTTATAGGTGAAAATCTTCCGGTTCAAACAATATTGCCAAAACTTGATGAGGAAGGAAAAATCATATTGGAATCTAAAGCAGTCATGGAAACAAGAACTCGACAGCTACGGAATCGATCAATTTCAGAGTATCTCATCAAGTGGAAGAACTTACCCACTGAAGATTCTACATGGGAGGATGAGAATTTTATACAGAAGCACCCGGAGCTACACAAGTGTTGAGGACAACACTTTTTTGAAGGAGAGGGGCATGTTAGGTCCCTCTATCACTAGTATAGTCCTTTATTATGGTTAGTTTAACCCCCTTATTGTTATTATTGAACCCTTGTAACCCCCATTTTGTTATTATTGTGCCCTTAAATTATTATTGTTAGGTCGGCTAGGATTACATTGTGGCCACTAGGATTACATTATGGCCCCATGGACTCCTATATATAGAAAGGAGGTTTTGTAAATTGTATCATCCAAGAATTGTTCATTTATGTAATGTATTGGAGGTTGCCCCCTCGAAGTGGCTTATTTCTAAGGCGTTCATATCTCTTTTTCTTCTATTTTTGGGTAGTTACACAACAATAGTGACCTAAGTATCTACAGTACATATTATAATAACACAAAGGGGAGGGAAGAAAACAAGGGAGGATTCATGAGAAATGGACCCGATAAAGTTAGTCAAACCTGCATCCCCAAAGAATATTACATCCCAGACCGACAGAAGTAGTACTTTAAAGAAGCACTAGAGGCATTCTCAAAGATAGGGAACCATAAGAGTATGGAGCTTATACAACCCTCTAGTGAAGGGGAGAAGCTAGTCACTACAAGGACACCTATAGAAGGGTGGTTCCAGTTGTTCCTGAAAATTGTGAACAATGGACAAATGCTAGAACAACTAAAGAAAAATCTATAAATGGTTGTTCAAGGAGGAGAAGGACATGAGGACTCAAGTAATGTAGCTGAAAAATATATAATAAGAGTAAAAATAAATAAGAGAAGGATTGGAAAAGAGTTCTGTATAATCGCTCAAGTTGCGGGATTCCAAATAAGAGATGTAATGCTAGATCTTGGATCAGATGTCAACATTCTCCCTAGAAAGACATGGGAAGCATTGGGAAAACCGAAGCTTTCATACTCACCAATACATCTAAGAATGGTAAATTAATACTGCATCATACCAATAGGGAGGCTGGAAGAAGTTTAGGTATACGTTGCAGGAGTAAGAACCTATACGGACTTTGAAGTAATAGATATCATGGGTGACAAGGTTCCCTATCCTGCCTTACTGGGAATAGATTGGGCCTTTGAAAATTATGTACGTATCGATTTAAAGAAGGAGCTGATAATATTCAAATATAGTGAGATCAAAGTGGTCCAGGCATTGGATCCA
The DNA here is from genome assembly GCA_034641835.2 of Pinus albicaulis. Lineage (NCBI taxonomy): Eukaryota > Viridiplantae > Streptophyta > Pinopsida > Pinales > Pinaceae > Pinus > Pinus albicaulis. The sequence goes on along the minus strand of CM076574.1, from coordinate 291,735,524 downwards.
TATCAAGGACCCCGATACACAGAAATTGTTGAAAATAGAGAAGATGAAGAACTTCTAGATCAACTCTACCAAATGACAGCAGGAAAAAGAGAAGATTACATTAATCCTACATCAGGAGGAACAGTAAGCTATAGAAGTGTTTATAGTTCTGACGTAGGATTAGAAGTGGCTTGGGATGATTGGAAGAAGGAAGGATATGAAATCAACACGAGAAGATGCGCCGATATTCGGGGAGTTAACTAGATTGGTACAGAGGTAAGAGAATACCAAAATATTTAAATATGCAAGTTGTCAATAAATTTATCACCAAAGTAGAAGACAAAGTGCCAATAGAACATAGAGTCCCTTTCATGGAAGTATCACTACAATCCACTTCAGCAAGATTGTGGGCAACCCATCGCAGCTCTCTCTCTCAATGAGAAGACGTTGCCAAATCATTAAGAAGAATATTTCATGCGGCTTCAGGACCGCAACCGGAGGAAAAGTACCGAGTAGACTCACACCCCTTGGTACATCTAAATATTTGTGAGTGTAAGTGGAGAGAAGAGGAATATCCAAAATCTTTATGGGTACACAACTTCATACATTCACTAGACACCATTCCACAAGCTTGGTACCTGACAGAAGAGAAGAAGAGAGAAATAGACACCTGGGAAAGAATTGCGGAAATATTTACTAAATGTTTTTCTTTCAAGGGAGATACAGACGAGGTTACAGATACTTTACAAGAAATTAAAAGAATATTTTTTTTCCAAAGCTCAAAGAAGCTAAGGAAATGTCCATATTAGATTAGAGAGCCAGAGAATCAATAGCATGCAAAAGAATAGATTGGGAGATAGATGATGATGATTTAGAAAGCCTTCGACATCTGTCCTTTGAAGAAAAGGAATGAGATCTAGAGATACAAGAGGAACCAACTACTGAAGGATTACACCTGTTACCCCTGAAGAAAAAGAAGCAAAACATTGGAAGCAAAGAGAAGGCCAAGATTGCATCCATTGGAGACTATTGGGATACAGAAACCATAAAAGAAATTTTTGACCTGCTACAATAATATGAAGACCTATTCCCATCTTTAGTGGCAGAGCTCAAAGGAATTAAAGGAGATCTGGTGGAAAAGCACATAATAGTGAAACCTAAGCCTAGGCCAGTAAAACATAGACCTTATCGTATGAACCCAAGAGTAAAAGAAAAGGTTAAAGAAAATATAGACAAAATTTTGAATGCAGGCTTGATCTTTCCAGTTGAAGAAGTAGAATGGGTCATTACAATAGTAATAGAGATTAAAAAATAAAAATCAGAAATAAGAGTATGTGTAGACTACAGAAGTCTAAACTATGCATGTATTCATGGCCCCTTCCCAACACCATTTAGTGACGAAGTTCTAGATAATGTATCAGGAAATGAAGCATACTCATTCTCAGATGGCTTCTCAGGGTATCAACAAGTACTAATACCAGAAGAAGATAAAACAAAAACTACTTTCACAACAGAACGGGGATCATACACCTATCATGTCATGCCTTTTGGGCTAAAGGATGCACCACATGTATTTTCATGCATAGTAATAGCAGCATTCAGATATTATATTCATAAGTTCCTAAAAGTGTACATGGATGATTGGATGGTGTATAGTTTACTCAAAAACCATGCAATTCTATTAAGGATAATGTTTGATAGGTGGAGACAAATTCAAATTTATCTGAACCTAAAAAAGTGCATCTTTGCAGTACCCTTTGGAACACTATTGGGACATGTTGTCTATAAGCAAGGAGTATGTGTGGACCTCACTAAGATGGTGGTAATTGTGAATATAGATGCCCCGGAGAATGTAAAGCAGTTGAGGTCACTACCTGGACACACGGGATATTATAGGAGGTTCATCTGCAACTATGCGAAAATCACAGCATCACTGGAAAAACTGTTGCGTAAAATAGAAAAATTCATATGGAATGATGAATGCACTAAGGCATTGGACATGTTGAAGTAGAAATTAGCAAGCGCACCCATTTTGGCCCATCCGAACTGGGATAAATAGTTCCATATCCACATTGATGCTTCAAGTATTTTTCTGGGAGAAATGCTCACTCAGCCAGGAGAAACCTCCATAGATCATCGAGTATACTTTGCAAGTAGAAAATTATCAATGATAGAAAGGAACTACAAAATAACGGAGAGGGAAGCACTTTCGATGGTATTCTCTCTACAGAAATTTATCCACTATTTATTGGGAGGGATATTCAAATTCTTCACAGATCAATCAACGCAAAAATATATAGTAAACAAACCGGTCTTGGAGGGAAGAATCTATAGGTGGCTCCTACTATTCCAAGAGCTCATGTTTGAAGTCGTAGTAAATCCAGGGAGACTCAATGTTGGTCCAGACCATTTTTCAATATTATAAAATGGAGAAAATGGGGGACCACTTGATGATCAGCTGCCAGATGCTGATCTTTTCCACGTAGAAGCCATCCCAGATTATCTGGAACATATAGCAACATACTTGGCCACAGGACAATGCCCAACGGAATACACAACAACCCAAAGAAGACACTTAGTAGTTAAAGCAACTGAGTATCGACACATAGCAGGACAGTTGTATAAAATAGGCCTGGATCGTATTCTACGAAGGTGTGTATTAGATCACGAAAGAGCAGACATATTGTGGGAGTGTCACAATGGATTTGTGGGAGGCCATGTCGGCGCAAAACCCACTGCAAGGAAAATACTATAAGAAGGATTATGGTGGCCAACCCTACTCAAAGACAACAAAGAGTATGTTAATAAATGTGATTTCTTTCAAAGGACAAGGTGACCGTCACATCATGACGAGCTTCCCCTACAACCTGTAAGGGTTATGCATGCATTTGAGAAGTGGGAAATCGACTTCATAGGACCAATTACACAAATCACGCGACACTCACAGGCAAGATATATAATCACCACAACTGACTACCTCACAAGATGGGCAGAGGCGGCACCAGTAGAGGATTGTACAACAGATACAACAGCCAGATTTATCTTTGAGAACATCATTAGCAGGTTCGGTTGTCCAAGTATCCTAATGAGTGATCAAGGCACACATCTCATTAATGCTACAATCAAATCACTGCTGGATAATTTTATGATACAACACCACAATAGCAGTCCATACCACCCACAGGTGAATGGAACTAACGAGGCCTTCAACAAAATATTTGAGAAAGGGTTTACAATGATATGTAATGCTAATCGTGACAACTGGAATGAAAGAATACCAGCCACACTATGGGCATACAGGACAACCATAAAGATATTACATAATCAAACTCCATTCCAATTGGTGTATAGGAAAGAAGCAGTAATATCGACCGAGTTTGTTATACCAAGTCTCTTAATTGGCACAACAACACATATGACAAAGGAAGAATCCATCTCTGCACACCTTCATGAGTTGCAGGAACTTGAAAAATATAGGTTGCTGGTGGATTTCCATCAACCAGTACAAAAACAGAGACATAAGGCCTGGCATGACCACCACATCAAGCACAAAACATTTACAATTGGCGGCAAAGTACTTCTCTATGATAGAAAATTTTAGAAATTCCCAGGAAAGCTCAGGATGCACTGGATGGGATTGTATTATGTCATCGAGATCAGAGATTCAGGAGCAGTCAAGCTAGCACAACTGGATGGAGAGATATTTCAAGGATGGGTTAATGGTGCATGCCTGAAACCTTATCATGAGTAAGAAACAAAACCTTTTATTTTTAATAACTTTCGCACCCGAGAGGAGTCAGTATATTAGAGTCAATAACTCTCTCACAACTAAGATGAATCATAGAATAGTATATGTTTTTTTCCTATAATAATCATTTCAGCCCACTAGAGTAAGAGTCCTTAATAATAAATCCACATGTCGCACAAACACAACCATCACCTTGTTGCGATATGGAGATCATATCGCAACCAATTGTGGTCAGGAAGGGAGTCTATAACAGAGCCTAAGCGTGTCAACCATCATTCATACATAATGAGCCATCATAGCATTGTAAGTTCGTAAGATCACCCAAATTTGAGAAATAATTTCCATAATTAGTATACCCCATACTGTAATAAAGTTTCCACATTAAGCTATAATTATTGGCCATCATGTCTACCTAACTTCCAAAGCCATCGTCAGCGCTGTCAGAGTCCACTTCACCCAAGTAACTAATCACACGATTATAACCGCAGTGAGAGACAATAAAAATTAATTAGTTATGGTGTCGCATCAACCTTCATGCCTGTAATCCTACTTAATCTGCATGGAGGAGGGAAACAACAAAGTGCCAGAGAATTCCAAAGTATTAGAGCAAGAAACTGTTATAACAGTTAGCCCAACTTCAACAAAAACAGCTCAGAAAAATAGACCAGCAACAATTCAGATATACTGCAAAAGAAATAAAATGACGAGGGTGACTGCTTCAGTGATCGAGCTAGAGCTCGACGAAAGTATTCAAAGGTTAGAGTCACTGGTTGGAAAATATGATAACGCCACCCTTATAGATGCCGACTTTAAGGATTCATTCTAGTTCCTAGCACTGAAGAGACAATTTTACATTGAAAATCACATGAAGTAAGGAGGAGGAAAAGTAGCGAGGGTGCATCCAGACTTTAGAGGAATCCAGAGATTGAAAATTCTTCATCTTAGAAGCCTACCAGTGTTCGGGACATCGGCAGCGACAATTCAGTGCACCAAATTCTTCATCAGCAGAATCTAGAATGGATCGATGTGGCTTGGGAGGGAGATCCCAATTCATGTGGAGAATATACACAAACTTACAGGCCTGTCAATAGCAGGAAGGGATGTATAATCAACCTTCCAAAACACATTTAAAAGAGCTAAGAAGGTGGGGGACTGTGACTACTACAAGAAGTATGAGACAAGGAGAGGAGGAAATGGAGCCAATATTGACCTTATCAACGCTCCAGTAGTGAAATTTTCTTTCTATTTGACTGTTGTAAAAACTATGAGACACTATACTAAGGGTAAATGCTCCCTTGACACAATATTGGTTGTGGAACATTGCATACACGGTACACAATTGAATTGGTGTGCACTCTTACTACAAGATATTATGGAGGCTTGCGAAGACAAATTCAAGAAAGCCACGGAATTTATATATGGTTATCTAATCATGGCTTTGGCGATGTGGAAATGGAGTCCACCATGAGGGAGGTCACTTGCGGAGATCATCGAATACCAACCAATGGCCCTAATATACACACCATGGAAAGTATCAAGTGACCTGAGTACCAAAGAGATAAAAGAAGAAGCCTTCACAGCCTGGTACCAATAGATGATAGATGTAGTTAAAAGTCAGCAAAGAGTTCCAAGGAGCCTATTGGATAGATAATTCCCTCAAATTTGGTTTTGGTTGTCTCACAACCGAACCTATATTCGGCCAGACCGTATTGATGGTGATACATTTCATAAGAAGCCACTGAAGTTCACAATAATGGAGGAGGCATTTTGTAGAAATTATATACAAGATGCATGTATATATCCAAATTCTCCTGATCTAACAATATTTTATCTTCTTGCTAAATACAGAATCCTTCCACTTTTAATCTTTTGCAGAAATTAAAATCAATTGCAAACACATGAAGCAATAAAAACAATTGCACATAACACAGTTGTTTAACAGGAAAGCCTGAAGCTGAAAACCCCAACTATCATATATTATGTATAATGGAGATCATGTAAAAATCTCATACAAAGCTTAATATGTTAGGGTCTCGTGATTTAGCAGATTGGCAAGTCAAATTACAGGGTAACATCAAACCAACTTTGGAGCCCTAGGACCTAGCCTTCTTGGACTCAAAGAGGGCTCTCTCTATTATCCAAAGTATATAAACTTGTTTTCTTTTTTTATATTTTATTTTAGGCTAGTTGTTAAACATGTTTTTATTTTGTTTTGGGATTTTGAGGGGAACTGACCAAAGGATAACTGGATAAAAATTTCTTTAGATCAACTGGGATATGGGGTCGAAAAGGTCGAGACTGTCTCAACAATGGATAAGGTATTACTACAGGGCCGATTTGGTCAAGGTAAATGGATTCTTTGGGTGAAAGTGAAATGAGATAGACATTAATTTTGTGAAGGACAAAGAGGTTTTAAGCACAAATAGTTAACAACAAACATTCATGTGGTAGGGCTTACCATTAATCATTATAAATGAAACTCAAACTGACAGATGCAGAAAATAAACAATCGGGCAATGCATAGAAGTATAAGACCCTCTAACTTTGGGAAAATCACTTTCAGACTTTTGGGAAAACAAATAAGATAGACAAACAACTCAATCTATGAAGAGGGAACTCTTAAACATCATATTTTGAGATATTGGGAACTTTGAAATAAGATTTCAAAGCATGGGAAAATGGTAAGATCGAAACAAGACCTCTTTGAATTAACTAAGACAATCAATAATTCAGAGAGAGGTTTCAGAGATGGAGTTTTGATTAGCTATGAGTAAGCAGGGCATACCGTGAATCATACTAGAGAGCATACATAATAACCATTAATGAAACTGATAACTAATTCTTAGGGTACCAAAGAGCAATTAAGAATTCTTTGACATAACCAAGAAAGATGAAAACATAGAAGCTGTAATGAATCAGGAAACTTGAGGTGCCTCCATGGGCATATCTAAAATCTATTCTTTACTAACCTACAACAAGCAAGAAGCATGAAAACATGTATGATAAACTAAGAAAACATAACAGATAAGGGACACAATACCATTCACCAAGCCATGGAATCCTACATACAATCCTCCTCCGCCATCAAAGTCAAGCAAGAAATCATCCACTTCATGAGACAAAGTATTTCTTCAAATATTGTAATGTTATGTATTTCTCTATAACATCAATTTCAGCATCTGGTTACAATGAATTTTCTTGGATTATATAGGCCAAAGAGAAAGAAACCCTCCCAGAGCATCGAGAAGGCCATTGGCCTAATACAAATATCTGATTTTGTCCTTGAGGCTTTACAAAGCCCAAGGAACAAAATATCTTCAAAAATATCTATTAAGCCAAAAATAGCAAGAAAAATGACTTCTAATCTCTGACATAGAGTTAAAAATAGCAAAACGCACATTTGGATGATCACCTTCAGAAAACTGTGTTTTTAGTCAAAATGCTACAGGAGTGTAGCAACAGAAAGAAGCCTGTTTTCCAGACAACTTTTGAGGGACTTATCGATGTCGAAACGAGGCCCATGATAGCTCGTTGGAAATCCCTAGATGTTTAGTTTCTAGAACTACTTTATTTTTCTCAAACTGATCCCTATAAGTCTATTAAAAAGTGGAATAAGTGGAAAAACATAGGAGGGTCTCATCTGCTGATATGTGAGGCAGAAAGGTGAATTTTGACTGATTTTTGCCTCTTTGGGGGACCAAAACACCTTCTTTGGATATGAAAATTTGTGAGTAGATCCCCCCAAATTTAATACATCCAAAAAAATGACTTTCATGAGCTGAGGGTGCTCCTATAAAGCATGGTAGCGCCTAGAAAAATGTGCAATTATGGCCAAAAAACACAAAAAACAAGATCATGTCAAAATTTGCTCAATTTCGGCGAGCAAACCCCTTTATGGGTTATTAGAAGCATGCAAGGAATCTGAAGCCAATATTTCAAGCCTAGATATGCCTTTTTCCCCTTTTTTCACTGGGCACCTCCTTCGGGCAGTTTTGAGCCTTTCTTGAGCAACTTTGAGTTTTCTTCGAGAAAATTGATTAAATTTCTTGTAGTGCCCGGTCATCTTCCTTTGCAAACCCAATTATTTTTTTTCTTTGTCTAATTTATCCTCCAAATGCTTGTTCACTCTTTCAAGCCATGATTCTTTTTCATTTTCTATCTCTTGGGCAAGCAATTGTGTGAGAGGATAAGATCGAATAAGGGCTGCTTCTTCTTCCTTCTGTTTCTCCAAATATTTCCTAAGACCCATAGTCTTAGGTCTTTTTCTTATTGGCTTCTCTTCTTCCTCAATATCATCAAATTCGCCAATATACTTTTCAAGCTTGACTTGTGCTTTTTATGTTTCCCTTTGGTATTTGAATGCTCAGGCCTCATAAATTTCCATTTGCCCACACATTTGTTTATTTTGCATTTGTAGAAAATGTATGAGGTCCTTTGTCCTTTCTAGATCAGTTTCTAAGTCATGGATTTGAGCTTCTCTGTTTTGCAAAAATGACTCAATAATTCTAGCTTCATCATCTCCAACATCACTGTCTATTTGTATGATGTCAAACTCCCCTTATTTTTAATGGCTACTCTCCTGCTATTCAAATTTTTCTTTGCCCTTGCTTTGGATAGACTTCTTGGCTCTTGTTATTTTTGGCAATTCAACAATACTCTTCTTAGGAAGTTTTCCTCTACTCCTTAGTGCCCTAGTGACATTACTAGTCGCTGCAGGAGTGATCTTCTTCTTTGCAGATCTGGTGTTTTTATCCTTTCATGCTTTTGGAGAATGAATCGTGGCCCCTTGCCTAGGAGAGGCAGCAAGCACATGTTCTTGGTTGTTTTGAGGAGAAGAGAGATGAGGTTCTATCTCTAGCACTTGTTCAACTTGATCCTTTACACTATTGCCTCCATCATCACCTGCTTTGATGCCCTGTTCACTGTTCTCCTCACTGTTTTGAGTTTGTTTAGGGCTACCAGCTTCATCATCCTTTTCTGTTGCTTGACTATATTCATTGTCAATCTGTGGACTGCTTCGTTAACCCTCCTCATTGTCTTGAATTTTTTGAGGGATGCCTTCATTATGACTGTCTTCTTTGTCATTTTTCATGCTGCCATCATCATCATTGTTTTCCTTAGACTCTGTGTGTGGGCTATCACCATGGTCATTACTTTGCTGGGAGGCACTTTTTTCACTGTCCCTTTGATTGGTTTCATGACTTTGTTGAGGACTGTGGTGTTCCTCATCACTGCTTTGAACATCTTCCCTTTACTCTTCATCATCACTACCCTGTTGCTCCTCAGTTTGTTTTTCATCCTCACTAGCTGGCTGCTCTTCATCATCACTACCCTGTTTGGAATCTTCATTGTTCACTTGCTCATTTTCACTGCTTTGTTTAGGGCTGCTTTGCTCTTCATCCTCACTAATTTTTTGAGTGCCGCTGACTTCCTTATCCTTTGGTGAGCTTTCTTCACCATCAATAGTATACTCATGGTCATTGCCCTGTGGTTTTTCACTTGGTTCATGCTCACTACTTTTCTTAGTGTCCCTATGTTCCTCATCATCACTAACTTCATGCCTGCTTTCATAGGACTGCTCTTTTTCACTATCAATCATAGGAGATTCTTTCTTTTGAGGAGTATTTTGACTTGATGAAGGAGAGACATAGTGAGTGGAGGGTGAGGAGGATATATGAGACGGGCCATGAGATGAAGAGGTAGTAGCAAAATCTGGATGAGAAATGAAAGTCTCCCAAGACACTCCTTTCTTTTCAAGCTGGTGAAGGATGATGATTTTGATGAGAGAATGATGGAAAAGACTAGCTTTTTGCTGAGCAGGAGGTCCCTTTTGGACAAGGGAGGACATCTTGTCTATGCTTTTTCAGAGGAAGAAAGGGAGATTTAGTAACTGAATTCTTGTGAAATGCATGAGAAGCCTGAAGTGATAGGAATAAACTCGGAAAATATCTCCCTTCACATGTGAAATACTTCATGATAACTCTCATGAGGGGGGCATAGCTGCTCAATAAGTGAGAAAAATGAAATATAGCTTGGCAAGCATCCTGATGGTCTAGTTTTAGGAAAGGCTTGTAGTGGTCTAGGTCCAAATAAGCTTGTTTTAACAATTTCTCACCAAGATAGGGAATCTTGGTGGCCCTTGACACTGACCTAGGAGTGAGAAAAAAATCAAGGCCTGCTAGGAGGACATGTTTTCCTTGCAGCCTCAGGGCGAACAGCTGTGTCAAGGGAGGGTAATTTGTGACCTCCTGGACTTTTTGGCAAAAATCAAGGTAGCCTACCTCATGGAAGTTGAAAAGAACCGAAGGGGAGTCATTTATTTCCTGAGTTGTAACAGGCTCAAACCTTTTGTGAAATCCACCCTTGCTGACTTTCTTTGGAGGCATAGTTTTTGTTGAGGTATAAAAGGTATCTTTTTTAACACATATTTATCCTACATTAATTATCAATCCAGGAACGACTTTTTATTTCAAGAGTGTACTTAGTCTAAAGAGGCAATTTATCCAAGAGCAATGTTGTGTGAGATGTAGTACAGTATTCTAAATACAAAAGTAAACAAATGCTTGGAAGAGAAATCTAATTACAATAAATTGATGCAATTAAAATCATTCCTCTATAAATTGATGCAATTAAAATCAAACTGGAACAAGATAATCAATCTGAGAACGAGAAAGAAATAACCAATGTTCTCTACAGTTGACAGTTCTGCTCTCAAGCAATCAAAGGGAAATCGAAATTGAACTAACTGCGGTTGAAAGTAAACAAAAAACAACTCTTATTAAAAGCAAGAATTATAAATGAAAAGAAATATGTAATTGAATGGCTATGTGCATAAACAACAAACTGTAACAATGTAAATAAACAATATTTCTGCAATCTGAAGCTAATGAATCAGAAGTGATCAGCATTCTGAAATCGAACAACAAATATTAACTTAAAACAACAATTCTATTAAACACCAAGCCCACAGCAAATGTTGTTAAATGGCAATCGACATGAACAGCAAGAAAATGGAGTTAAATATTGAACAACAAAGCTTTAGTAAACAATAAAAAGATGAATAATACGGAATTAAGATCCTTGTTGAAATTGAACAACGATGCAATTCATTAACATAACACACCAAGATCCATAAGCAATTAAACAACAAACCGATTAACTTACAAACTGTAATAAAAGAAAATATGAACTATCTCACAACAATAATGAAAAGATAGAGATACAAATAGTGGATCGATCCACCAGGGCCAGGCCCTCAACCACCAGTGAAACGCCGCTGGGTTTTACTTTAGAGCTTGAGAAATGGAACGAGAACGTGTCTTGTATTAATCAAACATGAATATCTTTTACATCAGTTTCTCTTTGATCACGAGAGTCAAGGAATTATAGTGTTACAAAAGGAATTCAATAATCATCCATTGTTCTCCAATACATAATACATGCTCTCCTTTTATAATCAGAAAGAGGAGAAATTAAATAGAAAATATGATCTCTCATAACAATATTGGACTGTTTCTAATCAATTGATCAACAAGAAAATATATTTCCATCCATCTTTCAACAAGAGCAAGGCGAATTTGGCTTTGCAGCTAAGATTTGGAGGACGGCCGCAACAACAAATCAGAGAAAATTGTGCTCAAAGAACCCCACGTTTCTTTCAATACATGATGAATTTGGGCAAATCGTTCTTAGATACAGTTAATTTGGTTCGTTCTGGACAAAACCCATGTTCTGGATTTTCTAGATTCTTCTTCATTTTCCCAGAATCTCAACCGCAAAACTATCACTTCTTATTCCAACGAATTTCTGAGTTGGAATATTTGATGATGATTTGGAGATCAAATATACAATCTGGCAAATATATTGGAGGCTAAAATGGTGAGTGATGTTACAAAATATATCAATAAACCATCATTGATAAAATTATGCATAATAATCATCAATTTATTAAAAATAAAGGAGAAGAAATAATATTCATCCATAAGAGCATAAATCATTATAAAATGGATTTATATAATAAATTATAATAAATGATATGATAAAGAAGAGTAAAAATGGATGAAATAAGTTTTAAAAAGTGGTCGTATTCATGGCCCAACATACCCTCAAACTGAATATATTGCATGTCCTTATGCAACCCAGAATTGAATATATTGCATGTCCTCATGCAACCCAAAGACAAAACCCATGTGTAAACCAAGCAAAGAAAATTGTTCATCCCAACTCATGAAATGGATGGAACAAATGCATGTTTCCTCAAATAATGAATATTCAATTTTAGCAATAAAGGCATAACAATTTTTATAGTTGACATTCAACTATATGTATATGAAGTTGCAAAAAAATGTGACATAAGTAACAACAACCTTCATTAGTCATTTTCTCAAAAATCAGATCGTTTTGATGCACAGATCATGAGATATAAACAAAATGGTTGTAGGTGATAGTGCATAATTTTCGAAATTTTATGACCTAATTTAGCATGAAATTATCTGGGTTTGTGTATTTTAATGATACATTTTTGTTATCCAGAGATCACAAGAATTCAGTTCATAGTTTTAAAGATATATGCAAATCAATTTCTTCACTGTATAAAAATGAAATTGTATGCCTTAAATGAGAAAGAGAGTAGAAAACATCCATCATGTATAGCAATTTGCCCCCCCCCCCCAAACTGAAGAATTAGCATGTCCTCATGCGATGCTAGAAAACAAAGAGAGGTGGTTGCTACAATCTGCTGAAATCTATGCTTGGTGTAAAACAACATGGAATAAGGGAGGTGTTGAGAATGAATAAGAATATCAATGGATGATAAAGAATATTACTGACATGGTCATAAAAAAGAAATGAAGGAAATCAACACTCCCCCAAAGTGAAATATGAGACGTATCTAAAAAAATGGGAAGTGGTAAAGATGTGGAATGTATGATGATAAATAATGCTCAATGGATTTTCATGAAATTCTCCTAAATTCATAATAAATCAGAAAATTATGCTATTTTACCTCAAGTGTTACCTCCGAAAAAATGTGGAAGTTCATGTAGAGAGTGGCCTTTGTTGAAGTTGATGTAGGCTGAGCGGATACTGAAAGTGATGCAAAAGGTGGAAGCCATGCAAGCACATCGTGTCTGAAGAGTAGTGTGCATTTGTGAGCCTTTGTTGTTAGTTGCAATAGTGTAGTCATGCTACGAATAGAATTTCCCCCCATATTTTTTGTTCTCCTATAAACAAATCACAATTCTGTATGCAATTTTCTTGAATCCACAATTTTAGTTTTGAATGGCAACAGATAAGATGTATGCAAAAAGTTCAATCAGCAAAAATTCTATAAAAATGCAATATGAATATCGTGGCAAAATGGTAGCATACTGCACAGCAATTATACAGCATGGAAAGACATACATACTTATGATATGATCAACAAATTATCGCATTATTGAAATCAATGCATATTTTGAAATCGTGAGTAGATATGGAAATGTTTATGTAATGATTTGAAAATAAAGAAAAAGGACAACTGATGAAAAAAATACTTATGCGGTCATTATCCACATAAACCATTATGATCAATTTATAAATAAATTTCATGCATAAGAGGTTCCAAACAAAGGGTTTAGGAGCATACTCTCATTTGATCTTAGATAAAGATATAAGAAAAGGGTTTATCATTACTATTGATTTGTGAAAAATATGACTCCAATACCATCAGCAGAGCTCTATTGCCCACAGGTGTCTATAACCTTAACAAAGTTGCTTTCTTACCCTTGGAACCATTATCCTTTATTTATGCCTACGGAAGTGTTATGTGATGTCATGATGGAGGCCACTGTGCTGGCTTGGGAACCAGATGAATCACAATGCCATTCACCAGGAAGGAGTGAAAGGTGGGCAGGCCAGCTCGTGATGAGACCTACTGTTCCAAGGACTTTTTATTTTTCTGAGTTGTCCATTGGATCATATCGCTGGTGTGGTGGCCATAATGGGAATGCCACTTCACTGCTCTCTTATGATCATGATAGGTTAGGTGCTCCTCCATGAGTTGCAAATTCCTCAGTGTCTCCTCCATGAGCTGCAAATTCCTCTATTATACTAGCAACAAACTTGTCTAATAACTCATACTCAACACCTTATAGCAGCAACAATACACATGATGACTGATAAATACAAGGCTGGCTAGCATAAAATCCCTGGAAGCATGCAACTCATCAAGTGTACTTGATGAAAATTTATGTTCTCAAAACAATCAGCAGCAACCTTATTTCACACTCAGCTAGGAACTGTCAGACCCTCTCTCTCTGCTCACACATAGGAGCAGCATAAATACAAAACCTTTCGCACATCATACAAGCAATTTGATCATGGCATCAAGACTGATGCAAATGGTCTGATGCCACTCAAGGGACAACAACATACAACCTAATGAAAATGTGACTGGCAATAATAAATTGACCACTAGAAAATTCCCGCTTGGAAATGCACTAAACTGGCCACTGAGTTTTCTGGGTTTTAATGAATATTTTCAGTGATAAATTTTGTCAAACACATTGGACTAGACTGCTGAAGTTGTAATTCTCTCTAAACTTGTTACAAATAGCACTAATAGTGGGTTTTATAAACCAATTCAATACCTCTAAGTGTTGTAGATGTTTTTCTAGAAATTTATTGCCAAGCAAACATAGATAATGAAGAATACAAGATCTTCAAAATGCTGGTCATATATATATATATACTGAACCCAGAATTGTCTTTAAGGCTGATACAATGAATTGACAACAGATCTGAGTAGGGACATATTGTATATTATAATATTAACTCAGCAATAAAACACAGTGAATAATATAAGAGAAACCTGATACATTACTTCAACAAGTTTGCTTATGTATTTTTCGATGATATGTATTGCATTTGGTGCCATTTTGATATATTCACCTTTGCATGGTATATAAATGATCAAAATTTTCATATTTTGTCTCTATTGGCTTGGAATCATGGTTTCAAATCTTTAAAATAGTTTTTTCTTTTATTAAAAAATAATTATTTAATGTATTTTTTTTAAAACCGGTTCATTGAGATCTGACCGCTACCGATTAGACTAGTTCCGGTTCAAAACCCGGTTCATTAGCTCCATCGGTCCGGTCACTGGTTCCGGTTTTAATAACTATGATACACACACACACACACACACACACACACACACACACACACATATATATGATTAATAATCTTTACAAGACACTAGTTTTTGTTTATGTTGTAGATTGTTGGGTGAATATTTGTTACCATCAACAAATACTTTACCTCGAACATATCGAGATCTACGTGCTATTATGAAACACTTTGGAATGGAATATAACACTATAGATGCATGTCCTAAACATCATATTATATATTACGGAGAACATGCGTTGAAAACAGAATGTCCGAAATGTGGTACCAATAGATATCGAACAGATCAACTAACCAAAAAGGTGCCTCAAAAGGTTCTTCATCATATTCCCATAATTCCATGTTTGCAGTGAATGTTTAGGTGTAACAACATAGCACAGTTTATGGATTACCATTAAAAGAAGAGAAGTGGAGATGGTGTTCTTCGAATGCCTGCAAATGGTTCTGCATTTAGAGAAATCGAGGAAAAATATGTAGATTTTAAAAATGAACCTCGTAATGTCATGCTTTCATTGGCAATTGATGGTGTTAATCCATTCGGAGAGCTTAGATATACTTACTTAGTGTGGCCTATTTTCGTTATCAACAATAACATACCTCCTTGGATGTCAATAAAGAGGGAGCACATAATGTTGACAATGATTATTCCAGGTATTTGATACATTATTTTTTTGAATGAAACATTTTCATTTCTCTCGTTGTTTGCATAAATATATATTTTATTTATTTACTTACTTATATATACATATATCATGGTAGTAATTATTATGTACCGTAATTTTGAACAATTAGGTAAGTACTAGGTCAAATATATGAATGTATATATTGAGCCTCTTATCGATGAGCTAATACAGTTATGGCATGGCATCACTATGTATGACATCACTAAACCAATCAAGCAGAAGAGATTTCAATGTCGTGGAATGCTTGTATGGACAATTCGTGATGCCCCAGGACTAACACATGTTTGTGGTATGTAATATTTCATTGCACTTTAATATGATACATAATTATCTAAATTAGATATACCATATTTCATGTTTTAAAAATGATCTCATAGTATATTAATTGTTATTGATCCATCTATTGCAGGTCTTCAAACAAAGGGTAGATTTGCATGTCCAGTTTGTGGCCCTAAGATGAAGTATCGTCATTCGCCAGACTTAATAAAGATGGTGTTTGATGAGTTTAGGCACTTCCTCTCTAGGAACCATAAGTATCGTACTACTGAAAAACATATTTTCAATGATAAAGAAGAAACTGGATTAAAACCACGAAGAATGACACCTCAGTTGTGGATGTTGGAATATAACAGAATTAATAATCATCAAGCAGTTGGTACATAATTTGTGTATATATATATTATTTGTTTATGTAATGTTTGGAATTTTTGTTGTAACTAATGAATTTATTTTATTGTATTTTATAATTAATATTGTTCTAATTTATTTTATTCTTTTATATCAAGGTCATCGTCGCGGTGAAGGTACTAATATTGTACTTCCACCTGGAATGAAATGTTATCCTTCTCAATTCGCAAGGTTACCCTACTGTGAGGACCTAAAAATAGCTCATTTGTTTGATACAATGCATGTCGGGAAGAATGTGACAAAAACGTTATGGTGAACCATAGATGGTGCACATGATAGAGATAAAATTGACAAAATTTGTGCTGACATTGAGAAATCGAATCATGAAATGAAAAGTGTGATCGACAAATCAAATAACAATGGAGGTAGAAATTATAATAATATTCCATGGTTATTAACAGAACAACAAAGAAATGATGTAAAAGAGGTTGTTAAAATAATTAAATTTCCAACAAGTTTTGCTTCAAACATAAATAATATCTTAACGAAGAAAGGTGACTTCAGTGGGGTGAAAACACATGATTGACATACCTTTGTTAAGGTAATTTTTTTGGTATACGTTTTTGTATGTTATTGCTTGAATACATAATTTTAAATTTTCCTTTTTTATATTTAATTTGGAAACCAATAATGATTCATTTTTTATTGTTATAGTATGTTCTACCTGTATCTCTCGCAAACGACTTCGACAACAATGTCAAACAAGTTATATATGGTCTTAGTAAATACATGAGGTAAGTAGTTTTGATTTATACGCAAAATCTAATTGCTACAATTTCTTTTCGTACTTGATGAAATGATGTATTAATTTACTTGTAATGAAATATATATTATGTTTCATTGAAATAACCTTGCGTAATGATTTGCAGATGGTTGTCATTGAAAGAAATTCATCAAGATGAAATAAAGTATTGGAAGAGAGAAATTCCTCGGCTAATGTGTGAAATTCAAAAGTATCTACCTCCAACATTTTTCAATGCACAAGAACACTACTTGATACACCAAGTTGAAGAGATTGAAATGTGTGGACCAGTACACACAAGGTCAATGTGGATGGGCGAGAGGCACCTGAAATCCTTGAAGGCTTTGGTTAGACAAAGAGCATGACCTGAGGGTTCTATGGTGGAGGAATATGTGGTATATCAATGCATGGTGTATATTAGTCATTATCTTCCTATATTAGCTGTGCTAGCCATGAAGGCGGTGGATTGCATTTGGGATGTGAACTCCATCAAAAAAATTGAAGTGGAGCACCTGTTGGGAAAAGGTAGAATGAAGAAAGTGAGAGGTAAAAGATTTATTATGTATAATATATATAATGTTTCATTTTTTTACATCATGTATATGATCATTATATTCATTTAGGTCTTATTCTTTCATAGTTTATTAATTAGTATAATTTACCATGGTTATAAGTAATATTTATTAATATTGGTGAATTATTGTTTTTTTATTCAGGTGCTCAAGATTATGAGGCACTACTTTTATACATTGCAAACAATCTTGAGTGGATGAGTGAATGGATTGAAACATGTAAAACACGTAACGACGGTAGGTTATCATGGAAACTACTGTCTGAATTGATTAGAGAAGCGTATCGTAGTGGAGATGGAAATGTTACGGACAGGGAAATCGATTTAGCATATGGTTTGAAAGATAGAAAGGTAAGCAATTAATTCACCTATTTTATTCATTACTTATTTTATACTATATTTATAATGTGACAACAAGTTTGATTTTTCAATTAATTTTCATGCTGTGTAAATTATATGATTAATTATTAATTGAGAATGCATATTTTTCATGTTTGGCATATTGCAGTTGAAACACCACAAGGCTATGTGGTGCAATGGTCGTCAATTTCGCGTTAAACAGTTGGATGATAACAGGAAAACTTCTGATAGTGGGATAACTGCAGTATTCCAGGTCACTAATGTTTCCTCCAGGAGTGACAGACATCCTCGAGAATCTGAAAATATATATTATGGGTTCTTAGATGATATAGTTGAGTGTGACTTTAATTCCTTCAAAATAGTTTTGTTCGACGTCAAATGGTATAGGCTACGAATGAATGTACGTGATGATGATAGAACACTTATTCAACATGAAAATGGATTTCCAATGGTTAAAAAATCACAATTTGAAGCAGGAAAAGATCACTATGTTTTTCCAAGCCAATGCGAACAAGTCTTTTACTAAGAGGTTCCAGGTGAGAATGAATGGTCATTTGCTATTAGATATGATCCAAGAGGAAGGCCAATAGAGTATACTTTAGAGGAAGAAGATGATATTGAGATACAGTGGCAGATGAGTAGGAAGATGCATTGACAGACGAAGAAGATATCTTAGAAGATGAACCATGCATAGGATATGAGGCAACAATTATTGATGATGATGTCAATGAGGATATTATTGAAAATGACATAATTGATGATGATGATGACATGGTCGATCATTTCAACACTATTTCTGAATTAGATGTTGATATAGATGTCGATCAGTTGGATGAATATCAAGAAGATACAGAAGAAGAATATTGATATAGATGTTATGTTTGAGTATGAGCTGGTATGTTATAACTTTATATTTTAATATGTAGGAATTATTGTCTTTAAATAATTTAATAATTATGTGGGTTTGTGGCATTTTGTTTATTATTTCACAGGATTCGCAGGATTCATTTGATTATATGGTCAGGTCTATGAAAAAACCAATTAAACGCTTAAATAGTCAAGATCTCGAAGACATGCTTTACCCCCACCATAAATTGCTGAAAAATCGGCCTTCAGTTCAGCTTGTTGTGCTGAAGACGAGGGTGGATTTGAATGATCAATTGAATGAAAATGAATCAGATATTTGAGATGTTTTTGAGGGCAGATCCATAAGCCCCATAGATGAAGATCCCATTGCTGCAGAATTTATGTTTGCATTGAAGCACTAGTGTTGTATCGGAATACAAATCAGAGGACAAATATACCAAGTCTAAATCAACTGAATCCAGTTCTAGTGCTCTTGAACATGCCGAATTAAATCCAGAAGCAGGATTTACAATCTCTAATGGGAACAGGTATGGTAGTTCCAATATTGGATTGGATGTCCGGAGCTCTGTAATAGGCACTGGACCTGATCGTAATGAACCCCAACTAATTCAATGTGATGAAAATATGGACTTTGATGATGATCAGGAAAACAAGCCAGAGCATTTTGGCAATATTGAAGAAACTGAAGAGGTTTCTTGTGATCGATTGAATCAACTCAACCATAAGACATCTACTGTAGGCTGGTTTGTATTAGAAGGAGAATCGGTTTTGCTTTCCCATGATGATGGATGCTGCTCTTTTCAGGATATAGCAAATTCAGAGGTGTGGAGGTTTTAATTATTGTACTTAATTTTGGGGTTTATGGGTGTTATAATTTATACATTTTGGGATTTTCTATTAAAAATAGGGAAAATCCTAGAGGTTAGATTATTATCATGGTTTAAATTTCTATATTTGAAATAAAATTCACCAATTTCTATTTAAAAAAATGATTTGCCTAAATATTTGATGTAGTTTAAATAGGATGTAGTTCATTTCAAAAACTGTTGAAATTTTCTAGAAACTATGATTGGGATTTCAAGAATATTTGTGCACTCTTTAAATTTTCCCTTAACATAAAGGGCAGTTGATGTATGAGTAATACTCAGTATTGTTTTTTTCCAATATCTAGGAGAAGGCTGAATATAAAGCTCTATATGGGCTTACCCCAAACATGTGGGGTGATTGCTGGTTGATCACAGCAGTTAGTTCATATGGTCGCTCTGAAAAATATGTTGTGGCAGCATCTACAGTTTGTACATTGGACTCAGGTTTATGTTCATGGGAATTTTATAATAAATAAATTATGGCATTCCATACTGAATCAGAGGCCTTCATTTCAACGTCCAGTACCATCTCTCCAGTTTTGGCAGAGAGGGATGTCTCGAGGAGAAATTTTGGGCCTCTTATGGTATCTACTGCCAGTGCCCAAAAGACAGTTAATATTTATGATATTAGTGATGAAGATCCTGTGATTTCAATGTGTTTGTTTTGAAAGTTTAGGTTTCATAGTAAATCATTAATGGGCTCTGAAATAAGGCACATTGAAATCTTGGATACATGTTTCATGCCAAAATCAGTTGTATCTTCCATAAATACACAATCTTGGACCACTCTATATAAATCTTCTTCTCAGACAATATTACATCTCCCTCATTATACAAGTGGTGTTCTTACATGCATAGCAAATGCATTGTTTTGGCAATCATTTTATAAGTCACCAAATATTGTGGGTACAAGGATCTAGAGTCTCCACATGAAACTGTGTTGCCCGAAGACTCACTCTGCCTTTCCTTAAATTTGTAAACATAGTAATATTCCAATGCTTCTTTCATTTTGTATGCATAAGATGATTTTTTGTCAAATTCCATAAATTTTTTTAAGTTTTATCCATCCCATTTTTGTTGTGAATGTACAGGTTTTTGGCTCAACACAGATTTGTTATATATTTGTACTTTTCCTTTACCAACTATTTGAAATTTCTAGTTATATTTAGAGGTGTATTTTAAGGGATGAGGGGAATTACTTGGATTTAGTGCTGCCCACTCTCAATAGAGGCTTACAATAAACTATGACATATTGTGATGTATATCAGTGGTAGTTGGGGTAGCAACAAAATCAGTTTCATGCTTCAGTAGATTTATTCTTCTTGGAAAGCTTTCAGCTGACAAAAGAAAGGGAATGAAACACGCAACCAGTCCCCTTCCTTTTATTGGACCACCTGCTTTCTTTTTATGAGAGCATCTACAGGCTAAAGTTACTAGAAGTGGTCAAAAGTGAGTTTGGTTAGTTGGAAAAGTCCAACTATTCTTAGCCCTCAACAATGTTTAAATACTTCATAGGCATGTTAACCCCTCCTAGACTATGTTGCGTAAGTGGGTTTTGCAGAATTTTATGCACTTAGGGTTAGACTCAAATTTTGAAATTTGATGTAATTAGGATTATATTCAAGTGCTGGCCAAATTGGTAAAATTGATACTCAGCCATAGCTGAAAGGCAGTAATATGCAGTGGAGTCATTCTATGAAATGATTCAATTTGGCATGTGAATCTCACATCTAAGGGCCATTAAAATCCCATGGATGGAGACTAATAATAATTCAACATTTATGTTACTATTAGTGGAGTTGGGTATGGCACAAGTACAATAAAAATACTGGCTACAATAGTAACATCATAGATTCAAAATCTTAATCTCTATATTAAATGAGCATTAGAATGTAACTTGATTTCAGTAAAATCTCTAACAAGTTTGTTCTAAATCGGACCTGAAATGCTCACTTGTAAAGATGTTTGAGGCTTGAGGTTGTATGACACTGCAAAAATTGACTTGTTGAGTACATGATGACATTAGGTCATTGTAAAACTAAATATATGCTACTTCGGTATGAAGATTGATTGCACAAACTGTGTTTTCTAAATAATGTTTCCAATGAAACCTAAAATGTCTCTTGTTACGCTGAAAACATCCGTCATATTTAATATACTATCAATTTGAGTGACAAGGGTAGCTAAACCACATGAAAATGCTCTAAAGATGTTACAGATGCATGGAAGCTCTGGAAATTTAGCCCCTCACTATGTTATCTGATGCAGGGGCATTAGGCCCAAGACAACTTTTGTACATAAATAAATGTAAAGGGGGGTCTCATGTTTTATTTCCCTATGAAATTATCCATAGTTGAGCTAATTTAGTTAATTTTTAGAGAAAATGTAACTGCCCGAATGATTAATGGGCACCTGAAGAGATAGTCAGTTTCAGAAGCTAAGCTGATTCTAGGAGTCCGTCTCTGTCTGTCAAAGCGTTAGTCTCAGAGTTAGGAATTTGAAGATTTTGTGAGTCATCGAGAAACTCGAATCGATTCATTGTAATTGATATAAAAATAAACCTCCGTGACAGAGTCGATAGACCTGCACAGAAGACCTGCAAAGAGAACTGCATAGAGCTGCATAGGGAAGAGGAGGCCATTGTATCGAAGATCTGGCCGAGGACCAGGAGACTGTAAGAAATTTCATTTATATAAGGAATCTGTTAGTATTATATGTGTGTTGATTGAGTAAGTTTTCTGTGTGTGAATATATGTACGCATCCTAGTGAAATATAATTGAAATCCCGTGGTAATTAAGAAACCCTGTGATGAGGTTATGTGCATATAGACTGGTTGAGTTCTCAGTGGAACACGAGCTAATGACTTAGGACTTATGAGCATTGGTGAATTCCACAGATAACTGTGTCAAACAGTTGGGGAATTTCTCTATAATCAGTTGTGTGAATAGAGGGTGAATTAGGTAATGACATTCTCGTGCACCTGTGGTAGAGAAAGGAGATGTTGTGCTCGAACCTCTGTGAGCTAGTTAAAACCTTGTAATGAGTGTTGTGAATGTGTAGGCAATTGAATGAACCAATTACCAGTTTATCGATTTGCAGAGTCGATACTAAACTTGTCGGAACCATAAGACATAAACCGTGGCATATGTCATGCGTCGTGTCTCCTCGAAATGGTCGTGCCTGAGTTCTTTTGGTATGGCCGCGCGAAGGATGAACAACGAGGCAGAGTTCAATGGCAGTAAGGCATTGGTAGGCAGACGGAACCTAGAGTAAGAGTAGTCGGAACCTTGAGGACCGCACAGTAAAGACGGTTTTTCGGCATATCGCACCGCCTTTGTACGGTAAGTGGTATTCCCCATTTGGACGCGATCAATGTCACAGGCCGACACGTGGCCTTGAGCAGTCTTGAAAACCCACTCTCATCGCGAGTTAACGATTGTGCAACTAACTCGCGCGATATCTAGTTGGATCGTTGGATCGTCAAGGCCAGAGTGACGTATTATCCACCACTGGATGTGGAAAGGCCGCTAGCACTGGGCCCCACGTGTATCTACGTCGACTATTGTTGTACTAACTAAGGTTCAATGGAGGTATGTGCGGTTGTTTGCATTGAAAAAAGTATATTCATATTTATGTGTCTAAGCCTCATATGAGGTCCCAGTTATAAAGTGAATGCCATCACTAAAGGTTAGCGGGGTCCGATCTTATTATATGATTTTTTATAGTCGAAGTGCTACGGGGTGGTTTATTATATTAATATTTCATGGTCGAATTATGTTCATAAAAATTGGACGCCATTAATTCATAACAAATATTGGAGATTTACTGTCCAGTTTTAAAGTTTCATTTTTTTTTTTTAAATTGAACCCGTCGTTGGTATAACGATGCTTTGTAAGAATTTCTCTTCTGAAGCCTTATAAGTGTCGGTCTTCCTAGGTTTTGAAAGATTTCCATTTTCGTTGGTCTTGTGACATCTGTCGATAGTGCGACAGTTCTTCCTGGCGTCGGTATTGCGACGCTTTTGGAAAGCATCGGTATTGTGACGCTTCTGGAAAGCGTCGGTCTTGCGACACTTTTGCAATGCGTCGGTCTTGTGACACTTTTGTACGGCGTCGAAATTGCGACAGTTTAGAAACGTCGAAAGAGCGATAGTATAAAAACGTTAGAAGAGCGAATGCTCAAAATAGATACCACATTTCGTCTGCGACTATGATAAGCATAGACCGTTTAAGAGCGACTTGCTTGGAAGTGACGGAAAAGTGTCGGTATTGTGACACTTTGTCAAGGCGTTGGAATTGCGACGTCATGGTGAACTACATTTTTTCCGTCCTCGAAATGTCGCTCTTGCGACGACTATGTGTCGGAATAGCGACAAAGTGGCCGTCGGAAATTGGGCCAAATTTTCTAGTGACATAGTCTAAAAATAGACTTGCACCTAGAAATAGCTTGCGGGCCTACTTAGTGAAGGTGACTCATTTTCACTAAGCTTATCATCTTGTTGAATCTTAGCACTCCCTCTCAACAAGATAGGGATTATCCTTCACCCCGATCCTACCTCTATGGTATTCGAATTTGCTCCTGGTGAGCGCCTTCGTCAGAATGTCTGCACCTGACCTCGTATGAATGTAATCGAAGAAACACATTCCTGCCACACAATATTTGATATGATGATATTGGATATCAAGATGTTTAGATCTATCATGAAACATAGGATTAATCGAGAGTTTAATGCAACTTTGATTATCACAATGTATCACTGTAGGATCTAGATGTGAACCGAATAAACCGACCAGGATCTTCCTCATCCACATAGCCTCACATGTAGCTTGACTCTGCCGCTATGTATTTTTCTTTTTCATTAAACCAAAAGTTACATATTGTTTCATTGTACTAAGAAACTGGCAGATCCGATGACGAAAATCCCTCCTGACAGGCTTTTTCTATATGTTGGTCTACCTACCTGACTGCAGATTTGTGAAGCCATGCAACTTCACCTCACCCTTCTGTCTGTACCATAAACCATACTCAGATGTTCCCCTAAGATATCTCAGGACATGCTTGTCTGCCTTCCAAAAGAGCTTGGTAGGCTTAACCATCGCTTGTGAAAGTTGGTTCACCGCATAGCATATGTCCGATCTTGTATTCACTAAATACATGAGCAAATGCACCAACTGTCGATAAAGAGTGGCATCCACTACTTCTGCCGATGTAGCATCCTCTTTCTTCCAATTTCCTGGAAGAGGAGTATCGATAGGCTTGCAGCCTTACATGTGAAATTCTCCACTATCTCCTGGACATACTTGCCTTGAGACACAAAGAGTTCACCTTCCCTCTACCATATTTCCAATCCAAGGAAATAATGAAGGAGGTCCAAATCCTTCATCTCAAACTCCTTTGCAAGATCTGCCTTGCATGAGTGTATCAACTACTCATCACCCGTTAGTATTAAATCATCAACATAAAGAACAATGATTAAAATATTACCCTCCACCACAATTTGGTACAGGTTTGCATCTGCCTCACTCTTGGTGAAGCCAAGTCCAGTGAAATAGTTGTCGATCCGTGTGTACCAAGCACGTGGTGCTTGCTTCAACCCATACAGTGCTCTTTTGAGCCTCGCACACATGTGACTCGCCGTCGAAGATCTAAAATCCTTTCAAAGTTGCTCAATGTGCACCTCTTCCTCAATGATCCCATTAAGGAATGCAGCCACATCCATCCGATGAATGTGCCAAACCCATCTGCGCTAGGATGGTCCTTATGGAAGAATATTCTTTACGTGTGCAAATTTTTTTTTCATAATCAATCCCCTTGATCTCAGGAGAAGCCCAACAAATATTTTCTTATATTTCTAGATTCTCCTATCAAGAATTTGTTTTTACCTTGTAGATCCATCTTGATCCTACAACTGATTTTCCCACCGGCCTTGGAACAATCTCCCAAGCACTATTTCTGACAATGGAGTCATACTCCTCCACCATGGTATCTACCCATGTGGGCTCGTGCACTGCTTCTTCGAAATAAGATAGCTCTTTCACGATACACTTGCTCATAAGAGCCATGTATCCAGTATATTGGTCAGGTGACTGTCCCTGTCTGCGCTGTGATGTAGGGACTCCTACATTTTGTGCCGCATCCACCTTCAGTCTCTCAGCTTCTGTGGTATGCTTTCTGCCTTGTCTGATGTTTGGTTATGCATGAGTGGACTCCTCCACTCCATGAATCTCCTCCTGTGGCTGATCCACATCCAGAGGCTCATCTTTGGGAACAAGAAGTTCCTCCTCTGCATGCAAGTGTAGCTCCCTCTCAAGAATAGATTGTGCAAGACCCATGATCGTTTTGTTCTTCCTCTCCACGACCCCATTCTGCTGTAGGTTATGAGGTGCTATGAGTTCTCTTCAAATTCCTTCTTTTCTACAAAATTCTTTGAATTCATTTGAGATATATTCACCACCATTATCTCTCTGTAGAGCTTTCACTTGCTTCCCCGACTCCTTCTCCACCAATGATTTAAACTCACATAAATTTGAGAATGTTTTTCTCTTCTTCTACATGAAGAATATCCAACATCTACGAGAATATTCATTAACAAATATAACATAATACATGTGTTTTGTTGTTGAATCAACTGAGAAAGGTCCACACACATCTGTGTGAATTCTCTCCAGGGTCACCGAAGCACGGTTCTCCTTCTCATGAAAGGTGGTCTTCACAAACTTACCCATAGTACATCCCCGCACTCATCCGACTACACAAGGAGGAAGTCCAAGAGAAATCAGTCGCAAAATCTTCAAAGCGCCATGGTGAAGATGGCCCAATCTCCTGTGCCATAATTCGCCCTCATCTCGGCTCACCACTTCTTCTGCTTTTCCCACCATTGCAGCGCATCCATCTACCTCTAGCTTGTAGATATTCTTAACTTGAATCCATATCCTCTTGGTTTGACCCATTGTTTTATGTCGCAGGAAAGATTTTCCATCGCTAAAAACAATGTCATAACCTTTGTCTTCCAACATTGCGACCGAGACCAAGTTCTTCTTCAGACCTGGAACATGCATAACATCTTTCAACAAGAATGGATTACCGGACTCCCTCTCAAAGGTAATGGTCCCAATGCCGATCACATTGTATCTACCATCGTCACCCATATCTATATGCATTTGAAGGTCCTTCTCCTCTAAGTCACTAAACAACTCCTTGTCTCCCGTCATATGGAAAGACGCACCACTATCAAGATACCACACCGATCCCATATAGCTTGAAACCAAGCATGCGATCAAAGAGAAATCAAGTTCAAATTGCGAGGCTAAGGCCTCTCCAGCTGCAGCTCCAGTAGCCTTCTTGTTCTTCTTCTTCTGTGGGCAGTTAGTGACGAAATGCCCATGTTCATGACAGTGAAAACACTTCAATTTGGACAAATCCTGCTTCTTGCCTTTAGCTTCAAATTTTGAAGGAAATTTCTTCCCCTTCCCTTTCCTTTCTTTGGCAGCCAAAGTGCAATTTTCTTCATCTTCATTCTTCGATGAAGAGCCATCCTTGGTACTTCGCCTTATCTCCTCCTGCACAAGATCTGACCAAAGTCGCTCCCATCCTGGCAATTTCTCTCGTCCATTGACAGAGCCTTCGTAGCTATGCCAACTCTTCGGAAGCCTAAGGAGAGCCAAGCTCACCAAGTCTTCATCACCAACAATAATCCCCACACTTCCTAGTTCATCCCTACAGTGGACAAACTTCGTGAGATATTTTGGAATACTGTCACCCTTCTCCATTTTTATTTTTCTAATCTTATCTTTCAGCGCAAACTTCCTCTAGTCGCTGCTGCTTTGGAACAAATCTATCAAAACCTTCCACATTTCAAATGGATTGGCTTTCCCATGAAGGATAGACATAATATGGTCCTTCACACCTTCCAACAGAATTATTCTTGTCTTTGCTATCTTCTTTTGCCATGCATCAAGTAATGCAGCATCGCTAGATCCCGGCTTAGGAACATCGTTATCGATGAACTCCTTCAGTCCATTATCCTCCAGCACGGATTCCATCCTATCCTTCCAGGCTATGTAATTCGAGCTGCCATCAAGGGCATATTCCAATCGCAACCCATTGAAATAAATTTCAATGTATACTCAACTGTCGCACCAAGAATTTTATGAAGCAAATTTGAATTGTCCACCAGCACAAACTCAACAATTCTTCACAATTGCAATCTTCAAGAATTAACACTGCTCTGATACCATGTAGAAATTATATACAAGATGCATGTATATATCCAGATTCTTTTCTCTAACGTATTTTATCTTCTTTTAATCAGAATCTTCCTTGTTAATGCTGGAAAGAGAAATCAATTGCAAACACATGAAGCAATAAAAACAATCGCACATAACGATTGTTTAACGGAAAGCCTGACCCAAGCCCAACTATCATATATTATGTATCATGGAGATCATGTAACAATCTCATACAAAGCTTAGTACATCAAGCTCTCAGTACAATCAATCGTCACACATTAATCAGAAGAAATCTGCAAATCCATGCACCGATTTCTTGCCACCTGATAGCCTGACTCCACTGCGCAATACCTATTGAAGAAGAGCTCTGAATGAATTTGAATCTACCTTGCCTTGACTATGCAATCCTCATTGGCAACTCCAATGTGTGTGTGGTTCAATAAATGCATCACTATAGTCACAACAGATAGTCCATCTTGCCCTTTCACCTATCTCTCCATTAGGTCTCCACTGGAACTAACATGCACTGTAGTTAATTGTTGTACTATTCAGTTGATTAATGAGTTATTATTTGTGAATTAATTAACTAATTAATTCACTCCACTCTCACTAGTGTATCATTCAGTTAGACTAGATACAACTACCTCAACTAAGTTTAACTCCATTAACTGAGTTAAACTAAATAACAACTCCATGAACTACTCTTCCAACTCTATCATAACTTTTCCACTTCAGTTCTAACTGAGTCCTCCATGCATGAACCACTAGTAAACCCTAGGAATTGCGTAATTCCTTCATCACAATTTTTCAAATGTTTATGCCTTCTCCATAAATTGCTCGAGAGAATAAGTTGTTGTTTGTTATTAGGATTGATAAGCTAATAATAAATGACCTTCTCTTTAGTTAGTAATCTATAAATAGACCATACCCAATATTAAAATAGAAGTCCATCTATTTTTCCAACTTGACCAACAATCCATAAATAGCATCCTGCAACTTCTGAAATATGATCACCATGTCTAAAAATAGACATAGTCTAAAAATAGACTTGCACCTAAAAATAGCCTGCGGGCCCACTTAGTGAAGGTGACTCATTTTCACTAAGCTCGTCATCTTGTTGAATCTCAACACATTTCATGCAGAATTTTCTTCATGGCCAGGAACACATGAGATCAGAAGTAGGATCCCAGTTTATTCATTTGATGCAATGCTTGCCAACCCACTTCCGGGAGAGACAACGACCGAAATAGCTCAAAGGGTCTCACAATTACAACTGCAACCACTGATATACCAGTTGGACACCCATATGGAAGCTTTCAACAAGGTAATAGGAACTCTCAACACCAAAGCTACAATATTTCCCTCTCTTTCTGAATTTCAAATGTTAAATTTTGCATCTCCATCCAAAGCAACCCCTATCCTAACCGCATTACCATCTACCACTCTCACTCACAACCAACCATCACTCCACTTCGTAAGAACAAGCCAATGAAACATCTAATCCCAGCACCAAAGGGGAAAAGAGCCCAGACCATGGGATCTGATCAAGTGGTCAATCTCATGGGAGAGGACCAAGCCCAACCAGTAGTCACTGGAATTTTAATTCAAGATGAACTAGAGGTAGGCACTCATACTACCTCTGTGTTACCAACATTTAATCCATCTTCAGTTCTTAATGTACAAGTTTCATCGCCACCCAACACACAAAATTCATCACCGCACACATAATTCACATCCAAATATCACTCAACCCACACTCCATCCACTTCCACGACCATATTTGACCGAATACCACTAGGCACTCTAATGAATATTGACACTAAGGTGAAAGTTAACTCAGGTACAACTGGAGTAACTAAGGTTAACCAAACTGCAGTAGGGCAAAGCATAGTTTCAGAACTATTAATCCATGAAGATTCACCCATTTCTGATACAACATTGATTGAAACCTCACTAAACACATTCCATCAATCCACATTATTATTACAACAGTTCATGCCCAAACCTCCATCCACAAGTCACCACATTCTTGAATCTCAACCACTGCAGCAAAGTCAACCCACATCACCCCAGGGACACTCAGAAAGATCTATTTCCAGTGGGAAACCACTGAGGGAACGACATCCAAGCCCAAAGATGATGAGTAGTGGCAACATACAAAATTGGGGACCTAGGCAACTCTTTAGTTTCGTCCAGAAATCAACATGACAAGAAGAAAGTCTACACAATGACCTCCTACGGAAATATGAGCAAAAACAACAAAAGGTTATTGTGCTTACTGATGGGCGCAATCAACTCCAAAATGAGAAAGATGGCCTACAGCAGCAGTTGGATTAGGTAACAAAGATCTTCAAAGACCTATGGCTGAGAGTCACTACTCTAGATAGCAGCACACCAGTAGATTTTTCATCACGCTCGACGGTTGAGAGATCCATTCAGGTAAAAATGGCATGTACTACCCTAGACCAAGAAAATCAGGAGCTAAAAGAAGCACTTGCAACAAGATTAACGCTACCAGACCCTTCTACAGTGTATGCCAAGAAGGTATCAGAGAGGAAGAAACAAATGAAGATTATGAAGGAGACACTGGGAACAATGGTCAAACAAGCATACAACTTGCTGGAGAAACTCCATGAGTGCTCCAACTCAATGACAATGAAGGCTCGACCCGTTTTGGAGAAATTAAAGAATATCATTCTCAAGATAAGGGGAAAAACAGATCTGGTCAACCACACTCATCTATATGACCAAGTAGATGTACTCGAAACACAAATTCAGACTATCGAGGAAAACTAAGCAATGACGAAAAAAATTCTCAGGGAACTACACTAACCCGTGAAAAATAAGGCAGAATCAATTTAGCGACTGACCTCTGAGGCCAAACCCAAACTCCAGGAGATGTTCAAAAATTTTCCACAAGTGATGGACGCAACTTAGGCTAACAAAGTGGCCATCGAGACGGAGCCTGTGATAAAAGTATGGGAACAAGCAATAACTGAGTTCACGCAGCTCAAGACAGAGGCAATGAGCAAGTTTCCCGAGTTGGGGCCTTTGTTAAAAGCGGGCCAACCAGAACAAGAGAAGACAAAAATGGAAACAACATAGGAAACTATGCCAGCATCGGAAGCCGACAGACAACTAGAGGCCACTACAGTAGGGAAGGATTGACTCGAGATGAGTCAATAGCATGTGGTTGGGGCCTGTTGGGGCCTTTGTTTTGGAGAAGATAGTTTTAAGTTGCGGAAGGATAGGAGTGAAAAGGAAAGGTGGCGGAGCACAATCAAGATAGGCAAGGAGTCATTGTGTTTGCGGAAAACCTGAAGGCAGGTGGCGAAGCACAAATAGGTGGTGGCATAGATGGAGGAAACAGGAGACAAGGAACAAGCAATAGAACTCCCTGTGACAGAAAAGAGATAGAAGGCAACGGAGCGCAAGGGAACAGCTGAGCGGAAAGGGGGCAAAGATTGATAGTTTCAATTGGCATGAACAGATAAGCAAAGAAGGAATGACTCCAAGGATAGTTAGAGGCTGATAGTGGATTAGAGCCTAGGAAGAGCTCTACGGAGCTGTATGTAATGAACTAAAATGTATTGGACTCTACGGAGTATATTTGTAATTTTTTGTGGTAAGCTAATAGAATCAGACTGATGATGTGTTGCATGCTATGGACTAGTTGATACTTGTTGATTATGGTGTGTGTGCGTATTTTAAAATTTTGAGTCAATGCTCAGAATATGTATGGATGAATGATAAATTTCTTGTTAAGTTGAGATATATGAATGTCTTTTATATGAAATGAGGAATGACTTGTTGTTAGTGATCTTTCCTCAATTTTAATGACCTAGTTTCTAATCCCAGTAAGGTCACGACACGCCTCAAGTGAGACTCCTTGCTCTCTTGAGTAGGGAGAAAATGCCAGCATTGTCCTAGACTACAGGGGAACCTTGTTGGCTCCAAGACTAAAACTATGTCTTGCCCATAGACCTCCTTTTTCGCTAACAATTGGTAGGAATTACCAATCCTAAAACTCTCAATATATAAGGATATATCAAGAAGAAAAAGGTAATAGTTCTGATTGATTCGGGTAGTACCCATAATTTTATTCATTGTAAGATAGCCAAGGAATTGAATTGCTTCCTATATCCAGCACCAAAGTGTCAAGTGATGGTTGAAAATGGAGGAACTATAAATTTCTCTGGAAAGTTCCATAATATAAAGCTAACCATGGGGGAATATGTATTGAATAGTCCAATGCTTTCCATTCCAAAGGGGGGTGTTGAATTTGTACTAGGAGTCTAATGGTTACAATGTTTGGGGACAATAGCTTTTAATTTTCAAGAAATTTTCTTGAATTTCTTTTGGGAAGGAAAGGAATTTTAATTAAGGGGTATCACAGGGAAACCAAGAAAGATAATTAAATCTAATGGCATGGAAAATATTTTTAAGAAAGAACAACGGGTCATCATTGCAAAATTATTCTCACTAGAGATCCAAACATAAAATAATTTATTTCTCTATATCTCCAAAAAGTCTTGGACAATCATTCCAAGGTATTTGAGACTCCCAAATAAATCCCACCTATTCGTGATCATGATCATGATATTCATTTGATTCCGAGAAGCGTTCCTATAAACATGATACCTTACAGATATCCATATGCCCAAAAGAGTGAAATTGAACATATGGTTGCAAAAATTCTAGAGGCTGGTATAATTAAACCTAGTCAAAGTTATTTCTCCACTCCAGTAGTATTAGTGCACAATATGGATAGATCATGTCGTATGCATTCGGATTATAGGGAGATAAAAAATATCACTATTAAAGATAAATTTCCCCTTCTTTTAATTGGTGAATTGTTGGATGAATTACATGGATATTTTTAATTCACCAAGATGGATCTTTGTTCAGGATATCATCAAATTAGAATGAAGACTGGAGACATTCTAAAAACAACATTGAGAACTCATGAGGGTCATTAGGAATTTTTTTTCATGCCTTTTGGCCTTACTAATGCACCTTCCACATTTCAAGGTTTGATGGATTCCATTTTCAAACCCTTCCTTATAAAATTCGTGTTACTATTTTTTGATGATATACTAATCTATAGAAAGTCTTGGAAGGATCATTTTCAACATGTTGACAGGGTTCTAAAACTATTGGAGGAGAAAAAATTATAAGCGGAAACCTCCAAATGTTTATTTGGAGTATAGGAGGTGGAATATTTGGATCATATTGTATCTCATGAGGGTGTTAAGGTAGACTTTAACAAAATTAAATCCATTAAGGAATGGAAAATCCCCACAACCATAAAGCATATTTAAGTATTTCTCAATTTTACAAGGTATATCGCATGTTTATTAAGAATTGTGGGAGAATAGCAGCACCTATAGCAACATTCTTGAAGAAAGATGCATTTTATTGGACTCTAGAAGCAACTAAGGCCTTTGAACATCTTAAATAATAAATTTTCCAAGCACTGGTCTTAGCTACACCAGACTTTAAAAAACCTTTATTGTGGAATGTGATGTCTCAAGAAATGGAATTGGTGTTGTTTTAATGCAAGAAGGAAGACCCATTTATTTTGGAAGCTTTCCAATCGAAGGAAAGTATTTACACAAACCTATTTATGAGAAGGAAATGTTGGCAATACTACATGAACTAAAATAATGGAGGCATTACCTAATGGTAAGAGACTTCAAGGTAAAAAAAATATCATGATAGTCTTAAACACTTTTTGGAATAAATATTATATTTATAAGAGAAGAAAAAATGGGTCACAAATATGTTGGGTTATGACTTTGAAATCATCTACAAAAAAAGGGAAGCAAAATGTTGTTGTAGATGCACTCTCAAGAAAGGATGAGGATGTGGAAGCATTGCTTTGTGCCATTTATATTATCCAAACTAATTGGATAACTGAAACAAGGGATGAATTGAAGAATGGTGAAGAGGCGTGGACACTCATTCAAAATTTGTAGCAAGATCCCAATACATATGATACATTTAGTTGGAAAAATGATTCATTATGGTACAAAGATCACTGATATCTTTTTAAGAACTCGAAACTCAAGAAAAATAATTGCACACCTCCCCCTTAGGAGGGCACACAAGATTTTTAATAACTTACCATAGGGTCTAGAATGAATTTTTTTGGGATGGCCTTAAATCCGATATTCAAAAGTTTGTGGCAGAATGTTTGGTTTTCCAACAAAATAAAGTTGAGACAATTAAGACCGCATGTCTGTTACAACCTTTAGCCATTCCAAGTTAGTGTTTGGAGGAGGTCTCAATGGATTTTATCATAGGTTTAGCAATTCTGAAGGAAATAATTTCATCATGGTGGTAGTTGATAAACTTACCAAGTATACACAATTTTGTGCATTATATCATCCTTTTAAAGCTATAACAATTTCCACTACATTTATGGAAACAAGTCAAAAGATACATGGAAACCCAAAGATTATCGTAAGTGATAGAGATCCCATTTTCAATGGAAATTTTTGGAAAAAATTATTTTCTTGTCTTGGTACTCAATTATCTCATAGCTCATATTATCATCCTCAATATGACGAGCAAACTGAGATGGTGAACAAATGTTTGAAAGGATATTTTCATTATTTTGTATCTGATAAACAAACACAATGGATGAAGTGGTTACCTCTAGTTGAATGGTGGTATAACACTTCCTTCCATACTGCAACAAAAATTACCCCATTTATGGCACTTTATGGATATCATCCATCATCCATCACATCATATTTAAGAGAAAATTATAAGGTTAAAGCAATGGAAGATCACATCGAGCATCAACAACAAGTTATACAACTCTTAAAGGATAACCTCACTCCGGAACAAAATCGAATGAAACAACATGCAGATCAGCATCGTAGTGAAAGAGGTTTTGATGTAGGCAACTGGGTATTTTTACAGCTATGACCATACAAATAAATGTCCTCAAGCAAGCTAAGAAGGATAATAAATTATCACCCAAGTATTATGGTCCTTACAAGGTGTTGCAAAAGATCAATACTATGGAATACAAATTGGAGTTTCCTGCATCTTCCCAAGTGCACCCAGATTTTTATGTTTCATGCTTAAATAAGGTTATCGGTGACAAGATCCCAATTCAAACAGTGTTTCCAAAACTTGACAAAGAAGGAAAAATCATATTTGAGGCTGAAGCAATCACGAAATAAAGAACCCGACAACTACGAAATAGATTAATTTCAGAGTATCACATTAGGTGGAAGAATTTTCCTGCTAAAGATTCCACATGGGAGGATGATAATTTTATACAGAAGCATCCATAACTACTCAAGTGTTGAGGAAAACAATTTTTTGAAGGAGAGGGGCAAGTTAGGTCCTTATAATACTAGTATATTCCCCTTATTGTTCTTGTTAGTATAGCCCCCTATTTCTATTGTTGTGTCCATGTATCCCCCATGTTGTTATTGTTGTGCCCCATGGAAGCCCACTATTGTTATTGTTGTGCCCTTACATTATTATTGATATGTATGCTATGATTGTATTGTGACCCCTTAGACCCCTATTTATACCAAAAAGGTCTTATCATTTGTACCATCCAAGAATTCTTCATTTATGTAATGTAAAGGAGGTTTCCCCCTCGAAGA
Source organism: Pinus albicaulis (assembly GCA_034641835.2). Lineage (NCBI taxonomy): Eukaryota > Viridiplantae > Streptophyta > Pinopsida > Pinales > Pinaceae > Pinus > Pinus albicaulis. The sequence continues at coordinate 291,699,995 of CM076574.1, read as the reverse complement.
AGATAATTTAATTCATTGATCTATCTTTTCTTCTATTTTGTGAGTTGGTTGCATAACACTCATCTTCCAACATAGACTTACTTCTTAAAAGGAAAACTACTAGTGTGATATCCTTAGAAGGGATTTTGTGATAGAGACACTCTAGCACAAAATTCATCTTGAATTTAAATGATGTCAACCTGTTCATTTTTTTGTCAAATCCATAGTTGAATTCTGTGTTTCCCCATATTTGATATCTTTGATATGTCTCGTTTGTGATCTAGATGAAGAGGGGTCATTACTAGGCACATGTATACAAGAAGTGACAAATATAGTTGCAATAATTTTGTGTGCCAATTGTTCTATCATACAAGTCAAATACACCCTCCCATATTGCGACCAACTATTATTACTTTATCATCCTTTTATTCACAATATTCCAACCCAAATCCATGTAGAAGAGCTTTCATGAATTGAGTGAGTGGTTCATTTTACTCGTCCAACATATGAATTTCTTCACCATCCTTTGGGTTGAATCTAGCTCTCCCCCAAGTTTATGGTTAACATGACATGGCTAGCTGTTACACATCATTTTTTCACTGTCCCTAAAATCCCCATCTCGCTCATTGGAGGGTCATTTATTTCATCAATAAGCAGTTTCATGCCTTACAAAGACCATCATTGCATCCCTTTACATGAGAGAAATATTCCTTCTGTTGAAAATTCCCTGAGCAGAGATTCAAAAACCCTTGTTTTTTTCCCTGGCGCGAATAGTCAGTTCTGCCCTCACACCAATGAGGAAGATTAACACTGGGCCCGCACTAGTTGGCGCTCTGTCTTAGTTAGCCACCCGCGCCGAGATGTTTATGGAATGTTTTTTAAAAATAGAGGTGGAGATTCCACTCCAAAAACTCTGAGGATGAGTCATTGGGAGTGGTTGGACTAAATAACCAAGGACTCTGACAGAAACAAAATTGAATCCGGGCCTCCTAAGGAGAGCTGGTCTACTATCGTAGCTCTGTCAGCATTTTCACTCAATTAACTCAGTTCATCTCCACGTGGTCTTCCACAAATTTCTTGTAATTTTATTTATCAATTTCGAAGAAATTGACAAATAAATATACTCAACAAACTTTGGAAATTTAAATATATCTCCCGAACCTTAATTATATCATCGAACCTTATAACCAAGGTTACCACCCTTCGAAACTTTATATTAATAACCCGATGCTTTTTCGAATAAACAACTTTAGGCCTCGGTCCCACCATACACAATCGGCTGATTCAATTAAATACACACCCCATACCTTGGTTAACCTCTGTGTTACTTCTGAATGCGATCACCATTTGATGCGCCTCCCTCCAGATCGACGGCGTAGGCAGATATCGCGTTGCCTCCTCAGTCGACAGTTAACGCGCGATGAGGGCTGTTTTGGAAACCCACCTTGTGCCACGTGTCATTCGGTCTATGGGATCGCTCCAAATTCTCAAATACCACTCATCCCACAAAGGCGGTGCGATCAAAACCACTTCCAGCCTTTGAAAAGTGATTGATCAGGGTTTAAATCAGGGTTACGCGCTTCCTTTCTTTACTCTCCCATTTACTAACTCAGGTTCAGCTCTCGTGATAGTATCCTCCATTTACAACTGACCAGGCTATGTCTGTGTAAGCGGGTTTTCCACTTCCGCGGAACAGAGTTCAATGACCACGACTATGCACGAACATCTCCTATGAGGGGAAATTAACTCAACAGAGCTTGTTCAAAAAATTCGAGAGAAACAGTGGACAGAGGGATGCAGAGATTGTACAACAGTTCAATAATTATACATGCACAGAGTTCAATGGCCTCAAAATTAAACAAATTCCCGCACAATTATGAGTTCAAGGAAAATTGGTAATCAATGAACACTGGATTTATTCAACCAGAAGAAATTTCTTAACACACATAATTTATTGTAGAAATATCCTCTCCTCAATACATCTGAGGGATAAAATTTATATACATTACAATGTGTCTCTTCGGTTCCTCGGTGAGGACCGTTTATCTTCTAACAAAACTTAATTACACTATTCGAATAATGGAACATGACAGATGGACTGAACTAAAATATTCGACTTCTACTGACTCTAACTGATCTAATGCAATAGACAGCTAAGGTGTTGACACCTTGCTATTACAATTTCAAGTGATTTTGAACCCTCCTAACCACAACATGTGGACAAAACCTCCTACATTGCTAGCTAGTGTCTAATGCCCCTGCATCAAACTCCCGAGGGAAATTTTCTTCATGGACTCCTATCCATGAGCTCTTCCACTATTTTCCCTATCTTCTGCAAAATTTCTTTAGTCATCCAAGTGGCATCTTCCTCTGGCTTATCCTTCCATTTTATTAAGTACTGAAACTACTCTTGTCCTCTGGTCTTCCTGAACACTCTTTTATCCAATATCTTCTCTGGTTGCAACGGTTGTGCTGGAGGTAGCTGCTTTTCCCAGGTTTCTTAACTCTGATATTCCTCTGGGGTGCATTCCATAAACAATATGGAATGGAATCTTCCCTGTGCTTCTGTTTGGTGAGTCATTATATGCATATTCTGCCTGGGGAAAAATATGGTCCCACTACTTGGGATGCTCTCCTGCAAGACTTCTCAACAAATTTCCCAGACTCCTATTCACTACCTTAGTTTTTCCATCAGTATGAGGATGATAAACTGAGTTGAAACTCAGTTTGGTACCAAGTTTCTTCCACAATGTCCTCCAAAAATGGCCCACAAATCTGGTGTCTCTGTCAGAAACAATACTCTTGGGCAACCCATGAAACCTAACAACTTCCTTGAAAAACAAGTTAGCAACATGGGTGGCATCACTAGTTTTATAAAATGGAATAAAATGTGCCATTTTAGAAAATATTTCCACTACAACAAAGACTGCATCATTCCCTCTCTGATTCTTGGGCAATCCTAGAACAAAATCCATACTCACCATGTCCCAAGGCATGTCTGGAATAGGCAAGGGAGTGTACAATCCTGCATTCTGGCTCCTTCCTTTGGCATATTGATAGATTTTGAAATTTTTCACAAACTTGTCCACTTCTACTCTCATCTTGGGCCAATAATAGAAGTGACTCAGCTGCTCATAAGTTTTTCAGTACCAAAGTGTCCAGCAAGTCCACCACTGTGCTTCTCCTTGATCAAATTTTCTCTCATGGAACATTTTGGTACACACAGTTGGTTTCTTCTGAATAGTAAGTCCTCCTACAAGAAATAATCCATCCATTGGCTTCTATATGTTAGAACAGGGTTACAACATGCCTCAAATTCTTCGTTAAAATCTGAATCTGTCTTATACAATTCTTTGAGAAAATCAAATCCTACAACTTCAAAATTAGTTTCTTAAACAAGCATGTGCCTCCTACTCAAAGCATCAGCTACTTTATTTGCTTGGTCACTTATATGTTTCAAAACAAATTTAAAACTTTGGAGATACTCAACCCATTTGGTATGCTTATGATTCAACTTGGGCTACTGTACAATGTACTGCAAAGCATGATTATCAGAGTATAACACAAATTCTTTGGACATCAAATAATGCCTCCACTTTTTCAGTGCCTGAACAATTGCATAGAATTCCTTCTCATAAGAGGAATACTTCCTTCTGGTGTCATTCAGATTTTCACTGAAATAGGCTACAGGCCTATCATCCTGACTCAACATAGCTCCAATGGCCTCTCCACTGGCATCACACTTTACTTGAAATGGTTTAGCAAAATCAGGCAGGATCAAAACAGGCTTCTCAGTTATCTTTTGCTTCAAAAGTTTAAAGTTTCTTTCTGCTTCAACAGTCCATTTAAATGGTTGTTTTCTCTTCTTTATTGTCTCAATTATGGGTGCATTAATCTTACTGAAGTTTCTTATAAACATTTTGTAAAAACTAGCAAGTCCATGGAAACTTCTTACCTCAAAGACATTCCTGGGTGAAGGCCACTCCACAATTGCCTTAACCTTTTCTGGGTCCATCTTCAATCCTTCTGCAGAAACAACAAAGCCCAAATACACCAACTCTTCCTTCATGAATGAGCATTTCTTTAATTTTATCAGCAGTTTCTCTTGGTGCAGCTTCTTCAAGACATAATTAAGATGCCTTAAATGTTCTTCTTTGGTTTTGCTAAAAACTAATATATCATCCAGATACACTATCACAAATTTACCAATGAATTCCTTCAATACTTCATTCATAAGTCTCATAAAAGTGCTAGGTGCATTTGACAACCCAAAAGGCATTACCATCCATTCATACAGTCCTTCATTTGTTTTAAAAGCAGTTTTCCAATCATCATCCTCTCTTATTCTGATCTGATGATATCCACTTTTTAAATCTATCTTTGAAAAATATTTATCACCACTCAAACAACCCATTAAATCCTCAACTCTGGGCAAAGGGAATCTATACCTAATTGTTATCTTATTGATTGCCCTAGAATTAGTGCACATCCTCCAGCCTCCATCTTTCTTTGGGCTCAATACTGCTGGTACTGCACATGGACTCAAAACTTTCTCTGATCAGTCCCTTGTCCACCAATTCCTATACTTGTCTCCTTATTTCCTCATTTTCTGTGGGATTCATCCTGTAGGTTGCCTTATTTGGCAGATTTGAACCGGGGATAAAATCTATCTGATGGCTGATCTTTCTCACAGGTGGTAGCTCATCAGGTAAATCATCCACAACAATGTCACAATAATTGTCTAACATTTCTTGGACTTCTATTGGCAAATCAGAAATCTTTGTAGAAGTAAGAACTACCTTAGGTTTGCAAACTAAAGCAAAACTTACCTCTTCCTCTTCTATCTGCTGTAGATATTCCTTTCCGCTCAGCAACAAGGTCTTTGGATCAACCACTCTGCTTGATGGCTCTCCTTCTTCCATGGGTATCAATGTATGATGTACCCCATCCTTGAAGAACTTGTAAGTGTTCTTCTTGCCATCATGCACTGCTAATCTGTCAAACTGCCAAGGTCTACCCAGCAGTATGTGACACACATCCATGGGCATCACATCACACAGGACTTTGTCTTTGTAGTTGCCCATTTGCAGCTCTATCTCACACTATTCTTTTACAATCAGTTGGTGCCCTTTATGTAGCCAGGACACCCTGTAGGGAGTTGGATGCTCCCTTGTCTTCAGCCTCAATTTCTCTATCACCTCAGTGGAAACCAGATTGTCTGTGCTGCCACTATCAATGACTAGCTGACAGCACTTCCCTTGGACTTTGCATATGCTCCTAAAAAAAGTCTTCCTTTGTGCAGGTTCAATAACCTATTTGGCTTGTTTCAACAGGACCTTATTTACCACCAAGGACTCTCCCCTCTCTGGTAGAATTTCTTCTTCAATTGTTGCCTCTTCTCCAGCCTGGGCAACAACAGCATTTCTTGTACCAGCACCCACATTCTTTGGGCACTCATAGTGCTTGTGTCCCACTTGCTGACATATGTAGCACCTCAATTCTCTACCTCTGCCTCTGCCTCCTCTTCCTATATAAGAACCCCTTCTGCCTCTTGCATCACCCTCTGTAGATGCATTCTGAGGTGAGCTATTGTTAGCTCCATCCCTGTGTGTAGTAGGCTTTCCTCTACCACCCTGACTTCCCTTTCCACGGAAAGTACCTCTCTTTTTGGCAGACTTCTTCCTCAGGAGTTTCTCCTCTTCTTTCAAGGCCATCTGATAGACCTCTTCAACTATATTAGGAGACAGAAGACCAATCTCATCTTGGATCTCCAGCTTGAGACCATTCACATATCTAGCAGTCTTCTCTAGTGCGTCCTGAAATTGCCCAGCTCTTATGCTTACTCTATAGAATTCTTCTGTGTATTCCTTTACTGTCAACAACCTCTGTCTCAAGTTCTGCATTTGCCTAAACAATGTTAGCTGATAATCACTAGGCAAGAATTTACCTTTTAACTTAGCCATCATTCTGGTCCAGCTCTTGATAGGTTGTTTGCCAACTCTCCTTCTTTTTGCTTGCACTCCATCCCACCAAAGTGCAGCATGTCCCTTCAGCTTTGTTACTGCAAACTTGACCTTCTTATCTTCGCTCATTTCTTCATAGTCAAAGCACTTGTTCATTTCATTAATCCATTCCACCAGCTCCTCTAGATCCAGTCCTCCTGCAAAACTTGATACTTCAATCTTGGGCTTAACTACAGACCCCAGAATAGTTCTGAGGAGCCTCATGTCAGGAGGAATCACAGCAATTTCTCCAACTTCTTCTATCTCAGGTTCACTGATGTCTTCAAGATCTCTGGGCTGTCTTCGCTCCATGGCATCCATTCTAGCCTCGAACCTCTGCAAGATCCCCAACACCTCTGCATTGGCAACAAGTCCACCTCTCCTTCTGCCAGCACCTCTACCAACTCGGATTGCCATGTTATTTCTCTTGCAAAAACAACTCAAAAAGACACTCTGATACCACAATTGACAACAACAAAAATTGAATTTGGGCCTCCTAAGGAGAGTTGGTCTACTACGTAGCTCTGTCAGCATTTTCACTCAATTAACTCAGTTCATCTCCACGTGGTCTTCCACAACTTTCTTATAATTTTATTTATCAATTTCGAAGAAATTGACAAATAAATATACTCAGCAAACTTTGGAAATTTAAATATATCTCCTGAACCTTAATTCTATCGTCGAACCTTATAACCAAGGTTACCACCCTTCGAAAATTTATATTAATAACGATTTTTTGAATAAACAACTTTAGGCCTCGGGCCCACCATACACAATCGGCTGATTCAATTAAATACACACGCCATACCTTGGTTAACCTCCGTGTTACTTCGGAATGTGATCACCGTTTGATGCGCCTCCCTCCAGATCGACGGTGTACGTGGATATCGCGCTGCCTCCTCAGTCGACAGTTAACGTGCAATGAGGGTTGTTTTGGAAACCCACCTTGTGCCACGTGTCAGCCGGTCTATGGGATCACTCCAAATTCTCAAATACCACTCATCCCACAAAGGCGGTGCAATCAAAACCGCTTCCAGCCTTTGAATAGTGATTGATCAGGGTTTAAATTAGGGTTACGCGCTTCCTTTCTTTAATCTCCCGTTTACTAACTCAGGTACAGCTCTCGTGATAGTATCCTCCGTTTACAACCGACCAGGCTATCTCTGTGTAAGAGGGTTTTCCACTTTCGCGGAACAAAGTTCAATGACCACGACTATGCACAGACCTCTCCTATGAGGGGAAATTAACTCAACAGAGCTTGTTCGAACAATTTGAGAGAAATAGTGGACAGAGGGATGAGGAGATTGTACAACAGTTCAACAATTATACACGCACAGAGTTCAATCGCCTCAAAATTAAACAAATTCCCGCACAATTATCAGTTCAAGGCAAATTGGTAATCAACGAACACTGGATTTATTCAACTGGAAGCAATTTCTTAACACAGAATTTATTGCAGAAATCTCCTCTCCTCAATACATCCGAGGGATACAATTTATATACATTACCATGTGTCTCTTCGGTTCCTTGGTGAGGACCATTTATCTTCTAACAAAACTTAATTACACTATTTGAATAACTGAACATGACAGATGGACTGAACTAAACTATTCAACTTCTACTGAATCTAACTGATCTAATGCAACAGACATCTAAGGTGTTGACAGCTTGCTGTTACAATTTCAAGTGATTTTGAACCCTCCTAGCCACAACATGTGGAAAAAACCTCCTACATTGCTAGCTAGTGTCTAATGCCCCTGCATCAGAATCCCTCCTTTATTTTATGGTTTCCACCTCTTATGGGAACCTCCTAAAGGATAGGCCTCCCTCCCACCTTTGTAGGGATCCTAAACTCCTCCTTTTCCTCTATAAAAAGAATTTATCTCTCTTTGCATAAGCTAGATGAACATGGAGAATTGAGTATACTATAGCTGAACTATTGAAGAGAGAGAATAAGAAGGAACTTCGTTGAGAGAGCTTGAGTCCATGCCTTCATCTCGTCTGAATCCCCTGACGAGCATCTGAGACGTGCTTCGGCTGAACCCCGCTGGAGGAGACTGAGACGTCAAAGAATTGGTTATAACTCTTCCTTCTATCAATACATATACGTGACTATTGTTTGGTTGCCATTTTTTGTTGTATGTTTACTGCAATATGCTTAGCCCTCGTTGACTGGCTAGTAGTTATGAATGAAGTTATTATTTCTTATTTTGTTCTTGTTTGTTGTTCTATGTGCAGGTATCCTAGCATGGTTGCAGAAGGATTGTGACATGCCAAGGCAGGAGCGAGAGGCCACCACCACTACATCCACGACGACAGTGTTGGATTCCAGGTAGGTCGATCTACCGTGTCCCCTTTTCATTCAGTAATTAGGAATCAACACTCTAGCATGTCTCTTTGTTTATATACCCACTCTAGGGATAGAGGGATCATCTCTATCCGCAGAGAGGATTTACCTGCTTAACACTAGCCTTTTCAAGAAGATATGAGAGCCTTATCATCATTTGGTGTAGAATTGACATGTCGGAGTTCCAAAAACATTATTTAAAAGGAAAAATAGTTAATGATGCAATGAGGGATATGTTGGAATCCTCGAAGGTGCAATAATATACTTGTGTAAAAGTAACCAACACATTTATATAAATATGCCATTTTTTATGTATAAATCTCTTTCCATTACTTACAGGATATATTTATCTCCTTTGCTAGATGTTAAACTTTGTCTTGGAATAATTAACTGTAATAGGGGTGGTTTAATTTTTGGTAATTATTTGTGTATATATTCCAGATGATAATCACTATGCTTGTGAGTTCCATTGTAGTTCAAGTTCTTGTTACTATTGGTGGTGAACCTTATTTAATATCGAATGTTGATATATATATATATATATATATATATATAGTGATTTTTTGACTACAAATATAAAACCTTAGGAGGGAGAGCATTTCGAGAATTCAAAATTGAGTCAATGCAGGGGCCACCGACAAAGGTAGAGAGATAGACAAATGGAAGCATATACAATCTCAATATATTCATAAATATAGAGAGATTAGACTAAAGCCTCGTATCATAGTAGTGCAACAGAAGTGTATAGATGAAATTATATTAGACAAAAGGATCATATAGGAGCAAGTAACTTGAGGAGTTTAGAGTGAAGTGATGGTGCTTTGGAGAAGCAAGAAGGTGAGAGTTCTTCATTTATTCCCAGACTCGATTGGGAACCCAATATCATTGATCAACAGAGCTTTCAATGATCCCACTGCAATGAAATATCATAAGTGGTGTACTAGAAGAAGGATCAAAGTGAGCAGTGGCAGCATTAGTGTGCAAAGAAACTAGGGCCTAGAGTTGCAAAGCAAGCAAAGAAATTTAAGAATATGAAAACAACACTTATTTTTTTAGTATTGGCGAGAATCCATCACTTGATAGTGTCGAGAAACAGAACCTGAGTTCCATCAAGAAGAAGTCACCAATTAACAATTTCTGGTCGTAGGGTTTTCCCCGGAGAATTTAAGAGTGAGAGAATAAAAAGAAGTGTTAGGATGATGGAGCACCAGAAAGACATGGAGGCTAGACAGTGGATCGAAAGTGTGGTGAAGTGGACCCCATCTAGAGGCTTCTACTCGACAATTTTTATAAATTCCATTTCCCATTGCAACATTATCTTTTGATCAGGCTTGCGTAGCCAGGATGATAGAGTGGGCCCCACTTGGAGGTGTTACCTCGAAGGCTTCCATAAAGTCCTTTCCTCATCGCATCGAACTAACAAGATCATGTTGAAAGCATTGTTCATAGGAAAGAGTGGATCCCGCCCAGATTTTATATCATGTCGCGGTTTTTGTGAATGTTTTTTCCATTGCACTAGGTTTATTTAACCAGGATCATGTGGATAAAATAAACCAAGCATCAAGTTAAAGTGGGCCTTGTGTGGGTTAAGGAATAAGTGGCCTTTTGTTGAGTAGTGGGCTAGCTCATAAGTTCAAAGAATGACAATTAAAATAAGGTTGGGCTTTGAGATCCAGGTGCTACTACACATGGTCATAAGGACGGTTCCTAAGCAGCAAGTATAAAGGAGCTAAGAAATTCAAGCGGTGCTAAGAGAAACGTAAAAGAGGTTGAGTACTAATATTAGGGCATATTTTTTTTAAATTATGCATGCTTGTATTAAATTTACATAAGGGCAGAGATGATATAGATAGGAGATTGTGATGATGATAAAGGAAAGGGATTATATGTGTAACCCTTTCAGCTCCTCCCACCATTTGTTCAATTCTCCCACTATATTATATATAAAGGGATTTATATCTCGAGAGAGGCTTATACAGGGCTTGAAGGAAGAACCTTTTATTTTTAGAAATTTTTGGAACTGTGGGTTTAAAGAAATTTATAATTGGGATCACATCAAAGTGGTAATAGAGTGAGAATGATCTAAAATTTTAGAATGAAAAAACATAAAGCGGAGTTGCGACAAAATCAAATCTGGCTGACGTAAAAAAAATTATTTTCAATTAGAATAGAAAATTGATGGTTATGAATGAAGTGTTGTGCAAACATGGTGTTTTAAGGATATGGAGGATGTCTACTTTGTGAATAAGTAGAACAAATTTTATCTAACAAGTATCTAAGAAGAATTTTTTGAGAATAGAGAAGTAGGAATATCCAATTCAAAGAACAAGTATGAAATTTTTATGAGTTTGTTTGTATATAGTAGAACGAGAGAGGTAGTAGCCATAAAGTAGTAGCTTTTTAGGGAGGATTGTGATAGAATCCAATAACAATATGGATTTCTGAGGTCAGGACAACATAAGTTCCCTAAAAGGAGGAAGTGAGTAGTTGAAGATGAAACAACCTAACTTTGAAATTGAAGAGCAGACATATTTCTCAAGGAAAGAATAATAAGGGGTTCTAGTGCAGAGAAACCGAGGAAGAAGACAACTTCCAACACATAGAATTTGGTTGAAGTTGTTATAGGCAGTTCCATAGTTATTGTGGGTAGAATTTCCTAGAGACAGAGACAAAGACAGAGATAGAGATAAAGAAAAATATAGAGAGAAAGAGAAAGAGGAATTATGTTGCAACTCACAAGTGTACAAGGAGTGTTCACAGAAGAATAAGGAATGACTACAGATAGTCATGTGCAGGGTTCGAGGAGAAGTCAAAATCAGGTAAAGAAGAATGAAAAAACAGCTTGCATAAGGAGGATGAGTGATGGCAAGTTCAAGAGAGAGATGATTGAGTTGAAGGAAAAATTCAATCATTTGAGACAACTATTATGAGATAATGGACATGGATGGACAATTAATAGGAAGAAGGTAAGATGGCCTTCATTGTAGAATAAATTAAGACAGAGGATGTATGTCAGGATGAATAAATAACTTAGAGCAGCTGAGTGTGAGATGGAAGCTTACCACTATATTGAACTAGAGCAAGGAAAAATCCTTGTTGAAAGTGGAATAAATGAAGCTACTGAGAAGATACCTTTTGAAGATCAACATATGAAGATAAAAACATCAATTGGGGCTAGAGAGCCTTGTGTTTTTAAATATGATAATTGGTGTGTGAATATAGGAATTTTTGAAGGTGATAGACAAGGCATTGAATTTTTTCAATAAAATGAAGAAGAACAACTATTGAGTGTCATTGTAGAGAAGGAAAAGAGAAAAAAATTGTCTTGTAAAGGAAATACAGGTGGAGATTGCAAGAAATGGATAAATGTAGTCATGGAAGAAAAGCCTAAGGTGGAAAGTTTTTTGTTTTTAGACGAGATGCTTGAGATAAATTTTTATTTTTTGATGATGAAATTGATGAAATTTCAATTGAGTATGTACATATATAGGAATCAAAAATGTTGAGAAATAAGTTGAAGAAGAAGATGGAGAACTTGTGAATGAAGTGTTGCATGAGGTGGAGATGTGGGAAACATCCACAGAGACTGTAAAGTCTCTTGTTTTAAAACTAACATATTTTTTGTGTCTCGAGGAGATGAGAAATGCAAGGAGAGACATGCTTATAAATTTGTCATTTTAGAGGAGGAAATAAAATTGAAAGGATATACAAATACAAATAGTGAAAATTTCCAAGAGATTGAAGAAGGAAAAGGAATGATATGCTGGCTTGAAGATACTTTAGTTGGAGAAGTACAAGGAACTTTGGAAGAATCTATGCAAGAATACAAGGGAATAAGCATGACACTTGTAAAAGAGAAAATGACAATATAAGAATGGAGGAAAAATATGAAGGAGACCTTGCATAAAGGTATGAGTTATCTATGCAAAATATTTAATTTTAACCAAATGAACATTATGAATTTATTGGAACAGAAAGACGACTTGAAATTACCATTTAAAGATATGCATCAATGGCCACATAGTTTTGTTGAGCAGAAATATGAGGATATGGAAGTGACAACAACCATACGAATTCCTTGTGAAAGTCAACAAAAATCAATGTAGAAGACTAGTGACAGCAGGATGCAACAAGAGAGGAACACAAATTCACAAAGTATGTTCTAGCCAAAGGACCAACATGACATAGAAATCAAGGAGATGAGAAATTTGATGGTGAAGGTGATTGAAAGGAGGTATTTTACAAATAGAAGGAGACCTAACTGCATGTTGTAGTTAAATGAGAAAACCTACATCAACATGGAAGGAGGAAGAATACAACAAAAGATTTGGAAACCAGGAAGGAAGAAGAAAACAATAGTAAGACAACAACAACATGACAAAGCCGTTGATTTACTGCAAGTAAAATTTTGGCATCTAGGAATATTACATCAGCTTATGAAAGCTCATGGCCAAGAGACCATGAATTTTTTTCACCTTAGGAGTATGATGCAAGATCATTTCAATTCCATGTCAAATTTATTTTGACTGGAATATGGCTCTTTCATTTACTAAGGGGGTTGGTTCCCTAAATGTGTGAAAATTTTTAATTTAATGTATTTACCTAAGTTTCTAGAATAATTGTACATAAACGAATAAAACGAGGATTGATGTAATCAAATATTCTCTAAATGAGATATACTAAGAGTATTTTGGAGAGTTAGATACATTTTAGAATTAGTTGGATTTCTGAGAGGATTTTGTGGATCTAAGAAGCCTAAGATAGTATTTTGTTGATTATATGGTGGATCTAAACAAATTCTAGTTTAGAATATATATATATATATATATATATATTGTAAGCCAAAATGCATATAAATGAGAGAGGAATAGGAGGGTTAGAGAGAGGACTCAAGGGAAAGAGTGGTCATAAAGTCAAAAGGGTATATATTTGAGAGGAGAATCACTTTCTTTGTGAGTACCATTGTATTTCAAGTTCTTGTTACTGTTGGTGGCGAACCTTCTTTATATATATATATATATATATATATATCCAATGATTTTGTGACTGTAGATTTAAAAGCTCAAGAGGGAGAGCATTCCGAGAATGCACATTTGAGTCAATGCAGGGACCACAGTCAGAAGTCGAGAGATAGAAAAAGGGAAGCATATATGACCTCAATATATTGACAGAGAGAGATCAGACCAGAAACCCATATCAGAGTAGTGCAACAAAAGTGTATAGAAAAAATTATATTAAACAAAAGGATCGTAGAGGACCAAGAAACTTGAGGAGTTTAGAGTGAAGCAACGGTGCTTTGGGGAAGCGAGAAAGTGAGATTTCTTTAATTATTACTATACTCAATTGGGAAGATGAGATAATTGATCAAAAAAGTGATCAATGTTCCTGCCACAATGAAATATCACAAGTGGCATAGTGGAAGAAGGATTAGAGTGAGCGAAGGGAGTGTTCATGTGCAAAGAAAGCAGGGCTAAGAGTTACAAAGCAAGTAAAGGAACTTGTGAACAGGTGAATAATTCTTAGTTTTTTTAGCACTGGAGGGAGTCCATCACTTGGTAGTGCCAGGATACAGAACAAGAGACAGAACCTGGGATCTATAAGAAGAATCCATTAGTTAACAACATGAGGCTTAAGGGTTTTCCCCGGAGAATTGAAGAGAGATAATACAGAGAAGTCCTAGGATGATGACGCACTAGACAAGCGTGGACGCAACACGGTGGAACGAGATCATGGAAAAGTGGACCATCCCTGGAGGATTCTACCTGGTAGTTTTAATAAATTCCATTTCTCATTGTGTCAAGATCTTTTGAGCAAGCTTGCGTGGCTAGGATGATAAAGTGCCCCCCACCCAAAGGTGTTATCTCGAAGACTTCCGTAAAGTTCTTTCTTATTTGTGTCGAGATAACAAGAACAGGTCGAAAGAGTGGGTCCCGCCCATAGTTTCTATTCTGTCGGGGTTGTTGTGAATCTTTTTCCATTGTGCCAGGTTTATTTAACCAGGATCACTTAGTGGCAACAAACGAGACATCAAGTTAAAGTGGGAATTGTATGTTTTAAGGAATGAGAGACCTTGTATTGAGTAGTGGGTTGGCCAATAGGTTCAAAGAATGAAAAATTAAAAGAAGGTCGATATTTGAAATCCAGGTGTTACTACACATGGTCATAAGGATGGTTCCAAAGCGGAATTATCTTTTTAAGGATAAGTTAAAAGGAAGAAGGTATCTTTCCTTAGGGTTTCATCTGAGAGGGGGTCCGGCGGCCGCCTTGCCACTGTGGCCCCCTTACATCTCATGTTTTGATGGCGCTGGAGCGTTTTGTTGCTGATGTCGTTGGTGGGCTGCCGATTTCTGTTTACTTGCTCCTGCTCACGGTTGTGGTGTCGCTGGTTCGGAGCTAGGCCCCTTGCATCTGCGGCTGGCTCTTTGTTTTCGATGGGTCTGGGGCTATTTACTTGCAGATGTTGTCGGTGGGCTGAAGCTTTTTGTTTCCCTGCTGCTCGTGGGTGTGGTCATTGCCGATATTTAGCAGTTGTTGCTCGTGGGTTTGATTTACTGCCGATTTCTTGCTGCAGCAGATTTTGTGCCTTATATCTGGTTGTTGCGATCAAGGTATATGGATTTGGCATTGTAGCAGTCTCCTTATGGATTTCTCGGCCCGACATCTGCTGAGAGGGTGGGTCAGGGTCACCCTCGGACCAGGGGTTCAGGTTCTGTGCCTTGTCGCCCTTCTATGCTTGGTTTATTTATTTCCAATGCTCTGGGATGTATGTGCCTCTTGTAGGATTTATTTTCTATGGGATTGGTGTTTTTTCCCCTATTTCTTAGGGTGAATGTTGACCTACCTTGGATGGCTATATGCTTGTTCTTGGGCTTTATCATGATATCCCTTTTGGGTTTTTTTAAGGGCCTGTGTGCTTGATTTATTTTTATTATCAGTATTATGTGCAAATATATGTCTCCTTAGGGTTTGGGTATATATTTTGAGGGCTTGCAGCCCAGCTTTTTTGATCTATGGAGTTTACTCTCAGATATATGAGCGATGCTAAGAGAAAGGTATAAAATTATGAGTATTAAGAGAAAGGTATAAAATGATGTAGGGCATATTTTTTTTAAATTGTGCGTGCATTTATTTAATTTGCATAAGGGCCAATATGATATAGAGATAAGCTTGTGATGATGATAAAGAAAAGGGGTTGTATATGTAACCCTTTCAGCGCCTCCCACCTTTTGTTTAAATCTCCCATTGTATCATATATAAAGGGATATATATCTCGAGAGAGGTTTATACAAGGCTTAAATAAAGTGGCTTTTTGTTTTGAGAAAGTATAGGAACTATTGGTTTAAAGAAAGCTCTAATTGGGCTTGTATTACATTGTAAGATTAGGCCAAATCAATTATTTTAACAAAGTTTTTTTTTTAAGATGCATTCCATCATTTCGATCATTAGCATGGTGTTGATTGGTAAGAACAAATATAGAGAATAGTCCAATAATATCAAACACACACTCATTTTCAATGACTTGAAAATGGTATCTATGAAAAAAAGGAGGACAATGAAACTAATAATTTTGCATCAAATAATGAGATACCCATAGGAAAGAATAAAGAAAATAAGGCCCATGCCCTAATTGTAACATCAATAAGTGAAGAGGTGACCCATAATATTGTTTCCATTAAATATTATTATGTTGCTATAAAAAAATTAAAATAATTACATGAATCACACTCATAATTGGAGCTTGTGAAACTGCTAATGAAACTCTTCAACCTAGAGTTGAAGGAAGATGACCCCATGGCCTTAAATTTTGAGATCAAATATAGCAAACATGACATAGATTCCATTATATTAAATATACATATTCCTATCAAAACCTTCATTAAGGTCATATAACTTACATATTGTATGTTTTAACCCTGCAAAATTAATTGTTGCAAACAAATTCTTAATTAAAACAAAAAAGATGCAATTTTAAACACATGAATTAACACGAATATTTTATCTTGGAAACCCAAAACTGGGAAAACCAATAATATTTTTCTAACATATATTCTTATGTATAGTATTATAATACTATATATATCCCATGGAATCCATGAAATATTAATCCATTTACTTTATATTAGAATAAACCATATTTCTGTAACCAGAACTACACAGCCAAGGGAAAAAACACCATGCACCACAAAACCGATTTTAGCGAAAAATGTGTGTTGAAAACAAATGTAAAATACCACCCAATGTTTTTGTGGGTGTTGCTCTTGAAACCTCACATAAGGGGCATTTCTCCCCCTTGCAAACCCATCAAATAAGGGCACTACAACCCTCCCTGTGACCCCCCTACTACACATTGCGCATTTTATAGTGTGTGGGGATAGTCATGCAAAGAATATAACAC